>CM022297.1:491542955-492136935 GCA_011799875.1 Thinopyrum elongatum | reverse complement strand
GGAAGGCAGTCCGAGCTATAAACGGTGCGGGGCGCTCTCAACTAGCGAGGTGGGACTAACATCCTCCACCACCACGCCGCTGTCAAGCCCATTGGTCCCTGTTGGTGCCACGAACCGGGACCAATTGCTCACCTTTGGTCCCGGTTTCGTGGCACCAACCGGGACCAATGCCCCCTTTAGTCCCGGTTGGTGCTACAACCGGGACCAAAGGTCTCTGTTTCCCGCCCTTTGGGCTGCTGAAAAGAGACCTTTGGTCCCGGTTGGTGGAACGAACCGGGACCAAGGTAGGCATTGGTCCCGGTTGGTGCCACGAACCGGGACCAAAGCTTCATGTTATAAGCCCACACTTAGCGTTTTCCAGTCCAGTTCATCTTCCCCCCAACACCGTCGCGCCGAACAGCACGACGCCGCCTAGCCCTCGCCGACGCCCTCGCCGCGCGCCGCCTCGCGCCCTCGCCCTCGCCCGCGTCCTCGCCCTTGCTGCGCGCCGTCCTCGTCGCCGGCCTCGAGTCTGCCGTCCTCGTCGCCGCGCACCCTCGCACCCCCACCCCGCCCTCGTCGCCGGCCTCGAGCCCGCCGCCCTTGTCTCGCCCCTCGCCGCCCGAGCCCGCCGTCCTCGTCGCCGATCAAGCCATCGCTGCGCCCCCCCACAGTGAGCCCCCCATTCCCTCCCTTGCTCCCCGTCGCCGCGTGCTCTGTTTTTTTTTTGCGGGCATGTATACTGTATATGTTCATGTATATATTCATGTATATGTTTTTTTCATGTATGAGATGTATATGTTCATGTATATATTCACGTGTATATGTTCATGTATGAGATGTATATGTGCACTTTTGTATACAACTTCGTTGTTTTCCATATGTATGAAAATCTAGAGTGAAAACGAAACAAACATATAAGAAAAACAAAGGAAAAAAATGAAGAAGGAAAGAAAACCACCGCCCGGCCCACGCCACCACCGCATTTTCATAAAGTTTTTTCCACCGAGTCCACGTCGCACCGAGCACCCACGGCGAAGCAAGTCTTTTTTTGAAGGTAGTTTTTTTGTTAAATGAAAATGTTGGCATCGGCTCTATCATCACGTTGGATCGGCTTCATCGTTTACTAATTTAAAATGATGTTAATAGAAATGTTTTCTCTCAAACGTTCCCACGATAACTTCGACATTAGGGGGGGACGTCGATCAACCCCCTCTCGCCCGACCAAACTCTCGAGTCCACCCAACCCCCTCTCTCGAAAGTTACTAAGTTTGATCATATGTCAAAGTTGAATTTTGACATAAGCAACATTTGATCATATATCAATTTGATCATATGTCAAGTTTGAATTTTGACATATGCAACATTTGATCATATATCAAAGTTTGATCATATGTCAAAGTTTGAATTTTGACATATGCAATATTTGGTCATATATCAAGTTTGATCATATGTCAAAGTTTGAATTTTGACATCATGCAATATTTGATCATTGTCAAAGTTTGAATTTTGACATATGCAACAATATTTGATCATATGTCAAGTTGGACTTTTGACATAGATTTTATCAGAATGCCCCATTATGGATGTGCACAATTTGATCCCATTTTTTTTCTGATCTCATCTATATATATATTCTTCTATATGTCACGTTGTCTGTCAAGTTTGAAGAAATCCATGGCTTCATCATTTACCAGAAGTAACAGGCGTATGATGCTACAAGCTCTTCAAAGTTGTTTTTGGAATGGAGTTTCCTGATAGAATAATTCGCTTTTTGGTACGAATTTTCAGCAAAGGTCTTCCAATAGCGATATTCGGAAGGCTCTTGCTGAACTTTGTACCAAAAAGCTAATTATCCTATCGGAACTCCGTTCCAACAACTTTGAAGAGCTTCGTACCATTATCGCCTGTCATTTCCGCTAATGATGAAGTCAGTTTTCTTGAATTCTTTGACACTAGACAACGTGACATATAGAGGGTAGATGAGATCAGGAAAATATGGACCATTTTCTGCACATCCAGAATGGCGTCATTTGTTAAATCCCTTGTCGGTCCGGACGTCGGACATTCATGAGAGAGGCGGTCGGACCCAAACCCTAGAAGCGTTGTCGAGGCCACCCCAAACCCTAGAAGCGTTGCCTAGGCCACCCCAAACCCTAGAAGCGTTGTCGAGGCACCCAAACCTAGAAGCGTCGAGCTAGCTAGGTCTATGTTTGCACTAATATATCCATCTGTCATGTTTGTATATTAATTGCCATGTTGTAATATTGCAGAACCTATGGAGCACTGAGACATCGAAGTATAACGTTTTGTTGGGGAGCATAATCCTCGGCGGAGGTGATGTCTTGTCGTTTCTCAATGACACCAGTTGGTCTGGAAGGAGAGGGTGAAGCAGGCCCCGTGATCGAACAATGGAGGTGAAGGACATGATTATGATGGCTCCGGTGACGGAAGCCGTGGAGAAGGAGACCATGATGACTGCTCCGGTGAGCGAACGGAGGAGGAGATGTTGCAAGTCCGGCGAGGTATATATATTAATTAGCCTGTGCTGACTAGCTAATTGATGCATTAATTGTTTTGGTATGTACACATATTAACTCTCTTCTTTCTTCTTTCTTTAGCCCTCCGATCGAGCCAAACTTCGTAACGAATAGGCCCGAAGAAAGGTTGCGCCAGGATAAATGTTCACGATCACACGCAATCAAGGGCGATGGCCAACCGATTGAACCCAACCGGACCAAGGAAGCTTTCTTTTCTGCTCAGTGCGGGGTTCTTGTTAGGGACATGACCGATCAGCATCCCCATGGATAAGCCTAAGAGCGAAGACCCTCAGTGTCTTTTGTCAACGATAGACAGAAAGATATCTTTGGACCGCGCTGAAGGCAATTTCACCCTACCCGCCGCCAGAGGAGGATCCGGATAAGCCAGTTATAGAGCCATTGGTCAGGCTCATGCTCTTAAGAAGATGGGCATCTATTCAGGAGGTGGAAGAATGAGTTGAAATCAACGTTTGTCGACAAAGGGAAAGACTCAGATTCACCGCCGATTTGAGAAGATAAGAGATCACTGTCCGCCTTTGTGGCCCACAAGACATCGGAAGAGTAAGAAGATGTCCAGCGACAAACAAGAAAAATGCTGCAAAGAAGGAGTAACACCATCGCACGGGTCAGGTGGCTACCTCAAAGCCCGGCCGTTGTGCGGCATGGCTGAGAAGGACCTGCTTGATAAGGGGTCGAACCAGAGACATTGAACTGGCCAGACCGTTCAAGGACTTGGTTCTTCGGGTTGGGGTAACCTTGGACCCTGAAACAGAAGTTCCCGTTGGACGAAGGAGCACTTGAAATACCCTCAAGAGCTTCAGAAGTCATATCGCCACAGCGCAGCAGACGTTCGTTAATGGACAGAAGACGACAAGCTCACACAGGCCCTCGGGAATCCTGAGCTCCCAGGAACACCGAGGCACGCAGCCCCGTTGCGTGGAAGGAAGGGTTTTCCCAGCACAGGCCGGTTTAAAACCCGGGAGAGGAGGAGAAAGTGGGCAGACCGAACTGCAAAAGCTGATGCAAGGTACGAGCGCTATGAGGAACAAGCAACTATTCAGAGGCAGCGACCTGCCGAAGCTACCCCAGAAGCTACACCCCCCCGCCATCAGTGTGAGAAGCTGCGTGGCTTCCACCGAGCTCCTTCAGCAGCCTCACTTCACGGCTCCCAAGCTACCCCCTGGATGCTATCACGGAGGCTCCAGATTTGCCACTTATGGCTCAATGGCAGCACCTCAAAGTCAAGGTGGCTGTCGGCTCTGTTGCACCTCCTCAACCCGCGCAACTTTTCACTGCCTCCGATTCCAGAAGGCTATGCTGTTGTGATGGTCATGAAATACGGAGGGATTGAGGAGCTCGACTGTGACCACCCACCGTGAGGGGGGAACTCAGCTGCTAGTCTTGCTTCTGAAGACTCCATGTCTATGGCGGAAGGAGCTCACACTTCCGAACCTAGACGCCTCCGGCCTTCCCCTCCGGTGAGTCAGGGACTCCGCCTCCTCCTCCGCCTCCTCCTCTGGCCGATGTGATCAGCAGCTCCGCCTCCTTCTCCGGCTGCTCCGTGCGTGGCGGCACTACCGCTCCTTCTCCAGCTGCCCGGCCGTGGCGGCACCTCCGCCTCCTTCTCCCACCCCCTGCCTCGGCCGCGTCCGAGCAGCCGCCTCGTCTTTCCTCCCGCCCGTCGTCAACAATAGCGGAAGACAGCCGCCGCCGCTCCGTGCTCTCCGGCGCGTCGAGCACTCCGCACTCCTTCTCCGCCTCGTAAGCAACGAAGGAGACAGCAGCAGCTCTCCGGCTGCTCGAGCGTCTAGCAGTACGCCAGAGGCGGGAGGCCAATGACAATTCGGTTTCATCACTCAAGCCTCCTAGAGAAGTTACCATACGAGATGACGCGAGGATGAAAACGCGGGATCTGTCAAGCCATGTAAGGACTTTTTTGCAAAGAAAATCCACCTTCCCGTAGGAGCAGAGAGGATCCAGGTGCAATTGAAGCGCACTTGAAGAACCCTGCTATCGATACAAACGAACGCTCACCACCGCCTCCGCCGATGAGCACCATGGTCCGCGCTCTGAACAGGCCGTGGAAGGAGCGCGCCGGTCGGGAACTACTTCCAATTGACAAAGTTACAATGAACGAAGAAGAGGGAACAAAATTCCCAGCTCGCTAACAGGCAAACCAATTGTGCCTCCCCGCTCAAGTGTGTCCTGAGCGATATCGTCGCAAATCTGCCGGGGATGGGCTCGGTACGCAATCCTCGGTGATTACCTGCCCGACGATGCACATTTTTGATACAATGGAGGTGGAGCGAACACAAATTACCAAGTACGGGACGCCTCTCGTCAGACCTGGTGATCCTCCTCTCACAACGATGATGGCGAAGATTCCATAAGTGGTACTGGGCACCTGCAAGTCTGGGTAAGGAATTTTTTGATGCTGAGAGTTAAAGAGGAGCACGACCTCGTTGGAATTGATCTGTTCTGTTGTCCATTTGAGGAGTTTCTTCCCAGTTTTTCATCAAAAGGACCTCGATAAAAAATCATCACTTTCTACTGTCTGTAAGTACTATACCTTCTGTAATTAGTTCTCTATATATAGCCTCAGCTCTTGTATTGCTGTATATATAACTATCCTCACTATATTCTGTAAGATTGAAGATCGTCGAATGCGAACTGCACAAATCTCTGATATTGGGTTCATTAACACAATCTCATAGATAATGACGGTACATATAATGCGAAAGAAACCGGGCCAACTTGCTAGCAATCGTTGCTGTAAAATCAAACAAAGATTAAAATACTCTTCCTTACAACTTCAAGTGAGTGTTACTGTCTTCTTCTGCTATTCGGTTTCCCTTATTACTCGAGTTATATATGTAATTGATGGAGTTATGCATGCGTGCGCAGCTCTACTTTATTCTTCGCTAGATTAATGTCTTGAGCAGGGGGTAGCGTATGGTAACCGTCGTGGGTCTCGCTCAAGACTAAAGATCCCAAGGAGTATGCGGCCATGACTGAATGCTCCAGAAGTACGGGTTCAATGCCTCATCCCCATTGAACTCCTCTGAACTGCAGGCCTATGGGCCTAATCTGACACTGCTATGCATGTGGGCCTGCTGGGCCTTCTGCGGGCCTGAATCCTGGCCCAATTAGCTGGGTTTCTAGTCGTATTCAGGCCGTGGTGACCCAGTAGGTGGCATTTTTTTTCTGTTTTCTTTTTTGCTTTATTTTTTTTCTTTTTTTTGCAGTTTTCCTGTGATTCTTTTTGCTGTTAGGTCACAAAAATTATAGACTTTCTGTTAGTGCCATTAATTTTCAAATTTGAATAGTTTAAATTTGAATTCTTTTAAATTTATGTGAATCACTAGTTTCTGAATAACTTTATTATAAAAATAGATTTTTGAGTGATTCTTTTTCCTGCTATTTAATATTATTGTGTTTTATCATTATATTAAATTTGGTAATTTTTAGGTTATTTTAAATGTCTGGTTTAATCAAGAACAGATTTTGTTATTTTAGTTTGCTATTAAAGTTTCTAACAAAAAATTTCTTTATGAAAATTCATTTTTCCATTAATGTTTTGAACAGAAAATACTTTGATAATTTTAGTTGCATAAATTTTATATAATTTTAGTTTAAAAAATACTAGAGGTTTATAAAAGCTTTTTAGTTGATTCCTTTTGCTATTAGAGTTTTATAGAAGCTTTTTAGTTGATTCTTTTTGCTATTGAAGAATATTATAGTTTTGTTTTAATTGATCGTAACAGAATATTTTAATTGATTATTTGAAGTTCATTCTTTTTGCTATTAGTTCATTCTTTTTGCGCTAAATGACCCTGAAATTGAAAAGCACTACAAATGAACTCTGAAAAGGTTGAAAGTTGGCATGGTATCATCATTTCACCCCCATAGCATGTGCTAAAAAGTTGAGAGGGTTACGGCAAAAACTGGATGCACTTCGTGTACAAAACGGGCAATCTCTTTCGAAGTATCAGGGTTTCGAACGAAAACTCGTCTGTTACAAAGGGATTTCATTTTTTTGAACTTATTTGAACTCCAAATTTTTGTGTGTTCAAAATGCACCATTCAAAGCCACATCATAATTTTCAACCCTTTCTGACTTCATTGTTATTTTTCATGCATTTACTGATTTTTTTGAGCTAATGACCTGAAATTGAAAAGCACTCTACAAATGAACTCTAAAGGGTTGAAAATTGGCATGGTATCATCATTTCACCACATAGCATGTGCTAAAAAGTTGAGAGGGTGACGGCAAAAACTGGATGCCACTTCGTGTACAAAACGGACAATCTCTTTCGAAGTATCAGGGTTTCATACGGAAACTCGTCTGTTACAAAGGGATTTCATTTTTTTGAAATTATTTGAACTCCAGACTTTTTGTGTGTTCAAAATGCACCATTCAAAGCCACATCATTAATTTTCAACCCTTTCTGACTTCATTTGTTATTTTTCATGCATTTACTGATTTTTTTGAGCTATATGACCCTGAAATTGAAAAGCACTTCAAATGAACTCTGAAGAGGTTGAAAATTGGCATGGTATCATCATTTCACCCACATAGCATGTGCTAAAAAGTTAAGAGGGTTACGGCAAAAACTGGATGCACTTCGTGTACAAAATGGACTATCTGTTTCGAAGTATCAGGGTTTCCGGAAACTCGTCTGTTACAAAAGGCATTTCATTTCTTCACATGTAACTGCAGTGATATTCTAGATTAAAGGCATCATCATAATAGTTGTGGAGAGAAAACCTTCACTTTTTCTTCGCTTGTGTCCTTTGCTTATTGCGCCGTAACCATGGATATTCTTCATCGCTTAACAGGGTGCTTGGGTCAGCCTTGACTTTGAAGTGAGGAATTTCATGAAACTTTTCATAATCTTCAGACATGTCTGTCTTGCCCTCCAATCCCACGATGTCTCTTTTTCCTGAAAGAACTACGTGGCGCTTTGGCTCATCGTATGATGTATTCGCTTACTTATCTTTTCTTTTTCTCGGTTTGGTAGACATGTCCTTGACATAGAAAACCTGCGCCACATCATTGGCTAGGACGAATGGTTCGTCTGTGTACCCAAGATTGTTCAGATCCACTGTTGTCATTCCGTACTGTGGGTCTACCTGTACCCCGCCTCGTGACATATTGACCCATTTGCACTTAAACAAAGAGACCTTAAAATCATGTCCATAGTCAAATTCCCATATGTCCACTATGTAACCATAATATGTGTCCTTTCCCCTCTTGGTTGCTGCATCAAGGCGGACACCGCTGTTTTGGTTGGTGCTCTTTTGATCTTGGGCGATCGTGTAAAATGTATTCCCATTTATCTCGTATCCTTTGTAAGTCAATACAGTCAAAGATGGTCCCCTGGACAACGAGTACAGCTCATCAGAAACAGTGTTGTCACCTCTGAGACGTGTTTCCAACCAACTGCCGAAAGTCTTGATGTATTCACATGTAATCCAGTCGTCACACTGCTCCGGGTGTTTGGAGCGCAGAATGTTCTTGTGTTCATCGACATACGGGGTCACCAAGGTAGAGTTCTGTAGAACTGTGAAGTGTGCTTGAGACCAAGAATGCCCATCCCTGCATATTATTGAGTCCCCTCCTAGCGTGCCTTTTCCAGTCAGTCTCCCCTCATACCGCGATTGAGGGAGACCAATCTTCTTAAGGTCAGGAATGAAGTCAACACAAAACCCAATGACATCCTCTGTTTGATGGCCCATGGAGATGCTTTCTTCTGGCCTAGCGCGGTTACGGACATATTTCTTTAGGACTCCCATGAACCTCTCAAAGGGGAACATATTGTGTAGAAATACGGGGCCCAGAACGACAATCTCGTCGACTAGATGAACTAGGACGTGCGTCATGATATTGAAGAAGGATGGTGGGAACACCAGCTCGAAACTGACAAGACATTGCGCCACATCACTCCTTAGCCTTGGTATGATTTCTGGATCGATCACCTTCTGAGAGATTGCATTCAGGAATGCACATAGCTTCACAATGGCTAATCGAACATTTTCCGGTAGAAGCCCCCTCAATGCAACCGAAAGCAGTTGCGTCATAATCACGTGGCAGTCATGAGACTTTAGGTTCTGGAACTTTTTCTCTGCCATATTTATTATTCCCTTTATATTCGACGTGAAGCCAGACGGGACCTTCATACTGAACAGGCATTCAAAGAAGATTTCCTTCCCTTCTTTGGTAAGAGCGTAGCTGGCAGGACCTTGATACTGCTTTGGAGGCATGCCGTCTTTTTCGTGCCAACGTTGCAGGTCCTCCCGTGCCTCCGGTGTATCTTTGGTCTTTCCATACACGCCCAAGAAGCCTAGCAGGTTCACGCAAAGGTTCTTTGTCACGTGCATCACGTCGATTGAAGAGCGGACCTCTAGGTCTTTCTTGTAGGGTAGGTCCCAAAATATAGATTTCTTCTTCCACATGGGAGCACGTCCCTCAGCGTCATTCGGAACAGATAGTCCGCCGGGATCCCTTCCAAAGACTACGTGTAAATCATTGACCATAGCAAGTATGTGATCACCGGTACGCATGGCGGGCTTCTTCCGGTGATCTGCCTCGCCTTTGAAATGCTTGCCTTTCTTTCGACATTGATGGTTGGTCGGAAGAAATCGACGATGCCCCAGGTACACATTCTTCCTGCATTTGTCCAGGTATATACTTTCGGTGTCAGCTAAACAGTGCGTGCATGCGTGGTATCCCTTGTTTGTCTCTCCTGAAAGGTTACTGAGAGCAGGCCAATCATTGATGGTTACAAACAGCAACGCATGCAGGTCAAATTCCTCCTGTCTGTGCTCATCCCACACACGTACACCGTTTCCATTCCACAACTGTAAAAGTTCTTCAACTAATGGCCTTAGGTACACATCAATGTCGTTGCCGGGTTGCTTAGGGCCTTGGATGAGTACTGGCATCATAATGAACTTCCGCTTCATGCACAGCCAAGGAGGAAGGTTATAGATACATAGAGTCACGGGCCAGGTGCTGTGATTGCTGCTCTGCTCCCCGAAAGGATTAATGCCATCCGCGCTTAAACCAAACCATACGTTCCTTGGGTCACCTGCAAACTCAGCCCGGTACTTTCTCTCGATTTTTCTCCACTGCGACCCGTCAGCGGGTGCTCTCAACTTCCCGTCTTTCTTACGGTCCTCTCAGTGCCATCGCATCAACTTGGCATGCTCTTTGTTTCTGAACAGACGTTTCAACCGTGGTATTATAGGAGCATACCACATCACCTTGGCAGGAACCCTCTTCCTGGGGGGCTCGCCGTCAACATCACCAGGGTCATATCGTCTGATCTTATACCGCAATGCACCGCATACCGGGCATGCGTTCAAATCCTTGTACGCACCGCGGTACAGGATGCAGTCATTAGGGCATGCATGTATCTTCTGCACCTCCAATCCTAGAGGGCATATGACCTTCTTTGCTGCGTACGTACTGTCGGGCAATTCGTTATCCTTTGGAAGCTTCTTCTTTAATATTTTTAGTAGCTTCTCAAATCCTTTGTCAGGCACAGCATTCTCTGCCTTCCACTGCAGCAATTCCAGTACGGTACCGAGCTTTGTGTTGCCATCTTCGCAATTGGGATACAACCCTTTTTGGTGATCCTCTAACATGCGATCGAATTTCAGCTTCTCCTTTTCACTTTCGCAATGTCTCCTTGCATCAACAATGACCCGACGGAGATCATCATCGGGCACATCGTCTGGTTCCTCTTGATCTTCAGCTTCCCCCGTTGCAGGATCACCGTATTCAGGGGGCACATAGTTGTCATCGTCCTCTTCTTCTTCGCTGTCTTCCATCATAACCCCCATTTCTCCGTGCCTGGTCCAAACATTATAGTGTGGCATGAAACCCTTCTCAAGCAGGTGGGTGTGAAGGATTTTCCGGTCATAGTAAGACTTCGTATTCCCACATATAGGGCATGGACAACAAATAAAACCATTCTGCTTGTTTGCCTCAGCTACTTCGAGAAAATTATGCACGCCCTTAATGTACTCGGAGGTGCGTCTGTCACCGTACATCCATTGCCGGTTCATCTGCATGCATTATATATAATTAAGTGTGTAAAAAACCATTACAAAACATCATGAATAGATAAGTGACCAAATTTATAGAAGTTCATCATCACATTAAAACCAAAGTACATACATAGTTCTTATTGAACAACATATAGCTCTCCAGAGCATCTAATTAAACCATACATTGAAACTATGTAAAACATTTCAATGCAACAACAAATGCGATCATAATCGCAACCAAGGTAACAATTGATCCAACGGCATAATGATACCAAGCCTCGGTATAAATGACATATTTTCTTTACTTTCTAATCTTGGAGCGCATTGCATCCATCTTAATCTTGTGTTCATCGACGACATCCGCAACATGCAACTCCAATATCATCTTCTCCTCCTCAATTTTTTTTCAATTTTTCCTTCAAGTAATTGTTTTCTTCTTCAACTAAATTTAACCTCTCGACAATAGGGTCGGTTGGAATTTCCGGTTCACATACCTCCTAGATAAAAAAATCTATGTCACGTTGGTCGGCATAATTGTCATAAACAATAAATGAACCAAATAGTTATAAAATATAATATATACCACATCCGAATCATAGACAGGACGAGGGCCGACGGGGGCGGATACCAAAACCATCACACTATATTATAACAAACAATAATAAAAGTAAGAAAATTAGACGAGTAACTATCTAAATCATACAAGTAAGAATTTTTTTCTTTTAGAAAGAAGATAAGAACAAGAGGCTCACCACGGTTATGCCGGCGACGAGATTGGTGCGGGCGATCGACGGCGGTGAAGACGGGGACGGGACGTGACGGACCGCTAAACCTAGAAAAATCTTGAGGAAAATGGAGTTTGGACAAGGAGCTTCGAGAGGAGAAAGGTTAAGTGTGGCTCGGGCATTTCATCGAACACCTCATGTGCATAGGAGGTGAGCTAGAGCACCACAAACCCCTCCCCTCGCCGGCCAGAAAAAAACAGAGCAGTGGAGTGCTCTGCTTGCGGGCGAGGGGTCTATATATAGGCACAACATTGGTCCCGGTTCCAGCCACGAACCGGGACCAATGGATGCGGGCCAGGAGCGAGGCCCATTGGTCCCGGTTCATGTCTGGAACCGGGACCAAAGGGTCCAGATGAACCGGGACCAATGCCCCACGAGCCCCGGCCGGCCCCCTGGGCGCACGAACCGGGACGTATGCCCCCATGTGTCCCGGTTCCTGACTGAACCGGGACTAATGGGCTGGGCTGGACTGGACCAAAGCCCTGTTTTCTACTAGTGAGTGACTGGGGTGGTGAGTATGAAAAATTGAACTCTTTCTTCCAAAAACTTGGCATATCACATCATGTTTCTTGCCCTCATGCTCACCAACAAAACGGATCTGCTGAAAGAAAGGATCATCACATAGTTGATATGGGGCTAGCATTGCTTGGAAATGCATCTATGCCACTCAGATTTTGGGATGAAGCATTCTTAACTGCCACATATCTTATCAATTTGCTTCCAAGTAAAGTTATCAAATTTGAAACACCCATTACACGACTCCTTGGTGTCACACCAAACTACACATCTCTTCGTGTTTTCGGTTGTGCATGTTGGCCCAACCTTAGACCCTACAACACACGCAAACTTGCTTTCCGCTCCAAAAAGTGTGTCTTTTTAGGCTATAGTCCCATGCATAAAGGGGTTAAATGTCTTGATGTTCCTTGTGGTAGGGTCTATATATCCAGAGATGTTGTTTTTGATGAGTCCGTGTTTCCGTTTGCTTCTCTTCATCCCAATGCCGGTGCACTTCCCCGCAAGGAAATTCTTCTTCTTCCTCCATATCTTCGGTCTTTTGATCATGGGGGCGACAATTGTACTAATCAAAGTGATGATATTTCTACTGGTACTTGTTCTTCTCTGTTGCCTGTGCAGGTCCCTGGAGAAAACGGGGCTCAAAATGATCAAAATCTCGAAAATATAGCTCAAGTTGATCCTATATTGCATGCTGAAGAAGAAGACAAACCTGGCACGGACAACGAAGGCGATCCGGCGGCGCCTGGAACTCCTGTGCGCATGCAGACCTCGGATCACGCGAGCAGATCCACCTCAGATCACGCCTCCGCCAGCTGCAGCAGCGAATCGAGGGAGGGCCACTCCCGCTCCGCCACATCAGCAACAGGCGGGACCAGCAGCGGGGTCGGATCCCCCTCGCCCCACGTGCGCCTGCAACCGCGGTCGGCCAACGGATCTGCTGTGCCGGTTCGGGCGGTTGGCCCCCATGTGCGTACCGGGGAGGCGGCCACACCAGCGGCTGCAGGATCATCTGCGTAGGAGGCGATAGATTCGCCTGTGTCAGCACATGCAGATTCCCCAGGATCTTCTGTGGCGAGTATTCCTGAGGTCTAGCCAGCAGGTTCTTCACGGGTTATGACACGGCTACAGAAAGGTATATGGAATCCTAAAATAAGAAAAGATGGAACTATACCATATGGAATGTTGTGTATTTCAGGAGAACCAACAACGCTGAGTAGTGCACTTGATGATCCTAAGTGGAAGAAGGCTATGGATGAGGAATATTCTGCACTTATGAGGAACAAAACCTGGCATCTTGTACCAAATCAGAAAGGCAAAAATATCATCGATTGCAAATGGGTGTACAGAATTAAAAAGAAGGCAGATGGCTCCATTGACAGGTATAAGGCACGTCTAGTTGCAAAGGGCTTTAAGCAACGTTATGGTATTGACTATGAGGACACCTTTAGTCCTGTTGTGAAAGCTGCAACTATCAGACTTGTGCTAGCCATTGCTGTATCTAAGGGTTGGAGTCTAAGACAGCTAGATGTACAGAACGCATTTTTGCATGGTGTTCTGGAAGAGGAAGTGTTTATGAAACAACCACCTGGATATGAGGATAAGAAGTCACCGCATTATGTTTGCAAGCTTGACAAAGCACTCTATGGTTTAAAACAAGCACCCAGAGCATGGTACTCTAGATTAAGCTTACAGTTGAAATATCTTGGTTTCATTGCCTCTAAAGCTGACACGACTTTGTTTATTTATAACAAGGCTGGAGTAGTCATTTTTGTGCTTATATATGTTGATGATATCATAGTTGCAAGTTCTTCGCAAAATGCTACTAATGCACTTCTGCATGATTTGAGCTCAGAGTTTGCCTTGAAGGACCTAGGTGATTTACATTTCTTCCTAGGTATTGAAGTCAGGAAAACTCAAGATGGTATTGTGTTAAATCAGGAAAAATATATCATTGAGCTTCTGTCTCGCATGGGAATGAAGAATTGTAAGCCAGTACCTACACCTTTATCTTCCTCAGAAAAACTCTCAGCATATGAAGGTGAGCCACTTCAGGAGGAAGAGAGCACAAGGTATAGAAGTACTGTGGGAGCATTACAATATCTAACTCTCACACGTCCAGATATCTCATTTGCTGTCAATAAGGTTTGTCAATATCTGCATGCACCTACTTCTGCGCATTGGTCAGCTGTCAAGAGAATTGTAAGATATGTGAAGCATACTATGGGAACAAGACTTCATTTCAAACGTTCTGATTCCTCTCTTGTGAGTGCATTCTCTGATGCTGACTGGGCAGGATGTAGTGATGATAGAAGATCAACTGGAGGTTTTGCAGTGTTCTTCGGGTCTAATCTTATTTCTTGGAGTGCTAGAAAGCAAGCAACTGTGTCACGATCAAGCACAAAAGCTGAATACAAGTCCTTGGCGAATGCAACTGCTGAAATCATTTGGGTTGAATCACTTCTTGAGGAATTGGGGATCAAGAAAAATCGTATCTCATGCTTATGGTGTGATAACTTGGGAGCAACATATTTGTCTGCAAATCCTGTGTTTCATGCAAGGACAAAGCACATAGAAATTGATTTTCACTTTGTGCGAGAACGAGTTGCAACAAAGAAACTTGAGATACGGTTTATTCCCTCCAAGGATCAAGTAGCAGACGGCTTTACAAAAGCCTTACCAGCAAAACCATTTGAGGAGTTCAAGAGTAATTTTTAATCTAGGATAGTTAAGATTAAGGGAGGGTGTTAGAGAATATCGTTTGTAATCTCCGTTGTAATCTCCAACTCCTTCCCATTACTTGTTCTACTCAAACTCCTGTAAATTTCCCTTGTACGCCAAGGCACGGCTTCGGCCACATCAATATATATGAGACGCGGCTCCCCTCGAGGGAGTAGGAACGCTTATTATCTTTCACTTAAATCCCTTCAAGATAGAAAAAATAGCGACCTTGCAAACGAAGAAGGCACCGGCAGCAACCACAAATCTCAACCATATCAGCTTTTGATAAACGATCGATACCATCGGGTTCCTCAATCCGAGAAACTAGCATTCTTGCTATCAAAGTAAGACCTGGCTGCGCAGCTCATCAATGCGCCTGCTATCTACCTATATACAAAAAGTCAAGCGCGTTTGGTTGAGCAGCATGTACTCCTTGTTTTTTGGGTATAAAGCATCTAGTCCTTTCTAAGCGGCAAGATGATGTCCTGTAACAATTCAGGTTATCCATTCATCATCTGTAGTTCCTGATGTTTCCTGTGCCTACGTCTATGATATTCAAATCCCAAGTGTGTAGATACCAAATAAATAATGAACAAAATAGGATGAACATTTCGACTGCACAGAAATATGATGAGGAATAAGACATTCATGTTTGTCTCAGGAAAGACTCGCTTCTTATAGAAGACTTGGTGAATGATAGTAGTGAGATAAAGTCATATGTCCTCCGTTAGGTTAATATAAAGTTCTTTGGTTATGAGATTTATAGAAAAAAACGATGGATTTCTTTTGTCTGTTTCTCCTCGACTAGGTCAGAGGCAGTGCAGACTCTAAAAAAATGATGAATTTACTGAGCTTGTTTGTCCTCCGGTAGGTCAGGGCCTATGAAATATTAAAACAAATGATGAATTTATTGTGCTTGCATTTCCTCGGGTAGGTTAGAGACAATGAGAACCGTGCTGAATTTCGAGAGCTTATTTGCCCTTGGCTAGGTCAGTCCATTAGGCTTTGAGAGCTTTAAACGAAAGATAAAATGCCTAAGCCTGCTTAAGTATTGACCTTTGGTCACCGTACCAATAATATGTAGCTAGCCAATACAAAAAGGCTAACATTCCGCTAACAATTAGAAAAACAAGGTGAGTATGTAGAACCAAATTCGTCCGGTCGTTAGTATCTTATGACTTGAATCGATGATGCTTTCAATGTGTTAATTAGACTATTCATTGTCTTAGCCGATAAAGCTATCATAAGCTTACTTGCCTCGAGGATACCTTGTTAGTTAGTATATGTGAAATATTATTATACCATACATGAGATGATGTGTTCTCCTTTGAGAGTTGCCCCAAGCTCTCGAACCCTCTCTCCTACACTTCCGACGGCGTCGCAAGTCAGAGCAGGGATGGTCGGATGGGAGAGGTGGCCCGACCGTAGATGTATATACTAGGGGTAGGTTTAGGTCTAGGGCTATGTTTATGGTTGCCTTAAGGGCGTCTCACGTCATGCCGAGTTGGAACTGTGTCTTGATGTTGGTGAGCGGCAATAGTCGACGTCCAACTTCATCTTCCGATGGCTCTCCATGGTGGACAGGAGCCAATCGAGACATGTCTGGCTCAAGCTCCACCAATAAGCTCGTTTTCTCAACAGATCCAGTCAGATTGGTGATTCTCTCTCCCCCTCCCCCTTTTCTTCACTGTGAAGGAGATGGAGGAAGGGGAGTGGATCCAAGATCTGGCTCCTCAAATTTGAAGGGCGAGGGGAGAATTATGATGGCATGTAAGTTCCTCGTTCAACTTCTACCATTGCACCGACCTGAGTTGTACATTAGATGGTAGGCTCGGTAGGTTAGATCTTTAGCTATGAATCAGCCTACCCTTGGCCAACTTCAACCACCACGACGAGGCTCCATTCTCCGTGCATGTTCTCGGCAATGACGCGGTTGGAGGCACGCGGTGGCCATTGCATCTCCCGACAAGGTCGCCGACTACTTTCAGAATTTTCACGAGATGAGAAATTTTCACGAGGTTAGATATACTGATTAGGATTTTTTATTTTTTATGCAAAAAATGCCCTGGCTTGTATTTTTATAGTAGAAGGAAGAAAACATTACAAGAGACCATGACTGACGTCGAACGTCTACACGGGACCTCCGACTCCGAGAAAATATACAAAGGCTACTCTCTCACAAATCTAGCTAATCCCTCTACTCCTACTCCAGCCAATTTCCAAAGTTTGATCTCCTCGAAGATTAGTTGCACTAGGCTAGTTGCCGTTCTAACTTGGTCGTCCCTGTTGAAGACTCTTGCGTTCCTTTGCTTCCATAGATGCCACGCGGTCGCAATGACGAAGGAGTCGAACCCTCTCTTGACCTTGCCTCGAAAGGAAACATGCGTCCTCACCGAGCTCGTCCTGATGATTGAAGTCCTACATCGACATGCTGGTGGCCGCTTGACCTGGCCAAGACTGCATCCCCTCCTGTCAGCTCTCGCTGCGCGTGGCATTCGACCTTCGCGAGGTATGACTCATGCCATCGCCGTCTGGCTATGTGCTATCAGCGGAATGGTGCTAAGGCAGTGACTTGTTGATATGCGGGCTAGGGAACCTCTTCTTGAGCTTGCCGTTCCAGTAGCTCGTGACCGCAAGGTCCTTCCAAGAAGCTCTGCAATAATGGCAGATCAGGTGTTTGATCAAATGCCAACCTAGGGTGAGTGTTTTGCACAAGGCGGTGCTCGACTCTTTGGTCGTCGTAGCCACAGTGTGCTAGCTACTCGTCTGCATGGCTGTGTTCGTCGGCTTGGGCCGTGACTCCCATGGCGACTAGCCGACTACACCGCGTCCGTGATCGGTTCGTCCGAGTCGGGTGCCCCCTCGCCCAGTGAGACTGGGCCATGCGTCGCCACGGCGAGCGACGCCGAGAACTCCGATGGACGCGATCTCGTCCAGGCGGCGCAGACCCGGGAGCACGGCACAGCCTGAGCTCGACCCGGGTGTGAAGTGACGCCGTCTAGTATGCCAGAGCCGAGCATTGCCGCGACTAATGAGAGGGGAGCTACATGTCCCCGCGATTCCCGCGATCCGCGGCGCCAAGTTGTCTGTTGCAGCGGCCGACGTCCTCGTGCCACCCAGAGCTCGAGACGGGCATGAAGTTGCCACGTCCTAAGATCCCTATCATATGCCGTTTCCCGGTCCAACAACTACGCGCGCGACTAACTTATTGTTTCGGACGTGCACCTGATTGCCGGGACTAAGACGACGGCGTTCACGCTTCACGGTGTCGTGCCACCCCTGCGTGGAGGAGAAGCTACTGGCGGAGGTAGACACCGACGAGCTCCAGAACAGGTTCCTACCTTGGCGTAGTCGTCAAGGAGGACACGAGGTTCCACCTCATCTCACCGCTCATCGTCAGTGAGACCTCGTCATGCTCGTCGCCGGCCAGGGCCTCACGGAGGGCGCCATGGCAGACAGGGTAGCTAGCCTGGAGGTGCCAAGGACGAGCTCACCGGCACGCTGCACGAACGCTTCCTCATCATCGACTTCGAAGTGTCCGGCAAACCCCTCCCGACCGTCCTCACGTCCACGACCGAGGCCCCGTTCCTCGACGCAGTCCGCTCCCTTGGTTGCATGGTTAGAGCATCTACAACCACACATAGCTAATATGGCCCCTCAACCGTCCACGGATGTGCCCGGTCAGTGGCCGGGCATATCCGTTTTGACCCCTCATATTTGCTTCCAGAGTAAATGGCACTGGCGGTCTAAGAACTTACATTGTGGGTGCACTTTAGTTACGGTACTTGCAAACCAGAAAAACCTGTCGTAGAACTTGTGTTGCGGGTGCAGTTTGGTCACACGGGCCATCTGAACCGGCCAGCCGTCCGGTTTTCTCTCTTTTGCGGTCACGCGTGGCGCAGTGACGTCGATCGGGCGTGAAAATTGTCACACGACCCTCACTTGAGTCTCTGGCCGGCCTCATTTCTTTGCAGAAAGTCCCCTGGTTTCGTAGGTAATTTTGTATTGACCTCTCAAGTGCCGTTTGCTCCTGGTTCTTCGCACAAAGGCCCCTGTTGCCGTTTCGCAGAAAGAGAACATGACAAGCAGCCATCGTCGTGCCATAGAGGACGCAGGATGGATAAGAAAATAATTAATTATCATCTCATATACACAATGATTCAAGCAACTGATCCAATCAAGCTAACAAGTTGCAAGAAACACGCATTCTCTCTATTGAAATTATGTGTCAGGAAAATCATGTAACTACAACCAAACAAGACCGCACCACGCTATTACGGAATCTGGTCATGGACTATGTGACTTACATACTCGCGTGAACATGATGTGCCCCACCATGGTAGGCAGCTGCACGAGTGCACGTCCACACAGCAAGCACATAGGTGCTGCATGCATAGAGCACTTTTTTTAGGGGTTCATGCATAGAGCACATGCACGCGTGATTTTTTTTTCTCTTACGATTTTTTTTGTCGTAAGTATTCTCTAAAAATATTTAAAGTTTTAATATTTTATTCATTTTAAAAGAGTGAAACATTTCGAATGCATTGCAAAAATTGTTCAGCGCATATTGAAAACAATATTGATAGTGTATTTGAAAAGGAGTTCACCAGGTATTCAAAACATGCCCGTCATCTATTTAGAAAAAAAAATCATCGTATATATGAAAGTTGTCGATCACGTATTTAAAAAATCACAATTTTTAAAGTGATCGTGTGTATCTAAAAAAATGTTTATGGTGCATTGGAAAAACGTTCATTACATATGCGAAAAAGTTCATCATGTATTTATTAAATGTTCTTCGGATATTCAAAATAACATTTATCACGTATTGGAAAAATGTTAATCAGGTAGATAAAAAAAATGTTCATCTCATATTTAAAATATATTCACCACATGTTCGAAAAATGTTCATCACTTATTTAGAAAAATGTCCACACTGTATCTAAAATTGTTCATCACATATTAAAAAATTCGTTACATACTAAAAAAATGTGAATGACATGACAAGTAGCAGGGCCGAGCAATTAATATGAATGACATGACATGCAAAACAAGAAGGTGTGCAAGAAAAATAGGGCAGGCAACGCGTACCTGTCTGGGTCAAAAATCTAAGATATTCTCCGACCGGGAATCTTCTGCGGCCATCAAGATACAGCAGCAGGGGCCTTTGTGAGAAAAAAAACAGGTGCAAAACGCGAGACACGTCACTTAAGAGGTGAAATACTAAATTACCTACGAAACCAAGGGCCTTTCTGCAAAGAAATGAGGCTGGCCAGGGACTCGCGTGAGCGCCGTGTGACAATTTTCGTGCCTGATTGACGTCACGTGCGCCGCGCGTGACCGCAAAAGAGAGAAAACCGGGCGGCTGGCCGGTTCAGATGGCCCACGTGACCAAGTTGCACCCGCAACGCAAGTTCTATAACGGGTTTTTCCGGTTTGCAAGTGCCGTGACTAAAGTGCACCAGCAACGTAAGTTCTTAGACCACCGGTGCCATTTACTCTTGTTTAAATTACGCAAAATGGTCGCTACAACAGGTAGAAAATACACCAACCAGAAGTTTATTCATGTCCAAGCTCTGAAGTACTACCTCTGTATCACAATACAAGACGTTTTTCCAGTTCAATTTAGACCGAAAAAACGTCTTATATTTTGACACGGAGGGGACTGTGCAAACTGAGCCCGCCTAGGAGACAAAAACAAGTGTGGTTATGAAGTAAACGCTGCAACATTATAAATCCTTCAGCTGAAAAACCAAAAGTACTTAGCACAAGTACACGATATTACCTCACCATTTGATCTTAAAACATTTTGGTCCACCACCAAGCTGGCCCGCTGATCCATTATTAATCCCTCCATATCAACCTAATTCAGTTGAACCTCTCCAAGTGAGCATCATATACATCTGCTTTACCCAGGATACATGTGCAGGAACAAGCCGTCGTTAAAAAAAATCACTTGCCGCCGCGGCGCATTGCTATCCTCGGCATCATATGCAGAAAGAAAATGTTGCATACTCATGACGTCCCTCATTTGTTGCTGTGCATATTGACTGGGGCAACACATGACGTACAGGCTAGCACCCAAACACGCAATTGCATAAAACATATATTGGCTATCGTCATTTACTAATGGAATGGCGGCCACATGGTACTAATCAAAATTAAGAACACCCATATGGCACTGCGATGAAATGTTGTGTAGCCTCATCATCCTTGTCGCCTCTGCCAAAATTATAAACGCCCAATAACTCCGGGACCTAGATAGTTGTCTGAATTGTCAGAGATGAATCCCATGCTGGCCATCTATGTACAATCAAACACCATTGTTGCAAAGCCTGGCCTAGCTCGTTGGCAAATAGCAGGGCCGAGGCGTCGGCATTTCTTGCAGGACGTGGTCAACCACGGCGCCATCCGCCCGGCCAGAGTCGTCGGCAAGAACTTGTATATCTGCTAGAAGATAAAAGTGCTAGACATGAAAGCTGAAAATAAATCAGCCCCCCACCATCTCTCAGTATAGACAAGTCTGATCCTTGTAAGCTATTGTACACAAATTGTTCATACAAAATTCCCCAAAATTGCATCAAATCCACATAAGAGAAGGAACACACTGTACTTCTCTTGATTCTGCTCGTAGGGGACGGGGAGGATAGTGTTGTATCTAATGCATCACTAAGATGCCAACAGCAAGATGAAATTGCATCTAGACCACCCAATAATCATGAACAGAGATGGGTTCAGAGATCCTTTACATGTCACAGCAGTGGACATGATCGCCTGCTCGGTGCAGGCGTGATGTAGACGAGGTAGAGGGCCTCCTCAACGTCCTGATGCCCTCAGGACGCCACCGGCACTGGCCTGGGACAGCGGCGGCGGCTGGCTTAGGTCTTACCGTCGCTACAGCAACTCCCCCTGAATGGATGGGGCGAGAATATCGGGAGGAGAGAAACCGTACATGAATTGTGATCTCGCAGGGGCCAGCTCTCTCTCGTATCCCTTTAATATAGCGCTGGCGACAGGGGACCCAAAACCTGAGTTGGGTTTTGGGCGTCCCCGATCAGGGCGCGTTAGTTCTGATCGAGACATATGCACGTTCACTAGTAGAGAACAGGGGTTTGGTCTAGGCCAGATAATTGCATTAGTCCCGGTCGTGTTATGAACCGGGACTAATGGGTGCATCAGTCCCGGTTCGTGAGGCTAGGACGCCGGCCGGGCCTCGGCAGGCACCAGTCCCGGTTCGTCTGACCCCTTTCTTTTAGGTCGTTTAGCAGTTCCCCAACCAGCTTTCTCCCCGAGAAAGCCTTCCTGAGATTCAAAGAAAAAGGTTTGAAGGTTGATCTCTGGGATCAGTGATAGTTCGGAACCAGCAAAGGGAGGCTGAAAAGCCGTAGTGCTAACGCACGCCCTGTAGTTTTGAAGCTAAAAAGACAGCAGCGAGCTCCGCGTCGAAAAGCAAAGTTTAGTCCCGGTTCCAGACACGAACCGGGACTAGAGGTCCTCGGTCCTGGCACAGCCCCTTTAGTCCCGGTTCCAGACACGAACCGGGACTAGAGGTCCTCGGTCCTGGCACAGCCCCTTTAGTCCCGGTTGGTGGCTGGAACCGGGACCAAAGGTCAGTCTTCTGTCCCGGTTCTGGCCACCAACCGGGACTAAAAAGATGCCTATATATATGCTCGGCCCTGCCGGCTCACTCCTCTGTTTTTTTGGCCGGCCGGCGTGTGGGAGGTGTGTGCTGCTCTGCTCTCACCTCCTATGCATATGAGGTGTTCGATGAAATGCCCGAGCCACACTTAAGCTTTCTCCTCTCCAAGCTCGACCTCCAAGCTCCATTTTCTCTAAGATTTGTCTAGGTTTGGTGGTCCGTCCCGTCCCATCCCGTCCCCGTCCTCACTGCCGTCGATCGCCCGCGCCGATCTCGTCGCCGGCACCACCGTGGTGAGCCTCTTGTTCTTATCTTCTTTTTAAAAGAAAACAAATTCTTACTTGTATGATTTAGATAGATACTTGTATAAATTTCTTACTTTTATTATTGTTTGTTATTATATAGTGCCATGGTTTTGGTATCCGCCCCCGTCGGCCCTCGTCCGGTCTATGATTCGGATGTGGTATATTATCTTTTATAACTATTTGTGTTCATTTAGTGTTTATGATAATTATGCCGACCAACGTGACATAGATGTTTTTATCTAGGAGGTATGTGAATCGGAAATTCCAACCGACCCTCTTGTCGAGAGGTTAAATTTAGTTGAAAAAGAAAATGAGTATTTGAAAGAAAAATTGAAAAGAATTGAGGAGGAGAAGATGAAATTAGAGTTGCATGTTGCCGTTGTCGTCGATGATCACAAGATCAAGATGGATGCAATGCGCTTGAAGATTAGAAAGATTAGAAAATATGCCATTGATAATGAGGTTTGGTATCATTATGCTGTTGAGTCAATTGTTACCTTAGTTGCCATTATGATCGCATTTGTTGTTGCATTTAAATGTTTTACATAGTTGTATGTTAGTTTCAATGTATGTTTTTATTAGATGCTCTAGAGAGCTATATGTTGTTCTATGAAAACTATGTATGAACTTTATGTATTTATTTTTTCAGTAATAACATTTGATCACTAGTGTACTTTGGTTTTAATATGATGATGAGCTTGTATTAATTTGGTCACTTATCTATTCATGATGTTCGATAATGGTTTTTGGTACACTTAATTATATAATGCACGCAGATGAACCGATAATGGATGTACGGTGACCGACGCACCTCCGAGTATATTGAGGGCCTGCATAAATTTATCGAAGTGGCTAAGGCAAACAAGCAGAATGGTTTTATGTATTGTCCATGTATTGTCTGTGGGAATACGAAGGATCACTCTTCCTTGAAAACCCTTCACATCCACCTGCTTGAGAAGGGTTTCATGCCACACTATAATGTTTGGACCAAGCACGAAGAAAGAGGGGTTATGATGGAAGACAACGAAGAAGAAAAGGATGATGACAACTGTGACGCCCCCGGCTTAATCGTGCACTAATCATACACGTAAATGCACATGATCAAGCCTAAGGACTCACGGAAAGATATCACAACACAATTCTAAAACATAAATAAAGTCATACAAGCTTTATATTATAAGTCAGGGGCCTCGAGGGCTCGAATACATAAGCTTGCGTACAAGCGTCAGCGGAAGCATCAGATATCTGAGTACAGATATGAAACAGAAATAGAAAGGCCTTTAGAAAGGCGGGGCAAAATAAAACACTACGATCGAAAGGCGTAGGCCTCCTGCCTGGGACCCTCCGATCCTACTCCTGGTCGACGGCAAGCTCGTAGTCGTATCCATCCTCTGGGTAGTAGTAGTAGTCGATCGACGGGGCATCTGTCTCAGGGGGCTCCGTCCTCTGGTCACGACAAACTGATATGGGGAGAAAAGGAAAACAAAGCAACCGTGAGTACTCAGAAGTACTCAGCAAGCAAGGATCTACACTACATATGCAACATTTTCAAAGGGAGGCTGTATATGTGGACTGGGCTGCAGAAATACCAGAATAGAGAAGAGGCCTTGTCCTATCGAAGACTAGCATCTTCAGAGGTCTTGCAGCATTAGAAGAGTGTAGACAGTACCATATAATGTAGCAGTATCATTAAGTCTCAACCTCACCCAGAGATCCTTTCTCGACTCCCTGCGAGAAAGCAATCCCAGAGCCATACAGTCATCAACCTCGTCCGGAGATCCCTTCTTGACTCCCTGCGAGAAGCAATCCCAGAGCCATAGTATCCAAGTATCTAGTTCTAAATTGTATCAATCAGGATACAACTCCGAGTGTCCGTTACCGTAGGACAGGCTATCGATAGAAGTTTTCTTCCCTGCAGGGGTGCACCAACTTACCCACCACGCTCGCTTAAACTCCGGCCGGACACACTTTTCTGGGTCATGCCCGGCCTCGGCCAAACGACACACCGCAACCCTACCTACAGCTCAGCAGAGAGGTCCCCGCCGGTCTACATCCTAAGCGCAAGGGGGTCTTGGCCATCACCCCTCGCCCTCCGGGTCGTTGCGTGCCGGGCGAACCAGGCTCCACCCCTCAGGATGGTGCCAGCCCAGCCCGGCCGCAGTGCTGAACTGGACGTCTGACAGAGCTTTCGGCTGATGCTACGATGCAGAACGCCCATACTATGCCCACGTGATGGTTAGTGCTATTAGGCCAGAGGCCCACTCGAATCAAATATCCAAATCGTTAGTACCTTGGGGGTGCGGTAACGAGCAGAGACTCACGATCGATGTGACCCCGTCGCCCCATCTCGAGGACTTGCGGCAAGGGCCAAGAATGCCCGGCCACGCCTCGTATTCTCACTCGGGCACCATCCAGGTCAACCCGTTTCACAAAAGACTGTCGGGAGCTCAGGTCCACCTCTACTGGGCGGTACCGCCTGTCCCTCCAGTCCTGCAGTTAAAGTAACTCCCTCGGGTCGCCCTCTGGGCCGACCCGTTTCTAACAGGGTGCAGGGGTAAAGTCACAGTAGCCGTGTGTCCATAACATCAAGGGAATCCGAGGTATCACCCTCGACGGATACCCTCTCGATGTAATTGTCAAGGTGAACGTAGGAGGATTCACCCTCGATGGGTTCACACTTGATGTGTTGTACGACCGCGTCGTTATCGGCAGTGTTGAAGGAGGAATCACCCTCGATGACCACGACCAAAAAGCTACTCTACAGGGTTAACATCTGAAGTGCTACACGAGGTATCACCCTCGGCACTCGATAGTAACGCTACAGTGTCGTTACAACTAAGGGGGTGAAGTGCGGTGCCGGGGCCTGGTCTTCAATCCCGTTGATCGGGTCTTCTGATAATCCAGCGGGGCAATCGGGATAAGTGGGGTCACTGATAGGTCTCTACCCAGCCTAAACTAAGCAGTTTAGGATATGCAGGTAATTATCAACAGCAGGTTACAATAAACAGGCTATGCATCAGAATAGGTAAAGCAGCAGCAGCAGCAATTCTAATGCAAGCATGAGAAAATAGAATGGGCGATATCGGTATGCTCAAGGGTGGGGGGGGGGGCTTGCCTGGTTGCTCGGCGGCAAGGGCAAGGTCGTCAATGGTGGCGTCGAGCTTCGGAGCTGTGTCGGCCTCGGGGACGACGTCGGTGTCGGGGGCTACCGAGAGAGAAGAGGGGGAGGAAAACAATATAAATACACAGCAAACAGGAGCAACACAAAGCATAACATGGTAATACGCGGCGACGGAGGTGATCTATCGCAGTGCCGGGTGATACTGCCGAAGGGGGGATTCATCCGGGAAAGTATTCCCGGTTCCGGACAAATGTCGGACAGATGACCTGAGGGGAACGGTCCCATGTTCAGGTAGTTAGGGACGTGTGGAGGACGAACGGACCACTTATTCGGATTCGTCTCGTCGTTCTGAGCAAGTTTCATGTACAAAGTTTTTCCATCCGAGCTACGGTTTATTTTCTATTGAATTGCAAAGTTTAATCTATATTCTGAAATTCCAGGGTATTATTTTAAATCAAAAACAGTAACTGGAATTGCTACGTGCACCCGGTGCAGTGCACCAGAGAGGCACCAGAGGGGCTGACAGGTGGGGCCCCGTTGACCTGAGTCAACTATCCAGTCAGCCGGTCAACTAGGCCAGTTGACCGGTCAACTGGGCCCGCGGGTCCCACAGTCAGTGGCACATAGAGCGGGCCCCAGCTGAGCCACGTCAGCGCCGGCGCCGGCGAGGTAAAACACGGCGGCGACGGCCGGAGCTTCGCCGGAAGTGGTTGGGATCACGCCTCCGGCCACCGTTTGGCGCGCGGAGTGGCGCGTTTGACAGCGGGCTGAGCCGCGCATCCATTCGCGGCATCGTCGGGGGCTGGGACAGGCTGCACCGTCGGCAACGTCGAGCGTGGCGGCCGCCGGCGTTCGGCCGTATGCAGATCCGTGGCGACGGGGCTTGGGGAGGCGCGCGCTTGCACGCATTCGAATCCTGGGAGAACGAAGAGTTCGCTGCGGGGTTCGGATGCGAGTTGCGTGGCTTGCGGCTACGGCAGCGTTGCTACAAACGGCGGCGAGCTTGCTGGCGCGGCGGCGGGGCTAGCCGCGACAGCAAAACGGATGGGGGGCAGAGGGGAGCGTGCGCATGTGCTCACAGCGTTGACGAGGAGGCCCGAGGACGCCGGAGGAGCTCAAGGTGGCGCGGATCGACGCGGTGGCCGCCGGAGCCCGAGGAGGAAGTCGAGGTTGGGGTGGCGTCACGGGGCCGTCCGGCGCCATGTGGCTCGACATAGATGATGAGGACGATGCTACGGTGCTCCTGGACTCGTCGGCGAGGCAAGGGGTGGACGGTGGCCGCGGTGGAGGGAGCTGGATGGCGGCGATGGCGTTCGGGCGATGGGGATCTGGCGGGGCAGAGTGCGGCGAGGGACGAGAGGGGGAAACTGGGGGCGCCAGGGGGGTCGCGGGGCTCGTCCTTATCCCCCACGGCGAGCGCGGTGCCGAGCAGAGGAGAGGGGGGGCCGGGCCCGGGCGAGCGCGCGCGTGCGGGGGAGACGACAGCGAGCGAGCGTGAACAGAGGAGGAAAGAGGGAACAGGCGCGGTGGGCTGGGCCGCACTGTAGACTAGAGCCTAGCCACTGCAGGCCTTTTCTTTTTTTTATTTAACTTTTGTTTTCCTTTTGTCTTTTTCTTTTATTTATTCTTATATCTCTGTTTTGTAATTAGTTAGGCCTCAAATTGAATTTTGTAAAACATGGCACTTTTTCCATTAAATGCTAGGCATTATCTACCATTGCCAAAAACTGTTTTGGAGACAAACGGAGTTCACACAAATGTTATATTAAATAAAATGTATTAAACCTTGCTGTTTTGGTAATGTTAGAGTCACTTAATTTATTTATTTATTGTTGGTTATAATTTTAGTATGGTCTCTGGAATATTTATTATTTAATGAACATTTTAGTTTCTATGTTGAACAACTTTTATTTTCCACTTTCATTTAAATTTGAATTGAGTTTGGAGATGAAATGCAATATGGATGCAAATGATGATTAAACACTATTGATCATGATGACTTGGCATAATCAAAAGGGTGATTACTGTAGTTAACCACTGGGGGTGTTACAACAACTATCCCCTTGAATACGGTGATACTGCAACGGGGGAAGCTGAAGATCAAGAGGAACCAGACGATGTGCCCGATGATGATCTTCGCCGGGTCATTGTTGATGCACAGAGAGAATGCCAAAGTGAATGGGAGAAGTTGAAGTTCGATCGCATGTTAGAGGATCACAAAAAAGAATTGTACCCAAATTGCGAAGATGACAACACAAAGATCGGTACCACACTGGAATTACTGCAATGGAAGGCAGACAATGGTTTATGTGACAATGGATTTGGGAAGCTACTGAAAATAATGAAGAAGAAGGTTCCAAAGGATAACGAATTGCCCGACAGTACGTATGAAGCAAAGAAGGTTCTATGCCCTCTAGGATTGGAGGTGCAGAAGATACATGCATGCCCTAATGACTGCATCCTCTACCGCGGTGAGTACGACGATTTGAACGCATACCCGGTATGCGGTGCATTGCGGTATAAGATCAGACGAGATGACCCTGGTGATGTTGAGGGCGAGCGCCCCAGAAAGAGGGTTCCTGCCAAGGTGATGTGGTATGCTCCTATAATACCATGGTTGAAACGTCTGTTCAGAAACAAAGAGCATGCAAGTTGATGCGATGGCACAAAGAATACCGTAAGAAAGACGGGAAGTCGAGAGCACCCGCTGATGGGTCGCAGTGGAGAAAAATCGAAAGAAAGTGGGGGGACTTTGCAGGTGACGCAAGGAACGTATGGTTTGGTTTAAGTGCAGATGGCATTAATCCTTTTGAGGAGCAAACCAGCTATCATAGCACCTGACCCGTGACTCTATGTATCTATAACCTTCCTCCTTGGTTGTGCATGAAGCAAAAGTTCATTATGATGCCAGTGCTCATCCAAGGCCCTAAGCAACCCGGCAACGGCATTGATGTGTACCTAAGGCCATTAGTTGAAGAACTTCTACAGCTGTAGAATGGAAAAGGTGTACGTGGGTGGGATGAGCACAAACAGCAGGAATTTGACCTACATGCGTTGTTGTTTGTAACCATCAATGATTGGCCTGCTCTTAATAACCTTTCAGGATAGACAAACAAGGGATACCACGCATGCATGCAGTGTTTAGATGATACCGAAAGTATATATTTGGATAAATGTAAGAAGAATGTGTACCTGGGACATCGTCGATTTCTTCCGACCAACCATATCTTAAGAAAGAAAGGCAAGCATTTCAAAGGTGAGGCAGATCACCGGAAGAAGCCACACCAATGTACTGGTGCTGACATACTTGATATGGTCAAGGATTTACATGTAATCTATGGAAAGGGTCCTAGCGGACAATCTGTTCTGAATGACGCTGAGGGACGCGCACCCATGTGGAAGAAGAAATCTATATTTTTGGACCTACCCTATTGGTAAGACCTAGAGGTCCGCTCTGCAATCGACGTGATGCACGTGACGAATAATCTTTGCGTGAACCTGCTAGGCTTCTTGGACGTGTATGGGAAGACAAAAGATACACCGGAGGCACTGGAGGACCAGCAACGTGTGCACAAAAAAGAAGGCATGCATCCAAAGCAGTATCAAGGTCCTGCCAGCTACGCTCTTACCAAAGAAGAGAAGGAAATCTTCTTTGAATGCCTGCTCAGTATGAAGGTCCCGTATGGCTTCTCGTCGGATATAAAGGTAATAATAAATATGGCAGAGAAAAACTTCCAGAACCTAAAGTCTCATGACTGCCACGTGATTATGACGCAACTGCTTTCGGTTGCATTGAGGGGGCTTCTACTAGAAAATGGTCGATTAGCCATTGTGAAGCTATGTGCATTCCTCAATGCAATCTCTCAGAAGGTAATCGATCCACAAATCCTACCAAGGTTAAAGAATGATTTGGTGCAATGTCTTGTCAGTTTTGAGTTGGTGTTTCCACCATCCTTCTTCAATATCATGACGCACGTCCTAGTTCATCTAGTCGACGAGATTGCCATTCAGGGTCCTGTATTTCTACACAATATGTTCCCCTTTGAGAGGTTCATGAGAGCCTTAAAGAAATATGTTCGTAACCGTGCTAGGCCAGAAGGAAGCATCTCCATGGGCCATCAAACAGAGGAGGTTATTGGGTTTTGTGTTGACTTTATTCCTGACCTTAAGCCGATTGGTCTCCCTCAATCGCGGTATGAGGGGAGACTGACTGGAAAAGACATGCTAGGAGCGGATTCAATAATATGTAGGGACGGGCATTCTTGGGATCAAGTACACTACACAGTTCTACAGAATTCTCCCTTGGTGACCCCGTATGTCAATGAACACAAGAATATTCTGCGCTCCAAACACCCGGAGCAGTCTGACGACTGGATTACATGTGAACACATCAGGACTTTCGGCAGTTGGTTGCAAACACATCTCATGGGTAACAACATTGTTGGAGATGAGCTGTACTCGTTGGCCAGGACACCATCTTCGACTATATTGACTTACCAAGGGTACGAGATAAATGGGAACACATTTTACACGATCGCCCAAGATCAAAAGAGCACCAACCAAAACAGTGGTGTCCGCTTTGATGCAGCAATCAAGAGGGGAAAGGACACATATTATGGTTACATAGTGGACATATGGGAACTTGACTATCGACATGATTTTAAGGTCCCTTTGGTTCGGTGCAAATGGGTCAATCTGTCAGTAGGCGGGGTACAGGTAGACCCACAGTACGGAATGACAACAGTGGATCTCAACAATCTTGGGTACATAGATGAACCATTCGTCCTAGCCAATGATGTGACGCAGGTTTTATATGTGAAGGACATGTCTACCAAACCGAGAAAAAAGAAAAGATAAGAAAGCGAATACATCATACGATGAGTCAAAGCGCCACATAGTTCTTTCAGGGAAAAGAGACATCATGGGAGTGGAGGGCAAGACAGACATCATATGATGAGCCACCAACCGGGACAAAAGAGCTGTGTATATAAGCAGCACTTGTGAAAATTTTCAAACCCCATTCAGTTTCTTCGATCCTCCTCTCCCCCGGCGGCACCGACGACCACCTCGACGCCGCCAGGCTGCCGGACCTCGCCGTCAACGCCCTCGCCGCACCCTGCCCCTCTGCCCCGACGCCGCCGCACCCCGCGCCCCTCCCCTGCCCCGACGCCGCCGCGCCCCTGCCCTGCCCCCGATGCCGCCGCTCCACAGTCAGCCGGCTAGGTACTCCCTCCTCCCTCCTTCCTCCTTGGATGTATGTGATGATGGTCAAGTTGGTTCAGAGAGTTGCAAAGTTTCAGAGAGTTGCATGGTTTCAGCCATGTCCACAAGGTGTTTGATGAAATGCTAGGGCTAGCTAGGGAATTTTGTTGTACGTGAAACTTGGCAGGATGATGTCTCCTTGGATGTTAGTGATGAAGGTCAAGTTGGTTTGATAAAAGGAAAAGCTTGTTAGTGCAAGTTTTATTAGAATTTAGTTCTGGACAGAAACTACAGGGAATTTTTTGGTGGACTTGCAAGATGAAATTGGGGCTGCCCTTCTGGACTTAAGGGTTTAGTTGGAAGGACTATAAGATGCAAAAAATTCAGAATTATTTGAGCAAGGAAAAATAGGGTTGTAGTTCAATGCCAAGATTGGACCAAAATTGGAAAATGGAAGTTGTGCTCAAAATTTTCAAATGACTAAAGTGGGTTTTTGCATAAAAATGATCTATAGGCATCAGAGGACTTCTTAAAAAATTTGTGGCGTTTGAAAAAAATTATTTGAAATAGTTCTAGTGCAACAGGGTCATTCTAGAGTTTGAAAATACTAATAAAAGAATTCTTTTGAGGCCAAATCATTATGAAAATAATTACTACTGATGTTTATAAGATAATTAAAAGGATTGGGAGAAAATTTTAAAACCCACATTATTTTACAAAAGTTTCTATATGGAGGGAATGATTTTTGAAAACAGAGAACTATTTTTGAAATAGAGGAAACTATGTCAAGTGTTGTATTTTAGTGACAAATATATACTTCTTTTTTGCTTTATGTGATAGCTAGTTTGAAGTGTCAATGCTTTATGTGTGACCTAGTTTGAAGTGCCATGCTATTTTTCTCTTAAGTCTAAACCTGGCAGTGTTAATACTTTGCATTTTGCCTTGAGGTTTGCAACAAATCTGCGCATCTTTAGATCATGATCAGTAATGGTGTGTTGTTGAGGGTAATTAGTACATGCTTGCCATGCTCTTTGTTGCCATGAAAAACTGCTATAGCATATATTTTACTTGCCTCAAAGGTTGCATCATGAATTTGTTTTCTGCTACTATGCAAATATCACTAAGGCTGCCTAATTTTTTTCACTCGGTGGAATTACAGGTTGTGGTGTTGCATCTCCGTGGAGTTGGTCCCTGATCGTCCCTCCGCTGTTCAACAAAAGGTGTCCATTTGTTGTATGTTGAATTTTGTTCATAGGATGATGGTTGGTTCATTTGTTGAATTGTGTATTCATCTTGTGTATAAATCTTGTATTCATCTTGTATATAAAGCTTGTATTCATCTTGTCGTTAAAACATGAGAGAGGGGGTCGTTAAAACATAACCCCGATAACTTTGATTTTGAGACATATGAAAACATGAGAAAGGGGATCGTTAAAACATAACCCCGATAACTTTGATTTTGAGGCATATGAAAACATGAGAGAGGGGGTCGTTAAAACATAACCACGATGACTTCGACATGAGGGGGCCGGCGGGTGGTTCGTTAAAACATAACCCTGATAACTTTGATTTTGAGGAATATTAAAACATGATTTGCATGTCGGACATGCATGAGAGAGGCGGTCCGCAAAGTATCCTCTCTCGAAAGATAGGACGACTCATCAGACATGAGGGGGGAGGATCGAGTCCTCGATGATCGTCTGAAACTGACTGTTATAAAATTTGTGAACTTTGCATGATGTTTGCCACTAATCCATTGCTCATATGCATATGATTTCTTGTTAAGATTAAGTCTATGTTTGCCACTAATCCATCTCTCATGGTTGTATATTGCCATGTTGTAATATTTACAGAAACTATGGACAGAGACTTAGAAAAAGAAGAGTTGTTGGGGGATATAATCCGCGACAGAGGTGATATCACATTGTCGTTTCTGAACTACACCGATGGCGGTGAGGAAAGAGAGGATGACAGCTCCGGTGATCCAATGGAGGAGGAAGGAGATCATGACGACTCCGGTGATCGAATGAAGGAGGAAGGAGATCATGACGGCTCCGGTGATCGAATGGAGAATGGAGCCTTAACTGTTGCAAAGTCCGGCGAAGTATATATATATATATATATATATATATATATATATATATATATATATATATATATATATTATAAACTCTATTATTAACCCAAGGTGAAGAATAAGTAATTCTTCACCCCAGCCATCCGACCGAGCTAGCCAGAATAATATTTCTCTGCTTCGACTCCCCTCTGTAATTTTTCTCACTCCCCGAGGTAATTTTAGGTTATCCCTTCACATGCCCGGTTACTCTCTTTTTTTCTTTTAGAAAATGTGCACGACCTCTGAAAAGAAGAAGGGCACGCAATATTTTTAGCTAGTCGTGGGGATTACTGCTACTCAGCCCACTTCCCTGTTCTACTATAATCACGGCGATGTGAGAGGTTGAATTTCAACGGCAAATACTGTGCGGTGAGCGGCGGCTGCTTGCGGGTGGTGGTCGACGGGCAGGCGGGGCCGTGGTGCTCGGCGCCGCGGAGAGCGGCGGCAGGCTTGTTGGCGCCGCCTCCTCGCAGCGCCGCTTCTTCCTCTATCTCACACAACTCAACTCTCACACAACTCAACTTTCTCTTCTCTGTTGCTTTGTTCTTCTCACAAGAACACAAAAACACACACCATGAAAACTCACACGCACACACACTTCACCAAGGAGAAAGCTGGCTTTGCCTTGTCTCGCGGTGAAAATCACAGACGCTAAATTTTTTTTTGGGCACAACTCACGCATTGCCCTATCTCTCCTAGAATCTCTCTAGGAGTGCAGCACACGCTAACAACTTATGCATGCATGCACAAGGAGAAGACCAGCCTCTAGCTTTGCCCGGGCGCTCTCTCCTAGATGAATACATTGGCTACATCTTTGGTGCTCAGCCCTCAAGGCCTCACTTTTCATTAACTCAATGCAATGCTTATATACACAAGAGAGGTTTGCCGCATGCGCTAACTAGCCGGCACTCACGGCCACTAACCCACTAGTCCTAATCCATGCACTACGGCACGTCCACTTCTTCCTGGAATCTCTCCAGATCAAAGGGACTCAACAACTACCTTGACCAAGCAGCACTAACAGACTTGCATGTGGCATGCAACTAACTAATTAGATAATATCCTAGTACATGCATGCACCACCGCAGCTTCACGCCACAACGGCATCTCACCAAGCTGCCGCATCACACGGCCCTCGGCATCTCCCATGCATGCACTAACTCGCCCAATTCTCTTGGTCATCCAGCCGGTCTCTAGCTCATCGCGCCTCATCGCATCACACGACGATGCCGTGTCACACGGCACCAGCATTCCGCCTACCACACCGCATCTCACGGTCGCCGGGCATCTTGCTTCCTTGTGCACTACAGCCGAGACTTCGCCGGAGTACAACTCGCTAAGCTAAGCTAACGAAAACAAAGCAGTATGAAGATACACAATCAAGATTAAACCTAACAAGGCTTTGGGGTCGGGCGGCGCTGCGGGATACCGTGGCGGGTGACCTCAGCGTCGTTGGGGGTTGTGGATGGCTCGACAAGTTTGTCAGGGATTGTTCTCTTAGCCGCGTTGTACATGGCCTCTCATCACGGCTGACGGAGACAAGGGTTCGGTGATTCCATGCCACCGAGGATGTGCAGGAGACAACGGATCTGTGAGTACATTCTTGCAACTATCCCTGGGGATAAAAAAATTGGGATTTGATGCGTGCTTACCTTAGACCAATTTACTATTTGCCATGAATTTGTTAGTTACGGGGTGGGATATGATTTTTACTATGTAATTCTTGTATGCATGATTTTCTAATTCTTTTTAAGATGTGATCTCGTTCCGTGTTACCGGGGGTGCGCCGATTGGTCGGCGGCAGCGTTGAGGCCAGCAGGGACGCAGGAGGCTTCGCGACTGGTGGCGGCTTCGTCGGTCGATAGCCACGCCTTGCGGGAGGCTTCGTGGCATTGTGTTTGGCCTGCGCCATGGCCGGTGTCCTGGCGGCGTTGAGCATCGTCGATGGCTTGGCAGGTCTGTTGGGGTGGCGTTTCTTCTCGTCGGTGTTGCCATCGGCTGTTTCGTCTCTCCCGATGCGTGCAGAGGTGTGTGTGTGTGTCGCAACGGCTGCGAGCAGGATAAGCAGCACTTCGCTCTCGTCTGCAACCTCATCACCAGTTGGAATCGAGAAGGCCACTACACGCGCTCGCTTTCCACTAGAATCGGTCGTAATCGATTGCAATTTCCCTACCTGAGTGCCACTAGTCGCCCCAACATCCAGATCTCGCCCATATTAACCACGCAGAGGACCCTCAGGTGCCTCAAAAGGTTAGGACACCGATATCCACGACACGTGTGGCATCTAGGGGTTGTGCCGCACGTCCTGTGTGGCGCGGAGACAACCCCGCCCGCACGACGGCGTCCGGGCGCACCCAGCCACAGCCCGCACGTCCGGTGTGTGGCACAATCACCCACACGTCCGGGCGAACGACCCCGTTGCCCGCACAACCTAACGCGCCCGTCGTCCCTACCCGCCTTCAAACCACAGTGCGACCTGCCGCCGTCGTCTCCTGCCTCTCGATCGGCCAATCTTCCCCTACCTCCATCGTCTTCCTTCTCTAGTTGCCATGGCAACCAGACCAGATCTCTAGCGCCACCCCACCCCCACCCCCCCCCCCCGCCCCTCCGATCGATGGAAAACAAGACGATGAGCTAACGGGGTCGATCTCCGATCTCCTTCTCTTTCTCCTCCTTCCCCTGTCCCAAATAATTGCACTTCCAGATTGCCCACGAAGATGGCGACTAGATCCACACTGTCATGGCAAACACACCACGGATTTGTGTTTATTCCCTCTTTGCCCACCAACGTACGCAAGATCTGCCATGTTCTATCCTATATCTGAACTAAGTTTGTAGGTTGGGTTGATGCGAGTAGTTGCTCCATAAGGATGTGTAGGATTCACTAAAATCAGGGAAAGAAAGGAGCAATTTGGGCCGTACATAGGGAGATAGAAAATTAATTGCCACCTATATTTGCCGTTAGTTGCCACCTATCTTTGCCGTTAGCTGCCACCATGTTATGATGTTACTTGCCATCATATTATGTTGGTTGTTGCCATCGGTTCAAAATGATAGGTGGCATCCAGATTGTAGAAAAGAGAATGAATGTGCATGTCCTACTTGCCATGATGTATTGGTTGTTTATGCAAGAAATGTGATAAGATTGCCGTGTTTTCTTTTATGTGGAAACAGCAAGAATGCATTTCGAATATTCATGGGTTCTTGTTCATGCAGTGACTAGAAACACGGTGGGAGAAAAGCAGAAAAAAAATGAATCATGAAGACGGCACTGATCCTTGGTTTTCTCAAAGGCCGCAAGCGCCCCCTTGGGATGCAGTAGAGTACAATCAACTCATTTCCGCAGGGCCGTTGCTGCCACTACTAGAGCAGTATGCGAACATCGGTACGATGCATGATAAAAAAAAAGGACAGTTGACATATTTGTGGGCATGAAAATGGCATTCTACTTATGTGCTACAATGTCCTTGTTCGCAGGTTCTTATGACACAACCACACACACAGGGATACCATGGCAAGTTCCAACACAGGGCACTAACGCTGATAGATGTACGGGAGACCGACTTCAAGTAGCAAATGTGGCAAATCAAGGTAACGCATAGAAAAATAGCATACTGATGCGGCCAAAAAAGAAAACTTGCAAGGATGGCAAGACTTACGAGTTTTTTTGGAAAAACGCAGGACCATCATGCAGCACGTGGCGACAGGCGACAACCGGGTACCTGCCATCAACGTCGTACGCAGGTGAGTCGTATGAAGTGATTTTCTGGACAGTGAATCAGGAAAAGGAACATAGGTGACATTGGTCTTTACGTGGTGTGAAGACAAAACGCAGTTGCCATGTCTGGGCAACTGCAGTTGCCGTGTCTGGACAACTGCACTTGCCATGTCTGGACAACTGTAGTTGCCATGTCTAATCAACTGTGGTTGCCATGTCTAAACAACTCTGGATGCCAAGTGTGAACAAATCTGCTTGCCATGGTTGAACCACTACATGTGCCATGTTGTAGAAACTACGGTTGCCATGCAATGACCAACTGCTCATGATCGCAGGTTGTTACGGTGGAACCACAACTGCAAATGTATCATGGAAAGCTTCACCGTTGCAGGCCATCGCTATTCCAGATAGAGCACAGCAAATTGAAGTGACAGACCAGCTTCGATTAGCACATGCGGCACAACAAGGTAAAAAATGTGAACCAACAAAAAATAGTGCATTTGCTTTTGTGGAAAAGCATGGGGGAAAGTGGATTTGTCACGGTGGTGGCGGCAAATAACAAAATGCTACCAAGTGGATACGTGCAATAGTCGTCTATGGTCTTCAGGATTTGTCAATTACTGTGTGCGTGTGTATGCCATTCGTGAGTAACTCCATTTGCCTAATGGGCTCGTACGTAGAATGCAAGTTTTGATGTTAAAGATGCTGGTTGCCATGTTTTGGCAACAGTAGCTGCCATGTTTGTTGAACTGTAGCTGCCATGGCTGAAAAACCGCAGTTGCCATGCATGGCCAGATGCAGATGCCATGGCTTGCTGTATGAATGATATCATGCCAAATCAGATGCAGATGCTATATTCCATTACGATAAACCTGCCATTCAAAGCAATACTGCTTACACACGTACCTGTTTTTTTTTTGCAGGAGCTTCAACTACAATCAACAGCGGCGCGGGGACATCTACTGCGGGAACATCGGAGCACACGGAAGGAGCGTTCCACGAGCAAGTCACCAATGCTGCCACAAACAATGCAGAATCAGTGTCGGAACTGGCAATCGTTGCAGCAATGACGACAAGCACACCTGTGCACACCAGCACAAGCAACAATCAAGCAGATGAAACAGCCGCCAATACTGAAGTGAATGATGAAACTGATGACGAAGCGCAAGGGGAGGAAGAAGATGGGCAATCGGAAATCATGATACCTCAACCACCATATGTTGGGCAGAGATTTGGTTCGTTTGAAGATGCCAAGGAATACTACCAGAGATATGCAATGTTCCATGGGTTTGCGGTGAACACCGAATACCATAGGAAAATAAAAAAAACTAATGAGTACAGCAGAGGTGAGATAAGGTGCTGCAAGGCACGCAGGAACAAGAAGGGTAAAGGTGTTGTGCCTGTCGTGCCGGAACGAAAGAGATGCATCGTTCTCAAGACGGAATGCCCTGTCCGGTGTAAGCTAAACGCAAATGGAGCATGGTGGGTGGTCACCGAATATTTCGACGAACACAACCACGAACTTATAAAGAAGTTTGACCTGGTAAAATTTCTGAGCGCCCACAGAGGATTCAGCCCCCTCGAGAAGAAATTCATAAAGTTGCTACATGATTGTAACGTCGGTCCATCAAGAATGGTCCAAATACTGTCCCTGATCCACAGCGGAGATGATAGTCTGAGTAGCATGCCCTACATACCAGCAGACGTCACAAACCTAAAGGCAAAGTACCGTAGAGAGAGCAGGTTGGCTGACATAGAAGACACAATAGCCTACTTTGAAGAGAAAGCAAAAGCAGATACTGATTTCTTCTACAGGATAAGATTGGACGATGAGGACCGTGTCAGAAATATGTATTGGGTGGATGGTGCTGCAAGAAGAGCCTACAAACATTTCCGTGATTGCATTTCGTTCGACGCGACATATCTCACTAATATGTACAAGATGCCATGCGCTCCATTCATAGGAATAAATAACCACAATCAGTCATTGCAGTTCGGTTGTGGACTCGTTCGGAACGAAGATACGGATGGTTACACTTGGCTGTTCAAAACATTCTTGGAGTGCATGGGTGGACTTGCTCCGATGAACATAATAACAGACCAGGATTTTAGCATGCGTGCAGGCATAGAGGAGGTCTTTCCGTTGGCAGTGCACAGGCATTGCAGGTGGCATATTATTAAGAAGGCTGAGGAGATGCTAGGACCATTCTTTGCTGACCGTCCAGAGCTACACAAGGCATTCGAGTTGTGCGTGGACCATAGCTTGACGGTGGAGGAGTTTGAACGGAGCTGGGCGGCTATGATTGAAACACACCAAGTACAAGACAACGAGACACTTACTAGCCTGTGGGAGAAGCGAATGTACTGGGTGCCGGCCTACTTCATGCAGTGCTTCTTTCCATTTCTGCAGACTACTCAGCGCAGTGAGGGGTTCAATGCTGTTTTGAAGCGGTACGTGAGCCCTGGCAACTCATTGCTGCAGTTTGCCAAGCAATACACAGCTTTGCAACAGAAAATTCTGGGATCTGAGCTACAGCAAGAAGCAAACACCGTGCTCAAGCAGCCTAAATTGCTAACATATTTATCGATGGAGAGGCAGATGAGCAAGATATAAACCAGCAAGATTTTTAACAAGTAAGTGGATTATCTAACCGTCTTATTTGCACTACCATGAAGATAGTAGGTGCCATGTAGAATGCAATGTAGTTGCCAACTTTTTGACATGCTGATATATTGAAAAATAGCTACTGGTTACATTACAAGCATAAATGTAGTTGCCATGTAAAAATGAACTATAGTTGTCATGTGTATTGATCTGTAGTTGCCATGTGTAATGAACTGTAGTTGCCATGTGAAATGATATGTAGTTGCTAGGTGAGACAAATCTGCATTTCCATGTTAAATGAACTGCAGTTGCAATGTTAAATAAACTGCATTTGACATGTTAAATGTTATGCAGTTGCCATGTTAAATATCATGCAGTTGCCCTGTGGAAACAAACAATCCAAAAAAATGTGGGAAAAAAAGGCTTTCCATGCCATCACTGATTTAAATACGTTTGCTATGTTGTGACCTACCTCAACATAAGGTGCTAAAAACATCATATAAGAGTTTAACGAGCACAAAAACATGCAGATTACAGGAAGAAATAAAGCGTGCCAGCATGTACACAGCTTACCAGGTTGACGAACATACGTTCAAGGTGTGTTCTCTAATGGGCATGTCCGATACAGAACCTGAAGACCCGGACAAGGGAAGAAACTACTTTGTCAAGGCCTCGATAAACGAAGGCGAATACTACTGCCAATGCTGCAAATTCGAACGGGACGGGATTATGTGCTGTCACATACTAAAAATAATGGACATGCACGCGGTCACGCGGTTGCCCCGCCATTTCATACGACGGCGATGGACTTGGGACGCTGACGATGCGTTGGGGCCACAAACATCAAATGCAGTTTTGGCTGTGCATGATGACAGACCAGAGGCAACCATGGACGCCGTGAGGCATGTTGTCTTAACCAAGAACTATGCTGAGCTAATAGATGAAGCATGCAAGAGTGATGAGACAGCGAGGGTGGCAGAAAAACACAGGAAGGCCCTGAAAAGAGAGCTTGATGAGATCAAAAAGAGGAAGGCTGAAGAAGCCTTACACAGGTTCCCCCGCACCTCAAGTGTGCCTTCGTCCACGGGTCCATCCTCTGAAAACTCGGAGGTAGGGTCTGGAACAGCAAGCACGCAAACCCAGGTCAGGAACCCGCCCCGTTCCATCACAAAAGGGCGTCCAAAAGAGGTGAGATACAAATCGGGGTTGGAAATTCAAGCAAAGTACAAGAAAGCAAAGAAAGGAACGGGCAATCCGTAAGCAGCTGTGGAGGATTATAACTTAGGTGTTGGAGACAATTTTGTAAAGTAGATGGTCAAGATTTTAAAAATGCGAGAATGACTGTTGGTGGATAACAGATTTTGAAGAAACTGCCATGTATGCATGACTAAAAAATGCCATGAAGGTGCTACTAAATCTGCCATGCAGCTTCCATCGAATCTGCCATGTAATTGCTACTAAATCTACCATCGCGTAGATTTCCGTTTTCAGTCCACGCATTTTTGTTTCACGCACATTGTATTGTATACATACTCTGAACGAACTAGTTGAGACGATCACGTGCAAAAACATGAGAGAGAACAGTTGCTTATGAACCACCATGCTAACCGATACAGTTATCAATGCAAAAAACCCAAAAACAAAACGAAACGAATACTTTCAATATCCGTGCCTGATCAACTATATTTGCCATGTTTCAGGCATCATAGACGCATTCAAACCCCCAACTGGTACTCACAATCACAAACACATAATAGTAGTGAACATAAGCGTAGTTGTTGTCACAAATAAGCAGGTTCAGATCCACACATATATTACAAATATTCAATGGCACTCACACGCCACCACTATATACTAGACTACGGGGGATGCAGTCATAACATAGCACACAGACATAGTTTTAAAGAACAAAGGTGATACCTTACATTCCTCAGCCACAGAATGTAAGGTAGGCATGCGGTATGGAGCATCACATGATCACTTGTACTTCTTGTTGGCGGATTTGACAGCTCCCTCTATGAACTCTCGTGCTGAAGCCCGCGTGTTGAAATCTTCATTCATCAACCAGTTCCATGTATATATTTTACGGAGCTCGACAACCATTGCAGCTGTGATCACAGGGACCCGTCGACCTTCCCACTTTGCAAGGTATTCCAACATATAAAAGCCACATTCATGCCTATAACGAAAGAAACAGGTGAACTCATGCCAACAGAAAATATGATAAACTTCGATGAAGAGGTGAAAAGGTTTAAAATTGATGTGGAGGACACATGAAAAAGATAGTAATTATCCGTTTCCTTGCTTCTTAGTCGTGACATACTCGATTGGAAAATGACTGATCTGGACCTTTGAGTTTTCGTAATGACGGATCCATGTCTCTTTCAGGTTGTTGATAAAGAATTCAGCATGTGTAGTAAGGTCTTCGTCATCTCCTAAACGGATTGAATCAAGCACCTCAAATCGTTGGTTCTTCAGGTCAAGGCAAATCGCGTAGTGGTGAGCACACTTGTCATCTGGGTTGTCTGGTGCAAGCTCCTGGAACATGGGAAACATGACCTGCAAGTAAAAAAGAGGAAAGGAAAAACAGAGTTCACATCAAAACAGAATGATAAAGTTGAAAAAATGGTATGTAAAAATATTGCCAGATGCAGTAGGAGATATATGAATAAGCAAGCATCAAGTGGCCAAGTGCACACATGGAAAATGTTTATTTGCCATGTGCAATTTTAAGAAGTTGCCATCCATGGATAAACAAAGTTGCCACATGGCATTAAAAGTTCACACTTATTTTACATGGCAGCTGTTGTCACATGAAACGTCTCTCATGAACAGTATGAAGTATAACTACTGACAAAAACATACCATGGAAAAAAAATATGTACAACGAGAAGAAACACTCACATATTTCTTCACTGTGAGCTTGAAATCACCATGCGCGGCAAAATGCTTCCTCAGGATTTTATGATTGAAGTCACCGTCCCATATTTTGCAGGTCACGCTGTACTGCATGATCGTCTTGTCGGGACAAATGTCCACATGCCTGTTGATGAAGTCAATCCGACACGCAACTACGTTCTTCGACATTTTACTAGTAGGCCTCTTAGACTCGGCAAGATCACCCAGGTCAACATATGTCGCATCACATTGTATGATTTTGGTTCTGTCTAAACATGAGCTGTATGAAAATGATATAACATGAAAGAATCATGTCTACTAAAAAAATAAAAATAAACATAAATAACGCATGGCTAAAAAGGGGCAAAAAAAATATCGAAGAAAAGCAAGTGCGGGGTTATGTGGTGTGGACATTACGCTTTCAGCTCCTTCATGTGCTTGCTGTTCGACCTCGCATTTCCAAAACGCTTGACAATATCGAATAGTTGGTTCTGCTCCTTTATGGCCTGAACATCGGGCTCAAAGTCATCCGTTGCTGGTGCGTGAACTACCCTAGCCTGCCTCACAGATCCACGGGTTGCACTTCTAACGGTATCCTCGAATACTGACTCAGCAGGCACGTCAGAACTTGATTGCCCCTGACCCCGTGAGGACCTCTTCTTCAATGCTTCCTCCTCAATCCTAAGGTAAGCTTCGTCGAGTGACGGCGAAATCTCCTCAGGGGTGGCTGGAAGAATAAAACAGTGGGTTAAGAAACTTGGAAACAACAAGTTATTGTGGGAAAAGTTCAGACTGTGAAGTGTAGGTGCTAATAAGAAAGTGTCAGTGTCAAATGTCACTTGGTAGACAAATGTTTGCCAGGTGAAAAGTGCACTGCAGTTGCCATGTGCATTGCACTGCAGTTTCCATATGGCAACTACTGCAGTTGACATGTGCATTGCACTGGAGTTGCCATGTGGCAACGACTGTAGTTGCCATGTGGCAACAGCTGCAGTTGACATGTGCATTGCACTGGAGTTGCCATGTGGCAACAACTGTAGTTGCCATGTGGCAACCACTGCACTTGACATGTGCATTGCACTGGAGTTGCCATGTGGCAACAACTGTACTTGCCATGTGGCAAACACTGCACTTGACATGTGCATGCAGTTGCCATGTGCAAATGCACTTAAGTTGGCATGTGGCAGCAACTACATTTGCCATGTGTAACGAACTAAAGTCGTCACGCGACAACCTATACAGAAAACACAAGTGATGAATGTGCATGGAAATGACAACTACATGTGCATCCCATGAGATTTGCCATCACAATTCAGAAACCAAAAAGCTTGTGACGAATGTCAGACAAAAAATATAGAAACAAAATGATAAACACACAAAATTTTACCTTGCACTATCGGCTCTGCAAACTTCACAGCCTTCCTGCCATCAGCCATTGGCTGCGCCATCATTGGGGCCGTGCCTGCCGGGAAATCAAAGGCAACAGGCACAGGATCTTGCACCACTGGTTCATCTTGAGTGCGATCGATGCCAACGCTAAAGCTCGGTGGGGTGAAAGCCATGGGGTGCCTCTCCTGCCTACCAGCCGGATCGCGAACAAGTTGCTTGGCAGAATCTAGAGGTGACAGATCAACAAACATTTCTGCCTTTTATGCTGCAGGACCATCAGGCTTATTAGTAGGGCGGGGCGTGCTGTCAGCGATCTCAATCACAACTTTCTTGCCTATCTTCCTGTTTGGGCTGTAGGGGACACCAATGTTGACAGGGAGATTAGAAGTGCACAGATTTAAGCTGGTGTTCTCCACGGCGGTGAAAGACGCAGTCTGCTCCGAAAGTCCACCTCCTTCAGTCGTGCACGGCTTACCACCTGCATCTGTTGTATTCCGGACTTCCGTCTTCTCCACAACATTGCTTTCGGCAGAAGGTGGGAACATTGTGGAAGCAGGCACATAATCAGAGTCACCTCTTCTGCTCTTAGCTGCCTCTGGTGCATTGGATAACTGTGCAGGATGCTTGCGGGGGCTACGCCGCCTAGGTGGCAGGCCAGCTCGCGCAACGGTCGCAGTAGCAGCCTCTGTGCCACCAGCCGCTGGAGCTGTTGTGCGATGAGTCTCACCTGTGGATGGCCTCTCATTCTGAAATGTGGCCGCAGCCCCTTCTTTTGTGGACATAGAAGTGCCACCAGCCACACGCTTGGAATTCGTATCAGATGAGCGGGAATCTTCCTTGTTTAGGTTGATCTCGGGAGCGTCCACTTCAACACTTGCTGATCGGGTGGCATGGGTCACAACAACATCCCTCATTGCCACCAGGGTGGGCAATATCTCAGCAGTCCTGCCAGATACTGACTCGTCACTCCCAGATGTACGGATGGCTGTTGTCGTAGTCTGCACATCTGCAACCGGCGGAGATGGGCGGCCGCTTGCATCAGAGCTAGTGGGAACAGTGGACGGTGCAGCAGCAGTTTTGTCGACTGGCGGCTCATGAATATCTACATTACCACTTGTCGACAACTTGGAGTGAATGCGTTCAAGTGGGTCTTTGGTAGTGCGATTTGTCGAGCGTGTAGTAGTCTTCTTCACCCTGCAAAGAAAACGCATGAAGAGTTCAAAAAAGTGAGCAAAATAATTGCCATGGTAGTCATCATAAAATGAAAATGTGTGATATGCCAGAGCTGCCATTTGAAAACAAGGTATGGATGAACACACATGAAATGCAAGTGGTTGAGGTTAGTGCAAAGCTACCAGTTGCCATATGAGTGCAAAAGATTTGCAGATGTGGTCTAGTTAGCAGTTGCCATGCACAAGAAGCAGGAGTTGCCATGCAGTAAAAATTAGATCATGAAAACAGCAGTTGCCATGTGGGACAGATAGCAGTAGCCCATGTGGCAAGTTAGACAACTGCCATGAGAAGCAGACAGTAGTTGCCACAGAAATGGATTCAAGTAAAAGGTTGTATATGATTTAGAATGCATCAAACAAAAATAGCATTATGACAATAAAAAACAGGGAGAACCCACTTCTTGATTGTCTTCCTCAAGTCTTCCAGCACGACAGGATCCCCGATGTTGGACGTCGACGTACGAGGAGACGACCTAGTGGAAGTGGTGGCACCAGCAGTGGGAGCACCCTTGTTCAATCGGGCAGAAACACGGGTTGGCGTGGGTGCTTGTTTCTTCTTAACTGATCGTCCACCAGTTGTCGCCTCACTGCACGTACAAAAAAATGGCAAAAAAGATACCAAGTGTGAGACACAAAAATCGTACCGCACTTAGCAAAAAATGAAAAAAAGGTCGGGCTTTTAAAAAGGAAGGACAAACAAAACACTAAATAGCCGTCGAACCTCCTCCTAGCAGCTACGGGATCGGTCCTACACCTCTTGCCAGCAGATCCTTGCCCAGCATCCTCTGGAGCCCTGCCCCTCTTTGAGAGCGACACCCCCGTGTCTCTCGCAACAGTTTGATCAATGCCTTCCTCCGGTGGAGGAACTTTTGGTGCAGCCTTATCGTTCTTACCACCTACACGAACTTTAACATGTTCATCATCGTCGGTTTCATGTTGCACATTCTCCATGTCATCGTCATCGTCCTTGTCGAGACCAGCATCTCCATCTAGCTCATCTTGCGTGTCAGGGAGCTCCTGAGAGCTATTGTAGTCGTACCGGCCACGGCAACCAGTTGGTCGATGTGTCCGTTCTCCAACAAATGATGTGAACTGCCTCGCAACCGCATCGCTGTCAGAACAATTAAGTGTCGTCCAACCCTCAACCAACTTCCTGAGCAAGCTGGTCATGCCGGAAGCAAACTGCCCGACTAGGTGCTCAACAGGTGCCCTCGCCTGAGCACAGAACAAAAGGTAACAATAACCAAACATATTAGAGTCACGTGCGTAAGAAAAAATAAGCCAAAACAACCAGAAAGACATATCAAAATGCAATGAAAATATAATTTCAAAAAACAAAAATAAACATCCTTGATTACCTCAGCAGGACAAGATGGAGCTGAATGCACATCCATCCACTTGCCAAAGTTTTGTGGCCCACCAAACACACTATAGTCTATAGCATGCTTGGCCATCAGCTGAAAAAACAGCAAAAAACAACTAAGATGTCAAAAGAAAAAAGGAGCAGTGACTATAATTCATGGATTACAAAAAAGGAAAAAAGAAGGAGTATCGACACGGAATGACGGAGTTGCCGTATGGGGTCAAACATGGGTGCCATGTGCAGACAACCATGGTTGCCAAGGTAATTATCGCTTGTTAGCCATAAATGGTTGCCGAATGGGGATTTTTTCATATGTTATGCAACATCAAAATTCAAGAATGCCGTGCAAGAAAGAAGGCATAACTAACCTACAGTTTCCCATATTTTATATCAGATATCCTGTCTGCGGCAAGCACAGCCTTGACAGCATCGTACGTCCACGCAGAGACATCGTACTTATGTGGAGGCGGCGGGCCTCCTATCTCAGTAAAGTCGACAGTGGACAGATCAAGACGATCGACGTACATGAGCTAGTATACACAGTAAAAAGCAAGCTATGTTAGTTGCCATCATGCTATGTTGAAAGAAGTTTATGTAGTTTCCTTGAGTCACAAGTTGAAGAGAAGGGAAGAAAGATTTGCCATCTATCTATGTTAGTTGACATCATGCTATGTTGGCAGTTGCCATCCTATTATGCTGGTAGTTGCCACCAGTTCAACATGGTAGTTGCCATCCAGATTGTTTAAAGAGAATGAATGTATGAAATGAACACTTTTTGTGTTGTAGAAAAATGTTGTTGCCTTGTCGGCGGCAACTACAGATGCCATAGATCAAACAAAATTCACTTTCACATGTAAAAAAGTCACACAAAAAATGAAACAAAATGTTGACATGTACGATCTTATACGGTTGCCATAAAAAATGAAAATACAAAAATCCAGTTAAAGGATCAGTCAAAAACTTTGGGTTGGCAGACTATGGCCAAACAGAGATACCAAAAATGCAAAACAATTTGGTTCACACTTATGAACAGCTGCAATGTTGATTTAGGAAAAGAATGAAAAGTGATAAGAGCATTTGCAAAAGAGTAGGGGAAAAATACCATTAGGTGCATCTTGTTTGAGAATGCATCATGCAGGAAGTCTGCGATGAATTTACACCAATTCATGTTCTTAACGTCTTTCAGCTTCGCCTGCACAACACAATCTCAGGACAAAAAGTTGCCGCATCAGCATTCAAATAAAAAACATCAAAAAAATGGCAGTGACTAGCTTCCAGAAGACATCAAAATCTAAAGATTCTAGGAAAAAAGAAATAGAGAGAGAGCATTCACCAGGATAGGGAAGCACTTGTTGCTTGGGCGAAGAGATGTGGTAGGCGCAAAGACAGCTAAGATCAAGTACATGAGCAACTTCATCTTAAATACCTTGCCATGGGTTTTCATGCCCTCCAGTGAAGTTGCCAGCACAGTCGTATTAGGCATGGATGCCATTCCAGGAAACAAACGGGCGAACAAGGCTTCCTCAATCTTATTATTCACCTCATACAGGACTTTGATTTCTCCACGGGGCACACCCAAAGTGCAGAACACAGATTCCTCTTCCAAAGGCAATCTTCCACGTCCTGGAATCACGAATTCCCTAGAGGCAGGCTCATATATCTCACCGAGCCAGTCGCATACAGGGTTTACTAGGTTCGTGCATCGAACATTCATCAGAGCCTGCATCCCCATCTCACCAGCAGCTCCCTTCTGCTCGTCAGTAAATCCTTCATTCAATATAGTCAGGCGTTCTTGCGAAGCCCTATTGCGTTGACGTTTCTTCTTCTGCATAACACAAAAAGGATCATTTGTTGCCATGTTCAATGTAGTAAAAATTTAGTTCTAACATAAGATTGAAAACTCAATGTCAAATTAAAACATAGGGGGGAGAGTGACCTCATCGCCGTCTTTTGTCCGACCGGTCGCACGATTCTGTGGCGGTAACTCCATGAAGTCATCATCATCATCTTGATGGTCACCGCGAGCCATTGTGCTACGGTAAGAACAAAAACACGTTAGGGTGAAATGAAAAACACAGCCGACGGATACGGAAAGAAATGCATGAAGTAACGATTCACTGGATATCATCGATGAACAAAAAATGAAAACTGCCATGGTTACCCCAAAGTTTAAGCATCTGAAAAGGCAGTAAATGCCATGTGCTGAACATGCACAAAAAGGCAGAAAAATAATCAAATGGAAAAGCAATTGCCATCTACCAGAATCAACTTGCCAAGCTGGCTCCAATGTAGGTGGCAAATGAGGCAGAATAGAGGAAAACCCAACTAGGATTGTCCAACATGAAATGTGGCAACTAAGACATTGGCTTCATAAAAAAGTACAAGGTCACATCTACTAAGTTCAAGTTGCCATGCTAACAAACAAAAGATGTGGCAGCTAAGGCACTTCAAATAGGGCAGACAACTTGCACTGTACAACATATATTGTGGCAACTCACAACCTGGCCTCGTAAAAAAATGAGTTGCCATGTAATGCAATCAAATATGTTTAGCTATCACAAATCAGCATGGCAAAAGTAGTTGAGTGTATTGTATAGTCAAACTGCCATTACTCTGTATATAACATGGCAACTGGCAAAGTTGATTCACAAAATTAGTTGCCACTTAGAGGATAGTTGTAGGCAAACAAATGCAATGAAAATTGCCGTGACTGCCATTATCACACACTTAAATATGCAACTACCTAGATATAGAAATCATACACAAAAATTACTCCCTGACTTGGATCTCATAAACTGACATTATCCTACAAATAACATGGCAACTGACATAGTTGATTCAGAAAATTAGTTGCCATCAGTGACGATAGTTGTTGAAATTGCCATGACTGTCATTATCCTACATTTTGAAATGCACCTAACTAGATCTAGGGTTCACTCACAACTATCATACCCTGATTTCAACAACAAAAAAACGCCCTACACTGATGCTCATATCGTTCGAGGCAAATCAGAACTAACAGCTAGAAAATCGCTCGCGCAAGCACAGGCAAATACAGATGTGGTTGCCGACCGGGCGAGCCTCACCGGCATGACTGCCACCGCGACGGCGACGAAACTGCGCAATGCCGCCCTAAATGGCAAACACGCGACTCCACAGCCGACGGGGACACCGGAGCGCCGCGAATCCATCGGAATCTCGAGAAAACTCGAGGGGAAAGTGACCACGGAGGGAGGGGGGCAGAATTCGCAGGGAGGAATGTGACCAGGGAGGGAGCCTTACCTTCTCACTGCGGCTGCTCTGGTGACGACGCTCCGGCCCGGTGAACCCCAGCAACGGCCGCGAATGCCGTCGACTCTTCCGTCGCCGTCGCCGCCTCCTCCTCTCGTCTTCTCCTCCAATCGACTGGAACCGCTGTGGATGGTGGATTGGGAGAAGTGAATGCGTGTGGGAGTAATGAACCGCAGCGAGGGGGGGGGGGGGATGGCGAGTCGAGGGAGACGCCAACCAAAGTCGTGCGCGGCGTGCGGGCGCGACGGCAGTTCCACCGCACGCCCCGACTCGCAAACCGCTGTCGTCCGAGGGAGAAACAGCGTGCGGGCGAACCAACTACACACCACACACAGGCTTTGTCCTATGTGGCACACGAAATCTGCCATCCCGTGTCAAGATTCGTGCAAAAACGAATCGACGGCGATCAACACGTGTGGACGAGTTGGAGAAGTGCCACACGTGTGGGCGTTAGTGTTTTCGAAAGGTTATGGTTATTTTTATTCTCGTGACTTTAGGAGGAATCTCACTTGTTCCTTTCTTGTATGTATAACTGTTTGACCCAATTCTTTGATACGGTGTGTCAGAATAGGATAAGTTACGGTGATTGTATGATTGATCTACCTGCAGTTGTGAAATGATTTGATTTAGTTGGACTTAGTTGCAAGAGCTCGTCTTAGGGAAAACAATTAGCAAACTTAGCTCAAAGAAATTTAAAGGAGGTTAATCAGAATTTTATTTGCGTGATAGTATTCTGAAAAGCAACCTGCAGCCTATTATTGTAAATGGCAAGAAGAGTAGGCATTTATTGCTTTTACTAATGGTCTTGTTTCCTTTTGGAGTAGGTTACTACTTTATTATGTCGTTAGTTTGTTTTCTTTTGGGTTCAAGCGAATCATTGTTTTTGAATTCATAATGTCCATTTGATTTTCACGGATTGGAAAGTGTCTGTCTCAAGTGCTAACCTGATAGAATAAACCTATGGGGCAGAATCCAGTTTTGTGTTTGAGCCCTTGGAGTCTAATTTCTACAATACTTCAACACATATTTGTTGGAAAATAGTTTACCGAAAAAGGCTTTCGCCCCGCTTTATATATAAAGCAACGACCGATCACAACTCAGATACAAATGCACGCCGGCACCACACACGCACACACCCAAGGCTGGATACAAAGGCACTGAGCGCAGCAACACTACCCTTAGTACTACAAGAGCAACCGGAGTCCTCGACCGTGAGCATGCCACCGCGAAGAGATGAAGCCGCATACGACGAACCATGAGCTCCAAGGCGGTGCCTTCAGGAAGGATACGACACCAGAGCGCCGTCACCGCCCGATCCGAGGGTCAGAGACTCCCCTAGAGCAACACGATAGGCAAAGAGAGCCGCGACGACGCCTTCAAGAAGGGAACGAGCTTCGCCGCCGCCGGTCCGTCCGAAGATAGATCAGGTTTTCACCCCGGCCAACACTCTTCACCACCGAACGCCACACCCCAGCGACCACGCCGCCCACACGACCATGGCCACTGGGCAGCACCTAACCACGGGGTCTGCCCATGAGCACCGCGGAACAACCACCAGGGCCGCCGCCACGGCATCCAAGACCTTGACCCACCTCACTCGGTGGTGTTCTTTAATCCACTTTGTACGTTGCCCATTAGCTATTATAATGTATGAGAAGGAGCTGATAAATTACAGATTTTTTGTGTTGTTTCTGTTTATATCGTAGCCGGGTGTGGCATGAGGTGATCTCTAGCCTAATTTATTCTACCTGAATCTGATGAACTTCTTTTTTACTTAAGGTTGTGTTGCAGTTTTCATCTGGGGTTATTTGTTTCAGAAATAAAAAAGTTCTATCATCAGATTGCAGCCACCAAGGTAAATCTTTACCTTCACTCAAGTGACTAAGAGAAGCTATAAAAGAAATGATGAGAGAAGCCAGACAACCGATTGAAGAAAGCGAATGAAAACAAAACATAGAGAGAAGCTGCATTTATTCCCAAGGGTTAGATTTACCTTCTAGATACTTATTAGTATGATTCTCCTTCTCTTGTACAGTATTAGTCAGTACAGGTAATTACTGAACACTTGTTATTTTTCTTTCAGGAGAACACTTTAAGTCCATCTGATTCCTTTTTTCGTGCGGAAGTATATCTGATTTTGTCATGCCTATCAAGGGGGGATAATGAGGTTGTTGATATGGCCACGTCTTCAGAGGTACATGATTTCTGTTGTTTTACGCTTTACTAAAAATAACATATCCGGCCATTTTAACTTAATGGGGCTGGAAAGCTTCTGCTGTATTAGGATGGTCATACCATCATTGTGAATCTACTCTGTTATAGAAAGAAGGAAATCAAAAAGGGTAAAACACAATAAAATGTGAAAAACAAGCTGCACACTGCAAGCATCGAAGAATCACACCCCAAGAAGAAGCATGAATCATCTCAGCCCAATGCAATTAACTGTGATCTGAATGTGCAATGTCACTGAATTGCTAATAAGGAGTATACTGTTTTGTTAGCTTTTGAGTTAGGAAAGCCACTGCCATCGAGGCCGATCATATCTTTGATTAGATCGAAAATTAAACATTGCAGTGGTCTGATCTTGCTAAACTTGAATCGGTTTAATAAAATATGGATTTTCACTTTTGATCTGCATTTTGTTGACGGTCTCTATAAGGAAGGGTTCAGAACTTTCTCAAGGTGCAGAACTGAATACTAGCGGTACCTGCTTGCAACTAGCAAAATTTGCTAGATGCAGGGTCAGGTTTTCTTTTTCCAATGCATGGTGCATTTGTAGCTCCTTGTCACATCTATGAAGGCACTGCATGCACCTATAGTACACTAACCTTTCTAGGCTTAGATTTTTCACATTTTTATATTGTGCTCAAGGTGAATGTTGAATGAATTTTTACGGTATGCTAGATTTCTTACATGGGTGATTGGGAACCTTACGTTGGTAGATACTGACCCTCACACAGCCTGTCAATATTCAAGGATGCTGCAAATTCGTGTTGATATATTTCAATTGCCTCTACATGTTTGTTGTACTTCTGAGAACTGAAATTATTCTGTTTTACAGGTATCTGTTCAAGTGGTTGGCAGCTAATGTATGAGGGATAGAGAGTAACGTTTTTGTATTTATGATGGGTATGCATAATGTTAAATTGAAATTTCAGAACTACTTTTGCAAATGAACAGTAGCAAAATTCAGGTTTTGGCGGGAAGAAAAGTGAACCTAAAGGCTACAGTGCAGTTTAATAGGATACTACGCTGCTTCCAGCCCATGGATTAGAATGCTTTAATCTAGTCCTGGAGAGATTGCTGAATAGTTGAAGTTGATGGGATATCTCTGGTCGCCTGCAAATTAAGCTAATTGAAGATCAAGCTCGGCAGTACTCAATTTTCAAGTTTGGTGGAACTCAGATTTCAAGTTCGGCAACACTCAGTTTTGTAATATTGATTGTTGAATGTTTCATGCTGCTGATTACTTAGTGCTAAGTGGCGTTCAATTGTGTCAGCACGAATTTTATTTGTAATCGTAAGGATGGATTTTGTTATGTGCGATATTTCCCAGAACCAGTACATGGAATCTAGCTAGTATATTAGACAACTTTCTTATTCCGTGGTTACTAAAAGTGCCTTGTGTACAGGATGAATTAATGGTCTTATGTTAACCAAAAATGCTGCTACAGAACTGAGATAGTGATGGCATATGTTAGTTAAATCAGTTACCAGTTTTCATTTTTGCTAGACCCGGTGTACTCGGTCCATTAGAAATAGTAATAGATCTAGCTACTCATTGCCTAAGATTACATAAATGCTCCAGATTAAAACTTATTCCGTAAGATTACGGCAACATCGTTTTCTCTACTGCCACGTTGTTGGGCCATATAAGCTGCACACAAGCACGAAGTAATTTACTAGGTAGCATGCAGGAGGTAATATTACGGTGGTCCCTTTTGCTTTACGGAATAGCAGTTCTCTTTTCAGTTTCAGCCTGTAATTTTACCTCACAGGATTCTCTTTCTTACGTTTTCAAATATGGCCAATTCCTATATATATATATATATATATATATTAAGCCTCTGCTGACTAGATGCATTAATTGTTTTGTATGTACATATATTGATGCTTCTTTCTTCTTTTAGCCCTCCGGATCGAGCCAAACTTCGGTAAGGAGACGAGGCCTAAAAAAAGGTTGGGCCCGGATGAAAGGTTCACGATCGAAGAAGTCTCTCGAGATGGCCAACCAATTGCTCCCAAGCAGACCAATGACACATTTGTACATCAGTGCAGAGTTATTGTTAGGGACAGCGTCCCGATCAGCATCCAAGAATGGAATAAGAAGAAGGACCCTGAAGTTTCTTATATCCACGATAGACAGAAAGATGATCCTTGGAACTCGCTGATGACCAATTTCAGCCTACTGCCAGAGAAGGATCTGAATAAGCCAGTTATTCTCCCGAAGGTCAAGGCGTTTGCTCATAAGAAGATGGCAGAAATATTCAAGAACTGGAAGAAAGATTTGAACAAAAAGTTTGTCGACAAAGACAAGACTCCAGAATTCATCGGTCAATATGCGAAGATAAAAGATCACTGGCCCGCATTTGTGGCCTACAAGAAATCGGAGAATGCCAAGCAGAGGTCACAGATAAATAAGCAAAATGCTGCAAAGAAGAAATATCACCATGTTACAGGGTCAGGTGGCTACAGCAAAGCTCGGCCTATGTGGGACAAACCTGAGCAAGACCTGCTTGCTAAAGGGGTCCAACCAGAGACATTGCACTGGCCAGATCGGGCAAGGACTCGGTTCTTCGGGGTTGGGGGAACTTTGGACCCAGAATCAGGGAAGTGTGTTTTCACGAAAGCTCAACTTGCAATGCCCGTCAAGAAGCTTGAGGAAGCAATCAAGGAAGCGCAAGAAGGGAGGTTCCATCCCGACAGAGAGAAGGACGAGCTGTCCAAGGCCCTCAGGAATCCTGAACACCCTGGACGAATACGAGGCACATCAGGCTCCGTTCCGTGGGTGCATGGGTTTCCCGATAGTGGTGGTTATAGAAGCCGAGAGAGAAAGAAGAAAGAGGAAGCAAGCGAAATGCGGAAGATCAATGAAAGATTAGCGAAACTAGAGGAACTTGAGAGCAAGCGAGCTACCGGCCAACCATCTCAGCGGCACGAAGATCCTTCATTCGACACTGCCCCTGAAGCTACCGCACCATCTCAGCGGAGAAGCAGCGTGGCTTCCACGGAGCTCGTTCAGCCTGATATCACGGCTCTTTGCTACCCCGTGGATCATTTCATGGAGAATGAACATTGTGTGCTAATGGCAAAATGCCATAACCTGACCTTGAAGGTGGTGGTCGGCTATGTCTTACCTCCTCGAGCTGAGGGAACTTTCCATTGCCGTCCGATTCCACATGGCTTTGCTATTGTCGGGGTGGATGAAATAATGGAGGGATTTGAGGGGCTGGAGCTTGAGTACCCTACAGGTGAAGGGGATATTCTTCTGGAAAATGCCTTAAGGACTATCTGTCTATGGAGAAAGGAGAACATCAAGCTTCCAAACTGGACGCCGCCTCAGCAGACTCAGCCGGAGGAGGCCCCTTAGCAGACTCCTCACAGTCCAGCTCAGCCGTCTCAGCTGCCTGAGTTGTCTCCGGCGTATGAGCTGTCTCCGCTGCCTTAGCCGTCTCCAGCGGAGGAGGCCCCTCAGCAGAGTCCTCTTCCGCCTCAGCTGTCTCCGGCGCGTCAGCGGAATTGGCCTCCTCCGGCGCGTCAGCAGACTCCGCCTCCTCCGACGCATCAGTGGACTCCGCCGCCTCAGTAACAGTGGAAGAGAGGCGCCGTCGCTACGGCGGCTAGCAGTACAACAAGCAAGAAATTCAGAGCTGGTCCAAGCCTCAGGGCTCCTCCAAAGTTTTCATATGAGAGGACTGATGAGGAAAACAAGGACATCGTGGCTGCCGAAGTGCAGGCCCATTTTGAAGGGAAACGTCCATCTCCGCAGGAAATAATAGATCTGGTGAAAGCAAAGCGCACTCTGGATGTCCTTAAGCGACCACCACCGCCTCCGCCGCAATCACACTATGACCGCTGTATTGAAAAGACATATGATGAAGCGCGGCGGTCGGGAAGTACTACCAGTGCTGCAAGATGAAGTGGGAAAATAATTCCCCAGCTCGGCGAACAGGAGAAGCAATCGTGCCCCCCGCTCAAGGTGTCTAGCGATGTCGCTAATCATCCGGGGCTATCACCCGGTACCACTCTTGGTGATTACGTGGGCAATGATGTACAGTTTGAAATGGCTGAGGTAGTAGCGCCCTTTAGATACGAGCACAGGAAGCCTCTCGTCAAACCTGATCAGCTCCCGCATCTACCAACGATGATGCGAAGATTGCATGACTGGTACTTGGGAACCTACAGCAAGGATGGGACCGACAGTATGATGCTGGGAATTAAAAATGAGCACGACTTCATTGGAGTCGACCTGATGCTTGTTGAATTTGTGGAATTATTTCAGTTATTCAATCATGACGCCATCGACAAAACTCTAATGACTTGCTACTGTCTGTAAGTATTATTTCTGTAATTAAGTCTCTAGCTCAGCTCGTTCATTGCATGTATATATAATTATCCTCACTATATTATGCAGATTGAAGATCGTCGAATGCAAAAGAGGACAAATATATGACATTGGGTTCATTAGCCCAAATACCGTAAATGAATGGGCGATACAAAACAGAGCCAAAGATACTGAGAAAAACTTGCTAAAAGCGTTCCTTCGACATCAAAACAAAAGGGAAATACTCTTTCCTTACAACTTCAAGTGAGTGTTACTCTCTTGTGCATATTTGGTTTTGCTTACTCGAGATTAAGTGTAATTGATGAGTTATGCGTGCGCAGCTTCCACTTTATTCTGCTATCCATTAAGCTTGACGGGGGAGTAGTAACTATTTTAGACTCGAGATGTAAAGAGCAAAAGGAGTGGGCGGACATGAGTGAAATGCTCCAGAAGTAAGTTCAATCATTATCGCACCATATCGGCAAATTTCGTTCATTTCCTGATATCAAGTAATCATTTTCTTTGCCTGGCAGGGTTTGGAAAAAGTTCACCAGAAAGGTTCCGGGTCTGAAGAAGGAGCTGCGATTTACACACCCCAAAGTAAGTAGTACTTGCTAGTTCCGCGCATCTCTCATTGATTCTAGTTTCATCAATACCATTATCATGCTTGATTATTAATTTGATTGAATTCTATTCTCGTAAAGTGCTGGTGGCAGGCAGCCGGGAATAATTTATGTGGATACTATGTTTGCGAGTTCATTCGCCACTCGACCTCTGAGCGGGGCTTCTCTGACCAACAATTTAAAGTACGTAAACAATATTCACAATTTTATTTTATTACCATCAATTGTGTTGAGTTTCATTCATATATATTTATTGACCCCCTTCTTTAAATTAGATGTGGGAGATGCGGGATCAACTCCTACCACATGATCGCATACGAGCAACTCAAGAGGAATTGGCGGGATTCTTTCTTGACCACGTCATACCTGAAAAGGGAGAATACCATATGGAAATTCAATGCGATTTTGGTGCTAGATGATGTCAGGGATTGTAAGAGATGTTATATTGTATATATGTAGTAGTGTCGGATAGATATATGAAAACTTGTTGTTCGACCAAGCACGGAGAAAGAGAGGTCACTTCTCTCTATATATGTTCATCACGATCTTATGTAATGGTTCCTTCATTGCTATATGTAGTAGCTAGCGTCGAGTTGAATGGAAAACATTAAATAAAAATGAAACCCTAAATGTAAAAGAATTGAAGGGTCAACAAAAAAATAAAAGGGGGAAACACAATATGAAAACCCCTAAACCCTCCAAAACCCCTAAACCCCTCATTTAAAAAAACAAAAATCCCAGCGCCTGGCAGCTGCTGACACGTGGCTGCCTTTTAGTCCCGGTCGGTGTTACCAACCGGGACTAAAGGTCCTCCTGCCTGGGCGCCCCACATCGGCCACATGGAGCTCCTTTAGTCCCGGTTCGTAAGCCAACCAGGACTAAAAGTAATGGGCATTAGTCCCGGTCGTTTTGTCCCGGTTGCAGAACCGGGACTAAAGGCCCTCTGGAGCCGGGACTGCTGCCCTGTTTTCTACTAGTGGTTGGTGCATGGGCCTCTTTTCTTAACTTTAATCCTTCCCTTTTTCTATTAGGCTATCAGATCTAATGGCCTGTTGAGCCGTCAGATCAAACCAGCATCCCCCCCTTGACCGTTAGGCTTAACTTCATTCGCCCATTCTACATAGGAATGATGTACCAAAGTGAGGTGTTACAACAGCTCGAAATGCCATAGAACCTCAACACTTATAGCACACCCGCCTATTTCGAAATGGAATACATTTTGCTAATTGGGGAGTGGTTTATTTTAATGGTCCTCTTATTCCAGAATCATAAGGCTTCCAGTAGTCCCATGCCGGCAACATGCTCACGAAAAATACTGGGTGGTAAGCCTTTAGTTAGGGGATCCGCAAGCATATGCTTCGTTCTTATATGTTTAACATCAACTGTTTGATCCTAGATTCTATCTTTCACAACACGATACTTGATGTCAATGCGTTTGGCAGCATCACTTGACCTGTTGTTACTCGTATAGAAAACTGTAGGTTCATTATCGCAGTATAATAAAATTGGTTTACATATGTTGTTAACCACTTTAAGCCCGGGAATAAAATTCTTTAGCTACAGCCTGCCCGATGGCCTCAAAACATGCTACAAACTCTGCTTGCATCGTAGATCCAGCAGTTAACGTTTGTTTGAAGCTTTTCCACGATATGGCTCCTCCCGCGAGTGTGGATATATAACCTGACGTGGATCTCTTACTATCCACACACCCGGCAAAATCAGAGTTTGAATAACCAATAATTTCTAGGTTATCAGTTCTTTTATATGTAAGCATGAAATCCTTAGTCCCTTGCATATAACGCAAGACTTTCTTTGCGGCCTTCCAATGGTCCGGTCCTGGATTTGATTGGTATTTGCCAAGCATCCCGGTTACAAAACATAAATCTGGGCGTGTACACACCTGAGCATACATGATGCTTCCGACAGCTGAAGCATAAGGAACCGACTTCATCTGATCAGTTTCATACTGGTTCCTCGGACATTGAAATGTCCCAAACTTATCGCCCTTAACTATAGGAGCAGGTGAGGGTGAGCACTTATGCATATTGAATTTCTTCAGTACTTTCTCAAAGTATGCCTTTTGAGATAGTCCTAACGTTCCTCTGGACCTATCTCGATGAATCTCGATGCCGAGGACATACGAGGCTTCACCAAGATCTTTCATATCAAAACTGGATGACAGAAAATTCTTGGTCTCATGAAGCGTATCCTTATCGCTACAGGCCAACAATATGTCATCAACGTATAGGACCAAATTGTGAACCTACTGCCTTTAAAGTTAACATATATGCAGTTGTCCACAATATTTTTGGTGAAACCAAAAGTTTTGATAATTTTATCAAACTTGAGGTACCATTTTCGTGAAGCTTGCTTCAAGCCATAAATTGATTTCTTTAGATGACATGCTAAATGTTCCTTCCCTTCCACAACAAAGCCTTCCGGCTGAGCCATGTAAATGTTTTCTTTTAGGTCACCATTTAGAAATGCCATTTTAACATCCATTTGGTGTAGTTCTAGGTCGTAATGAGCTACTAATGCCAATATGATTCTGAAAGAATCCTTGGTTGACACGGGAGAGAAGGATTGTTTATAGTCAATTCCTTCTATCTATATATACCCTTTTGCCACTAGCCTTGCCTTGAACCGTTCGACATTTCCTTTGGAATCATACTTGATTTTGTAGACCCACTTGCAGCCTACTTTCTTAGCTCCATCGGGAACTTCTATTAAGTCCCAAATGTCGTTTGAGCCCATAGAGTTCAACTCGTCTTCCATGGCAACCAACCACTTGGACGAATTTTTGCTTTTAATGGCTTCCTTATAAGAGGTTGGATCCTCCACCTTTCCCATATCATTCATATCCTCAATCATGAAAGTGACATAATCATCTGATATGGCTTTCTTCCTCTCACGCCGTGGTCTACCCACTGGAGGAGGTGGTGGTGGTATATCATCATTTTGAGGATCATTATTTTCCTGGTGGTCCTCATTTGTTTCTGGATTTTCATTACATCGCTCTGATCGTTATTGCTACAGGCCAACAATATGTCATCAACGTATAGGACCAAATTGTGAACCTACTGCCTTTAAACTTAACATATATGCAGTTGTCCACAACATTTTCGGTGAAACCAAAAGTTTTGATAATTTTATCAAACTTGAGGTACCATTCTCGTGAAGCTTGCTTCAAGCCATAAATTGATTTCTTCAGACGACATGCTAAATGTTCCTTCCCTTCCACAACAAAGCCTTCCGGCTGAGCCATGTAAACGTTTTCTTTTAGGTCACCATTTAGAAATGTCGTTTTAACATCCATTTGGTGTAGTTCTAGGTCGTAATGAGCTACTAATGCCATTATGATTCTGAAAGAATCCTTGGTTGACACAGGAGAGAAGGTTTGTTTATAGTCAATTCCTTCTCTCTATGTATAGCCTTTTGCCAGTAGCCTTGCCTTGAACCATTCGACATTTCCTTTGGAAACATACTTGGTTTTGTAAACCCACTTGCAGCGTACTTTCTTAGCTCCATCGGGAACTTCTATTAAGTCCCAAACGTCGTTTGAGCCCACAGATTTCAACTTGTCTTCCATGGCAACCAACCACTTGGACGAATTTTCACTTTTAATGGCTTCCTTATAAGAGGTTGGATCCTCCACCTTTCCCATATCATTCATATCCTCAATCATGAAAGTGACATAATCATCTGATATGGCTTTCTTCCTCTCACGCCGTGGTCTACCCACGGGAGGAGGTGGTGGTGGTACATCATCATTTTGAGGATCATTATTTTCCTGGTGGTCCTCATTTGTTTCTGGATTTTCATTATTAGTATCCGGATCACCATCCAACTGAGAAACTGAACCGTGAGATTCAGGATCATCAGATGTCACATTTCTTCGTATTGGAAAAACAATCTTTTGGATAATCGGGGATGGTGCACAAACCCGCTTCTCCAAAAGATCGATCTCCCTTAAATTTGTGACCTTATTATCCTCAAAAAATACCACTTGTCTAGTCTCCACAAACTTGCTGGTGTGACTTGGACAAGAAAACCGATATCCCTTTCCCCTATGAGGGTATCTAACAAATAAACAACTAACTGTTTTTGGATCCAATTTCTTAAGTTGTGGATTGAAAACTTTAGTTCAGCAAGGCAACCCCACACCCGTAAGTAATTAAAGCTCGGTTTCTTTCCCGCGCACATATCGTAAGGTGTGTTCGGTGCTGACTTAGTTGGAGCAAGATTTAGTATGAGCGCGGTTGCTTTTAATGCCTCTATCCAAAGGCTTACTGGTAAACTCGAGTGACTAAGCATGCTTCGCACCATATCCATAAGGGTGCGATTGCGACGCTCAGTCACACCATTTTGTTGTGGTTCACCAGGCATTGAGTATTGAGCAATGATTCTATTTTCAGATAAAAACTTGGCAAAAGGTCCAGGAATCTGCCCATCAGGAGCATGCCTACCATAATACTCTCCCCCGCGATCAGACCGTACAACTTTGATTTGTGCATTCAGTTGATTTTCAACCTCAGCTTTATAGACTTTGAATTTCTCCAAAGCTTCCGATCGGTCACGTATGGGATAAATATAGCAATAGCGGGAAAAGTCGTCTGTGAATGTAATGAATGAATCAAAACCATCTACAGACTTAACATTAAAGGGTCCACATATGTCGGTGTGAATTAATTCTAAAACCCCTGTGGCTCTTACTGCTCCTTTCTTAATTGTTTTTGCGTATTTTCCTTTAATGCAGTTGACACATTTGTCCACACCTGAGAAGTCTAATGGGAGGAGTATTTCCTTTTTAACTAAGCGTTCCATTCTCCCCATCGAAATGTGGCCCAAACGACAATGCCACACTTTCGAAGAATTACTAACTCCTTTCCATTTCTTCTCAACATTAATTTCATCACTCACATGCATAACTGAATCATTATTAAGAGATAACATATATAGTTGGCCTCGTCTAACACCGAGGCCTACATTCTTATTACATTTGTTCAAAGCAAATTGTTTGTTGCCAAAATGGCACTCATACATATCATCATCTAAATGAAAAACTGAAATCAAATTCCTACTTAAGGTTGGCGCATAAATAACATTATTCAATCTAAGAGTGTGACCGGTGTGTATCTCCAACGTGAGAGATCCCACAGCTTCAACATCGGCTTCAACTCCATTCGCAACCTTAAGCTTTCTTATTCCTCCTCTTATAGTTTGGATCGTATCGAATCCCTGCATAGAGTTAGCAACATGAGTGGTTGCACCTGAATCAATCAACCATGACTTTATAGAAAAATCGACATAAAGAGATTCATCTACAAAATTTATTTCACCAGTAGCTCCTTTGTTCATCCATTTTAGAAAACCTGGGTAGTCCCTTTGGTAGTGTCCCTCCTGCATGCAGAAGTTACAAGCATTTTCTCCAGTTGTGGAGCTGCTAGGAGCAGAACAAGAGCTGCCGGCTTCTTTACCCTTGAACAGATTAGGGTTGAATGGCTTAGGGCCTTCTTTCTTGAATTGCTTTTTTTGAGGCTTAATTAGGGAAACCTTGCCCCTCATGCTTTCTCTTGTTAGAACCAACATGAAAAATATGGTCTTTCTTCTGCCTCATGATCCTCTCTTCCTCCTGGACGATCCTTGCGGTCACCTCACCGAGTGGCCATTTTTTATTTAAAGAGTTGTAATTGACCCTAAATTGTTCAAATTCTTTTGGAAGAGACTCAAGAATCGTTATTACAAGAAGACCTTCACTTAAAGAACACTCCAAAGCTTTAAGCTTGGTGAAAGCGTTCACCAGCCTTAGTATGTGATGCCTAACATTTCTGTCAATAGTGTATTTCTGAAGAAGCTTAGTAAAAATCTCATGAGCATACACTTTGTCGGAACCTTTAAATTGCTCCTCCATTTCATTGAGGAATTCTTTAGCAGTGTCTTTCCTAGGGAGTTCCTCAGAAATGTCCGGTGATATTGTCGCTTTCATGATGAGAAGTGCAATATGGTTGGACTTGTTCCATTTTACATCTTAACATCATAGTCCTTCTTGAGTTCTGCATACCCTGTAGCACCTTCCACAGGTGCTACAGGTTTTTCTTCCCTGAAGGCATAATCAAACTCATTACAACCCAAACATAATTCGACTTGGGACTTCCAACGAGGGAAGTTACTCCCCGTAAGTGGTTCGATCGTGTCGGACCGGAATGGAGCGGAAGCTGAAATTATCATAAAAATTCATAAGTAAACTTGCATGATTATAAATTTACATTGGTAAATAAGCAAACATGCTAAGGATTAAATTTCAACTCCATGTCAAAACACCGTTGGACAGAAAAAACATGGAATTAAAATATCATAAGGGATGACTCATAATAATAAAACAACGTTGGTCTGAATTAAAATTAGAGTCATTTCATTCTCAATTTAAAAATCAACATAAAAAGGAAAATTTATCATTAATTTTTTTGATGTCTAAAAATATATATTCATCATGCAAAACATGTCATAAATTCCAAATAAAAGACCTCATTGGTTCAAAATTACTCGGAATAATAACATGTTTTAATTCATCATTATCTCAGATTTTTTTTCTGGCTAAAACAGTGCAGAAACATAATGTGTATTAACTGAAAATGCGCTGTAAAAGACAGAAAATGGCCAAAATTTATATGTGCCTGAAAAAAACCCACAACTACATGTAAAACGGCCCAGCCCGGCAGAAGTTTTTTTAATATTGTTTTCCGCTGGACTGAAATAATCTGGGCCACAACCCACGGCTGGATATGACCCATTAGTCACCCGACAGCCTGGCTCGGAGCTCCGCATTCTTGTGAGCCGTCTGATTCTGCGTCGCTCCCGATCAGAACAAAACAGCCGCCTGATCTAGAACCCAAGCTCAGTTCCCCCGACCCCCCCCCCCTCTCGCATTTCACGCTCCAGAGAGCGGCGACGGTGTTTAGCGGCGGCTTGAGGCGTGCCGGCCATGCCGGCACGGCGGCTGCACTCGCCGAAGGAGCGTGCAGCGGGTTGAATTCCGTGCGCTTCTCCGTCGAGCGTGGCTCTGGCGTCCGCGCAGATGGCGCTTCGTTCTGCGGGTGAGGGGCGCACCAGCCACCGCAGCTGTTGGGGTCGACGGCGATCTGCAGGGCGACGTCCATACACACAGGAGCATTCTGCGTGTCAGCCAAGGCACAACGGCATCGCGGCGTCTCCGCCCTCGCACAGCGGTGGGCGCTGTGCGGGCCCCGAAGGGAAAAGGCGGCTACATGGCGCATTAGGTGAGCCTCTTTCTCATGCTTCCCCGAATTTGTGTTCATTTGTGCTTGATTTGCGAATTCCAGAACTAGGGTTCATGCGAAATTGGGGGAAAAACTAGGGTTTCTTGAATTTGGGGATTTTCTTCTGTTGATGTACTCTTAATCTCCCTGTCTTCTAATTAGCTAAAGCATACGGAAACAGGACTTAAACATGATCAATTTTAATCAACTTAACATAAATGTGAGCATTAGATCTTAACTTAGATTGATTAAAATTGATTGACCAAATTAACAGTACTTAATCCGTAGCAATTAGAATTCAACATCATATGTCAGAGGGAAATTAAGGTAAAACATTAAGCAGTGGCATGCATAACGGGCTAACCAGGGGCTATCAATCTTGATAATAAAACCCTAAACCTGACATTGATCTAAACAAGATATTGATCTACTGATCAATAATATAGGGATCTATTGCAATTAAAATTGGCGTTTGATACCATTGTTGTATCTAATGCATCACTAAGATGCCAACAGCAAGATGAAATTGCATCTAGATCACCCAATAATCATGAACAGAGATGGGTTCAGATATCCTTTACATGTCACAGCAGTGGACATGATCGCCTGCTCGGTGCAGGCGTGATGGAGGTCTAATGTAGACGAGGTAGAGGGCCTCCTCATCGTCCTGATGCCCTCGAGATACCACCAGCATTGGCTTGGGACAGCGGCAGTGGCTGGCTTAGGTCTTCCCGAACATCGGCGGCTGGCTTAGGTCTTCCCGAACATCCGATAAAAAAGATTGTGTACTAGTACTCTGTCTCACCTGCTACTAAAGTTAAGGGCAATAAAAGTGGACATCTTAGTGTCCGAGGTACCATTATGAATTGATCAGATAATGTTAGTTCCTTATTATGCTTCGGCTATCAGAAGCAATACATGTATTCAATTATGAACGCACCCTCTTATTTATGACCGGGATACTTGGCAAATTGTGTTTAATCCAGAGTTGGACCATTGGAAAGCCATTACAAGTTTCGCAGTATATCCAAAGTGATGATTATTGCATGATGACTTATAATGAGTTCGATAACCTCACAATTGTGGGTTACTCAAACATTATTAGTTTGGTGAGGTATGTGGATATTAAAGAATTCTACGTTACATTACATCCGTACCCTCACACAAGGAGCTTTATCGTGGAAAATCTCCTAAAGGACAATCATAGCATCACTAATGACGCAAACTAAATATGTGGCATGTTAAGAGGCTACCGAGCAGGTTGTATGTCAACGAAGTTTTACTCCTAAAATTAAGGTGGTGGACAACAATTCTATACCACCTAATGCGTTATGAACACGTAGTTTTCTATGCGAGTAACAACAAGTCAGATGGTGTTGCCAAAACCATTGACAATATGTTTCGTGTTGTGAAAGATAGAATCCAGTATCAAGATAATGATGTTAAGCGTATAAAAATGATTTGTATGTTTTACGGATCCGTTTATCAAAGGCTTGGCACCCATACTTATGATTATGTTGCCGGCATGGGTTTTGGAAGCCTTTTGATCCTGGATATTAGGACAATCAAATAAACCAACTCCCATAATGTAAAATGTTATTCATTTCAAGATAGAATGGTATACTATAGGTATTGAGGTTCAATGTCACTTCATTGGCCATTGCAACACCTTACTTTGGTATATTATTTGTATTAAGAATGGGCTTATGATGTTTGTTAACCTTACGATCAAGGGGGAGAATGTTGGAATTGATCTCGGTCAAAACAAACTAAGAGAAAAGGGGGGATCTCAACTCCCACGTATGTGCCCTGATCGGGGACACCAAACCAAGTGTTTTGGTCTCAGTCCTGAAGGAAATATGACCTAGAGGCAATAATAAAGTTGTTATTTTATATTTCCTTATTCATGATAAAGGTTTATTATTCATGCTAGAATTGTATTGATCGGAAACTTAAATACATGTGTGAATACATAAACAAATACCGTGTCCATAGTAAGCCTCTACTAGACTAGCTCGTTAATCAAAGATGGTTAAGAAATCCTAACCATTGACATGTGTTGTCATTTGATAACGGGATCACATCATTAGGAGAATGATGTGATGGACAAGACCCACCCGTCAGCTTAGTATAATGATCGTTCAGTTTTATTGCTATTGCTTTCTTCATGTCAAATACATATTCCTTCGACTATGAGATTATGCAACTCCCGGATACCGGAGGAATACTTTGTGTGCTATCAAAAGTTACAACGTAACTGGGTGATCATAAAGATGCTCTACAGGTATCTCCGAAGGTGTTTGTTGAGTTGGCATAGATCGAGATTAGGGTTTGTCACTGAGTTTCGGAGAGGTATCTCTGGGCCCTCTCGGTAATACACACCATAAAGCTTGCAAGCAAATGACTAAGGAGTTAGTTACGAGATGATGTATTACGGAACGAGTAAAGAGACTTGCCGGTAATGAGATTGAACTAGGTATGAAGATACCGACGATCAAATCTCGGGCAAGTAACATACCGATGGACAAAGGGGATTACGTATGTTGTCATAACGGTTCGACCGATAAAGATCTTCGTAGAATATGTAGGAGCCAATATGGGCATCCAGGTTCCGCTATTGGTTATTGACCGAAGAGGTGTCTCGGTCATGTCTAAATAGTTCTCGAACCCGTAGGGTCCGCACGCTTAACGTTCGTTGACGATATAGTGTTATATGAGTTATGTGAATTGGTAACCGAATGTTGTTCGGAGTCCCGGATGAGATCCCGGATGTCACGAGGAGTCTCGGAATGGTCGAGAGGTAAAGATTTATATATGGGAAGTCATATTTTGGGTTCCGGAAAAAGGTGCAGTTTTTTTCGGTATTGTACCGGGAAGCTTCCAGAAGGTTCCGGAGGGGTCCGGAAGTCCACAAGTGGGTCCACCACGTCCCAAGGGCTGGCATGGGCTCAGGGGAGGCGCCCTGGCCTTATTGGGCCAGGCGCACCAAGTCCTCAAAAGCCCACGCAGCTAGGGAAGGAAAAAGGGATAGTCCTAGTAGGAATAGGATTGGACTTTGGAGTCCAAGTCCACATCACTATTCATGCTACTGTTCATGTGGCACTATTCCTTCTACTCCAAGCCCCTACACATATATAAATAGAGGGGAGGAAGCTAATGATGATGATCATGAAACTTCAGATCAAGTTACTTCTGAACTTCGTAGGTCGACCAGAACACGATCCGCACCAGAGTGGTACGCTAATCCTATCCTGGAAGTCATGTTACTAGACCAAGGCGAACCTACGAACTATGAAGAAGCTATGATGAGCCCAGATTGCGACAGATGGCTTGAGGCCATGAAATCTGAGATAGGATCCATGTATGAGAACAAAGTATGGACTTGCCCGATGATCGGCAAGTCATAGAAAATAAATGGATCTTCAAGAAGAAGATCGACGCTGATGGTAATGTTACTGTCTACGAAGCTCGACTTGTTGCGAAAGGTTTTCGACAAGTTCAAGGAGTTGACTATGATGAGACTTTCTCACCCATTGCGATGCTTAAGTCTGTCCGAATCATGTTAGCAGTTGCCGCATTTTATGATTATGAAATCTGGCAAATGGACGTCAAAACTGCATTCCTTAATGGATTTCTTAAAGAAGAGTTGTATATGATGCAACCAGAAGATTTTCTCGATCCTAAAGGTGCTAACAAAGTGTGCAAGCTCCAGCGATCCATCTATGGACTGGTGCAAGCATCTTGGAGTTGGAATATACGCTTTGATGAGGTGATCAAAGCATATGGTTTTATATAGACTTACGGTGAAGCCTGTATTTACAAGAAAGTGAGTGGGAGCTCTGTAGCATTTCTGATATTATATGTGGATGACATATTGCTGATTGGAAATGATATAGAATTTCTGGATAGCATAAAAAGATACTTGAATAAGAATTTTTCAATGAAAGACCTCGGTGAAGTTGCTTACGTATTGAGCATCAAGATCTATAGGGATAGATCGAGACGCTTAATAGGACTTTCACAAAGCACATACCGTGACAAAGTTTTGATGGAGTTCAAAATGGATTAGTCAAAGAAAGGGTTCTTGCCTGTATTCAAGGTGTGAAATTGAGTAAGACTGAAAGCCCGACCACGACAGAAGATAGAGAGAGAATGAAAGTCATTCCCTATGCCTCAGCCATAGGTTCTATAAAGTATGCCATGCTGTGTACCAAACCTGTTGTGTACCTTGACATGAGTTTGGCAAGGGGGTACAATAGTGATCCAGGAGTAGATCACTAGACAGCGGTCAAAATTATCCTTAGAGGACTAAGGAAATATTTCTCGGTTATGGAGGTGATAAAGAGTTCATCGTAAAGAGTTACGTCGATGCAAGCTTTTACACCGATCCAGATGACTCTGAGTCTCAATCTGGATACGTATTGAAAGTGAGAGCAATTAGCTAGAGTAGCACCATGCAGAGCATTGTAGACATAGAAATTTGCAAATATACATACGGATCTGAATGTGACAGACCCGTTGACTAGACTTCTCTCACAAGCAAAATATGATCACACCTTAGAACTCTTTGGGTGTTAATCACATGGCGATATGAACTAGATTATTGACTCTAGTAAACCCTTTGGGTGTTGGTCACATGGCGATGTGAACTATGGGTGTTAATCACATAACGATGTGAACTATTGGTGTTAAATCACATGGCGATGTGAACTAGAATATTGACTCTTGTGCAAGTGGGAGACTGAAGGAAATATGCCCTAGAGGCAATAATAAAGTTGTTATTTTATATTTCCTTATTCATGATAAAGGTTTATTATTCATGCTAGAATTGTATTGATCGGAAACTTAAATACATGTGTGAATACATAAATAAATACCGTGTCCCTAGTAAGCCTCTACTAGACTAGCTCGTTAATCAAAGATGGTTAAGGTTTCCTAACCATGGACATGTGTTGTCATTTGATAACGGGATCACATCATTAGGAGAATGATGTGATGGACAAGACCCACCCGTTAGCTTAGCATAATGATCGTTCAGTTTTATTGCTATTGCTTTCTTCATGTCAAATACATATTCATTCGACTATGAGATTATGCAACTCCCGGATACCGGAGGAATACTTTGTATGCTATCAAACGTCACAACGTAACTGGGTGATCATAAATATGCTCTACAGGTATCTCCGAAGGTGTTTGTTGAGTTGGCATAGATCGAGATTAGGATTTGTCACTCCGAGTTTCGGAGAGGTATCTCTGGGCCCTCTCGGTAATACACATCGTAAAGCTTGCAAGAAAATGACTAAGGAGTTAATTACGAGATGATGTATTACGGAACGAGTAAAGAGACTTGCCGGTAATGAGATTGAACAAGGTATGAAGATACCGACGATCAAATCTTGGGCAAGTAACATACCGATGGTAAAAGGGAATTACGTATGTTGTCATAATGGTTCGACCGATAAAGATCTTCGTAGAATATGTAGGAGCCAATATGGGCATCCAGGTTCCGCTATTGGTTATTGACCGAAGAGGTGTCTCGGTCATGTCTACATAGTTCTCGAACCTGTAGGGTCCGCACGCTTAACGTTCGTTGATGATATAGTGTTGTATGAGTTATGTGAATTGGTAACCGAATGTTGTTCGGAGTCCCGGATGAGATCCCGGACGTCACGAGGAGTCTCGGAATGGTTGAGAGGTAAAGATTTATATATGGGAAGTCATATTTTGGGTTCCGGAAAAAGGTGCAGTTTTTTTCGGTATTGTACCGGGAAGCTTCCAGAAGGTTTCGGAGGGGTCTGGAAGTCCACAAGTGGGTCCACCACATCCTAAGGCCTGGCATGGGCTAAGGGGAGGCGCCCTGGCCTTATTGGGCCAGGCGCACCAAGTCCTCAAAAGCCCACGCAGCTAGGGAAGGAAAAAGGGATAGTCCTAGTAGGAATAGGATTGGACTTTGGAGTCCAAGTCCACGTTTTTACTATTCATGCTACTGTTCATGTGGCACTATTCCTTCTTCTCCAAGCCCCTACACATATATAAATAGAGGGGAGGGGGCGCCCCAAAGAGACACAACATTGTCTTAGCCGTGTGCGGCGCCCACGTCCACCGTTTACTCCCTCGATCATATTTTCGTAGTGCGTAGGCGAAGCCCTGCGAAGCTCACTTCACCATCACCGTTATCACGCCGTCGTGCTGACAGAACTCATCTACTACCTCGACGTCTTGCTGGATCAAGAAGGCGAGAGATGCCACCGAACTGAACGTGTGTAGAACTCGGAGGTGTCGTATGTTCGGTACTCGATTGGTGGAGCGCGAAGAAAGTTCGACTACATCAACCGCGTTGTGAAACGCATCCGCTTACGGTCTACGAGGGTACATAGACACACTCTCCCCCCTCGTTGCTATTCATCTCCATGGATAGATCATTGCGTGTGCGTAGATTTTTTTTTGTTTTCCATGCAACGCTCCCCAACAGTGGCATCATGAGCCAGGTTTATGCGTAGATGATATGCACGAGTAGAACACAAGGAAGTTGTGGACGGTGATAGTCATACTGCTTACCACCAACGTCTTATTTTGATTCAGCGGTACTGTGGGATGAAGCGGCCCGGACCAACCTTACAAGTCCACGCACATGAGACCGGTTCCACCGACAGACATGCAACTAGTTTTGCATAAAGGTGGCTGGCGGGTGTCTGTTTCTCCTACTTTAGTTGAATCGAATTTGACTGCAGCCGGTCCTTGAAGAAGGTTAAAACAGCAAAATTGATGAATCACCGTTGTGGTTTTTGACATAGGTAAGAACGGTTCTTGCTAGAAACCCGTAGCAGCCACATAAAACTTGCAACAACAAAGTAGATGACGTCTAACTTGTTTTTGCAGGGTTTGTTGTGATGTGATATGGTCAAGACATGATGTGATATATGTTATTGTATGAGATGATCATGTTTTGTAAGATATCAGGCAACCGGCAGGAGCCTTATGGTTGTCTCTTTATCGTATGAAATGCAAACGCCATGTAACTGCTTTACTTTATCGTTATGAGTTAGCAATAGTTGTAGAAGCAATAGTTGGCGAGACGACCACGACGCAACGATGGAGATCAAGGTGTCGAGCCGGTGATGATGGAGATCATGACGATGCTTTGGAGATGGAGATTAAAAGCACGAGATGATGATGGTCACATATTTTGATTGCATGTGATGTTTATCTTTTATGCATCTTATTTTGCTTAGTACGGCGGTAGCATTATAGGATGATCCCTTCACTAAAATTTCAAGGTAAAAGTGTTCTCCCTGAGTATGCACCGTTGCTACAGTTCGTCGTGTTGAGACACCAAGTGATGATCGGGTGTGATAGACTCTACGTTCACATACAACGGGTGTAAGACAGTTTTGCACATGCAGAATACTTGGGTTAAACTTGACGAGCCTAGAATGTACAGACATGGCCTCGGAACACTGGAGACCGAAAGGTCGAACGTGAATCATATAGTAGATATGATCAACATAGAGATGTTCACCATTGATGACTACCCCATCTCACGTGATGATCGGACATGGGTTAGTTGATTTCGATCACATATCACTTAGATGACTTGAGGGATGTCTATTTAAGTGGGAGTTCTTAAGTAATTTGATTAATTGAACTTAATTTATCATGAACTTAGTCTTGATAGTTTTTGTATATCTATGTTGTAGATCAATAGCTCGCGTATAGCTCCCCTGTTTTATTTTGATATGTTCCTAGAGAAAACTAAGTTGAAAAATGATATTAGCAATGATGCGGACTGGTTCCGTGATCTGAGGATTATCCTCATTGCTGCACAGAAAAATTATGTCCTTGATGCACCGCTAGGTGACAGACCTGTTGCAGGAGCAGATGCAGACGTTATGAATGTTTGGCAAGCTCGATATGTTGAATACTTGATAGTTTAGTGCGCCATGCTTTACGGCTTAGAACCGGGACTTAAAAAACGTTTTGAACGCCACAGAGCATATGAGATGTTCCAAGAGCTGAAATTGGTATTTCAGATTCATGACCGTGTTGAGAGGTATGAGACCTCTGACAAGTACTTTGCCTACAAGATGGAGGAGAATAGCTCAGCTAGTGAGCATGTGCTCAGAATGTCTGGGTACTACAATCACTTGAATCAAGTGGGAGTTAATCTTCCAGATAAGATAGTGATTGACAGAGTTCTCTAGTCACTATCACCAAGCTACTAGAACTATAATATGCAAGGGATGACAAAAACGATTCCCGAGCTCTTCGCGATACTGAAATCGGCGAAGGTAGAAATCAAGAAAGAGCATCAAGTGTTGATGGTTAAACAAAACCACTAGTTTCAAGAAAAAAGGCAAAAAGGAAGAAAGGGAACTTCAAGAAGAATGGCAAGCAAGTTGCCGCTCTCGTGAAGAAGCCCAAAGCTGGACCTAAGCCTGAAACTGAGTGCTTATACTGCAAAGGGAATGGACACTAGAAGTGAAACTGCCCCAAATACTTGGCGGATAAGAAGGATGGTAAAGTGAACAAAGGTATATTTGATATACATGTTATTGATGTGTACTTTACTAGTGTTCGTATTAACACCTGGGTATTTGCTACCAGTTCAGTTGCTAAGCTTAGTAACTCGAAACAGGAGTTGCAGAATGAACAGAGACTAGTTAAGTGTGAGGTGACGATGTGTGTTGGAAGAGATTCCAAGGTTGATACGATCACCATCGCACACTCCTTCTATCTTCGGGATTAGTGTTGAACCTAAATAAATGTTATTTCGTGTTTGCGTTGAGCATGAATATGATTGGATCATGTTTATTGCAATACGGTTGTCGTGGTAATATCTCGACAGATGCCAGGGGGTGGCTTATCATGGTTGGGGCCATGAGATCGTCGTCGGGTCCTGGAAGCGGGAGTGGGCACAAGCTCAGACGAACACGAGATCTACCCAGGTTCAGGGCTCTCCTAAGAGATGAAACCCCTACTCTTGCTCTGCGGGGTCTCCGCATGACCACTATGAAGCAAAGAGTACAATGGTGCTGCTAGAGCTGTTCGGCCAGAGGAGGAGGAAGGGCAAGGCTAGCTCTCTCTCCTCCCTGACTATGGTCTGTGTAGAACTGAAGTGGAACATGAGGGAACCCTTTGCATGGGTGTGGCCTGGGGGTTTTATAGGCTAACCCCCTAGGGGTACACTGGTAATATGGCCGGGTGGTAGGCCCCGGCTGCCAGCGTCTATGGGGGCCGGGTTCTCCGCCGGCTGCTGGGGCCCGCCTCTGCTGGGCTCTGCCGGCTGCGAGGAACCGGCCGACAAGTGGGGCCCGCCGCCTGCGGGCCCCGCTGACGGCTCTTCACTGTGGTGTCGTCCGTGCTGACAGAGGCCGTGTCGGGCGCGCCATGGCTACAGCGCCGCGCCGAGCGGGTCGGCGGCCACCTGGCGGCGCCTACTGTAGCCATGCGGCCGTGATTTGGGGGAGGCATGGCGCACTGTGGCCATGCCCCAGCTTGTCTTTTGGTCGGCTTCAAACTCCTAGGGAGGGGACGGGCCGCCTGCTAGGAGCCGGCCCGTACCCTCGCCGTCTTCTGGAGTGCGCCGTCTTTCGGGGGACGTCGCCTTCTGGAACGCGCCGTCTTCTAGGAGGCGGCCTTCTAGCTTCAACCGCTTTCTTGGGGCCCGCCGTCTTTTAGGAGACGGCCCTCCGGTCCCTTCCGGCCCCGGAGGCCGGTCTTACGACCAGTCGGACTGAGGGGCTTGGCCAGCCCCGATGTCTTGAAATATGGTTAAGTGCTGATGAGGCTACCGGGGGTCTATCCCCCCGACAGTAGTCCCCGAAGCTGGTGAGGTTCTACGGCTTTAGCAGTCGGAGGGCCTCAACAGTTTCCCCTTCGAGTGGTATTCCGCCTCCTGCTCCGTCCGGCTGGGAGGAGCCGGATGCTAGGAGCCAGCCGCGGCCGCGGCCGCCTGGTGGAATTTGAATCGACAGGCGGGAGTCGGGGCGGCGCCGCCCACCGCACGCGCGCCACGCGGCGCCCGCAGGCCAGGCCGGCCTGCCAGCCCACGCGCTCGACGAGACGTCTCCGCAGGCTGGGGCCCGCCACTACAGGGCCTCGGCCCGCGCGCGGATCCGCTGCGTCCGAGGCAGGCGGTTACCCTTCTGCAGCGCATTAACTGCGCCATAACCACACGGAATACGCGGGGTCATGCAGGGCGTGGGGCGCAGTTAATCCCACGCCCCCAAGTCGTCTCGGCTTCGCCTCCGCCGGCTATAAAGAGGGGGAGGAGGAGGAGGGGCGGTAGAACGCACGTGCGCCCCCTCCCCACTCTCTCTTCTCCCTTCGCCATTGCTGCCGCGGCGCTGCTCCGCCGCTGCCGAAGTGCTTCCGTGGTTGCCTCCTTGTCTCTGTCGCCTAGCCGCGGTCGCCGCTCTGCCGAAGCAGCCACTCCGCCGCGGCCACCGTCGCGGCTCCGCTGCCTCACGTCGTCGCCGCGTCGCCCATCGTCTTCTTCTTCATCGCCACAGCGCCCGTCATCTTCTTCTCCGTCGGGCTCCTCCTTGCCGTCCCTGCGCCATGGCGAAAAGCGGGTGGCTAGGGTCTAATATCCATGACGACCACGTCGACTTCCTCCGTGCGACGCGGAGGCTGCCTCACTCTGACAACGTGGGCGTGCGCGTCCTCCCCGAGCCGGAGACCTCGCCGCGGCCGGAGCCCGGCGAGTACGTCGTCTTCCGTGCTCACTTCCTCCGCGGCTTCGCACTCCCGACCAGCGGCTTCTTCCGGGAGTCTCTCCACTTCTACCGACTGCAGCCGCACCACCTCACCCCCAACACGGTGGTGTGCCTCTCCGCCTTCGTCACTTTGTGCGAGGGATACCTCGGCGTCTTGCCGACTATCGAGCTCTGGGGTAGGTTCTTCTACCTCAAGTTAGGTACGTCGGCGAAGGAGGAGCTGGCTCAGTGCGGGGCGTGTGTGGCCGTGAGGCGCTCAGGAGGCGGCACGCACTTCTCGTCAATCCCTCTGCATGAGTCGGCCAAGCTTTGGCAGAAGTCATACTTCTACGTCCGGAATCTCCAGAACATCGACTACATCAACCTGCCGGCCTACGTGCCCGGGCCGCCTGCTGGGTCGCGCGACAACTGGCAACAGCAGTTGCCCAAGCGCCCCTTGTCGGGCCCTATCGTCAGCATCCTCGCCCGGCTGGAGGAGATGACAAGCCGGGAGGGGCTCAAGCCGGCCGACCTGCTGGCCGGCTTCATCATGCGCCGGGTATCGCCGCTTCAGCTTCGGCCGCACCTCATCAGCCAGATGAGCGGCCGCCGGGATCCATGCCGGATGTCCACCAAGGAGATGCCAAGGGTGGAGGTGGCCCGCCATGTCAACGACATCTCCAACTGCAAGCTCAGCGAGGCGAAGTGGCTTATCGGCAAGGAGCCTTACAGTCGGGCCAACCCCCCTCCAGCGGTAAGTACCAGATCCGGCTGCTTTATTCACAATATTCTTCGTCCCTCCATCTTGACCAGTCGGCTTTTTGTGGCAGCGCTCGTGGACTAAGGCACGCCGGCTCCTGGCCACGAGTGGATGTCGGATCGCGAGGATAGCGACGCCGAGGATCCCGAGCTGGGGGCAGCACCATGGAGGAAGACGGCAACGAGGAGGTCGCTGGAGGAGGCGGCGGAGGAGCAGGCGGCCCCGAGGCAGGCGGCTCCGTAGGAGGCGGCGGAGGAGCAGGCGGCCCCGAGGCGGGCGGCTCCGCAGGAGGCGGCGGAGGAGGAATCGGCGATGTCCGGGCTTGGCCGGACGACGCCGAAGGCGACGAGGAGCGGCGCCCACCTAGGGGGGCGCGGGAACAGGAGCCGGAACCTCTACGCCACGGCCGGCAGCTGCACCCGGTGGGCACAAGCGCCGCCTGGCAGGGAGGTACGGCAGCCACCCGGTCAAGAAGGCCAAATAGGTGGACGCCACCAGGCGGCACGAGGCCCAGAAGGTGGCCGTCGCCCGGAAGGGGCCCAAACCCATGCTGCTCATGTCCGGGTAAGCGCACTTTGTAGGGTAACGCAGCAGAAAACAAAAAATTTCCGACCTACGCACCAGCCCAGGACCACTATGGCGACTGCATACAAGGTTTGATCATTTTCGTTACCGACTCGTAGCACTAAGATCGAAACTATGACCTCTCTACAGAGTTGCACACATACGGTGTCATCTATCCGGCAGGGCTTCGCCGTCCAGAACTAGTTCCCACCGGAACCCAGACAGCCTTTCGGCTCTACGAAACTCTTTTCGTGGGAGGGAGAGAGAAGCCAGATCATTGCAATGGCACTTGTATGTGAGAAGGGATGAAGGATTGAGCAGCCCCCTCTCCTCCTTATATAGGAAAACCAAGGGGTAGGATGGGCATTCAAGAAATACCAAAATACCCATGAAGGAAACTCTTTCCAAGGGCATAAGAGAGAAACCAAAGGACATGTGGAGCTCCAAGGAGGAGCTCCACATGTGGCCGGCCACCCCCTAGGGGTCCCCCCCCCCCCAAGGGGGCTCTCATCCATCCACATCACCTTCTAGAAGCCTTTAGCAAAAAAGCCCTAAAAGGTGGCTTTCCAAAAAATTCCAAAAAGCACTTTCACTATTCACGACGACATTTTTCAGCGTCCGTTCGAACTGAAAATATTTATGTGGGCTTAGAACATTTCCAGTACCCACTAAAATAATTTTCAACGTGTTTTGGAACAATTCCAGTTTAGTGATTTCATCTGCGAAAAGCATCTGAAGCGGTTCCGGCAGCCCCGGAACATTTCCGGTTTTTTCTTCCAGAAAATTCCCAGAAGTTTCCAGAATGATTCTGGCATCCTCCAAGAATTATCAGGCATGTGCCGAAACCATTTTGACTTAATGGTATCCCCTGAAACAACTTTTCAGTTTCACCGGAACTCATCCGGTGACCTCTCTCTGCGGAACTTTTCCGCTGTCCGAAACTTTTCGGTGTCCGAAACTTTTCCGGTGATTTTCTCTCAGACTCCCTGTCTAGTATTCAGCAGATAGATGACCCTTAAGCGTGTGACCCTATAGGTTCGGTGAAGTATAGACATGACACGGAACCCCTTCCGATCAATGATCAACATCGGAGCCGTGGACACCCATATTGACCCCTATACCCACACGAATGAATATTCGAGTGAACCTCCAGTTGCCGTGTGCTATTCCTGTTGCTTCGCGATATGTTACAAATACCCGAGGCGAGACATGTTGGCATTCCCGTGGATCAACAACTTGTCCACTATGCTAGTTACCTCGTTACCGGTATTGTTCTCTTTTCTCGTTACCGTGTTCCGGCATCCCCGTGATCAAATCACAAAGTGTCTGGCCAGACGATGATGGATACCTTAACACCGAGAGGGCCCAGAGATATCTCTCCATCGTCGGAGGAGCAAATCCCAATCTTGAGCTATCAAGTTACTTAACATACTTTCCCATGATCCCGTAAGCCGCCGTAATAGCCATCCAGTTACGGATGACGTTTAACAAACCCCAAAGTTCATGAATCAAGCATGAAGAAACTCGATACTCTCATGGTCTGAGGAATCATGCAAATGTTAACCATCTCTGTGTTATTAACCATTAACTTGTGACGAAAGAATCTCATAGCATAACATCAATTTGGGTCGATTCAACACAAATGTTCTTCTAACATTGTGCCCTCAAAATTGCTGGCATAGACATGCCCATGATCAGGAAAATAGGACCATCATGCAACACTTGAGCTAGTCTTAGAGGCTAGACTAGGAATACATTTTACCGTTTATTATTCCACATGTGCATATGAGTCTTCCTCCAAGCCTCGTTTTATTTGTAGACTCGAGAACCATAGCAGTTATAGCATGGAACATAAACCTAATTATGAACAGGGAGATAATCAATAACATTTATTATTGCCTCTAGGGCATATCTCCTACAGACTCCCACTTGCACTAGAGTCAATAATCTAGTTAATGCTAATGCACTTCACACCTGTGGCACACCGGTGTAAATGTGCTTCGCTTGTGGTATAGCCTGATGTCCAACGGATCTGACGACTTCAGCTCCGTGTGTATCTTTGCATATCCTCGCGTTTTCACGCTTTCACAAAATTCATATTTTGTGTGGACTTGGCTTTGTATGTATGTGAATCACAGGTCGAACCTGGATTCCTCAGACTGAGTTATGGAGCAACTACCTGCAGTAGTGTCCCATTGACAAAAGCCATCTTGGAACCATACTAAGTTCATGAATGAACTATATGATTCAACATCTTCTTTGTCGCTTTTAAAAGCGGCAACATACTTTGCCTCTGTTATAGAATTCGCCACAGTAACTTGTTTGGAACAATTTCCAACTATCGTGCCACCATATTGTGTATTGCACAAAACCCTTAACTTTAATCGAAAATCGGTTGGAGCATGGATAAAGACTGTATCGATGTAACCTTTTACAACGAACTCTTCATGATCTCCGCTTGCGAGAAAACATGTCATCAGTGCTACTATAGTACTCAATGACCCTTTTTCACTGTTGTCCCATGATCAGTACTTTTGATCACTTTGGTATCTATACTCGCAACAACTTTGGAGTATTGGACATATCTGGTTGTTTTTACATACCATGGAATACATGATTAATCCAAACATGAAGGTGTGTGGAATCTTCATCATGTATTTTACTCATCAGTGTTTTTGGGACACCGAGTCCTGCAAAAACTCTTTCCATGTGACTTCGGCAAGAATCACTCCTTGACGTTTTTAATGCTAAAAGGTTTTAGCATCTTGTCAATATGTATCTTTGCTCAGCCCCATTAGGTAAATCTATCTCCATAGATCATCATGCCTAATATAAAGGCTATTTAGCCCAAGCACTTCATCGAAAAACTATTTTCAAATGAAGTCCTAATTCGTGTCAAGAAATTTATTTCCAATTAACAATGTGTCAAGCACACAACGTTTTTAGAAATTTTATTATGCTCCCACTTACTTTCTTGAATCATAAGCATCTTCGTTACCCATTGATGAAGTCAAACCCCTTTGACCATTTCATCAAAACACGAAGATTCCAACTCCATTTTGCTCTCTTCTGTCCATTGCTGGAACTCTGAAGTTTGCATACTTACTAGCATCCTCTGGAATGACAAAATACCTTGGACTATAACACATGCAAGTCCTTGGTTTTATTTCCATCAGATGGAAATCCTTTTGTCATCCTTTGTTTCATATCTCATGATTGAAATATGTATTAATTGCTAGTTCAACCCGAACCGACTTTAAGCATCGCTACGATGAAACAACCTCATCGTAGTCAACTCCTTGAACTCGTTATTGCAACAAGTCGAGCTTTATGGATAAAACATTTTTACCCGTATCAGTTTTTAGTTCCATAAAATTCGTTAGACTCTAAGTCTTTCGAAAGGTGTATCAAGGTTTTAATCTTGAAACATTTATATGGAGACTATCTCGGATTGTATTGGCATTTAGCCAATTCCGGCGTCAGGGCCCATCAACGCTTCCTTGTGTATCGTAGGTATACTGTTGTCTAACAACAATATCTCGTTTGCGCACCTGAGAGGTTTGCACGAGCCTTGCCTACGTGGTTTAGCTGCAAGTTCGACCGAAGTCCATACATTTTATAGTAGAGACTTCCGTATCAGTCATAGTAGGAAACTCTGGAATTACTTCCAAGGTCTCTTTCCTTTGACCTGATGACGGAGATACTGGTTATCTCGTCGAGTTGCATTATTCTCCCACTCACCTTTTTGAAAGAACCATTTTCTTCAAAAAGCATACCGTTCTTTGTGGCAAACCTATTTGCCTCGGTATAGTGAGGGAGGAATACCCAATGACTTGGGATAACCTACAAAGTAGCACTTGTCTGATTTGGAATAGGTTTGTAACCTTTTACACAAGCCCCATATTCCAAATGTTTAAGAAAAGATATAACATGGTTGGGCGTACCATACCATGGTGTCATTTCAACAGACCCGATGGAGCTCTTTTCAGTGTAAAAGCCGCAGTCTCTAAAGCATCACTCTTTAAAAGGGATAATGGCAAATTTATTTATGTCATCTTTGATCTTACCATATCATAAATGGTTCGATTACATTTTCACGGACTTTCCACTTGCAGTGGTGTTCCGGGAGGTGCAAGTTATGAAACTACTTTCACAACTCATCAGACATTCGCTAAACTTGAACTCAAATGTTCCGTTCTGCAATCGAATTGTAGAAACATAATTTTCTTGTTACAATAACTTCTACTTCCTTTTTGAAAACCTTTCGAATGAATTCAAAAGATCCAGACTTACGTCTCATCAAGTAAATATCCACATATCTACTTGAGTCATTTCTGAAGATAGATAAATCCACTACTAACAACATTTATCGGACTACACACATCAAATGTATGATCACCAATAAGTTTGTTGTCCGTTCCTTATGGCCTGTGAACGGTATTTTAGTCACTTCACTTTTCGGAGGAAAGTTGCAAGTGTCAGATGATTCAAAATCAAATGACTTCAAAATCCATCATAATGGATTTTATCCATGCGGGTTTCTCCAATGTGACCAAATGCAGTGCCACACTTGTGTGGTATTCTTTTAGTCTTTATGATATTTAGCGTCAGTGTTATGGATGTATCATATTACCATCAATATTCATAACATACGTCCCATCGAGGATGGAAGCATGGCCCTTCATGTTATTCATAATACTGAACAACAATTGTTCTTTTTATGAACAACCTTTTTGCAACAACATTGTGTAAGGGGCTAGAGTGTAAAACTCTAAAATGAATTATGAATGTAAATCCAGAGGTAATATATTATTATCAATATTCATAACATACATCTCATTCATAATGAAAGTATGGCCCTTATGTTATTCATAACACCGAACATAAAAAGTTCTCTTATGAACAACCTTCTTGCAAGATTACTTTATGCAAAGGCTAGAGTTTGTAAAACTCTAAATGAATTATGAAAATAAATACAGACGGTAATACACCGGTGGAAGGTATAGTAACATTTACTATGTTCCCTGTGTATACCTAAACCTCATTCCTGGCTAGTCTTTCAGGCCATAGTAGTTCTTACATCGAGTTGCAACAGAATGCAATCGAGCGGGTATCTCTATGATTAACTCACAATACCCAAGAATCAGTGATTAACAAATTAATCATAATTCCCAAGAACTATATCTTTGACTAGCCTTCTATACATCAAAAACTTGTATGACATTCATACATGAGCTGGATATTCCAGTCTTCTTTCTTTCTGCCATTATACTTCTAACAGTTTAACTTTTAGTATTTCTCCTACTCTCAGAAGAAGCACCCAACTTAAGAGTGGCGTTAGCCCCGGACTTCCTAGGCGTGAAAGTTTCACTAACACCCTTCAGACACTTCCTTTCTCTTTAAGTTGTTGTTTTATTCACCTTTCATCATATGACAGGCGTTCTTCTAGATCCCTCTCTTATCAGTCTAATGCATAGTAAACTCTTTTACTAATAGTTTGCAAACAAACATTGCTTTGGATATCTCATATCTTTTAGCCTTTGTCTGTCTCTGAAAATGATTTTCAGATTCCATGAATATCACATAACTATCCAAACTTTCGAAGTTCGGGTCTCATGGAAGCAAACATATTGCACTTGACTGAAACGGAATTCTAGCTTTTGGATCGAAGGACGAGAGTCACATGATCCATAGCATAAGCAAGAGAATACCGAAAGTATGCGATAGGACAAAGTCCTTCTTGGCACTCTTGAGGACAATCCTCACATTACGTTACCAACCGTAAAGTTTTAACCAGATATTTAACAGCTATTCAATTTTAATAGGGAAGGTGGAAACGCGAGCCATAATTCTACAACTATTATGCAAATAACACTTAGACAGTGTCCATAATTAATTGCACTAAGAATTAAAACAAGTTAATTCTACAGTGCGCTCCCACTCAAATCAATATCTCTCATAATTGATTGTGAGCGATTCAAGATCCGTATTTCAATTCAACGCCATTGATGGTGAGCATCACTGATGACGAAAATCTCAATCGGTAGGCAAACTTGCCAATCACATCTCTATGTGACTCTTGTTCATCTTTCGATGCGTGTGTTCCGAGCTCATGACTTTCATGCCTGAACGTCAAGACAACCAAGTGATCTCGCTGCGAGGTCTTAACTCACCCGCCTCACACATCCCTAATCATTCGTACCCATGTTAGCATGGCGCACCCCGAAAAGTTAGGTGCCGTGACGGTGCTACACTTGGGAGAAAACTAACTACTTGATATTTTTGTGAGAGATCACCCTAACAAAAGCGACTACCGCGCAATCAAGAAGGGTGCATCATAAGGGATAAACATCTCAGGCAATTCATAATAGCATGATATGGTATAGCCCTTTCTGACAGAGAAGTCTTGTATTTCTTCGTCTTCGGCATTCGCATCGGTGTTCACCTTCGCGAAGATTGCCACCACCTTGTCGATGCACCAGATAATATTGCTATCTCTATAGCTAATAAAATAATGCATTACAACAAGGTTGACACGCAGGTCATTAAAGTGCAATCATATGGCTCCAGCCATCATGCCGAATCATGACACGCAGGTCATGTTAATTAATTTACATTTATATAGTCATCTCATACATAATCAAATTATTATGAGCACTGCTATACCACATCACATGCACATGCAAACCCTCCTGCAAAACCAAGTTAGACGCCTCTAATCGGTTCAGCAAAAACTGGTTTTTCGTGGCTTCTAAGGTTTCGAAACAAACCGAAGCTACCAACGTCCATCATCAAGTATGATTATTCAAGTCGCTAGATTAACTTTCCAGGGTGTATGAAAACCGAGATAATAAAATCTCGAGCCCCATACTAAACTTTGTCATACGCATGACCCCCGTGCAGATCATATCTGCATTGCCCTTTCGTCTGCGAAATTTCATCTTTCTTTTTAACTATGGTGGAATTCAATGAACTGTTAGCACTTCTTTGATCAATCAGGATCGCGGATTGCCAGAACATTGAAACTCCACCATACTGTTATCAAGATCAGAAATATGCAAATTCTAGGGAAGCAATAAGAACATCGGTTAACAGATTTCATCTGCTACCCGCACAAATAATTTTCAGTAATAGAACTCATCTACTACCTAATTATATTGTGCAACACCCATACATCTCCATGTATTCTAGATCGCAACCTGCATCTACGCATAGCACGGCTCATGATGCCACTGTAGGGTAACGCAGCAGAAAACAAAAAATTTCCGACCTACGCACCAGCCCAGGACCACTATGGAGACTGCATACAAGGTTTGATCATTTTCGTTACCGACTCGTAGCGCAGCGGAAGTAGAGTCGATGACGATCGGCGGTGCAGATCCCCGCAGCTAGGATTTACAACCTCCCAACCGCGAGGATGTATACCCTCGTCTTCTCTTTGGACAGCCCTCCGGGAGGCGGTCGAACAGTCCCCCGGACGGTGTCGCGGACAGCCCTTCGGGAGGACCTTCGAAACTCGAACGGTCACTTGGACAGCCCTTCGGGAGGACTCACAGAACTAGGACCGTCACTTGGACAGCCCTTCGGGAGGCACTCACGAACAGCCCCTCGGGCACTAAGATCGAAACTACGACCTCTCTACAGAGTTGCACACATACGGTGTCATCTATCCAGCAGGGCTTCGCCGTCCAGAACTAGTTCCCACCGGAACCCAGACAGCCTTTCGGCTCTACGAAACTCTTTTCGTGGGAGGGAGAGAGAAGCCAGATCATTGCAATGGCACTTGTATGTGAGAAGGGATGAAGGATTGAGCAGCCCCCTCTCCTCTTTATATAGGAAAACCAAGGGGTAGGATGGGCATTCAAGAAATACCAAAATACCCATGAAGGAAACTCTTTCCAAGGGCATAAGAGAGAAACCAAAGGACATGTGGAGCTCCAAGGAGGAGCTCCACATGTGGCCGGCCACCCCCTAGGGGTCCCCCCCCCAAGGGGGCTCTCATCCATCCACATCACCTTCTAGAAGCCTTTAGCAAAAAGCCCTAAAAGGTGGCTTTCCAAAAAATTCCAAAAAACACTTTCACTATTCACGACGACATTTTTCAGCGTCCGTTCGAACTGAAAATATTTATGTGGGCTTAGAACATTTCCAGTACCCACTAAAATAATTTTCAACGCGTTTTGGAACAATTCCAGTTTAGTGATTTCATCTGCGAAAAGCATCTGAAGCGGTTCCGGCAGCCCCGGAACATTTCCGGTTTTTTCTTCCAGAAAATTCCCAGAAGTTTCCAGAATGATTCTGGCATCCTCCAAGAATTATCAGGCATGTGCCGAAACCATTTTGACTTAATGGTATCCCCTGAAACAACTTTTCAGTTTCACCGGAACTCATCCGGTGACCTCTCTCTGCGGAACTTTTCCGCTGTCCGAAACTTTTCGGTGTCCGAAACTTTTCCGGTGATTTTCTCTCAGACTCCCTGTCTAGTATTCAGAAGATAGATGACCCTTAAGCGTGTGACCCTATAGGTTCGGTGAAGTATAGACATGACACGGAACCCCTTCCGATCAATGATCAACATCGGAGCCGTGGACACCCATATTGACCCCTATACCCACACGAATGAATATTCGAGTGAACCTCCAGTTGCCGTGTGCTATTCCTGTTGCTTCGCGATATGTTACAAATACCCGAGGTGAGATATGTTGGCATTCCCGTGGATCAACAACTTGTCCACTATGCTAGTTACCTCGTTACCGGTATTGTTCTCTTTTCTCGTTACCGTGTTCCGGCATCCCCGTGATCAAATCACAAAGTGTCTGGCCAGACGATGATGGATACCTTAACACCGAGAGGGCCCAGAGATATCTCTCCATCGTCGGAGGAGCAAATCCCAATCTTGAGCTATCAAGTTACTTAACATACTTTCCCATGAACCCGTAAGCCGCCGTAATAGCCATCCAGTTACGGATGACGTTTAACAAACCCCAAAGTTCATGAATCAAGCATGAAGAAACTCGATACTCTCATGGTCTGAGGAATCATGCAAACGTTAACCATCTCTGTGTTATTAACCATTAACTTGTGACGAAAGAATCTCATAGCATAACATCAATTTGGGTCGATTCAACACAAATGTTCTTCTAACATTGTGCCCTCAAAATTGCTGGCATAGACATGCCCATGATCAGGAAAACAGGACCATCATGCAACACTTGAGCTAGTCTTAGAGGCTAGACTAGGAATACATTTTACCGTTTATTATTCCACACGTGCATATGATTCTTCCTCCAAGCCTCGTTTTATTTGTAGACTCGAGAACCATAGCAGTTATAGCATGGAACATAAACCTAATTATGAACAGGGAGATAATCAATAACATTTATTATTGCCTCTAGGGCATATCTCCTACACACTTGCCGCTCTGACTTGATGTTGTCCTTCTTTCTTGGGGTGTTTCCTCATCTTTGCTTTCTTGTTGAGCAGGACGGCCTTCGCCGTCACGCGGGCTTCATTCGCCTCGCTGATGGACCCAGTGGACGGCTCCGCGGATGCTCGGCGTCTGGATCCAGCTGCTGCCCTCTGGGAGGCGCAGGAGAGAACGCGCGTGAGGCGCGCGAGGCGCAGGAGGCCGCGGAGAAGGCGCAGGCCGACGCCCAGGCGGAGGCCCGGGCCGTGGCGGAAGCGGAGGCGGAGGCGGCGACGAAGGCGCAGGCGGAGGCCGCGACCAAGGCGCAGGCGGGGGCCGACGCCAGGGTGACGGCGGATCAGGCTGGTGGCGAGGTCCCGGAGACCGTCACCCTCGAACAGCCGGAGGTGGAGATGGCAGAGAACCAGACGTCGCCTGGGGCGGCCGGGGCCGACCAGTCGGTGCCGGAGCTTGTGGTCCCCGACACCGTCATCCCGGAGGTGGAGGAGACACAACGCGCGCCGGATGCCGGCGAACGAGGAAGCGGCGAGCCCAACCAGCCGAAGGTACCACCAGCCGGCGTCGGGCAGGCGGCAAGCCAGGTCTTGGTGGCGCCCGCTCCTGCGCGCCGACAAGCGACGCGGGCGACATCGGAGCCCAGGCGGCAGGTGGAGGCTGCAGCCTCGAGCTCGCGGGGATCCAACGCCGGGGCCACGAGCGCCCCTCCTTCAGGCTGGGTGGCGGGGGCCGGCTCGGCCGCCTTGAACCTGGCGGTGCGTGACCTGGAGGACCGGTTCCTCGCCCAGAACGCCACTCTGCAGAGGGCGAGGGAGGAGCTGTTGGCGACGCGGTCGGCCGTCCGGGTACGTACAACTGATTTTGCTATGTTTTTTGTCTTGTAATCTTCCGTGGGGGCGCGCCAGCGCACCCACTGGGTGTATCCCCCGAGTTCCGAGCCGGCAGCTGAGCAGGCGGGTTGGAACTCCAAGGTGTTCTTTTCTTTGGCTGAAATGCTTGTTGCTGTTGCAGGACTACCACAACATGCAGGCGGCCGCGTACAACACGCAGAACCGGATGCTCACCACCCGGACTACTGAGCTAGCTTAGAGCCGAAGTAAGTAAGTCGGCTTTCAGTGGGGGCGCGCCAGCGCACCCACTGGGTGTAGCCCCCGAGATTCGGGCCAGCTGTTGAGCAGTCGGGCCGGATCTTTTCTGGTAGGCTTGTTTTCATTTTTTTCAGAGTAGATGATGATGATTTTTGTCTTCTTCTTGCAGCGGCCGCCGCCCAATTGAGGGAGCGTGTGGCCGAGCTCGAGGGCTAGCTCTGGGTTTTGGGGCAGGAGCGCGACCAGGCAGCCGCGGCTCCCGACTGGCTGGAGAAGGAGCTGGCGGAGCAGACCGAACGCCACACGAACCAGGTCCGGATGCTGGAGGCGGACGAAAAGCGCCTAACGGCCGAGTTCGAGACTCAACGCTCGGACTGGGCCGAGAGGGAGAAGCTCCTCGATGACGGCTACTCCGTGATTGAGGACATGCTTGACGGTGCGTCTCTCTTCTCCGGGTTGCGGGTTGCTGATTGTTAGCTGTCGCTGGAAGCCGGCCTCTGACATCTTTGTCTTCTTCTTGAGCAGAGTTCCTCCCGGGCTACTCCGTCTCCATCTGCATGGCCATCGAGGCCCAGCACAAGGAGCAAAGGCGGGAGGGCAAGGAGATCGCGCAGGACCGGCCTCGGACCATGGGCGAATAGCTCACGGCCGTCCGGATGCGCCTCGAGCCCACGCGCCGCCTGCTCCGCCGGCTTCAGCGCGCCGGGTCGCAGGTCTTGGAAAGCTTGTGGCCGGGTGCTCAGATCCCGCGGACTCCCAGTCGGATGGCCGACTGGCTGGAGGTGGCGGCGAGCCGGCTCGAAGCCTGGAAGAGCTCCGCAGCGCGGTCCGGGGCTACAAAGGCTCTACAGTTCGTCAAGGACTGGTACCCCGGCGTGCGTCCGGCGCAGCTGGCGACCTTTCGCCAAGAGGCGCTGCCGGAGCTGGCGGCGGCGCACGAGGACATCGCCGTCCGCGCGGCGGCCTTCGCCGACAATGCTGATGTCAACGTCTTCGTCCCAGAGCGGGGAGATGACGGCGCCGTGGTGCCTCCGTCCTGGTTCGGTCTGAACCCGTCGGACGGGAAGGACTCGGCGGAGGAGATCGCCTCCAGCGACGAAGGCGACGGGGGCGACGAGGACGAGGAAGGCGGCTACGTCTCACTAGACGGCAGAGCTACCAGCTGGACTCGGCGCGACCTAGCGCCGACTAGCGACTAGCCGGAGACCACGTCAGCCGCCGCCGACCGCCAGGCCGAGACTCCGCAGCCGGAAGCCCCACCAGCCGGAGCTACGCCTGCCGCCGACCAGTCCGTGCAGCTCGAGGGGCCGTCTTTCTAGATGGCCTGTTATCTTTTTTCAAGTTTTTTTTTCTGTCTTCGTGCTTGAAAATAATGTCAGTTATGCGCAGTTCCACCCACTGGGGGTGTATTTTTAAACTTGATGAATGCTGGCCTTGGGCCCTTTTGCAATGTACAAAATTTAAATCCCCACATTTTGCATGTGTTGCCGGGTTCTAGCTTGAGTTCGCTTTTGCTCTCTTTGGCTTTTTCCTTCGCCACGTTCCCTTGGCCACCTCCCTGCCAGCCAGACAGCCGTGTTGCGGTCTGTGGCTGGGCCAGGGACTTGCTCGTTTAGAACGGGCAAGTTACTTCAGCCGCTTAGAGCGTAGCTTAGTCGAGCGAGAAGCCGGCCTGCCGGCTGCTGAGCAGATGGATGAGGGAGGCGAGAGGTCAGCTTGGCCGTAGTCGGCATTTTCCTTAGTCGTTTTTCGTGTGGGTAGCGTTTCCGGCATTTGACTCTTGCCAGTCGGACAGCCGCACTGCGAGCTGTGACATGGAGCGAAGAGAGGGCTTTGGCGTCGGCACACTACTAGTCGGCTCCGGCTGGTGCGAACTTAGGCCAAGACGGCGAGCCCCCGGGTCGGCTGACCAGAACCCGGACGGGGCAAGAATATATAAAAAACCTCAATTCATGGTATAAGCTTATCTCATGCATAAAAAGGTAGCCCCCGAGTGCATCTCGGGGGACCTGAGGTCTTTACTTAATACAAAAGTTGGCGTGGTACATACACTCGCTTTAACTGTGAAACGGACGGAGTAGATTCGCATTCCATGGCCGCTCCGTCTCTTCACCGGCTGTGCTTCGCTTGCGTGCCCTGGGCTTTTGGGCGTCGATGAGGTAGTACGAGTCGTTGCCCAGGGCCTTGCTAACGATGAAGGGGCCTTCCCAAGGTGCTGCGAGCTTGTGCTGGCCGGCTGATCCCTGGATCAGGCGGAGCACAAGGTCGCCTTCGTGGAATGTACGCGGCTTGACCTTCTTGTTGTGGTAGCGGCGCAGGCTTTGCTGGTAGATGACGGATCGGCTACACGCTAGTAGCCAGGACTCTTCCAGCAGGTCGACGCCGTCTTCTCGCGCCTCTTTGCTTCCGCCTCCGTGTACATAGTGACACGAGGCGAGTCGAACTCGATATCTGTGGGGATGATAGCCTCGGCACCGTACACGAGGAAGAAGGCCGTAAAGTCGGTTGATCTGTTGGGCGTGGTCCGAAGACACCAGAGGACGGCCGGCAGCTCATCGATCCAGCAGCCGGCCGATCGCTCCAGCAGCTCGATCAGGCGGGGCTTGATACCGGATAGGATGAGGCCATTTGCTTGCTCCACCTGGCCGTTTGACTGCGGATGGGCAACGGACGCTAGGTCCAGTCGGATACCCTGGTTTGCGCAAAAATGGGCCAAGGCGCCTTTGGCGAAGTTGGTGCCGTTGTCGGTGATGATGCTGTGGGGAACGCCGTATCGGACGGTGATGTCGGCGACGAACGTGACGGCAGTCGGACCGTTCAGCTTCTTGATTGGCTTGGCCTCTATCCACATGGTGAATTTGTCCAGGGCGACCAGCAAATGAGTCATGCCGCCACGTGCTATTTTGAAAGGACGCACCATGTCCAAACCCCACACGGCAAACGGCCAGGTGATGGGGATGGTCTTGAGGACAAAGGCCGGCTGGTGTTGCTTGGTGCTGAACTTCTGGCACCCTTTGCACTTCTTGACCAACTCCTTAGCGTCGTCCAATGCAGCTGGCCAGAAGAAACCATGGTGGAAGGCTTTGGCTACGAGGGACCTGGAGGCGGCATGGTGGCCACATTCGCCTTGGTGGATATCTCTGAGGCTCTCCATCCCCTTCTCCGGCTCCACGCAGCGCTGATAAACGCCGGTCATGCTCCGCCTGGCTAGCTCTCTATTGACGGTGGTGTAGGTGCCTGCCCGGCGCTGGATCTGTTGGGCCAGCACTTCATCTGCTGGTAGCACGCGGCTTACCAGATAGTCACGGATGGGTTGCGCCCAAGATGGGGCCGCCACCACTGTGAAGACGGCAACTGGCACGAGGGTGGCCGGGTTGGGAGGCGGCGGGCTGGAGCCGGCCGCTCCTGGTGGTGTCGATGAAGTCCCCGGGCCGACTGCTGCAGTCCCCGGGCCGCCTGCTGCAGTCCCGGGGCCGACTGCTGAAGTCCACGGGCCGGCTGCTGGGGTCCCCGAACCGAATCTGACTGCTCCGGGGTCAGCCGGCACGAAGATGGAGTCGGACTCTGGCGACGGCTTGATAGACGGCCTGCGCAGACATTCGAGGGAGACGCCGGCTGGTATGGCCTGCCGGGTGAGCCAATGCGGGCGAGGGCGTCCGCTGCGTCGTTGTCGGCTCTTGGCACGTGGAGGAACTCGCACCCATCGAAGTGCTCGCTCATCTGCTGGACGAGGAAGCGGTAGCTTGCCATGTTGGCGTCCTTGGCGTCCCAGTCGCTGGACGACTGTTGGACCACCAAGTCCGAGTCGTCGTAGCAGAGGATGCGGCGGATGCCGATCTCCTTGGCCAGTCGGAGCCCAAAGATGAGCGCCTCGTACTCGGCTACGTTGTTGGAGGCTGCGAAGTGGATCTACAGCGTGTACTTTAGCTTGTAACCCTTGGGAGAGGTGAGGACGATGCCGGCTCCCAAGCCGGTGCGCATCTTTGAGCCGTCAAAGTGCATCCGCCAATGCGTAGAATCCGGCGCTGGCAGCAGGTATTGGGACTCGGCCAGTCGACTAAGAAATCGGCCAACGCTTGGGACTTGATGGCGGTGCGGGGCTGGTAGAGGATGGTATGGGGAGACAGCTCGATGGCCCACTTGGCCACCCGGCCTGAGGCATCTCTGTTGCCCATGATCTCGGCAAGGGGGCAGTGCAGACCACCGTGATAGAGTTCTCTTGGAAATATTGCTTCAGCTTCTTGGCGGCAAAGTACACGTCGTAGCACATCTTCTGGTAGTGGGGGTAGTTCTGCTTGGAGGCGAACAAGACCTCGCTCAGATAATACACTGGCCTCTGGACCGGCTGCACCTTGCCGGCTTCTGGGCGCTCGACCACAATCATCGTGCTGATGACTCGGCTATTGACGGTGATGTAGAGGAGCATCGGTTCCTTGGCAGCTGGAGCCGCCAGGATAGGCGGCGTGGACATCATGCGCTTGAGCTGACGAAAAGCTTCGTCCGCCTGATCGTTCCACTTGAAGCAAGTGGTTTTCTTCATGAGCTGGTACAGGGGGAGCGCCTTCTCGCCCAGCCGACTGATGAAGCGGCTGAGGGATGCCAGGCACCCGGTGAACTTTTAGACGTCACGCAGCTTGGTGGGTCTCACCATCCGCTCAATGGCCTTGATCTTCACGGGGTTGCACTCGATGCCGCGTTCAGAGACAAGGAAGCCGAGGAGCTGGTCGACTGGTACTTCGAAGACGCACTTCTCCGGGTTGAGCTTGATTTGAAAACGGCGCAGATTTTCGAAGGTCTCCTTGAGATCCTCTAGGAGGGTGCCGCGCCTCTCCGTGTTCACCACAATGTCATCCACATAGACGTGGGCATTGCGGCCGAGTTGCTTCAACAAGCACTTCTGTATGCATCGTTGGAAGGTTGCGCCAGCATTCCTCAATCCGAACGTCATGGTGATGTAGCAGAAGGCGCCGAATGGTGTGATAAAGGCGGTCTTCAAGCAGTCAGCCGGATCTAGCTTGATCTGGTTGTAGCCGGAGTACGTGTCCAAGAAGGACAGTAGCTCGCAGCCGGCCGTGGAGTCTATCACTTGGTCGATCCGTGGCAGGGTAAACGGATCCTTGGGGCAGGCCTTGTTGAGGCTCGTGTAGTCGATATACATGCGCCACTTGTTATTCTTCTTCAAGACGAGGACTGGGTTGGCAAGCCAGTCTAGGTAGAACACTTCCATGATGAAGCCGGCTGCCAGAAGCCGGGCGATTTCTTCACCAACGATCCTTCTCTTCTCTTCTGATAGGCGGCGGAGGGGTTGCTTGACTAGCTTAGCATCCTGCCTCACATGTAGTTTGTGCTCGGCGAAATCCGTCGGGACACCCGACATATCTTTGGGGGACCATGCGAAGATGTCTCGATTCTCACGAAGGAAATCGACGAGCTCGCCTTCCTATTTGCTGTTGAGGTTGGTCCCTACGACAGCAAACCTCTCCTGGTGCGCCGGGTCCAAGGCGATCTTCTTGGTTTCCTTGGCTGGCTGGAAGGAGGCCCCCGCTTCCGTCTCCTTGGGATCAGTCGGCATGGCCGGCTTCTCGCTGGCCATGACTACCATCCAGTCAAGGAGACGCTTCTCTTGAGTGATGACGAGGGACTCGGCCAGCTGGCTGCTGGCGGCGGCGCAGTCTAGCGATTTCTGGTAGTCGCCGGCAACAGTGATGATGCCCTTGGTACCCGGCATCTTGGCCTTCAGGTAGGCGTAGTGCGGAACCATCATGAATTTGGCCAGCGCCCGGCGGCCCAAGAGCGCGTGGTAGGGGCTGTCCAGGTCGACCACCTTGAACCAGATTGGCTCGCGGCGGAAGTGGTTCTTGTCGCCGAACAGGACATTCATCTTGATCTTGCCGATTGGAGAGCAGGAAAGGCCGGGAACTATGCCGTGGAAGACAGTCCGGCTGGGATGAAGCTGCTTGACCTTGATGTCCAACCGCTCCATGGTCTTGCGGTACAGGATGTTGATGCTGCTGCTGCCATCTATCAGAACCCGGCTGAAGCGGCAAGTCCGCCTCTCCGTTGAGAAGGTTGGGTCCAGCACCAAGGTGTATGCACCCGGCGAGGGCATCATGGCCGGGTGGTCAGCTTGGCTCCAGGTGATGGGCCTCTTGGACCAGTGCATGAAGGTGGGGACCTCTGAGCTGACAGCATTCACCTTGCAGTGCTGCTGCCGTCTGCTGTGCTTGTCGTCGGCTTCGCTCGTGAAGACGACGTAGGTGGCGTTCTCTTCGGGGAACTCGTCCTGAAGCATGCCGGCAGCTCGGGCCGGTTGCTGAACAGCTGGAGCTACCTGACCGGCTGGTGGAGTAGGCGGCAGGGCCTCGCCCTTGGCAATACGGGCGAGCCAGTTGCACTTCCGGGTGGTGTGGTTGGACGGCTTCGCGCCGCTATGGAACTTGCACGGGGCATCGAGGGCTTGCTCAAAGGAGAAGGCAGGCTGCCAGGCACCCTTGCCCCCCGCTGACGCTTGGGGCCAGGCTGCCCAGCCGGCTGCTGATCCTCGACAGTGGCCACCTGTCGGCTGCTGGAAGTCGGCTGCGGGGCCTTGCACTTGTTGTCGTTTGGTTGTTGGGGCCGGCTGGTGTCACCAGCCGGAGTTTGGGAACCCGGCTGGACCCCCCTGCCGGCCGCGTCAACCCGGATCTCTGACTTCATGGAGGAGTCAGCGGTGGCGTACTTGTCGGCCTCGACCAGGAGCTCGTCCAAGGTAGCCGGCTTGTCGCACAAGAGCTTGTGCTTGAGCAGAGTGCCCTCTCTGCACCCGGCGGTGAAGTACTCGATGGCCTGCACCTCATGGACCCCCTCGCAGGAGTTACGCAGCTGGCCCCAACGCGTCAGGTAGTCGCGAGTAGACTCGGTCGGCCCCTGAACGCACATGGAGAGCTGGCGTGGCTTGGGGGGTCGCTTGTACGTACTGGTGAAGTTGCGGACGAAGGCGTCACTGAAATCTACCCAGCTGTTGATGATGTTGGGCTTGAGGCTGTTCAGCCACGTCCGGGCCGTGGCGTGAACCATGAGCGGGACGTACTTGACGACGATGCGCTTGTTGCCGTTGGCGATGCCGACTGGTGTGGAGTAGTCGATCAGCCAGTCTTCCGGCTTCACGATGCCGTTGTACTTGGGCGTGTCTCTGGGGAGCATGAACCCTCTGGGAAAGGGCTCATCACGAATGCGGGGGCCGAAGCAGGCCGGCCCGATTGTGCGCTCCTCTTCCAACAACTGGGACCGAGCCAGCTCCTCGATCCGGTGGCGTGCGTCGTTTTCAACGACTGCTTCGCGGGGGCCAAGCCGGCCGCTGAGCGTCGGGTGACCAGGCGACGGCGCGGGAGTGGCCGCCCTCTCCCTCCGAGGAGGCAAGCGCTCTTCCGGCCGGCGTCAAGGCTCCGGGTTCTGGAGCACTTGGTGGCGGTCCGCTATCATGCGGTGCACACGCTGGCTGTTGCTAGCAGCCAGCTCTGGGTCTCGCGGCTGCCCGCGGCCTCCGCCGCTAGGGGACCGAGAGGTCATGCCGTTCTCGCGACGGGGCACATGGGTGTCGACCCGTCGGCCTGCTCCCACCGCACGGTTGCCCGTGTCCTGCTGCTCGTTCGCAGCGTCAATGAGCTGCTGGAGGCGCTCCAGTTGCTCGCGTAGCTCGTCGCCCTGCAAGTGCTTGAGCTCCTCTGCGGCTGCCTGGGCGGCACGCATGTTCTGCACTGGCGTCTCGTAGACCGGGCGTTCGACCCCCAGCATGCTGGCAATCGCAGCACCGCGTTACCGAATGGCGCCGGCCCGGCTAGGCTCAGCCGCAGCCGGCGTCCCCCCAACCACGCGGTCGATCTCGCGCTGAGTGGCTTCAGCGCCGCCATCTTGGAGGCGCTGTCGAAAAGCTTGATGCGGAACTCCTCCAGCTCCTCTTGGCTGGCGCTAGGGAGAGGAGGCATCACCAGGGCGTGTACGGTCGCTTCCAGCAGATCCTGGTTGGATCCGCCAGCACCCAGGCCGTCGCCGATGACCATCACCTCCGCGAAGGTGCTGGCGTCGAGCGCGCCGACAGGAGCGTCGCTGGCGGCAGGAGGGAGGGGATCGTCGACGATCTCCACGTAGCTGGGGAAATCGTCGGTGGAGGCCGTGTCGACAAGAGCGAGCTTGCCGAAGAGCTCGGTGAGGGAGTCGGCCGCTCGTGCATCGGCGGCAGGCTCGTCAAAGAGGCTGAGCTCGCTGAAGAGGCCGGCGAGGTGACCCGCGGGGAAGGCGGCTCCCGCGTCAGGCGACGCGCCAAGGCCGGCGCGGGCGGGCGCATCGGGCCGGCTGATCTCGCCAGCCGCGGCACACTCTCCGGAGAGGAACATGGTTCCCGTCCAGAACGTGTCTCCAGCCGACGTCGCTGCTGGCCCCACGATGGGCGCCAACTGTCGTGGTAATATCTCAACAGATGCCAGGGGGTGGCTTATCATGGTTGGGGCCATGAGATCGTCGTCGGGTCCTGGAAGCGGGAGTGGGCACAAGCTCGGACGGACACGAGATCTACCCAGGTTCAGGGCTCTCCTAAGAGATGAAACCCCTACTCCTGCTCTGCGGGGTCTCCGCATGACCACTATGAAGCAAAGAGTACAATGGTGCTCCTAGAGCTATTCGGCCAGAGGAGGAGGAAGGGCAAGGCTAGCTCTCTCCCCTCCTTGACTATGGTGTGTGTAGAACTGAAGTGGAACATAAGGGAACCCTTTGCATGGGTGTGGCCTGGGGGGTTTTATAGGCTAAACCCCCAGGGGTACAATGGTAATATGGCCGGGTGGTAGGCCCTGACTGCCAGCGTCTATGGGGGCCGGGTTCTCTGCCGGCTGCTGGGGTCCGCCTCTGCTGGGCTCTGCCGGCTGCCGAGGAACCGGCCGACAGGTGGGGCCCGCCGCCTGCAGGCCCCGCTGACGGCTATTCACTGTGGCGCCGTCCGTGCTGACGGAGGCCGTGTCGGGCGCGCCATGGCTACAGCGCCGCGCCGGGAGGGTCGGCGGCCGCCTGGCGGCGCCTACTGTAGCCATGCGGCCGTGATTTGGGGGAGGCATGGTGCACTGTGGCCATGCCCCAGCTTGTCTCCTGGTCGGGTTCAAACTCCTAGGGAGGGGACGGGCCGCCTGCTAGGAGCTGGCCCGTACCCTCGCCGTCTTCTGGAGTGCGCCGTCTTCCGGGGGACGTCGCCTTCTGGAACGCGCCGTCTTCTAGGAGGCGGCCTTCTAGCTTCAACCGCTTTCTTGGGGCCCGCCGTCTTTTAGGAGACGGCCCTCCGGTCCCATCCGGCCCCGGAGGCTAGTCTTACGACCAGTCGGACTGAGGGGCTTGGCCAGCCCCGATGTCTTGAAATATGGTTAAGTGTTGATGAGGCTACCCGGGGTCTATCCCCCCGACAACGGTTATTCATTTAAGTGAGAGAATAATTGTTGTTCTGATTACATGAATAAAACCTTCTATGGTCATACACCCAATGTGAATGGTTTATTGAATCTCGATCGTAGTGATACACATATTCATAATATTGATGCCAAAAGATGCAAAGTTGATAATGATAGTGCAACATATTTGTGGCACTGCCGTTTAGGTCATATTGGTGTAAAGCGCATGAAGAAACTCCATGCGGAAGGGCTTTTGGAATCACTTGATTATGAATCATTTGATACTTGCGAACCATGCCTCATGGACAAGATGACTAAAACTCCGTTCTCCGGAACAATGGAGCGAGCTAATGACTTATTGGAAATTATACATACCGATGTATGCGGTCCGATGAGTGTTGAAGCACGCGGCGGGTATCGTTATTTTCTGACCTTCACAGATGATTTGAATAGGTATGGGTATATCTACTTAATGAAACACAAGTCTGAAACATTTGAAAAGTTCAAAGAATTTCAGAGTGAAGTGGAGACTCATCGCAACAAGAAAATAAAGTTTCTACGATCTGATCGCGGAAGCGAATATTTAAGTTATGAGTTTGGCCTTCATTTAAAACAATGTGGAATTGTTTCACAACTCACGCCACCTGGAACACCACAGTGTAATGGTGTGTCCGAACGTCGTAACCGTACTTTATTGGATATGGTGCGATCTATGATGTCTCTTACCGATTTACCACTATCGTTTTGGGGTTATGCATTAGAGACAGCCGCATTCACGTTAAATAGGGCACCATCTAAATCCGTTGAGACGACACCGTACGAACTGTGGTTTGGCAAGAAACCTAAGCTGTCGTTTCTTAAAGTTTGGGGATGCGATGCTTATGTCAAAATTCTTCAGCCAGATAAGCTAGAACCCAATTCGGAGAAATGCATCTTCATAGGATACCCTAAAGAAACTATTGGGTACACCTTCTACCACAGATCCGAAGGCAAGATCTTTGTTGCTAAGAATGGGTCCTTTCTAGAGAAGGAGTCTCTCTCGAAAGAAGTGAGTGGGAGAAAAGAAAAACTTGATGAGGTAATTGTACCTTCTATCGAATTGGAAAGTAGCACATCACAGAAAACCATTTTCGTGATGCCTACACCATCTAGACAGGAAGCTAATGATGATGATCATGAAACTTCAGATCAAGTTACTTCTGAACTTCGTAGGTCGACCAGAACATGATCCGCACCAGAGTGGTACGGTAATCCTGTCCTGGAAGTCATGTTACTAGACCAAGGCGAACCTACGAACTATGAAGAAGCTATGATGAGCCCAGATTCTGACAGATGGCTTGAGGCCATGAAATCTGAGATAGGATCCATGTATGAGAACAAAGTATGGACTTTGGTGGACTTGCCCGATGATCGGCAAGTCTTAGAAAATAAATGGATCTTCAAGAAGAAGACCGACGCTGATGGTAATGTTACTGTCTATGAAGCTCGACTTGTTGCGAAAGGTTTTCGACAAGTTCAAGGAGTTGAATATGATGCGACTTTCTCACCCATTGCGATGCTTAAGTCTGTCTGAATCATGTTATCAATTGCCGCATTTTATGATTATGAAATCTGGCAAATGGACGTCAAAACTGCATTCCTTAATGGATTTCTTAAAGAAGAGTTGTATATGATGCAACCAGAAGATTTTCTCGATCCTAAAGGTGCTAACAAAGTGTGCAACCTCCAGCGATCCATCTATGGATTGGTGCAAGCATCTCGGAGTTGGAATATACGCTTTGATGAGGTAATCAAAGCATATGATTTTATACAGACTTACGGTGAAGCCTGTATTTACAAGAAAGTGAGTGGGAGCTCTATAGCATTTCTGATATTATATGTGGATAACATATTGCTGATTGGAAATGATATAGAATTTCTGGATAGCATAAAAAGATACTTGAATAACAATTTTTCAATGAAAGACCTCGATGAAGTTGCTTACGTATTGAGCATCAAGATCTATAGGGATAGATCGAGACGCTTAATAGGACTTTCACAAAGCACATACCTTGACAAAGTTTTGAAGGAGTTCAAAATGGATCAGTCAAAGAAAGGGTTCTTGCCTGTATTCAAGGTGTGAAGTTGAGTAAGACTGAAAGCCCGACCACGGCAGAAGATAGAGAGAGAATGAAAGTCATTCCCTATGCCTCAGCCATAGGTTCTATAAAGTATGCCATGCTGTGTACCAAACCTGTTGTGTACCTTGACATGAGTTTGGCAAAGGGGTACAATAGTGATCCAGGAGTAGATCACTAGACAGCGGTCAAAATTATCCTTAGAGGACTAAGGAAATATTTCTCGATTATGGAGGTGATAAAGAGTTCATCATAAAGAGTTACGTCGATGCAAGCTTTTACACCGATCCAGATGACTCTGAGTCTCAATCTGGATATCTATTGAAAGTGAGAGCAATTAGCTAGAGTAGCACCATGCAGAGCATTGTAGACATAGAAATTTGCAAATATACATACGGATCTGAATGTGACAGACCCGTTGACTAGACTTCTCTCACAAGCAAAACATGATCACACCTTAGAACTCTTTGGGTGTTAATCACATGGCGATATGAACTAGATTATTGACTCTAGTAAACCCTTTGGGTGTTGGTCACATCGCGATGTGAACTATGGGTGTTAATCACATAATGATGTGAACTATTGGTGTTAAATCACCTGGCAATGTGAACTAGAATATTGACTCTTGTGCAAGTGGGAGACTGAAGGAAATATGCCCTAGAGGCAATAATAAAGTTGTTATTTTATATTTCCTTATTCATGATAAAGGTTTATTATTCATGCTAGAATTGTATTGATCGGAAACTTAAATACATGTGTGAATACATAAATAAATACTGTGTCCCTAGTAAGCCTCTACTAGACTAGCTCGGTAATCAAAGATGGTTAAGGTTTCCTAACCATGGACATGTGTTGTCATTTGATAACGGGATCACATCATTAGGAGAATGATGTGATGGACAAGACCCACCCGTTAGCTTAGCATAATGATCGTTCAGTTTTATTGCTATTGCTTTCTTCATGTCAAATACATATTCATTCGACTATGAGATTATGCAATTCCCGGATACCGGAGGAATACTTTGTGTGCTATCAAACGTCACAAAGTAACTGGGTGATCATAAAGATGCTCTACAGGTATCTCCGAAGGTGTTTGTTGAGTTGTCATAGATCGAGATTAGGATTTGTCACTCCGAGTTTCGGAGAGGTATCTCCGGGCCCTCTCGGTAATACACATCATAAAGCTTGCAAGCAAATGACTAAGGAGTTAGTTACGAGATGATGTATTACGGAACGAGTAAAGAGACTTGTCGGTAACGAGATTGAACTAGGTATGAAGATACCGACGATCAAATCACGGGCAAGTAACATACCGATGGACAAAGGGAATTACGTATGTTGTCATAACGCTTCGACCGATAAAGATCTTCGTAGAATATGTAGGAGCCAATATGGGCATCCAGTTTCCGCTATTGGTTATTGACCGAAAAGGTGTCTCGGTCATGTCTACATAGTTCTCGAACCCGTAGGGTCCGCATGCTTAACGTTCGTTGACGATATAGTGTTATATGAGTTATGTGAATTGGTAACCGGATGTTGTTCGGAGTCCCGGATGAGATCCCGAACATCACGAGGAGTCTCGGAATGGTAGAGAAGTAAAGATTTATATATGGGAAGTCATATTTTGGGTTCCGGAAAAATGTGCAGTTTTTTTTCGGTATTGTATCGGGGAAGCTTCCGGAGGATTCCGGAAGTCCACAAGTGGGTCCACCACATCCCAAGGGCTGGCATGGGCTAAGGGGAGGCGCCCTGGCCTTATTGGGCCAGGCGCACCAAGTCCTCAAAAGCCCACGCAGCTAGAGAAGGAAAAAGGTAGAGTCCTAATAGGATTGGACTTTGGAGTCCAAGTCCACATGTTTACTATTCATGGTTACTGTTTACGTGGCACTATTTCTCCTACTCCAAGCCCCTACACATATATAAATAGAGGGGAGGGACCGCCCCAAAGAGACACAACATTGTCTTAGCTGTGTGCGGCGCCCCTGTCCACCGTTTACTCCCTCGGTCATATTTTCGTAGTGCTTAGGCGAAGCCCTGCGAAGATCACTCCACCATCACCGTCACCACGTCGTCGTGCTGACGGAACTCATCTACTACCTCGACGTCTTGCTGGATCAAGAAGGCGGGAGATGTCACCGAGCTGAACGTGTGCAGAACTCGGAGGTGCCTTACGTTCGGTACTCGATCGGTGGAGCGCGAAGAAAGTTCGACTACATCAACCGCGTTGTGAAACGCATCCGCTTACGGTCTACGAGGGTACGTAGACACACTCTCCCCCCTCGTTGCTATGCATCTCCATGGATAGATCATTGCGTGTTCGTAGAATTTTTTTTTTATTTTCCATGCAACGTTCCCCAACAGGTCCCGCCTCCCTAGCACCTAATATATAAGGAAAAGGACCCTTCCAGTGCCAAAAAAATGTATGTTTCGTTCAATATGAGATATCACGTTCACTTCTCTTACCTAGATCATAGCATGTACAACTAAGAAAAATATGAATCTTTGCATCTAGATCACCCAATAATCATGAACAGAGATGGGTTCAGAGATCCTTTACATGTCACAGCAGTGGACATGATCGCCTGCTCGGTGCAGGCGTGATGGAGGGGTGATGTAGACGAGGTAGAGGGCCTCCTCAACGTCCTGATGCCCTCAGGACGCCACCGGCACTGGCCTGGGACAGCGGCGGCTGCCGGTGGCTGGCTTAGGTCTTCCCGTCGCTGCAGCAACTCCCCCTGATCGGATGGGGTGAGAATATCGGGAGGAGAGAAACCGTACATTTATTGTGATCTCGCAGGGGCCAGCTCTCTCCTGTATCCCTTTAATATAGCGCTGGCGACAGGGGACCCAAAACCTGAGTTTGTTTTTGGGCGCCCCTGAGCAGGGCGCGTTAGTTCTGACCGAGGCATATGCACATTGATGCGTGGGCCTCTTTTCTTAACGTTAATAGTTCTCTTTTTCTGTTACGCTATCAGATCTAATGGCCTGTTGAGCCGTCAGATCAAACCAACAGATAGCAGCAGTAGGATGGCTGGCAACCGAGGGCCTCTGCTCTTCATCGTCGACCATCGATTCCTTGGTGACGACCACCGCGTCAGACCCTGCCCGTTGGGCCCTGCTCCATGGTCGAAGTGATCCTCCCGCGTCAGGCTAGAGATCTTATATATAAGTCAGTAGTGTGCCATAGTGTGGTTGAGATATGGTTGCATCAAAATACTGAAAAAAGAAGATCATTCAAGCTTAGCAGAAACCAGATGGAGATGTATTCGTTGCGCCTCAAGTAATCATAGTTGCAGTTGGTGTTTAATGCCCTCTAGCAAATTAGAATATGATTGTCATCATATAGCTTTTTGGACCATCCATTGTATTTTTAGTCTACACTTGAGCAATTCTTCAACCACTTTATGGGCACAACATGAACTAATCATATACTTTAATCTATCCAGAAACTAAGTAAACATTATAGTACAGATTATAGAATAAGTCGCCAATGGTTGGCACTCCCAAATTCTCCAAGCTCAAACGAAGTGACATGATATATTCAGTTAATCATTGAACCAACAAGATCTCTCATGATATTCAGACTACTATATAATCAGAAACAAAAGAAACATATACTGTATAATCAGAAACAAAAGAAACATAAAAGAAAATAGAATTGACGATGAAGCTTACCTTCAGATTTCAGAATGCAGTGTCCCGATTTGGAGACAGGGCGGGACAAGTGGCCAAGGGAGACGTTGTCATTGGTGGAACAGGGATAGCAGGGCGACATCTCGGAGTAAAGAGGGATGGGCGGGTCCTCACCTGTGTATTCAGCACCATGGATGACCATGGATGGAAGCTTTGGATGGCACCGCGAGCCGCACGACGGCGTGTCGGTGTAAAGCAGACGTGGCCACCCATAAAGGCGGGATCCCACCACAGGCGTACATACTCACTGCGGGGCTAGAGGTGCGTCGATCCCGCGATCTCGAAGACGATGTTGCTGAGCGAGAGCAGGGAGGACGAGTCGACGGCGGAGAGCGACCGACCCATGGCCCGTGAACGGCAATGGAGGAGGAGAAAGCCACACGGGGTGGACGCCTGGGCTGGGCACATCACAACCAACGAGGTGGCGACGAGGAGCGAGAGTTGTGCGGTGATGATTGGGCATGTCCTCTGCGGCAGGACGGTGAGCAGCAATCCGCGCCGCACCTCGTCGTACTCTGCCACGACCCACGAGCGCATCTCATCTCCGCTTGCACTCGTTGGCCGCCCTCCCCTGCGCCTAGAAGGCCTCCCTTTCGTGAGGAACGTGGGGAGAGGGAGACGATGTGGGTTGGGGATCGTGGGAGGGGATGCATGGGTGGAACGAGAAAAAAACAAAGGCGCGAGGGGTATCGCGATGAGAAAAGAGGGGGTGGGAAGATGTATCGATAGGAGGGGGAGGTCGAACGAAAACGATGTTCCATCCCCCTTTAATAGTAGAGATACTATTACAGGTTGGTATCATAGTGAAAATATCTATTGTCACATATGACACACAGTAGTACATTATTTAATATGATACGGTTTAATTTTTTTCTCATTTAATTGTGTGTCACTTATGCAAATATGCCTAATTGACATGCATGAGACTAGCTATAATACTTTTATTGTGACCAGCCTAATCAGCAGACCTGGGCTCTGCCAGAATGAAAAGCGGATCAAAGGGCACTTCATGTCTGTCATCCTGAGCACATAAATCAGCAGACCCATACTTTCATTGTGACCAGCCTAAACAGCAAACCCAGGCTCTGCCAGAATGAAAAGCGGCTCGAAGGGGCACTTCATGTCTGCCATCCTGAGCATTTCTCCTCTGATGATTAATTCAGTATGCATCTCAGACATGTCAATCATTCTTATTTTTCTACTCACTCGAAGAAGATTCATGGTTGTCATGACTAATTATTTTTTTGAGAGAAACATAAGATGTTTATTGAATCTAGACCAGGTGCCAGTCATGTACGGTGCTTAGCCGTCATGGCTGTCACACCGAGTTCGGCTAGACGTTCCTGCAGCAGCACTGCTCGGGGTGGACGGTGTGGTTGCAGCGGGAAAGAGAAATAGGTCCTGCAGCTCCCCTGGCTTCGCACTCAAACATGCACATCACCTTACTGCAGGGCTGCTGCGCAGAATTGGCGCACGACCATATCCTAACTGCAAGAATCAAAACAACTCAAGGTTACCACATACCTCATAAGTTGATCAAACCGAAAATGCAGAGTAAAATCATGGAGAGATCCGTACGTGCATGGCAGTGTGACGGTGGCGAGGAGGACATCATCCTCGTGAGAACCAGGAAGAGGACAAGAATCGTGGAGTGTGCATTTGTACCGACGAGCGCCATGGGCAGAAGAAAAGAGGAGGTAGCTTCAGTTTCCTTCGGTTGTCCTCGTGCTACTGTTTCAGTACAGTGGCTGCCGATCTCTTTCTCCTGCAGTGGGTTTATATTAAGGTGCGACCCAATCTTGCAACGTGAGCGATTGATTCTATAAGATATAAGATCTTTTTTTTGCGAAAATGATTCAGATCTATTATCAAAGTTCAGCGGAAGTACAAAGCATCTCGAACATTGATTCTATAAGACATAATATCATGATGCTACATTTTAAATGAATGAAAACACCCTTTATAAATAATGCTATAATATCTTCCATTTATGTATTTCTCCCTACCATATTAATGCTTCGATCACAATGTTAAGGGCACTCCCGGTGATCTTAAGCTATATATCGTATACATTATATAAAGGTGTAGATCTTGCATTTCTTTGTAGGGCATTTTTTTTTTGTCGAATACGCTACGGTCAGCGTATCATTGCATTGATAGAGAGGGGAGAACATACGGGTTATGCATCAGGGGCACGTACACTATAAGGCGTGTCCGAGATGCAGAGTGAGCATGGAATGGGTTGCTCAGCCCAGATATCAGTCTAAGTTGCAGGTATGATACTACTCAATCCTTTGGCTCCTGCACAGACCCAGAAGCGGGCGTCATCCTGGATCGCAGCCAGGAGGGAGGCGGAGGAGGGAGTGATCTTGTCGAAGATGATCGCATTGTGGTGGCGCCAAACGGACCAGACCGTCAAGGCGGCAATGGTGGAGAGCCCTCGTCTTTTATCTTGAGTCACCATAGTAAGGGCTGAGTTGAGCCAGTCTAGGAAGCCAAGGGAGCCATCTGGTATGGTGATCTCGGGGCAACACCAGGAGAGGGTGCCATGCCATATCGTGCGGGAGAAAACGCACTCAACCAGGATGTGATGAAGGGTCTCCGCATGTTGGGAACATAGCACGCAAACAGGCTCGTGCGGAAGGCCACGCCGCTCCAGCCGGTCAGCCGTCCAACATCGGTTGACGGAGGCAAGGTAGATGAAGAACTTGACAGAGAGGGGGGCACTCGACTTCCACACGAGGCGCCAATGCTCGGACGTAGTAGAGCCGGTGAATAGGGCATTATAGCAGGAGGAAGCGGAGTAAACCCCGTTTTCAGTCCACTTCCATAGAATGGTGTCGGGCTCCTGGGATATATTGATAGTCTGCAGCCGACACCAGAGGTCGAAGTACTCCAGCGCAGCCACCGGGCCAAGGTGGCCGTGGATGTCACTGATCCACGCGCGATCCAGTAGGGCAGCAGCAACGGTACGTGATCGACGTCGCCGGCTTGGAACAAGAGCGGTAAGGCTCGGGGCGAGATCACTGATAGAGCAGCCCTGGAGCCATTTGTCGGTCCAGAAGCGACAGGATGTGCCATTCCCAATGGACCAAGTCGTCGAGGCGTGGAAGAACTGAAGAGCCTCGGGGTCGGAGGGAGGCTGGAGATGTGACCATGGGCGGGAGCCATCAGAAGCGCGGAGCCAAAGCCATCGGACCCGAAGAGTGATGCCAGTGCGGTGAAGATCACGAATTCCGAGCCCGCCAAGCTCGATAGGACGACAGACTCTTGCCCAGCTAACAAGACAAGATCCAGCGCGGGCGTCTTTGCGGCCATGCCAAAGGAAGTCACGGATGACCCGGTTCGCCTTCTTGAGAATAGGTGGGGACAGTGACATGGCCAGAAGTATGTGCACGGGCATGGCCACAAGAACTTGCCGGACCAAGGCCAGGCGTTCCCCTTGCGAGAGAAGCGCGGCCTTCCAGGTTGCCAACTTGCGAAGTAACTTGTCGATGAGGGGAAGCAAGTGAGTGGCAGGCACCTTGCGGAGGGAGAGGGGGAGGCCTAGGTATTGGATGGGGAAGGCCACGACCGGGCAGGTCAGGGAGGAGCCAACCGCATCGGAAACCTCCGGAGTGCACTGGATTGGCGCCGCCGAACACTTAGCTAGATTGGTGCGTAGTCCGGACACAGCCCCAAAGAAATCGAGGAGCCTGCTGACGACTGCTAGCTCGGAGGGGTCGGGATGGCAGAAAACGACCACGTCATCAGCAAAGAGGGAGATGCTCGAAGCGGCCAGGCGGTCGATGAGTCGCCGGATGATGCCCTTGGTCACCGCAAACTGGAGGAGCGAGTTCAAGCCATCAATGACAATTATGAAGAGCATCGGGGAGACAGGGTCACCCTGCCGAAGGCCTTGATGATGAGCAATAGGAGGGCCCAGAATGCCATTCATCATCACCCGAGTGGATGCCGTGGAAATGAGAATGGACACCCACTCGCGCCACCTAGGTCCAAACCCAAGATGCTCAAGGATCTGGAGGAGAAACGGCCAAGATACCGAGTCAAAGGCGCGGGCTATATCCAGCTTGAACAGAACGCGAGGTAGCCGAAGACATTTTATTAACCAAATTCTACACAATCTTGCATTCGTGTGTTCCTCTATGAGATTCATGCTGGCATCACAATGCTATGACTATATGGTCAAGGTTTTCAGAATCGCGATTTTGTTGTACGTTTCTGTAATCCTAGTAGTAAGATTCTATGATTTGAACTCCTACCAGAGCTCCAATCCGATTCAGAATCACGATTCCGAAAACCTTGCATATGGTATGTTGTCAAATCTAAGATCGTGTATCATCTTCATAGATCTAAGAAAAGAAATGCTAGAGGCTCTTGTTAAATCGAAGATCATGTAATATCTTGATAAATGAAAGAAAATAAATGGCAAAGGTTCTTATTAAATTCAAGATCGTGTAGTAGTATCTTGATAAATGCAAGAAACTAAATGCTAGAGGCCCCTCAAAATAAAAGAAAGAGCAGCTCGGACGCTTTGCGCGTTGTTTGGTGACAATTTCCTCACAAGATACACGCAAATACATATGCGTAGGGCAGATGCGTAAACCTTGCCTTCGGAAAACTTTTATGGAGCGAATAGTTTTATTGCCTTTTGTTTTTGATATATTGATTTACATTACTTTTTTAATGTAACATTCTAAAAGAATGAGTAATGTTGCATGTGTAATATTCATTTGACATTTTGTTATGTGGCACAATCTCCCTTACCAAATGCAAGGCGTATTTTGACTATCCAAATTCAAGCCTTGACAAATAAAACATAACATTATTTTGACATAAATTTGATGCCATTTGAATCTTCAACATTATTTTCTTATTATTTTGATTTCATAATACTCCCTCCGTCTCAAAATTCTTGTCTTAGATTTATCTAGATACGGATGTATCAAGTCACGTTTTAGTATTAGATACATCCGTATCTAGACAAATTTAAGACAAGAATTTTGGGACGGAGGGAGTAGTTTTGAATGTATAGAAAAATCATGTCAGAAAGTACATAGTTGAAGGAAACCCCCAAAATATTGGTTTATTGTAGACGATAAGCAGCAAGCTAATTGGGATAATCAACAGAACCAGGCTATGCCAGAATGAAAAGCGGCTCAAAGGGGTGCTTAGCCGTCATGCTGTCACACCGAGTTTGGCTAGACGTTCCTGCAGCAGCACTGCTCGGGGTGGACGGTGTGGTTGCAGCGGGAAAGTGAAATAGGTCCTGCAGCTCCCCTGGCTTCGCACTCAGCCATGCACGTCACTACACGGCAGGGCTGCACCGCAGAATTGATGCACGACCATATCTTAACTGCATGAATCAAAACAACTCAAGGTTACCACGTACTCCCTCTGTAAACTAATATAAGAGCGTTTAGATCATTATTTTAGTATTCTAAATGCTCTTATATTAGTTTACGGAGGGAGTACCTCATAAGTTGATCAAACGGAGAAGGCAGAGTAAAATCATGGAGAGATCCGTACGAGCATGGCAGTGTGACGGTGGCGAGGAGGGCATCATCATTGTGAGAACTAGGTAGAGGACAAGAACCGTGGAGTGTGCATTGCTACCGGCGAGCGCCATGGGCAGAAGAAAAGAGGAGGTAGCTTCAGTTTCCTTCGGTTGTCCTCATGCTACTGTTTCACTACAGTGGCTGCCGATCTCTTTCCCTGCAATGGGTTTATATTAAGGTGCGACCCAATCTTGCAATTCGAGCGATTGATTCTATAAGATATAAGATCTTAATGCTACATTTAAAATTAATGAAAGCACCCTTTATAAAAAATGCCGTAATATATTCCATTTATGCAATTCCCTCCCAGATTGATGCTTCTATCACAATGTTAAGGGCACTCCCAGTGATCTTAAGCTATAAATCGTATACATTATATAAATGTGTAGATCTTGCATTTCTCTGTAGGGCATTTTATTAACCCAATTATACATGATCTTGCAATCGTGTGTTCCTCTCTCAGATTAATGTTGGCGTCACAATGCTAAGACCATATGGCATCTTTTCAAACCTAAGATCGTGCATCATCTTGATAGACCTAAGAATAGAAATGATAGAGGCTCTTGTTAAATCGAAGATCACATAATATATTGATAAATGCAAAACAATAAATGCCAGAGGCTCTTGCTAAATCCAAGATCATGTAGTAGTATCTTGATCAATGTAAGAAAGTAAATGCTAGAGGCCCCTCAAAATAAAAGAAAGAGTAGCCCGATCGCTTGTGCATTGTTTGGTGACAATTTCCTCACCGGAGACATGCAGATGCATATTCGTAGGGAAGATGCATAAGCCTTAACTTCGAAAAACTCTTATGGAGCTTTTAGTCTTATTTCGTTTTCTTCTTTATACTAGTAGAATGCCCGTGCGTTGCCACGGGCTTTTGAAATATTTTCCTTGAGTTATGTGAACATCATTGAACATGCTCATCGGAATACCAGTTGGAAATAACTGTTGCCATCCAGATATATCGTAATTCCAGCCGGTTTGCTTTATTTTGAGTGTGTCGTTGTTGTAGGATATCATCACTTGCACATCTTTTTGTTGTATAAAACATGGTGAATTTTTTTCCCCTTCCAATGACGTCGCCCCAGGAACTCTCTGAATGGATTCTTAGCCCTTTTGAGTATTATATCATGTGCAACATACATCTTCATCTCTATGTGCAACATACCTTTTTGAACCACGACAGAATCCATCTCCATCTGTCTCATATTCTGCAAAATTAAACATATATAGAAATATACCTTTTGAGTATTATATCATGTGCAACATACATACAAAGAAGAACAATTATTTGCATGCACCTCTTTTGGGTGTGTAAAACTCGTTGGATTCTTAGCCCGTCCATCATCGCTGCATCAGGGTCTTTGTCAGCCGACATCTCCGAAGCACAATCAAATCCATCAGTTTTTATGACCTACAAAGGTATTCTAATATAAACAAAGATTGGAATAATTTTTTTTAAGATGATGGTATAGAAAATATATATTCATTGGACAAATGCTAGAAATGAGCAGTTTCTAGTAGATTGAGTGGCATCCCAATTTTAATAAATTGTAGGCTCACCTCTAAATCACTTGTTGATGGTTATTCTCGCGAATATCTACTATTTAGGGTATGTGGTATATTGCCCATAAAAAACTATGCTACATTTCTCCACGAGCAAACAATGAATTTTCCCTTTATATAATGATAGTTGGTCATCCGGAATTTCTTGGATCCTTTTAAGTAATTTATTTAGATAAATATGGAGCAATAGTAGACACAAAATAAACACATGCAAGTAGTCCAACATAATCCAAGTATATTTTGTTTCTTCTATCAAAATTGTTTTAATTTGTATGATATTCCTTTTATTTTTTGAGGAAATATTTGTATGCTATTCTGAATATATAGTGAACAGGTATAAATAAAGTTTTATTTTTATGATATTCTCATTATACCCCTCCTATACGACTTGTGGTCCTCTCCCGCACGACCGCACTCTATCCACTCCCTCTCCTCACCACTCACTCTCTCGTTCCCCTCAATCTCTCCCCTCCCTCTCTAGATCCATAGACTTCACCGGCGTCACCCACTCCCCTCTCTCCGCTCTCGCCCCCACAACCAACAGAACCGGTGACCTCATCTCCCACCCGCCCCCCTCTCATCCCTCCCCTCTTCTCACCAAAAATAATGAAGGGGGAGATTGAGAGACCAGGCGGTTGCCAGATCCGCCCACAAACCGGCGCACAACATCACGCCAAGTTCACCAACGCCGCCATCAAATGGCGGGCTTCTTCCACCTCGACAGACTTGCTCGCGCGCCAAGATATGAGAGGGGGCCTTCTACTTCTCCCTCGCTCATCACCCCTTTCGCCACACCATGGATCGACCTTCCTCTGCTCCCACCCATGCCATGGACCGAGCTCACTTCCCTCCTCAAGGTCATCTCTTCACCCCTTTCCTCATCTGACTTGCTGCACCGCTAACCCTCACCTTATCTCCCTCCCTTTCCTCCCATATCGAGACCTGCATGTGTTTCTGCTCGGCCGCTTCACCTCACCGCCGCCTTCATCTCCTTATACAATGTTGTATCCCCGCCTTCTGCCAGCTGTAGAAGAGCGTGTTCGATTCTTGAACCTACAAAATATAAAATGCAGAGGTCAATAAGTATGAATTTCTCTTGTCCCTAATACTATATTTTTATGCATGCTTATTGCATAACCAACCTGTGTGTCGTAGTGTACTGTGGCCTTGCTGAGCTGCTGGGCCTTGAGCTTGTCTGTTTGGCAGAGCACGTTCTTCGTCTTGACCTCCATCTGCAGCTCAGCATCGCGGATGGCGATAGCCTTGGCGGCCTCAACCTCGGTGACCTTGGCCTGCCAGTCCCAGCCTTCCCCTTCATGGCGAGGTCGGTCCTTGCGGCGGCGTTGTCGGCCTTCCTAGCGTTCTCAAACACCCGCACCTCCGCCTTGACCTTGGCCTCCTCCTTGAGCGCCTCGCCCTGTTGCCGCATAGAGAGCACCTTGTTCGCCCACCTCACCCTTCATCCTCGCGTGGAGTAGGAGCTTCGCCTAGACGGGGGCAGGGCTGGACGTACCGCTCGTGGCTCAATCGGTCTTTGACACGCTCGGTTCTGGCCTGCTAGAGAAAATGGACGGTCTGGTCTGCTAAAATCGGCTTGAAAAATTGCCGGTCCTATCCGGTCTGGTCTTCAACCGGTCCGACCAAGAGGACTGAGAAAAAATGTCACCGCCGCCGCCGTTCATTCTTAGCGCACCGACCGGCAGCCCTCGGGTAAACCACCATGTCCCCAAGCTTCCCCTCTCCTTTCTTTCTCTCCTCCCCATGCACCATAGCCTCTCGCCGCCGCTGTCGTGCGTGCACTGCCGACGATCCGAGTTCTCGACCTGGCGCTGGCAGCGTTCTAGCTGCGGGTTTCGCTGCCATGGCAGCGACCGTTTCAGCACAACACACATGCAGGCCATCAACTGGGGAAAACGGTCGATCGGCTGTGAACTTCGGATCGTGGGAGAATCGCTCGGCCGTGATTTCCGCGCCCAACAAATCAGGTAAGTATTTTTTTGGTAGGCGTGAGATTTAATAGCCTCCGCCTATAATCACGCACCATGAATCCATGATCCTACGCTGCCGTGTTCTTTGTTGAAGCATATGTTGCATTGATATTTGTTACTTGGTGTAGGAGCTTCAAAATAACAGGGGACTGCAGGCTTCACAGCAACACATTTGTTGGAACTAATCTTGTTATTAGTATTAAGCATTTAAGATTAGGTCATGTTTAATTTGTTGCATTGTGTAATAGCCACGTAGAGTTGCATTAGTCAGCCAAGTACAAAGAAAATTGCATGCTCGGCAACATGGCGTAGCGGCCGGATCAGCAGCACAGAGATAGTGCGAGTGCACGCTAGCAGATCGGCAAGCCAGGAGATGAGTGGCCGTAGTCATGTATATGTGTATTGGGTGACCAAGTGATCAGTGCATGTGGAGTGATGTGGCCTGCATGCACATGTATTCGTGTGGTCAGTGTGAGGCTGCATGCACGCAGTTTGGCCTGGTCGTATGGCCGTTGAGGAAGGCAGTACAAGTGCTGAACGTGGGGGCTACAGTATGTTTGTCTGCCGGATGGCGATTTCTCGACGTTTTGTCGATCCCTTCCCCTGATTCCTTTTCACTCCCCTGTTCTCCAATTTCTTCATCGAATCCTACTTCTCAGCCATCTTCTCTGCTCATAATTCCATCTCCTATTTCCTCGTGGCTACCTTTCCACCCCCCCTTGTCTTTTTCCCTTCTCTTTTTGTGGTTTGTGATCCCGGCGGCGGCGGCGGCGGAGTTGGGAGCATGTTGGCGACAACGCCATCCGGTGAGAACCCTGCGGTTTTTCCCCGGATGACGGGCGGACACCTGGGTGTGGACTTGGCGGAGATGGAGCGTTTCAAGGCGCGGGCCATGGAGATCGTTCGCAAGTCGAAGAATCCGGCGAGAAGCCTCCAGTTGATGCGGAGTAAGGCGAGTTCCTTCCTGGATTCCGGTGTCTTCAGGACGAGGGGCGTGTTCTTCGCGGGAAACCTCTCTTCCTCCGCAGGGTGCCATAGCGACGTTTGTGCCGGCTGGGGCTCGGCTTGCTCCTCCTGCGGTCGATACTCCAGGGTGGTGTCATTGCAGCGCGCCGCTGGCCGAGTCTGATGCTAAAACGGCAGAAGTGCAAGTGGATTTGTGGCCGAATCATGAAGCAGTTGGGATGGGTTCAGAGGTGCAGCGCCCTGTTCAACTATGTGCTAATGATGGCCTGCGAATTCAACAGTTTAAGATTTGCAAGACAAAACAACTGCTTTGGAACTTTGCTGGGAAGTTTAGGGATACAAAGATATCTTGTATTCGCTTTGTTCATGGAGTCCTGGTGGAAGAGGAGCCAGATCCAGGCGGATTTTGCTTATTTGGAAAACTTTTAGCTGAACAGAAGGGAGTCGCTGGCCATGTTCCAAATAACTTGGCACTTGTACTGCACGCAATTTCCCTTAGGATAAGGAGGCGGTTTTGTTTGCCTGTTGGTGCAGTGTATGGGGAGACCAAAAGCACATTTAAAGTGCAGTTCGAGACTTTTGTGGCTGGTACAGCGAAGAAGGACCAGATGAGTACAACATGGTATTTTTATAAGCTCTCAAATATTGTTAATAGATGCTTGTTTGCGTGTTGTGGGCAGAAAGCTGTCAATAAAAGTGTGGCAAAAAATCTGTTCAAAGTATCAGGAGAGATAAATGCTACAGAGCATGAGAGAAAGCGAGTCTATCACATCAAGGTGCCAGCCCGGAAGCTAGTTATGCAAAAAACTGATCTGACGAACAATGCTGACCAGGATATGACACAGGATGAACTGAAATGGAAATGCGAGCTGTTTGTTCTCCCTGCTCCGGAGGGCAGTACTGTGAAGGTGGATGGTTTTGTGCAGCAGTTCGACGGGGTACCACCAAGCTTCTCTACTACTGCCTCTTTGAACGTCACACCCAAAAGAGATCCGAAGAGAACTAGAACAGGGGAGACCAAGAGGTCGTCAGAAGATGCAGATTTGGATGTGTCGAAAGAAGTGCATGACACGGCTACAGGTCATCTAAAACCTGCTGGTGAAGAAGGAGGTCAGAATGACGGGACCATTGTGCCCCATGCTATGAATATAGGTCCAGAAGGAGGCGGGGTGGGGAAAGATATCGTTCCATATGGATCGGCGCCACAGGGTATTCCACCCCCACCACCGGTGTATACTTCTCCAAGGAAGACCGAGCCAAAAAGGTCCAGAACACAGCAGGATCATGTTTTTACAGAATCGTCATCGGCGGCCTCCCTTGTGGAGGACCGCCGGGACCAATGAGTACACTTGTTTGGAATTGTCGCGGAATTGGCAATGCCGCGACAATTCGGGAACTTCGCAATCTTGCGAAGGATTTTGCCCCCACTATATTATGTGTGATCGAAACTCAAGTGGGAAAAAAACGGGTGGAAGGATTGACGAGGACTCTTGGTTTTCATGGTTGTTATGCGGTGGATAGTGAAGGCAGAAGTGGAGGTTTGGGAGTGTTCTGGAAGGAAACGGTTAATTTCCGTCTGTTGAGATACTCTTCAAGGCATATTGATGGAGAGATTTATATTCAAGGGAAACCTCCATGGAGGCTGACGTGTATTTACGGTGAGTCGGATAGACAAGATAGGCATAAAACTTGGCAATTGATGAGAGATATCAAGGTTGAATCACCATTGCCATGGTGCTGTGTTGGCGATTATAATGAGATTCTGAAACCAGAAGAGCAAGTTGGAGTTGGTTCTCGGCCAAGAAGGGAAATGATTGTATTCAGAGAGGCGGCTGATGTGTGTGGTCTGGTGGATATGGGATACACTGGCACAGACTGGACGTGGGAGAAAAAGGTAGCTGGGGGGAGTTACACCAGGGTCCGACTTGATCGAGCATTGGTAACACCAGATTGGAACTCTGTTTTTCCCACGGCTGGGCTGAGACATCTGCATGCAGCATGTTCTGACCACTGTGTACTCTGGCTTCAACCTGAAGTGGAAGACAGGGCTGGGAGATTAGATTGGATGCCGAAATTGTTTAGATATGAGAAAATGTGGGAGACACATGAAGAGTTCGGGGCGGTGCTGGAGGATAAATGGGGCAGCCAAACGGCTCATACTGCTATTCAGTTGAGCGAGAAGTTGCAGCGTCTCTCCGGTGAGTTAAGGGAGTGGAGTAGGGAGGAGTTTGGTAGTGTTGTGAAGGAGATAAAAAGGCTGAAAGGCCTGCTGTTGAGTTTGAGAGAAGCACCGGGTAGAAGAGGCCCATCTAGAGAAGAAATAAAGGTTCAAGATCGTTTGTCTGAACTGTACCATAGGGAAGAAATTATGTGGCGGCAAAGATCGAGAATTGAATGGCTAAAGGAGGGGGATAGAAATACCAAGTACTTTCAACAGAAAGCTACAATGAGAAAAAAGAAGAATAAAATATCTAAACTGTCTAAGCCGGATGGAACCCTCACGGAGGACAGAGAAGAGATGGGGAGAATGGTGAAAGATTTCTTTAGCCACCTTTACACTTCAGAGGGGGTGGACGATCTTAATCTGCTGCTGGATGGGATACCCCGGAAGGTAATGGACTATATGAATGAGGAGCTGACAAAACCATATACGGCAGAGGAAGTTAAGACAGCGCTTTTTCAAATGTTCCCTACGAAGGCTCCAGGTCCGGATGGTTATCCGGCGCATTTTTTTCAGAAGCATTGGAGTTTATGTGGGGAGGAGGTTACCCAAATGGTTTTAAAAATCTTGCGTGGGGAAGATGATGTGGAGGTAATTAATAAGACTTTCATAGTTCTTATTCCAAAAATTACTAATCCCTCGTTGTTATCTCAGTTTAGGCCGATATCTCTTTGTAACGTGGTTTACAAGATTGTTTCAAAAGTGATGGCTAATAGACTCAAGGTTGTTCTTCCTGAGATTATTTCTTTGGAACAATCGGCGTTCGTGCCAGGAAGGCTCATCACTGATAATATCATATCGGCGTTTGAATGCTTACATTTCATGAAGAAGAATAAGGCCAAGAAAAATAGGAGTTGTGCTTTGAAGATAGATATGATGAAGGCATATGACCGAGTGGAATGGGATTATCTCGAGGCAATCATGTGGAAGTTGGGTTTTAAACCTGAGTGGATTTCGTCGGTGATGAAGTGTGTACGAACTGTTTCCTTTTCAGTTCTGTTTAATGGTGATCAGCTTGAGAATTTTAAACCGACCCGTGGAATCCGTCAGGGCGATCCCATCTCGCCATATTTGTTTCTGCTTGCAGCGGAAGGATTGTCATCTCTGTTGAGATTGAAGGGAAATACTACAGATTTAATTGGGTTAAAGGTTGCTCCCACATCACCTTCTGTTAGTCATTTGCTTTTCGCCGATGACAGCCTTCTGTTTATGAAGGCAAGCACAGAGGCAGCAAACGTGGTGATGAAGGTGTTGGATTTGTATTGCAAAGCTTCGGGGCAGCGAGTAAACCTCGAAAAATCCTCAGTTTACTTCAGCAAGGGTGTACCCAATGAGTTGAGGGAGGCGGTCAAATTTACACTTAATGTACAATCAGAAACGTTGAATGAGAAATACTTGGGAATGCCCACAGACGTTGGAAAATCAGTAAATGGTGTTTTCAAATATTTAAAAGATAGGGTTTGGAAGAGGGTGCAGGGGTGGATTGAGATGATCTTATCGATGGCAGGGAAGGAGGTTCTTATCAAGTCAGTAGCACAAGCACTTCCCACATATTCGATGGGTTGTTTCAAACTACCACGTGGTCTGTGTGAGCACATAGATAAATTGTTGAGGCAATTTTGGTGGGGTGCAAAAGAAGGGAAAAGAAAAACAGCGTGGGTATCTTGGAACGATATGACGCAACCTAAGTATATGGGTGGATTGGGTTTCAGGAAAATGGAGCTTTTCAATTTGGCTTTACTAGCTAAACAAGGCTGGAGGTTGATTCAGGAGCCATTGTCCCTAAGTGCTCAAATTCTGAAAGCGGTTTACTATCCAAATGATGATTTTTTATCTGCTCAGCTAGGGACAAGGCCTTCAAGAATTTGGCGCTCAATTTTGGAAGGCAGAGAGGTCTTAAAACAGGGGCTAATTAGAAGGATCGGAGATGGGCAATCTACTCATATATGGAATGATAATTGGCTCCCGAGGGAGGCCATGATGAAACCGGTAACACAGCTTCAGCCAGGACCTGTTATGGTGTCAGATTTGATTGATCCTGTTAACCGAGTTTGGAGGAATCAAGTACTTACTGATCATATGTTGGCGCTGGATGCGGACACTGTTCGACGTATTCCTTTACCAACCACGGTCTATGCAGATTGCTGCGCGTGGTGTCATGAGAAGTCGGGAAAGTTTTCCGTGCGCTCGGCGTATAGAATGCTTATTCACACGAAGAAAAGAAGGGAGGCTTGGCTCGATGCTTCGTCGGGGACCTCGGATACACGAACAGAGGAGAAGGCCTGGATTAGTATGTGGAAAAATGAAATACCAGCAAAAGTCAAAGTTTTCACCTGGCGTCTGGCTAGGCAAAGCTTGCCAACTGCAGATGTGGCTCATCACAGAAATATGGCCGACGACAGTACTTGTACAATTTGTGGCTGGGGTCAGGACAGTTGGAGACACTCCTTGCTGGACTGTCGAATGGCACGGTGTGTATGGGTCCTTGTTGATGAGGAATTGTATGACAAGATCAGGGAATGTGTTCAACCTTGCGCAAGGAATTGGTTATTCGAGCTAGATGGTCAACTGCCAAAAGATGAATATGTGAAGATGCTGGTGACGATGTGGGCGATCTGGAAAGTAAAAAGAGATGTCATGCATGAAGATTTTTACCAATCCCCGTTTGCAACCTGCAAGTTCATCACGAACTATATTCAGGAACTGGGACTTGTTGCTACACAAGCTCCTACTAGAACTGGGAGAGCGGCACGACCGGCACGAAGGTGGATACCTCCCCCCAGTGGGAGCATGAAAGGAAATGTTGATGCAGCTATTTCAGTGCAGAAAAACGTTTGCGCAGCAGCAGCAATTTTCAGAAACGAAGATGGACAGTTTATGGGGGCGTCTGCTTTAGTAATGGAGGGAATTCTTGATCCTGCCTGCGCTGAAGCAATCGCGTGCAGAGAGGCGCTGTGCCTAGCTCAAGATCAAGGCGTTTCTTCAGTGTTGATTGCCTCTGATTGCTTAGGTGTGATTCAGAGTATTCTGGAGGGGAGCCTAGGGGAGAATGCAATGATCATAAAGGAGATTGCTGATATTAGAAGATCTATTCTAGGAGCTGCCTTCAAGCATGAACTTAGAGAATCGAATGTAGATGCTCATAATCTTGCAAAGAACTCATTAGATCTTATTCCTGGCCGCCATGTGTGGCTTTTGGAGCCCCCGGGCTGTGTAAACCGAACCATTACTTAATATAGGCTGGGTGGGTTTCTCTCAAAAAAAAAAAGTGCTGAACGTGGGCGTGCAGGTAGCTGGTGGTGAGTATAAATAGGATCAAGTAGGTGTGGCTTGACCGGCGTGTGTGCATGCTAGTGGTTAGTGGGTGCGTGATAGTCGTGTGAGTCCGGCTATTAAAGCCATGTATTTGCATCATGTATGTGAGAGAAGGAACAAGAGAAAAGGCAAGTGTGTGTGCCACCAAAAAATGCTCTGCGTGTTCATTATCTTTTTCCACCTTGAGTTTGTGTGCGTGAGTCTTCTTCCTCCTCCTGGGCATCCCCATCAACATTCGTCTGCGATTTTCTCTCCAAATCTGAAATTATTACATATAGGAGGAGTGTTGATCCATCAAGGGAAATAAATAGAACCTGTTAGTAGTTCAGATTTGGAGAGAAAATCGCAGACGAATGTGTTGCTGTGAAGCCTGCAGTCCCCTGTTATTTTGAAGCTCCTACACCAAGTAACAAATATCAATGCATTGCTGTAGTAGTCCAGACCGAAACAATTCAAGTGAGCTATCCTAATTGTACTAATCCTAATCCTCCTCGGCCAGTAGCCAACAACTTACTCTGCATGAAACAGCCCACTTCCTTTGCCTATAGAGCTCAAGCGCCATGCCACAGTGCCCCATCCTCATTCTGCCATGAGAATATTGAGTCATTCCTATAAACATGTAATCAGTAAAATTCTCCGATCTAATAAAATATGAGAAAACAGCAACCCATCAGTTATGCATATGTAAAAATTGGTCTATGGCTTCGATGTGCTAATTTATATTCAGAACGGAACCCATTTAAAAGAATTTGATTTATTCCCTTTTACTTTCATGCTTCAGAGACAATAAAATTGCAAAGATGAGCTATAAGCTGCTAGAAGTATATGGAGGATTTGTACTCCTTCACTGTAAGACAAACAATAAGACTTTAAGTAGTAGCACATCTTTAGTGCATACACTCTGTTGTATGTTCTTTCTCTATTCCAAAATTTCACTCACGCGATCAAGAAGTATTTCACTGTCTTACGCAAGTAGTTCAGTGCATACATATGCTACTCGTTCGTAATTGCAACCTGAACAGAGTAACAAAATTTTCGGTTCGGTGCATGGATGGATCGATGGGAACACACTGTCTAATGAAAAGGATAAGAATCACATTGGCATGCATAGGTGTTCTAAAATTGTAAAAATATAGCATCTACATCTGCGCATCATGAGGAACAATTCCAGAGAAAAAAATTGATCCAGTCAAGTGTATCTTTGGATATTTCATAATCCACATAGGCCATATTAGTATTAATTCCCACGTGGTGCACATCATCCTGATGCATGGGTGTGCTACAGCATTTACATTGCAAATGTTATTACTGCAGGAAGAGCATACATTCATAAGCTAACGGTTTCACAATGCGTTCTTGCTGATAGTAATTGAACCAAATGAAACGATGGACAAGCAAATTGATTAAGGAACTCTAGTTAATTTGTAAGTAATGAACGAAAGGGCTAGAAGAATAGTTGTACCTAAATAAAGTTTACTGCTGCACATGAGCAGATCCACACGAAGCAGAGGGGAGGTGGAGCAGGCCGGTAACCGGGGGAAGGAGCAGAGTGGGAGAAGCTTTAGGCCGCCGTCTCCACTGGATATGGCGTCTCCGCCGCAACTGTGGAGGCGCCGCGGCTCCGCCTCGGATGGTGCAGCCGCCATGAGGGAGGTAGGTGTGGCGGCGCTCGTGGCTATGGTGAAGAGGAGGGGCCGCGCATGGGCGAAGAGGCAGGCGGTGCTCGTGGCCAAAAATGTGGGCGAGCAGCGGGAGGGAGGAAGGGATCGTCAGGAGGCAGCGAGATCGGTGGGCAGCGGCGGCGGCGGCGTCCAGGTAGGGAAGTCGAGGTAGGGCGCAGTGTTTTTTAGGGGAATTGCGTGTGAAAATAACGTGCGACGACGACGTAGCGAGCGGATTCCCTTAAAAAAGACGTAGCGAGTGGATTCCCTTAAAACTGGCAGGAATGGATACGATTGATGACGGTGATAAATAGTGCTGAATGTTGGCCTAATTTACTATCATCATGCATGGAAACGAATCATCAAGAAAAAGAATACTTCCTATTACTACGCCTCATACGAAGCTTCCTAATCTCCGCTACCAAACAGTTTTCGCCCAAACAAGGAAGGAAAGTTATGGACGTGATGCGGAAGGATGCAAAACATTATGAATATAGATTGATTAGATTAGATAGATAGATTAGGAAAGGGTGGTCAGGGGTAGGAAAGCGTGGTCAGGGATTGATGGTTTTTTGTGGTGTTATTCTCCCTGGTTATTTGCCCACCGGTTTTACAGCGAAGATGAAAAAATCGGTGGGGATGGTATCGTTCAGTGGGGAGGCTAACGAGACGAAACGACAACGGACTCCTCTTTAGAAGTAGAGATATAAGAGAGATTTGAAAAAAAGGTGGATTTATGGAAAGAGTGTGTGTTTGATCGGTATATGTTTGATTGCGATGGAAATAGCGAAAAGATTTGATTGCGATGTGATTTCATTGTTGTTGTTTATGGAAGTCTTTTGTGATGCGATATGTTTGGAATGGAAGGTTTTAAACCCACCCTTCGATATGATTTGATCCTTCGATATGATTTGATTGGCGTCTTATATGAAAGTATGCGATGGAAAGATGGAAGGTTTGGTTTGGTTTTTTTGGCATGAGACGTGTGGGTCTGGTGATGAATTAAAACCGGTGTTGGTTTTCGGAGGGAGGGAGAAAATCGGTGGGAGGGAGATCGCTTGATGGGGGCATATATCGATCGCTTGAGGGATACCAACGAAACCAACGAACGACGTACGGACTGAGACATTAGGAGTAGAGATATTGATTTACTTTACTTTTTTATGTAAGATTCTGAAAGAATGAGTAACACTGAATGTGTAATATTCATTTGACATGTTGTGTGTCACTACTTCCCTTACCAAATGCAAGGCGTATTCTTACTATCCAAATTCAAGCTTTGATAAATATCACATAACATTATTTTGACACAAATTTTATACCATTCAAATATTCAACTAAATTTTCTTATTATTTTGATTTCATAACAGTTTTGAATGTGTAACAAAAATCATCTGACAACCTTCCATACCAGTTGAAGGAAACCCCCAAAATATGGGTCTTAGTCTCGTGTTGCTAGCGCCTTGGAGAACATGACATTATCTGACAACCCTGCTGCAAAATCTAAATGAATGTGCTTTGGATAATTGTTAGATTCTTGGAGGCATCTCTTAAGTTACTAAGCTCCCTATAAATGAAGCCTCCAGGTACATCGAGATAGTTTTTGCATTCGTAGTCCCACATGCCGGGGAGTGCATTCGTTGTGGGCTGCACCTATTCGCATTTGAACCTGGCGCTCCTACACTGATCGATACACAAATTTTTAATCTATGAACATTTCTGAACAGGGAACTTTTTTGAAATTTGGGAACATTTTCTAAATGCTTTAACATTTTTAAATTTGCAAACATATTTTGAAATTCACAAACATTTCTAAATTTGTGAACATTTTTAAAATTCATGAACATTTTTTCAAATTCAAGAACATTTTATATTTATTACAATGTTTTTAAAATTCGTGAACAATTTTTTTGGAATATTTTTTAAATATTCTCTCTACTTTGGTCTCTGTGGATGGGTTGAGGCCCAATAGGGTGACTGGCCAGGCAACCGAAGCAAGCGTCTTGGGGTGTGTGTGATTGGTCGGTCATTCAATGTGTTGCATAAAAAGAGTACCTCCCTCGGTTGTGGGTTATTTCACTACCATTAGAGGGGCAAACTGGGTTTTTGCTTGTGAGGGATTAGCGCCATAGCTTGTTGGTTCTATGCCGAGTGGTGTGTTCCTAGAGCGGTGGGTTTGCAGTGGAAGACCAGCGACGTGTTACCGCTGGGGGAGAGCTAGAACGGAAAGACCAGGAGCTGGAGATCAAAGCCAACATGAGCACTTGTCGGAGAGCTGTTGTAGCTAGGTCTTGTAGTAGTAGATCTAACCTCAAGGTTGGAACGCGGCTAGGTTGAGAGATTGGAGTCATTTTAGGACGAAAACCAGTGCAAGAAGACTGATTTTGAGAGGCAGTGGCACGAGTGAATTGGGTTTTGTGTGTGGGGTGGTGCATCATACATAGGCCTAAGAGCATCTACAGCCAGGCACCCCAAACCATCTCCAAACGCCCGGGTGGACCGCCCGGTCACTGATCGGTAGTGAAAAAAGACCCAGACGGGTGCCTTAAACCATCCTCAAATGCCTAGGCTGCCCGGCACCCCTCATTTCCAGCCAAAATATGGGGCAGATATGGGGTGGCCCGGGCGCATCCGCCATGTCGGCTTGGCCCAGCCTAGCCCACGTGTGCCCCACAGATATCCCCATCCGGAAAACCCTAGACCGTAGTCAATCCGAACTCCACTTCAGTCCCCTCTCCGTCCACTCCACTTCTGATCCCCTCCGAACCCATTTGATGGCCGGCGACCGAAGCAGTGCTGCCTCCGGTAGGGAATCCGGCTCCGACGATGACTGGGCGAGCCTGCTGCGCGAAGCGGAGCCCGATGATGTGGAGGAGGTCGCCCTCCGCATCTTGTTGAGGCGTTCGAAGCTCGACCAAGGCGGATCCAGCAGCGGCGGACCTACTTCGTTAGCGCCCGGCGCCCTCAACACAGCGCCGGCGACGTCGTTGGTCCTTCCTGCTCGGCGCGCAGCTCCGGTCGCTCCGCTCTTCTCCTTCAGGTACGCCACCCACCACCACCACCCTCTGCTCCGAAAGTGGTACCCGACCACCGCTGGGTCCTCGAGTTGTTGGAGCGCAAGGCAAACAAAGAGGCTGCGACGAAGGCGAAGGCAGCCCGCCATGCGAAGGAGCAGGACCTCCTGCTCCGCAGGCTGCCGAGCAAAAGGTGCAGCTCTGACTCCGACCTAGCCACCTCCAGCTCCGATGATGACACACCTCTGCACGCCGACGCCTACATGGAGGAGAGGCACAGCCGCGCCGACGACCGGAAGAGGAAGGTGCCGGCGAGGAAATGGTGATTTCCTCTGCCCTTCCCCGTTCTAATTATATTTTATCTTTGTTTTAAGTAGTTTGTAGTATGGAACTATGGATTTGCAATGTCCATGGTTGAACTCCGATGAACTATGATCCTTTTGTCCGGCGATGAAATATTGATCGGGTGAACTGCGTGTTGATCGTGTTTTACGTACGTTGCATGGTTTTGAGGTTTCGGATATGAGGGACGCATGTGTGGAAGCCAACATCCAAGGCGTTCCCGGTCAGTGTCCTCGGACGCGCCCGGGCGCGTCTGCGGGCGTTTAAGGACTTGGATTTGCTATGTCTTACTGTAGATGCTCTAAGGTCATGCATACCAGTGCAACCAAAGTAGCGAAGTTGGAGAAAATGGAGGTCCATTTCGGTGTATATGGATGGTTAATTTGGTTTATGTAGGATGAAAATGAAAACAGGCCATACGCCCAAACACAAACAATTAGCGATGGAAACATCAAACTGAACACTATAAACCGAATAAAACGTGAATATCGATCGACTCGGTTTGGTTCTGTTGAGTATATTGATTATTTGGAAAGACGAGATAGACTAGGATTTGTTCTGTCTTGTCTTGTGCTTCAAGTTGGTCATTGTACTCCTATATATATGCCCACGAGGCTCAAGCAATACAACAACTATTCCACCAATCCATCATTCCCTTCAAACATGGTATCAGTTTCCGGGTTCTAAACCCTAGCCGCCGCCGCTTCCGCTCCGTGCGCCGCCCCCGGGGCGGTCAGCCTCCATGACCGCCGCCGGGGGCCGCGCCACCCGTATCTTGGGTTCGTCCGCCGGTCGTGTTGACCGGCTGCCCTAGAGAGTCTTTTTCCCGAGCCCTTGCTCCGGGTTTTTTCGCTCTCTCGCCGGTCGTTTTGATCGGCGTTTTCTTTTTGGTTTCCGATCTATGCTTGATCGGATTGTGTCGCCCGCCGCCGCCGTCGACACCCACGCGCCTCTACTCCGACACCAGCGCGACCAGCTGGCTTCTTCACCGACCCGTCGGCCTCGCGCGACAGGCGGCCCCTCACGGCCGTCGTCCGCACGCCGGCCCGCCCGTCGATCTACGCCGGCCGTCACCGCCCTGCTCCGACCGGGACACCTGCATCGCCCCAACCCGGCGGCCTAGCGCCATGCGGCGGCCAATCATAGCCGCCGCTCACGCGCCGGCCCGCCCATCGATCCACGCCACCCGCCTTCGCCGCGTCTGCACGGCGGCCCTGTGGGTTGCCTCGCCGGCCTCATCCCCGGCTGCGTCAGGCCGGCTGCGTCAGGCCCGTCGGCTGCCTCGAGCTCGGGTGCCGCTGCTCGATTGGTCGCTCGGGCCTCTCTGCCTGGGCGCCGGCGCTGCTTTGGCAGCCCGGGTGCCAGTGCTGACGCGCTCGTCCGCACGTCGTCCCCACGCCGTCCGTCGTCGCTGGCTTCATCTCGGACTCCGCCGCCACCTCGTCTCCACCGAGCGGCGTCCCCGACCTCGCGCACGATCGGCTTGATCACCCGCTCGCCGCCGCGATCCGCCTCACCTACGACGCGCGACCGACCTGGCCCGTTGGTTACGCGCGCCTCCGCAGGTCCTGTGAAGATCGTTCCCGAGTTTAGCGCGCCCCTCCACCGATCGAGCAACGGGCTGCCGCTGCGTCGCCTCGTCGGGCCGCAGCGCCGCCGCCCCGTGGTTCTCCTCGCGGCTGTTGGAAATATGCCCTAGAGGCAATAATAAAATGGTTATTATTATATTTCCTTGTTCATGATAATTGTCTATTGTTCAAGCTATAATTGTATTAACCGGAAACCGTAATACATGTGTGAATACATAGACCACAGCATGTCCCTAGTGAGCCTCTAGTTGACTAGCTCGTTGATCAATAGATGGTTGTGGTTTCCTGACCATGGATATTGGATGTCGTTGATAACGGGATCACATCATTAGGAGAATGATGTGATGAACAAGACCCAACCCTAAGCATAGCACAAGATCGTGTAGTTCGTTTGCTAGAGCTTTTCTAATATCAAGTATCATTTCCTTAGACCATGAGATTGTGCAACTCCCGGATACCGTAGGAATGCTTTGGGTGTATCAAATGTCACAACGTAACTGGGTGACCATAAAGGTGCACTACAGGTATCTCCGAAAGTGTCTGTTGGGTTGGCACGAATCGAGACTGGGATTTGTCACTCCGTATGACGGAGAGGTATCTCTGGGCCCACTCGGTAATGCATCATCATAATGAGCTCAATGTGACTAAGGAGTTAGCCACGGGATCATGCGTTACGGAACGAGTAAAGAGACCTGCCGGTAACGAGATTGAACAAGGTATAGGGATACCGACGATCGAATCTCGGGCAAGTAACATACCGATGGACAAAGGGAATTGTATACGGGATTGATTGAATCCTCGGCATCGTGGTTCATCCGATGAGATCATCGTGGAACATGTGGGAGCCAATATGGGTATCCAGATCCCGCTATTGGTTATTGGCCGGAGAGGTGTCTCGGTCATGTCTGCATGGTTCCCGAACCCGTAGGGTCTACACACTTAAGGTTCCGTGACGCTAGAGTTGTTATGGGAAATTGTATGTGGTTACCGAAAGTTGTTCGGAGTCTCGGATGAGATCCTGGACATCACGAGGAGTTTCGGAATGGTCTAGAGGTAAAGATTTATATATAGGAAGTCCTATTTTGGCCACCGGAAAATGTTCGGGATTTTTCGGTATTGTACCGGGAAGGTTCTAGAAGGTTCCGGAGTGGGGCCCACCTGCATGGGGGGACCCACATGAACGTGGGTAGTGGGGGCAAGGCCCCACACCCCTGGTCAAGGAGCACCAAGATCCCCCCTTAGAAGGAATAAGATCATATCCCGAAGGGATAAGATCAAGATCCCTAAAAAGGGGGGGATAACAATCGGTGGGGAAGGGAAAGAATGGGATTTCTTTCCTCCCACCTTTACCAACGCCCCAATGGACTTGGAGGGCAAGAAACCAGCCCCCTCCACCCCTATATATAGTGGGGAGGTGCATGGGAGCTGCACCCCTTGCCCCTGGCGCAGCCCTCCCCCCTCCTACTCCTCCTCCTCCGTAGTGCTTAGCGAAGCTCTGCCGAAGAACCACGAGCTCCACCGCCACCACGCCGTCGTGCTGCCGGAGCTCTCCCTCAACTTCTCCTCTCCCCTTGCTGGATCAAGAAGGAGGAGACGTCCCCGGGCTGTACGTGTGTTGAACGCGGAGGCGCCGTCCGTTCGGCGCTTGAATCGGATCTTCCGCGATTTGAATCACCGCGAGTACGACTCCATCAACCGCGTTCTTGTAACGCTTCCGCTTAGCGATCTTCAAGGGTATAAAGATGCACTCCCTCTCACTTGTTGCTAGCATCTCCTAGATTGATCTTGGTGACACGTAGGAAATTTTTGAATTATTACTACGTTCCCCAACAGTGGCATCATGAGCTAGGTCTATGCGTAGATTCTATGCACGAGTAGAACACACGTAGTTGTGGGCGATGATTTGTTCAATTTGCTTACCGTTACTAGTCCTATCTTGATTCGGCGGCATTGTGGGATGAAGCGGCCCGGACCGACCTTACATGTACGCTTACGTGAGACAGGTTTCACCGACTGACATGCACTTGTTGCATAAGGTGGCTAGCGGGTGTCTGTCTCTCCCACTTTAGTCAGATCGGATTCGATGAAGAGGGTCCTTATGAAGGGTAAATAGCAATTGGCATATCACCGTTGTGGCTTTTGCGTAGGTAAGAAACATTCTTGCTAGAAACCCATAGCAGCCACGTAAAACATGCGACAACAATTAGAGGACGTCTAACTTGTTTTTGCAGGGTATGCTATGTGATGTGATATGGCCAAAAGGATGTGATGAATTATATATGTGATGTATGAGATTGATCATGTTCTTGTAATAGGAATCACGACTTGCATGTTGATAAGTATGACAACCGGCAGGAGCCATAGGAGTTGTCTTAATTTATTGTATGACCTGCGTGTCAATGAAAACACCATGTAATTACCTTACTTTATTGCTAACCGTTAGCCATAGTAGTAGAAGTAATAGTTGGCGAGACAACTTCATGAAGACACGATGATGGAGATCATGGTGTCATGCCGGTGATGATGGTGATCATGCCGCGCCTCGAAGATGGAGATCAAAAGCGCAAGATGATATTGGCCATATCATGTCACTTTATGATTTGCATGTGATGTTTATCATGTTTACATCTTATTTGCTTAGAACGACGGTAGCATAAATAAGATGATCCCTCACTAAAAATTTCAAGAAATGTGTTCCCCCTAAGTGTGCACCATTGCGAACGTTCGTTGTTTTGAAGCACCACGTGGTGATCGGGTGTGATAGATTCTAACATTCGCATACAATGGGTGTAAGCCAGATTTACACATGCGAAACACTTAGGTTGACTTGACGAGCCTAGCATGTACAGACATGGCCTCGGAACACGAGAGACCGAAAGGTCGAACATGAGTCGTATAGTAGATGCGATCAACATGGAGATGTTCACCGTTGATGACTAGTCCATCTCACGTGATGATCGGACACGGCCTAGTCGATTCGGATCATGTATCACTTAGATGACTAGAGGGATGTCTATCTGAGTGGGAGTTCATTAAATATTTTGATCAGATGAACTTAATTATCATGAACTTAGTCTAAAATTGTCTTTACAATCTATCTTGTAGATCCAATGGCCCACGCTAATGTTGCCCTCAACTTCAACGCGTTCCTAGAGAAAACCAAGCTGAAAGACGATGGTAGCAACTATACGGACTAGGTCCGTAACTTGAGGATCATCCTCATAGCTGCCAAGAAAGCATATGTCCTTGAAGCACCGCTAGGTGACGCACCCATTTTCCCAGCAACTCAAGACGTTATGAACGTCTGGCAGTCGCGTAGTGATGATTACTCCCTGGTTCAGTGCGGCATGCTTTACAGCTTAGAACCGGGGCTCCAAAAGCGTTTTGAGCAACACAGAGCATATGAGATGTTCCAAGAGCTGAAAATGGTAAATAAGACCACTAGTTTCAAGAAAGGCAAGGGTAAGAAGAACTTCAAGAAGGACGGCAAGGGAGTTGCCGCGCCCGGTAAGTTAGTTGCCGGGAAGAAGCCAAAGAATGGACCCAAGCCTGAGACTGAGTGCTTTTATTGCAAGGGAAATGGTCACTGGAAGCGGAACTGCCCCAAGTACTTAGCGGATAAGAATGCTGGCAACGCCAAAGGTATATATGATATACATGTTATTGATGTGTACCTTACCAGCGCTCGTAGTAGCTCCTGGGTATTTGATACCAGTGCGGTTGCTCACATTTGTAACTCAAAACAGGAGCTGCGGAATAAGCGGAGACTGGCGAGGGACGAGGTGATGATGCACGTCGAGAATGGTTCCAAGGTCGATGTGATCGCCGTCGGCACGCTACCTCTACATTTACCTTCGGGATTAGTTTTAAACCTCAATAATTGTTATTTAGTGCCAGCTTTGAGCATGAACATTGTATCTGGATCTCGTTTAATGCGAGATGGCAACTCATTTAAATCCGAGAATAATGGTTGTTCTATTTATATGAGAGATATGTTTTATGGTCATGTCCCGTTGGTCAATGGTTTATTTTTATTGAATCTCGAACGTGATGTTACACATATTCATAGTGTGAATGCCAAAAGATGTAAGGCTGATAATGATAGTCCCACATACTTGTGGCACTGCCGCCTTGGTCACATTGGTGTCAAACGCATGAAGAAACTCCATGCAGATGGACTTTTGGAGTCTCTTGATTATGAATCATTTGACACGTGCGAACCATGCCTCATGGGCAAAATGACCAAGACTCCGTTCTCCGGAACAATGGAGCGAGCAACCAACTTGTTGGAAATAATACATACTGATGTATACGGTCCAATGAGCGTTGAGGCTCGCGGTGGCTATCATTATGTTCTCACCCTCACTGATGACTTAAGTAGATATGGGTATGTCTACTTAATGAAACACAAGTCTGAGACCTTTGAAAAGTTCAAGGAATTTCAGAGCGAGGTAGAGAATCAACGTGACAGGAAAATAAAGTTCTTACGATCAGATCGTGGAGGAGAATACTTGAGTCACGAGTTTGGCACGCACTTAAGGAAATGTGAAATTGTTTCACAACTCACGCCGCCTGGAACACCTCAGCGTAATGGTGTGTCCGAACGTCGTAATCGCACTCTATTGGATATGGTGCGATCTATGATGTCTCTTACCGATCTACCGCTATCATTTTGGGGTTATGCTTTAGAGACTGCCGCATTCACTTTAAATAGGGCACCGTCTAAATCCGTTGAGATGACACTGTATGAATTATGGTTTGGGAAGAAACCTAAGCTGTCGTTTCTGAAAGTTTGGGGATGCGATGCTTATGTCAAGAAACTTCAACCTGAAAAGCTCGAACCCAAATCGGAAAAATGCGTCTTCATAGGATACCCTAAGGAAACTATTGGGTATACCTTCTACCTCAGATCTGAAGGCAAGATCTTTGTTGCCAAGAATGGATCCTTTCTGGAGAAAGAGTTTCTCTCGAAAGAAGTAAGTGGGAGGAAAGTAGAACTTGAAGAGGTACCCACTCTTGAACCAGAGAGTAGCGCAGCTCAGGAAGATGTTTCTGTGGTGCCTGCACCGACTAGAGAGGAAGTTAATGATGATGATCATGAAACTTTGGGTCAAGTTGCTACTGAACTTCGTAGGTCCACGAGGACACGTTCCGCACCAGAGTGGTACGGCAACCCTGTCCTGGAAATCATGTTGTTAGACAACAGTGAACCTTCGAACTATGAAGAAGCAATAGCGGGCCCGGATTCCAACAAATGGCTTGAAGCCATAAAATCCGAGATAGGATCCATGTATGAAAACAAAGTATGCACTTTGGCGGACTTGCCCAATGATCGGCAAGCCATAGAGAATAAGTGGATCTTTAAGAAGAAGACTGACGCGGATGGTAATGTGACCGTCTATAAGGCTCGGCTTGTCACTAAGGGTTATCGACAAGTTCAAGGGGTTGACTACGATGAGACCTTCTCACCCGTAGCGAAGCTGAAGTCCGTCCGAATCATGTTAGCAATTGTCGCATTCTACGATTATGAGATCTGGCAAATGGACGTCAAAACGGCATTCCTTAATGGTTTCCTTAAGGAAAAATTGTATATGATGCAGCCGGAAGGTTTTGTCGATCCTAAGAATGCTGACAAAGTATGCAAGCTCCAGCGCTCCATCTATGGGCTGGTCCAAGCATCTCGAAGTTGGAACATTCGCTTTGATGAAATGATCAAAGCGTTTGGGTTTATACAGACTTATGGAGAAGCCTGTATTTACAAGAAAGTGAGTGGGAGCTCTGTAGCATTTCTCATATTATATGTGGATGACATACTGTAGATGGGAAATGATATAGAACTTTTGGAAAGCATAAAGGCCTACTTGAATAAGTGTTTTTCAATGAAGGACCTTGGAGAAGCTGATTACATATTAGGCATCAAGATCTATAGAGATAGATCGAGACGCCTCATTGGTCTTTCACAAAGTACATACCTTGATAAGATATTGAAGAAGTTCAATATGGATCAGTCCAAGAAGGGGTTCTTGCCTGTATTGCAAGGTGTGAGATTGAGCGCAGCTCAACGCCCGACCTCAGCAGAAGAAAGAGAAAAGATGAGTGTCATCCCCTATGCCTCGGCCATAGGCTCTATTATATATGCCATGCTGTGTACCAGATCTGATGTGAACCTTGCCATAAGTTTGGTAGGGAGGTACCAAAGTGATCCCGGAGTGGAACACTGGACAGCGGTCAAGAATATCCTAAAGTACCTGAAAAGGACCAAGGATATGTTTCTCGTTTATGGAGGTGACGAAGAGCTCGTCGTAAAGGGTTACGTCGATGCTAGCTTCGACACAGATCTGGATGACTCCAAGACACAAACCGGATACGTGTATATTTTGAATGGTGGGGCAGTCAGCTAGTGCAGTTGCAAGCAAAGCGTCGTGGCGGGATCTACATGTGAAGCGGAGTACATAGCTGCTTCGGAAGCAGCTCAGGAAGGAGTCTGGATGAAGGAGTTTATCACCGACCTAGCAGTGATTCCCAATGCGTCGGGCCCGATGACTCTCTTCTGTGACAACACTGGAGCTATTGCCATTGCCAAGGAGCCCAGGTTTCACAGGAAGACCAAGCACATCAAGCGCCGCTTCAACTCCATTCGTGAATATATTCAAGATGGAGACATAGATATTTGTAAAGTACATACGGATCTGAATGTCGCAGATCCGTTGACTAAACCTCTTCCACGAGCAAAACATGATCAGCACCAGAACGCTATGGGTGTTCGATTCATCACAATGTAACTAGATTATTGACTCTAGTTCAACTGGGAGACTGTTGGAAATATGCCCTAGAGGCAATAATAAAATGGTTATTATTATATTTCCTTGTTCATGATAATTGTCTATTGTTCATGCTATAATTTTATTAACCGGAAACCGTAATACATGTGTGAATACATAGACCACAGCATGTCCCTAGTGAGCCTCCAGTTGACTATCTCGTTGATCAAAAGATGGTTGTGGTTTCCTGACCATGGACATTGGATGTCGTTGATAACGGGATCACATCATTAGGAGAATGATATGATGGACAAGACCCAATCCTAAGCATAGCACAAGATCGTGTAGTTCGTTTGCTAGAGCTTTTCTAGTGTCAAGTATCATTTCCTTAGACCATGAGATTGTGCAACTCCTGGATACCGTAGGAATGCTTTGGGTGTATCAAACGTCACAACGTAACTGGGTGACCATAAAGGTAAACTACAGGTATCTCTGAAAGTGTCTGTTGGGTTGGCATGAATCGAAACTGGGATTTGTCACTTCGTATGACGGAGAGGTATCTCTGGGCCCACTCAGTAATGCATCATCATAATGAGCTCAATGTGACTAAGGAGTTAGCCACGGGATCATGCGTTACTGAAAGAGTAAAGAGACTTGCAGGTAACAAGATTGAACAAGGTATAGGGATACCGACGATCGAATCTCGGGCAAGTAACATACCGATGGACAAAGGAAATTGTATACGGGATTGATTGAATCCCCGACATCGTGGTTCATCTGATGAGATCATCGTGGAACATGTGGGAGCCAATATGGGTATCCAGATCCCGCTATTGGTTATTGGCCGGAGAGGTGTCTCGGTCATGTCTGCATGGTTCCCGAACCCGTAGGGTCTACACACTTAAGGTTCCGTGACGCTAGAGTTGTTATGGGAAATTGTATGTGGTTACCGAAAGTTGTTCGGAGTCTCGGATGAGATCCCGGACGTCACGAGGAGTTCCGGAATGGTCCGGAGGTAATGATTTATATATGGGAAGTCCTATTTTGGCCACCGAAAAATGTTCGGGATTTTTCGGTATTGTACCGGGAAGGTTCTAGACGGTTCCGGAGTGGGGCCCACCTGCATGGGGGGACCCACATGAACGTGGGTAGTGGGGGCAAGGCCCCACACCCCTGGTCAAGGCACACCAAGATCCCCCCTTAGAAGGAATAAGATCATATCCCGAAGGGATAAGATCAAGATCCCTAAAAAGGGGGGATAACAATCGGTGGGTAAGGGAAAGGATGGGATTTCTTTCCTCCCACCTTTGCCAACGCCCCAATGGACTTGGAGGGCAAGAAACCAGCCCCCTCCACCCCTATATATAGTGGGGAGGTGCATGGGAGCTGCACCCCTTGCCCCTGGCGCAGCCCTCCCCCCTCCTACTCCTTCTCCTCCGTAGTGCTTAGCGAAGCTCTGCCGAAGAACCACGAGCTCCACCGCCACCACGCCGTCGTGCTGCCGGAGCTCTCCCTCAACTTCTCCTCTCCCCTTGCTGGATCAAGAAGGAGGAGACGTCCCCGGGCTGTACGTGTGTTGAACGCGGAGGCGCCGTCCGTTCGGCGCTTGAATCGGATCTTCCGCGATTTGAATCGCCGCGAGTACGACTCCATCAACCGCGTTCTTGTAACGCTTCCGTATAGCGATCTTCAAGGGTATGAAGATGCACTCCCTCTCACTTGTTGCTAGCATCTCCTAGATTGATCTTGGTGACACGTAGGAAATTTTTGAATTATTACTACGTTCCCCAACAGCGGCTGCATCGACTCGCGCGTCGTCGCTGCGTGGCCCCTTCGGGCCGTAGTGCCGCGACACGCGGTCCCAGCCGCCGCCCCGGGGTCGCCCCCGTGGTTGCACTGACCCGCGCTTCGCCGCTGCATCGCCGCTGCATCGCCCCTTTTGGCTGTAGCGTCGCGGCCCGCGGTCCCCGCGACTGCCCCGAGGTCTTCCTGCCGTCGCCCCGACCTGCCTGCCATCGCTGCGTCGCCCCTTCGGGCCGTAGCGCCGCGGCCCGCGGTCCACCGCCGTCCCCGTGCGTCGACTTCCCATGGTAAGCGCCGCGCTACCTCCCTTGGCGCGGGAACGCCACCGTCCGCGCCGGTCTTCGTCACGCTGTCAGGGTTCCTCGCCTACTTCGAGCACCGCCGCCGCACTCCTAACATAGCCGCCGCCACCGTCAGGCCACCGCCGCTTTTCTTCAGCCGCTGCCGCTGCTACTCCCGTAGTCGTCGCCGCAGCCCGTCCACCTCCTTCGTCTTTGTCCAGCACCAGCCCGTCGCTAGCGTCGCCATCATCTACCCCGACCACTTCGTCTACTCCGACCACCGTTGGTGACATCGGCCCCGTGTCGATGGACGCCGCAATCATCGTCGAGTCTCCTTCTCTGCTGGCCTCTTCGACTTCTCCGATATGGCGTACAGCTCGTGCAGGTTCCAGTCTCCGCATGCCCGGTGCTGGCAACACCGATGCGTGCCTTCATCCACGACGTGTCCCCGGGCCTGGCAAGCCTGGTCGGCGCTTCGTCAACTTCGTCTTCGTCCGTCTACGCATGCCCGGTGCTGGCAACACCGGTGCGTGCCTTCATCCACGATGTGTCCCCGGGCTTGGCAAACCCGCCGCGATGCGTCGTCAACAACATCTTCTTCCCGGCGCACCACTACTTCGGCACCACTGCGCCTATGCTAACTCGGCGCCCCCTTGTGCCCGCGGCTCCACGGCGACTTCCCTGACACCGGCCACCCCGACTCGACATTGACCACGGCATTCTTCGCACGGCTACCTTGACCACGGCTACACCACCCACGCTCTCGTCTACATCGACAAACGGCACAAAGGGCTACCACCTGCTTGAGCAACCTCGTCGGTTTCCACTCCAGCCACGACTCCGTGATGCATCGACCGTTACGACTGTGGGGGGTGTGTCCGTCGTCTTGCCTTCAGATTCTTCTACCATCTCACCGTCTGCGTCATTACCATTGTGACTGCGGGGGGATGTTGAGTATATTGATTATTAGGAAAGACGAGATAGACTAGGATTTGTTCTGGCTTGTCTTGTACTCCAAGTTGGTCATTGTACTCCTATATATATGCCCACGAGGCTCAAGCAATACAACAACTATTCCACCAATCCCTCTCTGCCTTCTAACAGGTTCGATTCTTTGATTTTCTATGTAAAAGTGCTCACCTCTAACCATACTAATAAGTATGCACGTGCAACGCACGCATAGACGTTCGTCACATTATGTTAAACATATGTACTCTTCCATCCCATAATGTAAGACGTTTTTGCAAGGTAGCATAGCTTGCAAAAACATTTTATATTGTCAGGACGGAGGGAGTAGTTCTCAAGAACTATGTGCTCATCTCACAAATAAATAAATGAAAATACTGTTTGTTAATGAATAAGGATTATCTGAGATGATAAGTACAGCATTTTTCAAATATTCCTAGGATAACAACTTAATTATTAGAAGTGCATTGTCTGACCATTTACACAAAAAAATTAAGAGCTGAATTGAACGGTGGGCAAAAATGGATCTTCAATATTAAACAAGGTGTTTGAGCCGTCCGAAACAAAAATTTACAAACTATGATAACAACATCCATGATTAAAAACAGAAAATACATGGATAACTATGACATGTTTGCTCTTCATACGAAGACTGAGCTACTCCCCGATTCATTCAGTCGATTCTTATTTGGCTTTTATGAGCATAGTTTAAACAACAATAGTGCATGAAAGAAACCGAAACTGACAAGGAACTCCTTTCGGAAAATCAATTCTTAACTCTTGAGGACAACTGAATTCCCTCCGACTTGAGTGGTAAAAGAGGTTGCTTTGGTTTCCTGAAAATCATCATGAAACCAATGAGAAGTTAACAAAATATGCCTGAATAGAATTGAGAGTTGTGAAGTTAAATCAGAATACATGTCCACTAAGACATCTCTAATGAAAGCTCAATTTATTACACAGATCTCATATGCTTCTTTAATTCTGGATGATCAAATTTAATCAATATTTCCATGATGAAAATAACAACTACGAAAAAAACAAAAGCTGTGAAGAACCCTCCCGCTCGCCCCCCGCGAGGCGACGGGACGAACCCTACCGCGCCGCCGCCAACTCCTTTCCCCGCCCCCACCTCCTCCCTCACCGCCGCCAGAGGGCGCGGCCGGGCGAAGCCTGGCCGGCGCCGGCGCCGGCGAGGCCTCCTTGTTCCCCCTCCCAGCGGCCTTGGCGCGGGCCGACGCGGCTGGATCGGGGTGCCTCGCTATCCCAGGGTGAGGCGGCGTTGCGGCGCGGCGGCGTGGTGATGGCGCTGCGCGTGGCGGTGGCGCGACAGGCTGGGCGTCGGAGGGCGCGCCGGTGCGTGGAGCGGCGGGGGCGGCGAGCGGCTGGTGCGGGAGGTCTTGGCGGCGGGCGGGTCTGGCGTGGCGGCGGTCGCGACGAGGCAGGGCGTCGGTGGCGGGCTCCGGTGGCCTGACGTCTCCTGGTTTGGCGCTGCGGTGGTGCGGGTTGCGGGCGACAAGGAGCTGCGGGCGGCCGCCCCTGCCCTGGCTTCGGGCTGGTGGGGGTGGCGGCGCAGTGGTGGTGGCTGGCGGGGCTTGTTGGTCGAGTCCGCGTCGGAACCTTCCTAGTCTGGCGCTCGAACATCGGCGGACGGCGCGAGGAGGCATCTCCGGTGAGCTTCCATGGCTGCGGCTGCGGGTTGATTCGGTCTCCCTCGTCGACGGGCACGCGGTTGCAGATGGCCTCGCGGAGATGTGTGTCAGCTACCATGGTGGGACGACATGGGGGTGCTCGCGGGGGAGCTTGGTAGGAGGGATAGGTGGCCTCGATGCGGTCGCGCCACCTGTCGCCGGCACGGTTTGCTGGTCCGGATGCGTCCACTCCTCCTTCTCCCCCTTTCCCCGTGTTCGGCGGGGAGCTTGGTTGGAGGGATGGGGGGCCTCGATGCGGTCGCATCACCTATCGCCGGCACGGTTTGCCGGTCCGGATTCGTCCGCTCCCCTTTCTCCCGCTTTCCTCAGCCGCGGGCGGGTTGGCGCAGGTTTACCAGTGGAGCGTCTGCGGGTGGTTCCGTCGGTCGAGGGCCGTCGGTTGGTCCAAAGCTGGGGCCTTTGTGTAGGTCTCGGGGTTGTCTAGTTGCAAGGCGGCGGCTCTGGCGGCGGGAGGCGCGACGTTTGTGGGCGGAGCGTGCGCCTCAGGTGCGGGGAGGCAAACATGGCCGCGTGGGTGGCGTGGTTGCGGGTGGTTGACGGAGTTAAGGTTCACCGATGGGGTGTGAGTGCCGGGGTACACCACTTGTCCAGTCCTTTGACTGGCCGACGGAACAAAAGGATACCAAAGGAAAGTACCTTCTTACTGTAGGTTAGAATTTGTAGTGCAGCAAGGCGGTGTTTTTTTAGCACTGGCCAACCATATTTCATTAGAGATAGTAATTCTCAATTGAAATGTAATTTAAGAATATAGAGGCGATGCATTATCAGTACCTGCTATGGGCAGCCAATCCACGTAAATTGGATTAAAATGGGTTCATACTTCATTGTCCGACTTGAATCAAGGATAGGCTGCTATAGCTTTTCAGTAAAAACACAATGCAATCCTATTAGTAGTAGACTCAAGGAAGCATCAATACATATAATTTGTTAGATTTTCTATATGATGGTGGTGATTTTGCTGCACGTCTCGACTAATACAAATACACCTGAAATACATAACACCCTAGCAGAAATCTAAGATACAAAAACATACGCTTTGCCGACTTTTGATATGTGAAACGTGTTCTTTTCTTTTTGCGAGGTGAACGAAACGTGTTCGATGCAGCATGGGAGCTAAATCACTCAGTGCCAAACCTACCCCACGTGCCCGTATCACAGGCAAGCAAGCAGAGCACACTGATAGTCAGATAGTGATAGGTGGGCAGAGAGAGAAGATAAGATCGACCCACCCAAGCAAGCAAGCCAGCGAATCCATGGCGGAAGCGGAGGTGCACTTGCTGGAGCGGATCCGCGTGGCGCCGGCGACGACGACCTCGCCTGGCTCTTCATGGACCCTGTCAAGCGCCTTTTCTTCTACACCCACGTCGACCCGGCCGCCGCGTTCCCGCTGCCTTCCTGCCGTACGTGCTCACTCGCTTCTTCCCGCTCGCCGGCACCCTCAGCCCCGCCGCCTGCTGCTTCTCCTACTCAAACGGCCACGATGCGCTCGATCTCGTCCTCGCCGTGTCAGCAGAGGACTTCAACCGGCTTGAGTATGAGATTACCCCTTCTTCGCTGCATCAAGACAGTAGTAGCTTGAGTATTCATTAAATCGAAATATGGATCAACTTCAAGATAATACCACAAGATCTATCTTTTAGTGCCAGAGTCTGACAATCAACATTCTACATGATCCATTCCATTTTTCTGTAAATGCACGTCCATTGTTCTAAGAGTGTGGCCTTACCTCCCTGCGGGAGATCAAGATCCTGTTAGATTGATCTCCACCCGTTTGAGCCCAACGGCTCAACGGGCCCCTTGGCCTGCGCCCTGATCGGGGGCGTCCAACCCTCTTCTGGTTGGTGGGCCCTTGTCGCCAGCGCTATAAAGAGAGGTGGGGGCCGGACGCACAGATCACGAGGTTGACCGTGTGCCACACACCTCACCGACACCCCAATCCAATCTAGGGTTAGCGCTAGGCCGACAGGAAGCACCGCCACCGCCGCTGCTCACTCACCGCCACCACAGCTCCACCATGGCCACCGGCTCGAGCTCCTCGAGCCAAGCAGAAGGTAGACCACCGTCAAATCTCTAAGCCTACCCGATCCAAGGATCTATCAATGGTTTTAGAGCCTGCTAGGCTTAGATTTTTCGGGTAGAAAAGAAGTCAAAGAAAAAATTTCCCCTCCCAAGAACCCTAATCAGAGGGCAAAGAAAGTCACCGGCAGAGGGCCTAGCGCTCGCCAGCAAAGTGCGCCGCCGCAGGGCCGCGCCGTTCCTCTCGATCTTGATGCGCATCGGCAAGCCGAGGCATCGAGAAGAAGAACACCACCCACCACGGGGCAAAGGGCACCACCACCGAGCCGTTTGACGGCGGCGCGTTCACCCTCGAGGTGCTCGCGCACGCCGGCAAAGGGGCCAGCGGGGGCGCCGCCTACACATCCACGCGCACGCCGGCGCAAGGGGGCAGAGAAGGCCATCGTGCTTCTCTCTCTCTCTCTCTCTCTCTCTCTCTCTCTCTCTGCTAGGTGGCGGTGGACTGGACAAAGGGAAGGAGAAAGGGAAGGGGAAGGGGAAGGGGGCTCGCGCGGCGTGGTGGCCGTCGACGCGTCGCTGGCGGCCGGGGCGAAGTCTTTCTCTCTGCCGTCGGCGGGGAGGAGCAGAAGAGCAAAGGGGGGAAATGAACTAGGGTTTTCCCCTAGCGGCGCGGTCGGGCATTTTTGTTCGGGCGAAAACGGCACTGGACCGTCGGATCGCGATGGACGGCCCCGATCGAAAACCTAACGCGGCGCGGGCCTTTTTGGCCGAAAGTGGAGGCGGGCGCAGCCGCAGGCGTAGCCCACGCGCGCTGGGCTGAGGCCGGTGGACCAGGCCGAGGCCAGGCCGGCTCGCGCGGTGCGGCGCGGAGAGCAGGCCGTGGGCCGCTTTCCTCCGCTGCGTGCCTCGCGCGCTGGGCTGAGGCTGGGTGAGCTGCGGTTTTTTTCTTTTTATTTTGATTTTTGTCCAGTTTTTTGGGCAAATTTTATATAGTTTTTTCTATTCAAATTAATCCAACGAAAATTTGTCTAGAAAATAGAAAAGTAAAAGGAATGTTTCTGAAAAGTATAAAGTTCATGAATTTTTTATTCATGTTTTTCCGCTGCAAATAAATAAAAGTGCTCTTTTTTAAAGTAAATAAAACTAAAGTGAGAATGAAATTTCAAAAGCATGAAAGTAATTATTGAAACAATTATGATTCTGTTATTTTTATGACCAATGTTGCTAATAACATGATCATGATTTGTTATTATTATAAAAGGTGCATTTATTTCTACTTTTGCCCAACGATGATATAGATTTAATTGCACAAACAGTTGTATGTTTAATTTTGACCAACGTTGGATTAAAGCATGCAATTATTACCATGATCTCACTTCATTGTGGTTTCAGGAGGGTACCACTTGATGAGTTGCCTCAAGGATGTTCCAACCCTCATAGGTGATAAGTACACTGAATGGAGAAAGAAGTTGACTTGGATTTTGTCTGTGCTGAGGTGGACTGGGTTGTGGCGACCCCGGCTTAATCGTGCACTAATCATACACGCAAATGCACACGATCAAGCCTAAGGACTCACTTGAAGATATCACAACACAACTCTAAAACATAAATAAATTCATACAAGCTTTATATTACAAGACAGGGCCTCGAGGGCTCGAATACATAGCTCGATAGCATACAAGCGTCAGCGGAAGCATCAGATATCTGGGTACAGATATATTACAGAACAAAGAGATAAGCCTTCACATAGGCGGGGCAAAATAAAATACTACGATCGAAAGGCGTAGGCCTCCTGCCTAGGACCCTCCGAATCCTACTCCTGGTCGTCGGTCGGCTCCTCGTAGTAGTACTCGCCTGGAGGATAGTAGTAGTAGCCGTAGTCGTCGACGGGGGCATCAGTCTCAGGGGCTCCAACGTCTGATGGCATCCAAAGGAGATATGGGGGAAAAAGAAAGCAAAGCAAACGTGAGTACTCATCCGAAGTACTCAGCAAACAAGAATCTACACTACATATGCAACATTGTCAAAGGAATGGCTGTATATGTGAACTGGGCTGCAAAAATGCCAGAATAGGGAGGGAAAGCCTAGTCCTATCGAAGACTAGCATCTTCAACGTCTTCAGCAGTCTTGCAGCATTAGAAGAGTGCAGATTAACATAAAGTAAAGTAATAGTAGTATCATCAATCCTCAGCCTGAGATCCTTTCTCGACTCCCTGCGAGAAAGCAATCCCAGAGCCGTACTATCCAGTTCATCTCAAGTCATCAATTCTAGTTGTACCGATCGGGATACAACTCCGAGTGTCCGTTACCGTAGGACAGGCTATCGATACATTAGTTCTTCCCTGCAGGGGTGCACCAACTTACCCACCACGCTCGCTTAACTCCGGCCGGACACACTTTCCTGGGTCATGCCCGGCCTCGGCCAAACGATACGCCGCAACCCGACCGAATACTTAACAGAGAGGTGAGCACGCCGGTCTAACCTATGCCCCCATGGGTCTTGGGCCTTCGCCCCGGGAACTCCTGCACGTTACGTGCACCGCCGGTGAGCAGACCTAGCAACCCCTTATACAAATGTGGTTGCATTCCCAGTCCAACCCAGCGTGTGCTGCTCAGTTGCTGACGTCCATTAAGCTCCAGCTGAAGTATACGGCGCAGAACGCCCATACTATGCCCACGTGATGGTTAGTGCTATCAGGCCAGAGGCCCCTTGAATCAAATATCCAAACCGTTTAGTGGTTTAGGAGCGCGCGGAAACGAGCAGAGACTCACGATCGATGTGACCCCGTCGCCCCGTCTCGAGGACTTGCGACAGGGGCTAGGAATGCCGGGCCATGCCTCGTAGTTATCTCGCGGGCACCTCTCAGGTCAACCCGACTCCACATCACTTCGCAACATGCTCGCGCGGGTACCCCTCAGGGCCGACCCATATTTAGTATCATGGTTCAGTGTTCAGTCATAGTAACCAAAGTCTCCGTGTGTCTGACACCAAGGGGGAACCCTGAGGAATCACCCTCGATGGAATCCCACTCGATGATATCATCAAGGTGAACGAAGGAGGAATCACCCTCGAGGTCCACACTTGAACAGTTGCACGACGGCGTCGGTATCGAGGGTGGTGTAGAAGGAATCACCCTCGCTTACCACGACCGATTAACTAACCTACAAGGTTATCATCAGAAGTGCTGACGAGGTATCACCCTCGGCACCCGATAGTAACCCAGCAGTGTCGAGCAAGTTAAGGGGGAAGTGACGTGCGGTGCCAGGGTCTGATCTTCGATCCCATTGCTCGGGTCTTCTGAGAGTCCAGCGGGGCAGTCGGGACAAGTGGGTCTCTGATAAGGCTCTACCCATCCTATACTAAACAGTTTAGGATAGCAGGAAAGTATCAACAGCAGGTTACAAGTAAACAGGCTATGCAGCAGATATAGGACAACAGTAGCAGCAGTAACTTCTAATGCAAGCATAAGAGAGAAGAGAGTGGGCGATATCAGAATGCTCAAAATGGGGGTGCTTGCCTGTTTGCTCGGCGGCAAGGGCAAGGTCGTCAGTGGTGTCGTCGGGGACGTAGTCGTACTCCGGAGCTGCGTCTGCCTCGGGAGCTACGTCAACGTCAGGGTCTACCGAGAGAGAAGAGGGGGAAGAAACAGGTAAACATAATGCAAACAGATGCAACACAGTGCGTGCTATGCTATGATGCAGTGCAGGGTTGCCTAGAAATGCATCTAAGTCATTTTAGTTATTTTTAGGATTAACTTGGGATTATTAACCGGTATGTGTGCACTATACATCTACCGGAATCGGGCTCGGAGTTACGAGTTCTCCTACGTAGGGGGTTCCGACGTGGAAACAGACGGCACGATCAGACTCGTCTCGTCGTTCTGAGCAACTTTCATGTTTTAAGTTTTTCGATCCGAGCTACGGTTTATTTTCTATGATTTTCGAAAGTTTTAGCAATATTCTGAACTATTTAATTTAACAGATATTCTAAATTTGGTATATGACATCAGCATGACATCACTTTTGCGTCAGTAGGTCAGCTGAGGCTTGACCAGTCAAAGGGGGCCCACTGGACCCACCAGTCAGTGATTGGACTGGTCCAGTCAGCTGGTTGACCAGTCAACTGGGTCCAGTGGGACCCAGTGGTCAGTCTCTAATTAGCTTAACTGTGATTTTGTTTAATTAATCAGTCTGTTTAATCCGCGGGCCCAGTCTGTCAGTGATACATTTATTAGTGGTCCAATTAGCACTAATCCTATCTGCTACAGTACATGGGCCCGCTTGTCAGTGGCGTTAGCATCTGAGATTAATGCCTAATCTAACAGTTAACGGCCCGGGCCCACATGCCAGGGACCCAGGCGAAGTTCAAACGCTCGCACGCGCCGGCGGCGAGGCCCGACGCGACGGCGGTAGACGGAACTTGGCCTCCGGCGACCGTTCGAGCGGCGGCTGGCACGGATCGGTAGAGGGGCTCGCCGCGCATCCTTCCATGGCACAGGACGGGGCTAGGACGGCCGGGAACGACGGCGACATCGACCACGGCGAACGCCGGAGCTCGGTCGAGCTCGGGAACGGTGTTGCAGAGGGCAAAACGACTAGCATTCGACTCCTGCGACACCTACGCGGGCTAGCTAGGTGGATGGAAGGAAGCACGGGACCGAAAGCCCATCGAAGCGTCGCCGGAGACGAGGTCGGGCGGCGGCGCGCTTCGGGTCCGAGCAGGGCGGGCGTTATCGCCCGCGCGGGGGTAAACGGAGGGGTCAGGGGAATGACCAGAGGCTCACCGGGCGACTATGTCGAGCCGTCGACAGCTTAGGAGCAGAAGCACGCGTCGGGGAAGCCGCCGGAGTTGAAGGGGATTGGCGGCGGTCGGTGAGGAAGGCGGTGGGGATCCGGCACTGCAGGGTCTCCCGGCTTGCGCTGAGGGTCTGGGGCGACATGGAAGACGTCGGTGGTGCGGTTGAGCCTGTCGGGGAGGAGAGGGAGGCGCGGTGGCCGTCGTGGTGGATACGCGCGACGGCGGCGGCGTTCGGCATCGACGAGAGAGAGAGAGGGAGCGGTGGAGAGTGAGGAAAAGGGGAGAAGACGGCGAATGAAGGAGGGGCCAGGGGAGATGGCCCGAGGCGAGGCTTATCCCCTCGTCCACCTACCGTGTTGCGGTGGCGAGCGGTGGCCGGCGCGGGAGCGCTTGCCCACAGAGACGATGACACGGAGGTGAAGAAGGACGACGGGCAGGTGGGAGTGGGCTGGGCCAGCGCGGCCCAGTTGCCAGGTAAGTGGTCTTTGGCCTTTTTTTTCCTTTCTCTGTTTTCTGTTTTACTTTTATTTATTTAACAGAGAGGAAAAAGGATTTATTTGGGCATCCAAAATTATTCTGAAAAATGTGAAGCCAAGTCACATAATTCCTTAACAATATTTGGCACTGCCACAAATAATTTGGAGGCCAGTGGACTTCGTTTGGAATTTTTCATAAATAAATTAGCATTTAAAAAGGCTGGAATGGTGCTGCTTTAATTGCTAATGCTCATCTGTGCTCACGGGTGATGTTGTGTTCCTTAGCACATAGTTGTCTTGGATTATTTGCAAGATGATGAACATTTTCTCAGCAACTTTTGGGCAACTTTATTTTGCACTTGTGATTTGAATTTGAATTAAGTGGTGGAATTTGAAATGAGATATTATGCAATGAAGATCAAGCATAGTTAACCAGGGTGACTTGGCATGATCAGAGAGTGATCACTATGGTGTGAGGCTGGGGATGTTACAAATCTCCTCCACTACAAGAAATCTCGTCCTAAGATTTAAGTGGGGAAGTAAAGGGTAACTTCGGGAGAACTGACCCTTATCGAGTCGACTATCTGGTGGACAAATCAGAGATTGTGACAGAAGTATCTCTCGAGTTGAAACTCAGGAAAACGTCGAGAGCAAAGTATGAAGTTACAGTAGAAAGTTTCAAGCGAATGGGAATTCGATCGATACCTGAACAAAGAGCGAAAAGGGGTCCAAGGTACCGGGGGTAGATCATCTCTCGGAGGGTGACTCGTGATAAAACATAAAGTCATTAGCATAGGAAACTTCGGAATCAAAGTTGTATGGAAGAGTCAGGTTCCGATCCTGTGGAACTGTGGAGGGGTGTCGATCAAAATAGGGAGAACGGTGACATCTTACCGGTCACGACAACAAGGTATGTCAGATGATGGTCTGTCAGCTATGTCGGCAACAACGTCGGTACCAAGGGCGAGGGACGAAGAGAACCATTTTCCTGCTCGTGAAAATGAGGCGGACCACTAGGCAAAGTTCTCGTCCATCGGTGGTTACCGAAATGCCATCAGCAATAGTAACAGATTCACACTGACAAGGTTGTACATCGAGGTGTTTTTCATAGGCAGGGAACTGTTTCTGCTTATATCATATAGTTCACAGGAAAGGTTAAACAAAACAATGGAAAGGAAAATGTGTTTACACACAAGAAATAGGGGTATATCATTTCCCATTGATAAACGGAGCCTGATATACATGTTGGGACGGCAAGTTCAAAAGCATTTGAGTAAAGGGGCGAGGAATGAATCATGGTGTTACCCATGCAATGGTGTTTTGGAGAATTGATCAATGGACATGTAGCATTGCGTTTCCACGGTTCTCAAGGATATTCGAAATACCATAGTCATGCTCCAAAGTAGTGCAACATGGTGTTTCAAGTAAGGGCTGGATTTAAAGATCACAAGAGGTACAAAGGAACACTTCCAAGATTACCTCGGGACGTAAGGATTAACCAAGCACAATTAGGTCTGTGTTGGCAGAAAGTCAAGAATGTCATCGATGATATCACAAATCATCGAGGGCATAGATGGTATTTCTAGCCATGAATTCAATTGACATTTCAATAGAAGTCAGAATGTTGATGTTGATCTCGACGCAATTGTCGAGAGGCTCTATGAAGATGCCATCGAGCAGCGTCGACAACAAGCGGAAGGAATGATGAAGCGAAAGGTTATTGGAACCACGTATACGACATAAGCTCGAAATCAAGCTTGTTGTTCAAGGTGAATGATAAGATGAGGAGGATCGACGTAAGCTTAGCTCATCGTCGGAAGTTGCTCCGGGCATAAGGACCAGGTAGCTCATATTAAAATTACCACGACAAAAATATAGCCGATCAGGCTAGGGATGATGTGATAGGGTATTAAACTTCCCAGTAACAAGTACTAGGGGTAATACCGGAAGGTAAATCAGAGTAGAGGTTGGACGGGGAAAATGATTTGCAGAGGACAAGTATTTAACTTATCCGGAAAAAGTGGAATCAAGGAGGAAATATATGGTCGGAACCACGATTGCAAATGATCAATTCATGGATACAAGATGAACTTATACCAAGGAAATAGTTATCTTTACGAGCAGCTTCCACGATAAGTTCTACATCGGGTCCATGGGCATGAACACAAAGGTTCAAGGTCGACCCCCACTTCTTCAATGCACAACCTTTCATTCACTTCTCGTTTTCGAAGAAATTGTAGTGCTGAGAATTTAACTGGTGAAGCACCAGAAGAGTATGACTCGAATAACTTTCAAGTTCACACGAATTAGAGAAAGCATAGGTTCAACCCATCGGGACATTTTTACGAATCTATACCACACGCTTATAGAAGCAACAGACATCTCAAAATAGGATATGGACGAAAAAGAATTAAATGATACCGCATTGCCGAAGGCAATTGTAACAGGGGAAGAACTCTCAAAGATAGAAGATGAAGGATATTGGCGGATAATAACCCAACAAAAGATCAGGTGGTCGGCAAAGAATCCGATGGGAGTATCGGTACTCAGCCAGAGGAAGAAGATTGCCAATGCATCGGTTCTAAGGAAACATCTGAATAAACCGAAGCTTAAATGCGAAGGGTTTATGATTCCAAATTCGGGGAATCAGAGACAGAGGCTTTGATAAAAAGATGAGTATGTTGAATAGAATTAGATGGACAACTTTAACGTTCCGTCTTGTAGAGATCTCCACCCATGGTTACGAGACATGTTCTGGTCAGTAATCAGTCCCAAGTCAATAAGGAGAAGGAATGCACTACGTCTCCGTGCCATGCAAGCTGGGCGGATATTCAGACGGCAAGAAGGGGAGAATGCTTCAGTGCCAAACGCAATTTCAACGGGGAAGGAACCGATAAGGTCCTTAGATTACAGAATAATCGGTCGGATATTTGTCCACAAAAGGAATCAAGTGATCCGTGAGAACTAACGGGGTAAGGTTTTAACAACTGGTTCCACTTGAGAGTCCTCCGATAAAGGACAGGAAGCAAGCACACCGAACTAGGGAAGCACTTGAACAACCCAAGTATATAAAATTTAGAGGGTTCATGATTTCCAAACCCAGAAGTGACAATTGGTTCACCTGGGCAGAGGGATGAGTGAATTGTACATGCTTAGTTGGACAATCAATCAATACTTGATTGGTCGAGAACCAGCTCATGTCCGGAATGGTGACTGAGCCGGAAGGACGAAATCTAGGAATCGGCGGATGATAGAAAGCATTCACTGCAGAATGAATCAAGGATCCCGAAATGGCAACTGACGAGGAATGTCAACGAAGATTGCTAAACATATGGATTTAACCATAATGCAAGCAGGCAAGGGTAATCAAAAGTAATAGGCTGCAGAGGATTTTCGGGAGATCAGGTAGCAATTCAAATGTTTTGGTAAACACTTGACTAACTGGGAATGAACGGATCCTCAGTAAAGGTGAGGAATTATCAGCAGTGCGAAAGAAGCTGCACGGCAGTAGGTTCAAAGGATTCCCGTATTATCGAGAAGTATTACGGGGTATCTCGTACAAAAGAAGTATCTGGAAATGAAGATACAAACGGCAAGAATGGTTAGTTATCCACGGGGTTTTGTCGGTGGTCAGGAATTGCAAAGCAGTGGCACAGGGTCTCGGTTAATGTCGAGGACTATCTTCACAAGCTTTTGATGAAGCAGACGAACATCTGTAGTGAAGGGGCTCTCCGGGAGAAAGTGGTTACGAGATCCTAATGTCAGAGTTAGCAAAATCATTTAACCCGAATGGAAGAGAGATCAGAGTCCCAGAGTATAGATCGAGGAGTAAAAGATCCTAATACCACCCAGTTGGCGACGTGGGCCCATAATGAACTTGTATGTCTCTTTAGTTTGGACAGTCGTTCAACTTATATGTAATCGATGCTATTTATTAGTAGGACCATGAATCGTGCTATTAATGTGTTGCTTTTCTCTTCCGATCCTTTTGTTGCATACTTATATATTGCTTATATATTATCTATGAATTGCTACTAACGTTTTGTTTGTCTAGTGCATAGAGATGCCGTCGTATGTCGTGTACAAGGGTAAGGTTCCCGGAGTCTACGACGACTAGGAGGAGTGTCAGAGACAGGTTCACCGTTTCAGCGGTAACAGTTACAAAGGGTACACCACTAGGGCGAAGGCGGAAGCTAGATACGCGCGCTATCTAGCGGGAGAGAGGAGGGAGCGGAGGAGGAACCGGATGAAGACCAGTTTCATCGCGATGATGCTCATCGTGACCACAGCTCTCTTCTATGTGATGGTAGTTTAGATGATCGATATCGACTTTGTAATGTGATGACAAACTCGGCTAATATGATGAACTTTGCTAATGTCTCGAGACCTAAACTTGGCTAATGTTTGAACTTTGTTCGCTATTTCGAATTTGGAGACTAATATGATGAATTCTATTGTGTGATGTTTATATTCTGTGCTGTAACGTATTTTGTAACCTGTGCAAATACCAGAAAAGCAAAAAAAAATAATTCCTAATATTCATAGTAGTGGCGCACCATATTGAGAATTAGTGGCGCACCAAGATAAATACTAGTGGCGCATTATCGGGCATAGTAATGGCGCACTTGGGGCATAGGTGAAGGCAAATATGGCCCCCAGTTTGTGGCGCACCATATTGAGCATTAGTGGCGCACCAAGGCTAAATACCAGTGGCGCATTATGGGGCATAGTAATGGCGCACTTGGGGGCATACGTGAAGGTAAATATGGCCCCCTAGGAGGCATAGTAATGGCGCACTGTAGGACATAGTAATGGCGCACTATGTGGTGCGCCACTATTATCTGGGATACTAATGGCGCATCAGAGGTGCGCCATTACTATTTGTTACTAGTGGCGTGTTAATAGTGGCACACCTATAGTGCGCCATTAATAGCAAAAACTGGTGCGCCACTAACAGCCTTTTTTCTAGTAGTGTAATGACAACATACGTTATTCCCTTTGTCATTGGTATGTTACTTGCCCGAGATTCGATCATCGGTATCTTCATACCTAGTTCAATCTCGTTACTGGCAAGTCTCTTTACTCGTTCCGTAATGCATCATCCCGTAACTAACTCATTAGTCACATTGCTTGCAAGGCTTCTTATGATGTGCATTACCGAGAGGGCCCAGAGATACCTCTCCGATACTCAGAGTGACAAATCCTAATCTCGATCTATGCCAGCCCAACAAACACCTTCGGAGATACCTGTAGAGCATCTTTATGATCACCCAGTTTTGTTGTGACGTTTGATAGCACACAAGGTATTCCTCCGGTATCCGGGAGTTGCATAATCTCATAGTCAAAGAAATATGTATATGTCATGAAGAAAGCTATAGCAATAAAACTGAACGATCAAAATGCTTAGCTAACGGATGGGTCATGTCCATCACATCATTCCCCTAATGATGTGATCTCGTTCATCAAATGACAACACATGTCTATGGTTAGGAAACTTAACCATCTTTGATTAATGAGCTAGTCTAGTAGAGGCTTAGTAGGGACTCGGTGTTTTGTCTATGTATCCACACATGTATTAAATTTCCGGTTAATACAATTCTAGAATGAATAATAAGCATTTATCATGATATAAGGAAATATAAAATAACAACTTTATTATTGCCTCTAGGGCATATTTCCTTCAGTCTCCCACTTGCACTAGAGTCAATAATCTAGTTCACATCGCCATGTGATTTAACACCAATAGTTCACATCTTCATGTGACCAACACCCAAAGGGTTTACTAGAGTCAATAATCTAGTTCACATCGCTATGTGACTAACACCCAAAGAGTACTAAGGTGTGATCATGTTTTGCTTGTGAGAGAAGTTTAGTCAATGGGTCTGCCACATTCAGATCCGTATGTATTTTGCAAATTTCTATGTCTACAATGCTCTGCATGGAGCTACTCTAGCTAATTGCTCCCACTTTCAATACTTATCCAGATTGAGACTCAGAGTCATCTGGATCGGTGTAAAAGCTTGCATCAACGTAACTCTTTACGACGAACTCTTTATCACCTCCATAACCGAGAAACATTTCCTTAGTCCTCTAAGGATAATTTTTTTTTACCGCTGTCTAGTGATCTACTTCTGGATCACTATTGTACCCCCTTGACAAACTCATGGCAACGTACACAACAGGTTTGGTACACAGCATGGCATACTTTATAGAAACTATGACTAAGGCATAGGGAATGACTTTCATTCTCTCTCTATATTCTGCCGTGGTCGGGTTTTGAGTCTTACTCAACTTCACACCTTGTAACACAGGTAAGAACCCTTTCTTTGACTGATCCATTTTGAACTCCTTCAAAATCTTGTCAAGGTATGTGCTTTGTGAAAGTCCTATCAAACGTCTTGATCTATCTCTATAGATCTTGATGCTTAATATATAAGCAGCTTCACCGAGGTCTTTTATTGAAAAAATCTTATTCAAGTATCCTTTTATGCTATCCAGAAATTTTATATCATTCCCGATCAACAATATGTCATCCACATATAATATCAGAAATGCTACAGAGCTCCGACTCACTTTCTTGTAAATACAGGCTTCACCATAAGTCTGTATAAAACCATATGCTTTGATTACCTTATCAAAGCGTATATTCCAACTCTGAGATGCTTGCACCAGTCCATAGATGGATCGCTGCAGTTTGCATACTTTGTTAGCATCTTTAGGATCGACAAAACCTTTTGGTTGCATCATATACAACTCTTTTTTAAGAAATCCATTAAGGAATGCAGTTTTGACATCCATTTGCCAGATTTCATAAAACGCGGCAATTGCTAACATGATTTGGACAGACTTAAGCATCGCTACGAGTGAGAAAATCTCATCGTAGTCAACACCTTGAACTTTGTCGAAAACCTTTTGCGACAAGTCGAGCTTTGTAGATAGTAACACTACCATCAGTGTCCGTCTTCCTCTTGAAGATCCATTTATTCTTAATGGCTTGCCGATCATCGGGCAAGTCCAACAAAGTCCATACTTTGTTCTCATACATGGATCATATCTCAGATTTCATGGCCTCAAGCCATCTGTCAGAATCTGGGCTCATCATAACTTCTTCATAGTTCGTAGGTTCGTCATGGTCTAGTAACATGACTTCCAGAACAGGGTTACCGTACTACTTTGGTGCGGAATTGTAGGAGATATGCCCTAGAGGTAATAATAAATGTTATTGATTATCTCCCTGTTCATAATTAGGTTTATGTTCCATGCTATAACTGCTATGGTTCTCGAGTCTGCAAATAAAACGAGGCTCGGAGGAAGACTCATATGCACGTGTGGAATAATAAATGATAAAATGTATTCCTAGTCAAGCCTCTATGACTGGCTCAAGTATTGCATGATGATCCTGTTTTCCTGATCATGGGCATGACTATGCCAGCAATTTTGAGGGCACAATGTTAACAGAACATTTGTGTTGAATCGACCCGATTGATGTTATGCTATGAGGTTCTTTCGTCACAAGTTAATGGTTAATAACACAGAGATGGTTAATGTTTGCATGATTCCTTAGACCATGAGAGTATCGAGTTTCTTCATGCTTGCTTCATGAACTTTGGGGTTTGTTAAACGTCATCCGTAAATGGGTGGCTATTACGGCGGCTTACGGGTTCATGGAAAAGTGTGTCAAGTAACTTGATAGCTCAAGATTGGGATTTGCTCCTCCGGCGATGGAGAGATATCTCTGGGCCCTCTCGGTATTACGGTATCCATCATCGTCTGGCCAGACACTTTGTGATTTGATCACGGGGATGCCGGAACATGGTAACGAGAAAAGAGAACAATACCGGTAACGAGGTAACTAGCATAGTGGACAAGTGTTGATCCACGGGAATGCCAACATGTCTCACCTCGGGTATTTGTAACATATCACGAAGCAACAGGACTAGCACACGGCAACTGGAGGTTCACTCGAATATTCATTCGTGTGGGTATAGGGGTCAATATGGGTGTCCACGGCTCCGATGTTGATCATTGATCGGAAGGGGTTCCGTGTCATGTCTATACTTCACCGAACCTATAGGGTCACACGCTTAAGGGTCATCTATCTGCTGAATACTAGATAGGGAGTCTGAGAGAAAATCACCGAAAAAGTTTCGGACACCGAAAAGTTTCGGACAGCGGAAAAGTTCCGCAGAGAGAGGTCACCGGATGAGTTCCGGTGAAACTGAAAAGTTGTTTCAGGGGATACCATTAAGTCAAAATGGTTTCGGCACATGCCTGATAATTCTTGGAGGATACCAGAATCATTCTGGAAACTTCTGGGAATTTTCTGGAAGAAAAACCGGAAATGTTCCGGGGCTGCCGGAACTGCTTCAGATGCTTTTCGCAGATGAAATCACTAAACTGGAATTGTTCCAGAACGCATTGAAAATTATTTTAGTGGGTACTGGAAATGTTCTAAGCCCACATAAATATTTTCAGTTCGAACGGACGCTGAAAAATGTCGTCGTGAATAGTGAAAGTGCTTTTTGGGAATTTTATGGAAAGCACCTTTTTGGAAATTCCAAAAGGGCCTTCTAGAAGGGGAAGGAGGGCATGGCACCTCATGGGGGGGTCCCCCCCCAAGGGTGGCCGGCCAAGGAGGTGGAGCACCATGGTGCTCCACATGGCACTCCCATATGGCATATTCCCTTTTGGAAAGGGATATTCCAAGGGCACTTTGGGGTTTTTGTGTGACAATTTTACCCCTTGGCTAGCCTATATATAGGAGTGATCTTGGCAGCCATTTCCCCATCCTTAGCTCTCACACAAGCCATGCATGATCTGGCATTCTCTCTCCCTCCCAGCGAAATAGTTTCGTAGAGCCGAAAGGCTGTCTGGGTTCCGGTGGGAACTAGTTCTGGACGGCGAAGCCCTGCCGGATAGATGACACCGTATGTGTGCAACTCTGTAGAGAGGTCGTAGTTTCGATCTTAGTGCCCGAGGGGATGTTCGAGAGTGCCTCCCGAAGGGCTGTCCAAGTGACGGTCCGAGTTCTGTGAGTCCTCCCGAAGGGCTGTCCGAGTGACCGTTCGAGTTTCGAAGGTCCTCCCGAAGGGCTGTCCGCGACATCGTCTGGGGGACTGTTCGACAGCCTCCCGGAGGGCTGTCCGAAGGGAAGACGAGGGTATACATCCTCGCGGTTGGGAGGTTGTAAATCCTAGCTGCGGGGATCTACACCGCCGATCGTCATCGACTCTACTTCCGCTGCGCTTCGAGTCGGTAACGAAAATGATCAAACCTTGTATGCAGTCTCCATAGTGGTCCTGGGCTGGTGCGTAGGTCGGAAAATTTTTGTTTTCTGCTGCGTTACCCTACAGTGGCATCATGAGCCGTGCTATGCGTAGATGCAGGTTGCGATCTAGAATACATGGAGATGTATGGGTGTTGCACAATATAATTAGGTAGTAGATGAGTTCTATTACTGAAAATTATTTGTGCGGGTAGCAGATGAAATCTGTTACCCGATGTTCTTGTTGCTTCCCTTGAATTTGCGTAGTCCTGATCTTGACAGCATTGTGGAATCTCACAAAGTTCTGGCAATCCGCGATCCTTTCATGCTGCTCCTGAGTATGCTGATTGACAGATTAACGAAGTGCTAACAGTTCTTTGGGTTCCACTTTAGTCAAAGAAAGATGGATGTTTCGCAGACGAAAGGGCAATGCAGATATGATCTGCACGGGGGTCATGCGTATGACGAAGTTTAGTATGGGGCTCGAGATTTTATTATCTCGGTTTTCATACACCCTGGAAAGTTAATCTAGCGACTTGAATTATCATACTTGATGATGGACGTTGGTAGCTTCGGTTTGTTTCGAAACCTTAGAAGCCACGTAAAACAAGTTTTTGCATGAACCGATTAGAGGCGTCTAACTTGGTTTTGCAGGAGGGTTTGCATGTGCATATGATGTGGTATAGCAGTGCTCATAATAATTTGATTATGTATGAGATGACTATATGATGTAAATTAATTAACATGACCTGCGTGTCATGATTTGGCATGATGGCTGGAGCCATATGATTGCACTTTAAATGACCTGCGTGTCAACCTTGTGTAATGCATTATTTTATTAGCTATAGAGATAGCAATATTATTTGGTGCATCGACAAGGTGGTGGAAATCTTCGCGAAGGTGATCACCGACGTGAATGCCGAAGACGAAGGAATACAAGACTTCTCCGTCAGAAAGGGCTATACCATATCATGCTATTATGAATTGCCTGAGATGTTTATCCCTTATGTTGCACCCTTCTTGATTGCGCGGTAGTCGCTTTTATTAGGGTGATCTCTCACAAAAATATCAAGTAGTTATTGTTCTCCCAAGTGTAGCACCGTCACGGCACCTAACTTTTCGGGGTATCACATGCTAACATGGGTACGAACGATTAGGGATGTGTGAGGCGGGTGAGTTGAGACCTCGCAGCGAGATCACTTGGTTGTCTTGACGTTCAGGCATGAAAGTCATGAGCTCGGAACACACGCATCGAAAGATGAACAAGAGTCACATAGAGATGTGATTGGCAAGTTTGCCTACCGATTGAGATTTTCGTCATCAGTGATGCTACCATCAATGGCGTTGAATTGAAATGCGGATCTTGAATCACTCACAATCAATTATGAGAGATATTGATTTGAGTGGGAGCGCACTGTAGAATTAATTCTTTTAATTCTCAGTGCAATTAATTTTGAACACTGTCTAAGTGTGATTTGCATAATAGTTGTAGAATAATGGCTCGCATTTCCACCTTCCCTATTAAAATTGAATAGCTGTTAAATATCTGGTTAAAACTTTACGGTTGGTAACGTAATGTGAGGATTGTCCTCAAGAGTGCCGAGAAGGACTTTGTCCTATCGCATACTTTCGGTATTCTCTCGCTTATGCTATGGATCATGTGACTCTCGTTCGTTGATCCAAAAGCTAGAATTCCATTTCAGTCAAGCGCAATATGTTTGTTTCCATGAGACCCAAACTTCGAAAGTTTGGATAGTTATGTGATATTCATGGAATCTGAAAATTATTTTCAGAGACAGACAAAGGCTAAAAGATATGAGATAGCCAAAGCAATGTTTGTTTGCAAACTATTAGTAAAGGAGTTTACTATCCATTAGACTGATAAGAGAGGGATCCAGAAGAACGCCTGTCATATGATGAAAGGTGAATAAAACAACAACTTAAAGAGAAAGGAAGTGTCCGAAGGGTGTTAGTAAGACTTTCACGCCTAGGAAGTCCGGGGCTAACGCCACTCTTAAGTTCGGTGCTTTTTCTGAGAGTAGGAGAAAAACTGAAAGTTAAACTGTTAGAAGTATAAAGGCAGAAAGAAAGGAGACTGGAATATCCAGCTCATGTATGAATGTCATACAAGTTTTTGATGTATAGAAGGCTGGTCAAAGATATAGTCCTTGGGAATTATGATTAAATTGTTAATCACTGATTCTTGGGTATTGTGAGTTAATCACAAAGATACCCGCTCGATTGCTTTCTGTTGCAACTCGATGTAAGAACTACTATGGCCTGAAAGACTAGCCAGAAATGAGTTTTAGGTATACACGGGGAACATAGTAAATGTTACTATACCTTCCATCGGTGTATTACCGTCTGTATTTATTTTTATAATTCGTTTGGAGTTTCACAAACTCTAGCCCATTGCATAAGGTATCTTGCAAGAAGTTTGTTTATAAGAGAACTTTTGATGTTCGATGTTATGAATAACATAAGGGCCATACTTTCATTATGAATGAGATGTATGTTATGAATATTGATAATAATACATTACCTCTGGGTTTACTTTCATAATTCATTTTAGAGTTTCATACACTCTAGGCCTTTGCACAATGTTTGTTGCAAAAGAATTGTTCATAGAAGAACAATTGTTGTTCAGTATTATGAATAACATGAGGGCCATACTTCCATCATCGATGAGACGTATGTTATGAATATTGATGGTAATATGATACATCCATAACACTGACGCTAAATGTCATAAGACTAAAAGAATACCACACAAGTGTGGCACTGCATTTGGTCACATTGGAGAAACCCGCATGGAAAATTCCATTATGATGGATTTTTGAAGTCGTTTGATTTTGAATCACCTGACACTTGCAACTTTCCTCCGAAAAGTGAAGTGACTGAAATACCGTTCACAGGCAATAAGGAACGAGCAAAGAACTTATTGGTGATCATACATTTTGATGTATGTAGTCCGATAAATGTTGTTGCAAGTAGTGGATTTATCTATCTTCAGAAATGACTCAAGTAGATATATGGATATTTACTTGATGAGACGTAAGTCTGGATCTTTTGAAATCATTTGAAAGGTTTTCAAAATAAAGTAGAAGTTATTGTAACAAGAAAATTATGTTTCTACAATTCGATTGCAGAAAGAAATATTTGAGCTACAAGTTTAGCGAATGTCTGATGAGTTGTGAAAATAGTTTCATAACTTACACCACCCGGAACACCACTGTGAGTGGAAAGTCCGTGAAGATGTAATCGAACCATTTATGACATGGTAAGATCAAAGATGACATAAATAAATTTGCCATTATCCCTTTTAAAAGGTGATGCTTTAGAGACTACGGCTTTTACACTGAAAAGAGCTCCATCAGGTCTGTTGAAATGACACCATGGTATGGTACGCCCAACCATGTTATATCTTTTCTTAACATTTGGAATATGGGGCTTGTGTAAAAGGTTACAAACCTATTCCAAATCAGACAAGTGCTACTTTGTAGGTTATCCCAAGTCATTGGGTATTCCTCCCTCACTATACCGAGGCAAATAGGTTTGCCACAAAGAACGGTATGCTTTTAAAGAGAATTGTTCTTGCAAAAGGTGAGTGGGAGGACAGTGCAACTCGACGAGATAACCAGTATCTTCGTCATCAGGTCAAAGGAAAGGAACCTTGGAAGTGATTCCGGAGTTTCCTACTGCGACTGATACGGAAGTCTCTACAATAAAATGTATGGACTTTAGTCGAACTTGCAGCTGAACCACGTAGGCAAGGCTCGTGCAAACCTCTCAGGTGCGCAAACGAGATATTGTTGTTAGACAACAGTATACCTACGATACACAAGGAAGTGTTGATGGGCCCTGACTCCGGAATTGGCTAAATGCCAATATAATCCGAGATAGTTTCCATATAAGTGATTCAAGATTAAAACCTTGATACACCTTTCGGAAGACTTAGAGTCTGACGAATATTTATGGAACTTAAAACTGATACGGATAAAAATGTTTTATCCATAAAGCTCGACTTGTTGCAATATACAAGTTCAAGGAGTTGACTACGATGAGATTGTTTCACCGTAGCGATGCTTAAAGTCGGTTCGGGTTGAACTAGCAATTAATACATATTTCAGTCATGAGATATGAAACATGGATGCCAAAAGGATTTCCATAAGATGGAAATGCAACCTAGGACTTGTGAGTGATACAGTCCAAAGTATTTTGTCGATCCAGAGGATGCTAGTGAATGTGCATACTTCAGAGTTCCAGCAATGGACAGAAGAGAGCAAAATGGAGTTGGAATCTTCGCTTTGATGAAATGGTCAAAAAGGTTTTGACTTCATCAATGGGTAACGAAGATGCTTATGATTCAAGAAAGTAAGTGGGAGCATAACAAAATTTCTAAAAACCGTTGTGTGCTTGACACATTGTTAATTGGAAATAAATTTCTTGACACGAATTTGGACTTCATTTGAAAATAGTTTTTCGATGAAGTGCTTGGGCTAAATAGCCTTTATATTAGGCATGATGATCTATGGAGATAGATTTACCTAATGGGGCTGAGCAAAGATACATATTGACAAGATGCTAAAACCTTTTAGCATTAAAAACGTCAAGGAGTGATTCTTGCCGAAGTCACATGGAAAGAGTTTTTGCAAGACTCGGTGTCCCAAAACACTGATGAGCAAAATACATGATGGAGATTCCACACACTCTTGTGTTTGGATTAATCATGTATTCCATGGTATGTAAAAACAACCAGATATGTCCAATACTCCCAAAGTTGTTGCAAGTATAGATACCAAAGTGATCAAAAGTACTGATCATGGGACAACAGTGAAAAAGGGTCATTAAGTACTATAGTAGCACTGATGACATGTTTTCTCGCAAGCGGAGATCATGAAGAGTTCGTTGTAAAAGGTTACATCGATACAGTCTTCATCCATGCTCCAAGCGATTTTCGATTATGTTAAGGGTTTTGTGCAATACACAATATGGTGGCACGGTAGTTGGAAATTGTTCCAAACAAGTTACTGTGGCGAATTCTATAACAGAGGCAAAGTATGTTGCCGCTTTCAAAAGCGACAAAGAAGATGTTGAATCATATAGTTCATTCATGAACTTAGTATGGTTCCAAGATGGCTTTTGTCAATGGGACACTACTGCAAGTAGTTGCTCCATAACTCAGTCTGAGGAATCCAGGTTCGACCTGTGATTCGCATACATACCAAGCCAAGTCCACACAAAATATGAATTTTGTGAAAGCGTGAAGACGCGAGGATATGCAAAGATACACACGGAGCTGAAGTCGTCAGATCCGTTGGACATTCAGGCTATACCACAAGCGAAGCATATTTACACCGGTGTGCCACAGGTGTAAAGTGCATTAGCATTAACTAGATTATTGACTCTAGTGCAAGTGGGAGTCTGTAGGAGATATGCCCTAGAGGTAATAATAAATGTTATTGATTATCTCCCTGTTCATAATTAGGTTTATGTTCCATGCTATAACTGCTATGGTTCTCGAGTCTGCAAATAAAACGAGGCTCGGAGGAAGACTCATATGCACGTGTGGAATAATAAATGATAAAATGTATTCCTAGTCAAGCTTCTATGACTGGCTCAAGTATTGCATGATGATCCTGTTTTCCTGATCATGGGCATGACTATGCCAGCAATTTTGAGGGCACAATGTTAACAGAACATTTGTGTTGAATCGACCCGATTGATGTTATGCTATGAGGTTCTTTCGTCACAAGTTAATGGTTAATAACACAGAGATGGTTAATGTTTGCATGATTCCTTAGACCATGAGAGTATCGAGTTTCTTCATGCTTGCTTCATGAACTTTGGGGTTTGTTAAACGTCATCCGTAAATGGGTGGCTATTACGGCGGCTTACGGGTTCATGGAAAAGTGTGTCAAGTAACTTGATAGCTCAAGATTGGGATTTGCTCCTCCGGCGATGGAGAGATATCTCTGGGCCCTCTCGGTATTACGGTATCCATCATCGTCTGGCCAGACACTTTGTGATTTGATCACGGGGATGCCGGAACATGGTAACGAGAAAAGAGAACAATACCGGTAACGAGGTAACTAGCATAGTGGACAAGTGTTGATCCACGGGAATGCCAACATGTCTCACCTCGGGTATTTGTAACATATCACGAAGCAACAGGACTAGCACACGGCAACTGGAGGTTCACTCGAATATTCATTCGTGTGGGTATAGGGGTCAATATGGGTGTCCACGGCTCCGATGTTGATCATTGATCGGAAGGGGTTCCGTGTCATGTCTATACTTCACCGAACCTATAGGGTCACACGCTTAAGGGTCATCTATCTGCTGAATACTAGATAGGGAGTCTGAGAGAAAATCACCGAAAAAGTTTCGGACACCGAAAAGTTTCGGACAGCGGAAAAGTTCCGCAGAGAGAGGTCACCGGATGAGTTCCGGTGAAACTGAAAAGTTGTTTCAGGGGATACCATTAAGTCAAAATGGTTTCGGCACATGCCTGATAATTCTTGGAGGATACCAGAATCATTCTGGAAACTTCTGGGAATTTTCTGGAAGAAAAACCGGAAATGTTCCGGGGCTGCCGGAACTGCTTCAGATGCTTTTCGCAGATGAAATCACTAAACTGGAATTGTTCCAGAACGCATTGAAAATTATTTTAGTGGGTACTGGAAATGTTCTAAGCCCACATAAATATTTTCAGTTCGAACGGACGCTGAAAAATGTCGTCGTGAATAGTGAAAGTGCTTTTTGGGAATTTTATGGAAAGCACCTTTTTGGAAATTCCAAAAGGGCCTTCTAGAAGGGGAAGGAGGGCATGGCACCTCATGGGGGGGTCCCCCCCCAAGGGTGGCCGGCCAAGGAGGTGGAGCACCATGGTGCTCCACATGGCACTCCCATATGGCATATTCCCTTTTGGAAAGGGATATTCCAAGGGCACTTTGGGGTTTTTGTGTGACAATTTTACCCCTTGGCTAGCCTATATATAGGAGTGATCTTGGCAGCCATTTCCCCATCCTTAGCTCTCACACAAGCCATGCATGATCTGGCATTCTCTCTCCCTCCCAGCAAAATAGTTTCGTAGAGCCGAAAGGCTGTCTGGGTTCCGGTGGGAACTAGTTCTGGACGGCGAAGCCCTGCCGGATAGATGACACCGTATGTGTGCAACTCTGTAGAGAGGTCGTAGTTTCGATCTTAGTGCCCGAGGGGCTGTTCGAGAGTGCCTCCCGAAGGGCTGTCCAAGTGACGGTCCGAGTTCTGTGAGTCCTCCCGAAGGGCTGTCCGAGTGACCGTTCGAGTTTCGAAGGTCCTCCCGAAGGGCTGTCCGCGACATCGTCTGGGGGACTGTTCGACAGCCTCCCGGAGGGCTGTCCGAAGGGAAGACGAGGGTATACATCCTCGCGGTTGGGAGGTTGTAAATCCTAGCTGCGGGGATCTGCACCGCCGATCGTCATCGACTCTACTTCCGCTGCGCTTCGAGTCGGTAACGAAAATGATCAAACCTTGTATGCAGTCTCCATAGTGGTCCTGGGCTGGTGCGTAGGTCGGAAAATTTTTGTTTTCTACTGCGTTACCCTACAGGAATGTGCTCTGGTTGACCTACGAGGTTCAGTAGTAACTTGATCTGAAGTTTCATGATCATTATCATTGCTTCCTCTCTAGTTGGTGTAGGCATCACGGGAATGGATTTCACTGATGTGCTATTTTCCAATTCGAGAGAAGGTACAATTACCTCATCGAAGTTTTACTTTTCTCCCACTCACTTCTTTCGAGAGAAACTCCTTTTCTAGAAAGGATCCAATCTTAGCAACAAAGATCTTGCCTTCGGATCTGTGGTAGAAGGTGTACCCAACAGTTTCTTTTGTGTATCCTATGAAGACGCACTTATCCGATTTGGGTTCGAGCTTATCAGGCTGAAACTTTTTCACATAAGCATCGCAACCCCAAACTTTAAGAAACGACAGCTTTGGTTTCTTGCCAAACCACAGTTCATACGGTGTCGTCTCAACGGATTTAGATGGTGCCCTATTTAACGTGAATGCAGCTGTCTCTAATGCATAACCCCAAAACGATAGTGGTAAATCGGTAAGAGACATCATACATCGCACTATATCTAATAAAGTACGATTACGACGTTTGGACACACCATTACGCTGTGGTGTTCCAGGTGGCGTGAGTTGTGAAACTATTCCACATTGTTTTAAATGAAGGCCAAACTCGTAACTCAAATATTCGCCTCCGCGATCAGATCGTAGAAACTTTATTTTCTTGTTACGATGATTCTCCACTTCACTCTAAAATTCTTTGAACTTTTCAAATGTTTCAGACTTGTGTTTCATTAAGTAGATATACCCATATCTGCTCAAATCATCTGTGAAGGTCAGAAAATAATGATACCCGCCGCGTGCCTCAATACTCATCGGACCGCATACATCGGTATGTATTATTTCCAATAAGTCATTAGCTCGCTCCATTGTTCCGGAGAACGGAGTTTTAGTCATCTTGCCCACGAGGCATGGTTCGCAAGTATCAAATGATTCATAATCAAGTGATTCCAAAAGCCCATCTGCATGGAGTTTCTTCATGCATTTTACACCAATATGACATAAACGGCAGTGCTACAAGTATGTTGCACTATCATTATCAACTTTGCATCTTTTGGCATCAATATTATGAATATGTGTATCACTACGATCGAGATTCAATAAACCATTCACATCGGGTGTATGACCATAGAAGGTTTTATTCATGTAAATAGAACAACAATTATTCTTTCACTTAAATGAATAACCGTATTGCAATAAACATGATCCAATCATATTTATGCTCAACGCAAACACCAAATAACATTTATTTTAGGTTCAACACTAATCCCGAAGGTAAAGGGAGTGTGCGATGGTGATCTTATCAACCTTGGAATCACTTCCAACACACATCGTCACCTCGCCCTTAACCAGTATCTGTTCATTTTGCAACTCCTGTTTCGAGTTACAAATGTTAGCAACTGAACCGGTATCAAATACCCAGGGGCTACTATGAACACTAGTAAAGTACACATCAATAACATGTATATCAAATATACCTTTGTTCACTTTGCCATCCTTCTTATCCGCCAAATATTTGGGGTAGTTCCACTTCCAGTGACCATTTCCTTTGTAGTAGAAGCACTCAGTTTCAGGCTTGGGTCCAGCTTTGGGCTTCTTCACGGGAGTGGCAACTTGCTTGCCATTCTTCTTGAAGTTCCCTTTCTTTCCCTTGCCCTTTTTCTTGAAACTAGTGGTCTTGTTAACCATCAACACTTGATGCTATTTCTTGATTTCTACCTTCGCCGATTTCAGCATCGCGAAGAGCTTGGGAATCGTTTTCGTCATCCCTTGCATATTATAGTTTATCACGAAGTTCTAGTAATTTGGTGATAGTGACTAGATAACTCTGTCAATCACTATCTTATCTGGAAGATTAACTCCCACTTGATTCAAGCGATTGTAGTACCCAGACATTCTGAGCACATGCTCACTAGCTGAGCTATTCTCCTCCATCTTGTAGGCAAAGTACTTGTCAGAGGTCTCATACCTCTTAACACGGGAATGAGTCTGAAATATCATTTTCAGCTTCTTGGAACATCTCATATGCTCCATGGTGTTCAAAACATTCGGTTCTAAGCCGTAAAGTATGGTGCATTAAACTATCAAGTAGTCATCATACCGAGCTTGCAAAACGTTCATAACATCTGCATCTGCTCCTGCAACAGGTTCGTCACCTAGTGGTGCATCAAGGACATAATTCTTCTGCGCAGCAATGAGGATAATCCTCAGATCACGGACCCAGTCCGCATCATTGCTACTATCATCTTTCAACTTAGTTTTCTCTAGGAACATATCAAAAATAAAATAGGGGAGCTATACGCAAGCTATTGATCTATAAGATAGATATGCAAATACTATCAGGACTAAGTTCATGATAAATTAAGTTCAATTAATCAAATTACTTAAGAACTCCCACTTAGATAGACATCCCTCAAGTCATCTAAATGATCACGTGATCCGAATCAACTAAACCATGTCCGATCATCACGTGAGATGGAGTAGTCTTTAATGGTGAACATCTCTATGTTGATCATATCTACTATATGATTCATGTTCGACCTTTCGGTCTCCAGTGTTCCGAGGCCATGTCTGTACATGCTAGGCTCGTCAAGTTTAACCCGAGTATTCCGCATGTGCAAAACTGTCTTGCACCCGTTGTATGTGAACGTAGAGCCTATCACACCCGATCATCACGTGGTGTCTTAGCACGACGAACTGTCGCAACGGTGCATACTCAGGGAGAACACTTATACCTTGAAATTTTAGTAAGGGATCATCCTATAATGCTACCGCCGTACTAAGCAAAATAATATGCATATAAAAGATAAACATCACATGCAATCAAAATATGTGACATGATATGGCCATCATCATCTTGTGCCTTTGATCTCCATCTCCAAAGCACCGTCATGATCTCCATCGTCACCGGCTTGACACCTTGATCTCCATCATAGCGTCATGGTCGTCTCGCCAACTATTGCTTCTACAACTATCGCTAACGCATAGTGATAAAGTAAAGCAATTACATGGCGTTTGCATTTCATACAATAAAGCGACAACCATAAGGCTCCTGCCAGTTGCCGATAACTTTTACAAAACATGATCATCTCATACAACAACATATATCACATCATGTCTTGACCATATCACATCACAACATGCCCTGCAAAAACAAGTTAGACGTCCTCTACTTTGTTGTTGCAAGTTTTACGTGGCTGCTACGGGCTTCTAACAAGAACCGTTCTTACCTACGCATCACAACCACAACAATGTTTCGTCAAGTTTGCTGTTTTAACCTTCAGCAAGGACCGGTCGTAGTCAAATTCGATTCAACTAAAGTTGGAGAAACAGACACCCGCCAGCCACCTTTATGCAAAACTAGTTGCATGTCTGTCGGTGGAACCGGTCTCATGAACGTGGTCATGTAAGGTTGGTCCGGGCCGCTTCATCCAACAATACCGCCGAATCAAAATAAGATGTTGGTGGTAAGCAGTATGACTATCACCGTCCACAACTCTTTGTGTTCTACTCGTGCATATCATCTACGCATAGACCTGGCTCGGATGCCACTGTTGGGAAACGTAGCATGCAATTTCAAAAAAATTCCTACGCTCACGCAAGATCTATCTAGGAGATGCATAGCAACAAGACGGGGAGAGTGTGTCCACGTACCCTCGTAGACCGAAAGCGGAAGCATTTGTTAATGCGGTTGATGTAGTCGAACTTCTTCTCGTTCCGACCGATCAAGCACCGAACGTACGGCACCTCCGAGTTCTGCACATGTTCAGCTCGATGACGTCCCTCGAACTCTTGATCCAGCAAAGTGTCGAGGGAGAGTTCCGTCAGCACGACGGTGTGGTGACGGTGATGGTGAAGTGATCCACGCAGGGCTTCGCCTAAGCACTACGTGAATATGACCGGAGGCGTAAACTGTGGAGAGGGGCGCCGCACACGGCTAACAATTGTTGGTATGTGTTCTAGCGGTGCCTCCCCCTCATATATATATATATATATATATATATATATATATATATATATATATATATATAGGTTGGAGGGGAGGAGAGGCAGCCAAGGGGGCGCCCCAAGTAGGAGGAATCCTACGTGGGCGCCTCCCAATTTGGCCTCCCCTTTACCATATCCACCGGAGGGGGAAGGAAAGAGGAGGGAGGAGGGAAGGAAGGGGGAGGCCGAATCCCTCCCCTTCCTTCTCTCTTTCCCCTTTCCTTCCTCCTAAGGTGCGGCCCATATGGGGGGGCGCAGCAGCCCCTGCTGGCTGCTGCATTTCCCCTCTTGGCCCATTAGGCCCATATCTTTGCCGGGGTTGCCCGGAATCCCTTTCCGGTGACCCGATATGTACCCGGTACCCCCGGAACACTTCCGGTGTCCGAATATCATCGTCCTATATATGAATTTTTACCTCTCGACCATTTCGAGACTCCTCGTCATGTCCGTAATCTCATCCGGGACTCCGAACAACATTCGGTCACCAAATCACATAACTCATATAATAGAAAATCGTCATCGAACGTTAAGCGTGCGGACCCTACGGGTTCGAGAACTATGTAGACATGACCGAGACACCTCTCCGGTCAATAACCAACAGCGGAACCTGAATGCTCATATTGATTCCCACATATTCTACGAAGATCTTTATCGGTCGTACCGTAATGACAACATACGTTATTCCCTTTGTCATTGGTATGTTACTTGCCCGAGATTCGATCGTCGGTATCTTCATACCTAGTTCAATCTCATTACCGGCAAGTCTCCTTACTCGTTCCGTAATGCATCATCCCATAACTAACTCATTAGTCACATTTCTTGCAAGGCTTCTTATGATGTGCATTACCGAGAGGGCCCAGAGATACCTCTCCGATACTCGGAGTGACAAATCCTAATATCGATCTATGCCAGCCCAACAAACACCTTCGGAGATACCTGTAGAGCATCTTTATGATCACCCAGTTTTGTTGTGACGTTTGATAGCACACAAGGTATTCCTCCGGTATCCGGGAGTTGCATAATCTCATAGTCAAAGGAATATGTATATGTCATGAAGAAAGCTATAGCAATAAAACTGAACGATCAAAATGCTTAGCTAACGGATGGGTCATGTCCATCACATCATTCTCCTAATGATGTGATCCTGTTCATCAAATGACAACACATGTCTATGGTTAGGAAACTTAACCATCTTTGATTAACGAGCTAGTCTAGTAGAGGCTTACTAGGGACTCGGTGTTTTGTCTATGTATCCACACATGTATTAAGTTTACGGTTAATACAATTCTAGCATGAATAATAAACATTTATCATGATATAAGGAAATATAAAATAACAACTTTATTATTGCCTCTAGAGCATATTTCCTTCACTCGGTAGATATCAAGAGAATCTAGGCACAGAGCACTGGAAGATGGTAAAGAAAGCATTGCATTATGCGCAAGGCACGAAGGACCACATGCTAACATACAGGAGATCTGATTCCCTAGAGATAAGAGGGTATTCAGACGCAGATTTTGCGGGAGACAGAGATGATAGAAAATCCACGTCTGGATACGTGTTCACTCTCGCTGGAGGGGCTGTTTCGTGGAGAAGCTCCAAACAGTCAATAGTTGGATCGTCCACGATGTATGCAGAATTTATTGCATGTTATGAGGCCACGGGGCAGGAGATATGGTTAAAGAAATTTATACCCGACTTGAAAGTGGTAGATTGTATTGACAAGCCACTAAAGATGTACTGTGACAACTAGCCCGCAGTATTCTATGCTCACAACAACAAGTCGAGTAATGCTGCTAAAACAATAGAGATCAAGTATTATGTTGTGAAAGATAAAATTCAGGATCACACTATAAGTCTCGAGCATATAAGGACAAAGGATATGCTTGCGAATCCGCTTACGAAAGGCTTACCACCCAATGTGTTCAAGGAACACTTCGCCGGCATGGGTTTAATGGAAAGCCTATGACTCATGGATCATGAGAGGCCCAAAAGGAATAGAATTTGTTTCAAAACAGAGAGGTATATTGTAGGTGTCTGATTCTATCGGCAATTGAGCTGTGACGATGAAACATGCTCTATGTACCAATCGGTGATGAAACTTGTAAAGTATAAAGTTAAAAGTAAAGTTGAGATCAAGGGGGAGAATGTTAGATTGATCTCCACCCGTTTGAGCCCAACGGCTCCACGAGCCCCTTGGCCTGCGCCCTGATCGGGGGCGCCCAGCCCTCTTCTGGTTGGTGGGCCCCTGTCGCCAGCACTATAAAGAGAGGTGGGGGCCGGACGCACAGATCACGAGGTTGACCGTGCGCCACACACCCCACCGACACCCCAATCCGATCTAGGGTTAGTGCTAGGCCGACGGGAAGCACCGCCACCGCCGCTGCTCACTCACCGCCACCACAGCTCCACCATGGCCACCAAGCAGAAGGTAGACCACTGTCAAATCTCTAAGCCTACCCGATCCAAGGATCTATCAGATCCCAGTCCTGTCCGGCTGCCGCGTCAGCCTCAAGAGAGTCAACTCCGCCGACCTGTGGATATACACTGATAACAGGGACATAGTTTGACATCGCGATTGTTCGACGATAGAACCTGAGGCATCTCTTCATGTACATAGAAAAGTTGCCCACAGTGATCCCTACATCTGTTTTCGAGGAATACGATTCCCACGTAAAGTGAGCCTGCCCTCGGCACGGCCGAGCCCGCTGTGTGCGGCCGCCTCCGCTCGACGGAGGAGGGGGACCCGCCGCCGCCGCTACTTGATAGGGGAGAGGAACCCCGCCGCAAACGAAGGCCGAGCCCGCTGCGTCTCGTGCCGCCGCCGCTGCTTGAGGGAGGAGAGGGACCCCGGCGGTGTCCTGTGGCGGCGGCGAGGAGCAGATGGAAGGGAGGGAGGGGGACTGGGGAACGATGAAGGCGTGGCAGGACGAAACGTGGGCTCTCCTTTTTTTTGGACGGAAGACGTGGGCTCTCTTTTTTTTAGGGGACACGTTGGCTGCCCTTTTCGTGTCGATTCAGCGGATGACAGAGTTTTCGTCCGCCCCTGAAAATTGCTAAACGTACTTTTTGTTAGGTTAGTTGTTATGTTGACGATTAGATCTAAACAAGTGGGTTTGATCTTGATGGCCTAATTGCTTCGGATTGTTGTGTGTACATTAGTTGAGGTGTACTTAAGGAAGAAAATGTTCTCTTGTTTAGATAGATATGCCCGAAAAAAAAAACTTATCTCACGACACGGGCGGCAAAGCATGTATCACCCTCTAGTAGTAACTAAGCATGGTTCCCTAAAAAAGTAACCGGGCATGCAAAAATCTAGAATTGGAATGGCATAATTGCCTAATTATTCTTTTCTAATTATTATTTTTCATTTAGTGACAACATCATTTACTTCCTTATTCATACCAAGTGCAAATTAAAGTCCATATATATTGACGTTGTGTAGTACTAGTTTTTTTCTCACTCCTTATATATTGTTTGTTCGCGGATCTTTCTTCTACCAAACACACACCAGAAGCCGCCACATCCTTCCGCATCCAAAGTTCCAAACACCACTTCCTGCTTCTGCACCGACTTCGCCGGCGACCAAGCAATGGTCGACGTTTACCACCGGCCGACGCTCCCGCACGGCCTCCCGCGCCATCCTTACCACGCTGCCGGCCTTCGCCGGCTCTCCACCCGCGCCTCGGCACCCAGTACCCCGGCTCCTCCATCTCCCTCCGCCGCGGCGCTTCTCGCTCACCTCGCTGCGGCCGGGGTGGCCGTCCTCCCGGGCCTCTCCGCAACCGAGCTTGCCCTCGTGGAGGCCGCGCTCGGCGGCGTCCAGCTCCCGCCCGACCTCCGCGACCTCCTGGCGCTGGGCGTGCCCTCGGGGGACGACTTCCCGCACTACCGCTCCTCCGCGGGGCTCCGCCTCCTCCGCTTCGCCGCGCAAGAGGTCCCAGCCGTCGTCGCCGCGACGCTGCCCCTCGCCCCCGGCCGACGCGCGGGGCGGCCTCCGCCTCCCCTCGTCCCGCTCTGCGGCCGGCACTACGTGCCGGCGACGCCCTGCCTGGTGGGGAACCCGGTGTTCCACGTGTCCGACTCCGGCGTGACGTTCGCGGGCGCCAACGTGGCGGACTTCCTCCTGCGCGCCTTCGCCGCCGAGGCCGAGCCGCCGCCGCTCCGGCGCCAGCTGTCCGCGCCGGTGACGCCGTCCCCCGCGACGCCATCGAACACGGCGCGCCGGAGCCTGGACTCGGTCACCGGCAGGGCTCCGCGCTGGATCGAGTTCTGGAGCGACGCCGCCGCGGCCGGGGACCGTTTCCTGGAGGTCGTCCCCACGGGCGCCACGACCGCGAACACCACCGCGGCGCCGGAGCCAGAGTGGCTGCGGCGCAGCCTGGAGCAGGCGGGCTCCGCGCTGACGCGCGGCGGGTGGGACGGCGGCGACGTGGAGGAGATGACGGGTCCCAACGGCGAGGCGAACGTGGACGTGGCATTGACGCTGACGGTCGACCGGTGGTGCAGGGAGCTGAGGAGGGGACGGTGGGGCGCGGAGGAGGTGGTGGAGATGCTGGGGCCGCTGCTGGGACCGAGCAGGAAGGCGCGGCGGGCGGCGGTGGCGTTGCCGCCGGACGTGGCTGCGCGGGTGGGGCGGCTCGCCGAGGCGGTGTCGCGGGCGGTCGGGCCCCGTGGGGGTGGCCGATCGAAACCCCCGAGGCCATTTTGAAAATCTATCATTGTTTTCAGGTTCCTAGCCGAGCCAAAAAACTGTGGCATCTGTGCCCCTGTTCCCTCGCTCCCCGTGTTTGAGTGCGTGCGTGCGTGCACGTGTACTCCACTTGTTCAGATCAGTGCGTGCATGCATGCATGCATGGTTTATTTACGAGGTCCGGTGCAGAGACGCACGCAGCAGGCCATTGTCGGGCGATGAACGACGTGGTCGAGCCGGGAGCGCACGGTCGGGTCGGAGGTCGGGGGCGTGGAGCAGCGCAGCGTGGCCGGCGGATTGGGGATGGACATGGGAGCGTCACTCGGAGCACGGGTAACGGAGAGGAGGGGTTGGGTCTGCGTTGTTGTTCTTCAGAGTTTTGAAGAAGGCGACTGATAGGCGCCGGCCGACCGGCCGAAATTTGGGCAAAAATCCCTTGTTCGCTGCCACACAACTCCATGACCTCCCGCTGGCAGCTTGCCAGAGCCGCTCATCGGCGCCGCTGGCCGGTTGCAACACCGGCGCTCACTGGTTCGGACGCGGTGCAAAAATAAAAATCAAAACGGTAGCGAAAAATGATGGTAGCAAAAAATAAAAAATCAAAGACGGGGTGCAAAAATAAAAATCAAAACGGACGATGGTAGCAAAAAACAAAAACGATGGTAGCGAAAATTCGGACCGATTGTAGCAAAACAATCACCCTCAAAAAATGGTGGTCGTCTGAGGCAACACTGGTTCTTACCGTCTTGCTGATTGCCAACACTTGCGGCAGCAGTTTCCAGCATCTGCGGCGGCTGGTTGCATCTCTTTTTCGATGGGCATAGGGGCTGGCGTTGCGGCTGGGACAACTCACGGCGGCTCGCAACAATGGCTGCTGAGACAGCTCGCAGCGACCGCGTGGGGGCGTGAATGGGCGGCAGCGGTAGGAATTGTTGCTCGGTGTGCTTGGAGAAGAAAATGGGAGAAAAGGGTAAGGTAGGTGCTCAGGACAATGAGAGGAGAGCCAACCACGTCAACAGACAAGGGAGTCATGTGGGCCCCGAACAGGCTGCGTGGACGTGGTAAACAGGTTGTGTGACGCACGCGAGATCGAAGGGTAGGCATCGCTAGATCGGGCGCGTCAGTATTACCGGCCGAAAGCTTCACCGGCCGGCCGGTGATAAACGTTTCCCTTTGAAGAATACACCCAATGGCTGCTTTTTGAAGCTTTTTTTTTTTTGAAGGATACACCCAATGGCTGCTTAGCTGGCCCAAGAAGATCAAGTGGGTCAGGTGGCAGCAGCGGAGAGAGAACACACACGCCGTGGACCGATGACTCAGATGACTTCCAGCCCTAATCGGATGGTCCGGCCTTACACACCCATAACGACAATTCAGATCGCTTCTGGCCCCAAACCGACGGTGAGGAAGTTCCCTCAGCGTTTGCCTTGTTAGCCGGCTATGTATTTGGAGAGGATACCGTTGAGATCGAAGTATGTTCAAAATATATTCAAATGTTCAAAAACTTGCTCCATGACATTTAGAAAAATCTCCATGGAATATAAAAATGTGTTCGCCTAATTTTTAAAACATGTTCATGGTATATAAAAATGTTAGTCCCATTTTAAAAAATGTTCAAGATATATAAATGTATGTACCATTTTAAAAATCTTCATAAATTGCAAAAACTTGTTTGTGCAAGTTATAAGAAATATTCATGGCATATAAAAAAATGTTCACTCAGTTTTTTTTTTTACAAAATATCATGAATTTTTGGAAAAGGGGGAAAGAAACAGGAATAGAAAAACAAATTAAGAAGAAGCAAAAAAATTAAAGGTAAGAAAAATGAACCAAAATTCTCACTCCGATCCAATAAAACTATAAAAGTGTTGTGGCTTTAGTTCAAATTTGAACTAAAGCCACGACACTCTTTTTGGATCGGAGGGACTACATTGAAACTGAACAAAATCAAGAAATAAAAGAAAGAAAGGAGACATAAAAAAAAACAAATACACAAAAGGGATGAAAACCCATTTCCTACATGAATAGCCATGAAACCAAAGCAAAACCTAGTGCAGAATGAAACCGCTCCTCCACTTTGCTACTAGCCACAGCCTACATCAGGGGCATCAGAGATGAGGGAAGGCTATATTTCGCAATAGGCAATATGAGAATTGTGATGTGAAATGTGACCTAAAGAGTTTCTTAGAAATATGTGTACTTCCCTTTCTTCTCCATTTACTTATCTCTCTGATGCATTCACTCTCTTCGATCATCCTTCTCTCTTTCTTTCCATAAGATTCTTCTCTATTCTTTCGGGGGTTCCGAATAACTTGTAGCATAGAGTCATATCTGGAACAATTATATTAATTTGCCTCTTAGTTGCTTGCTCTTGACTCTTCATTCCTAGAACTTGAGTAGTTGCAGTATTTTCTTTTGAATTTGTTCTTGCAGTAGAACTTGTTGAAGTTGCAAACCATGCATGATACTAAGTTCATACCCAGATCAACACTCGAAGACTTTTGGGCATCACTAGTCACCTTGTGAAAATCACTACTCATTGGCAATTGACAATGAAGCTCTTCTTTGTCCTTGAGATCATCTCGTACAAAGAATTCTTCTTATGACTTTGGTAGGCTTGAGATATTTATAATTGAAATCATTTGGATGAGGGTACACACGGTGTCATACTTGCATTCCAAATTAAGCTCTTAGGACCTTCCTGATTACAAGGGATTTGTGATGGACTAGTCTGCAACCAATATACTAATTCAGTTCTCCAATCTTTTCACCCTTTTATTCATGCCCAAGATGACCCACTCGATTAGCATAATAACTAAGCAAAGTACTTAACATCAGAACAACAAGGCACAATATCAATTGATCCATACAAACACTTTTCCTCGACAACACCAACTGTCATCAACATCAGCAGTGTGGGGATTTGACCCTTCTCCTCCCAGTAGTCGTCACCATTGTCGATAGTCTAGGGATATTTTTCGATGCTGAGATGGATGTGGGTGACCTCTTCGAGACTATAGAGGATGCGTTGACAAAGTCACACGACTCCGGGAAGGAATCAAGCAAGCGGTCGAAGTCTTCGAGCGTCGATGTACAGTCGGGCTTGCGGGTGGTCGCATCCATTGCAATGACAAGGGAGTCATAGGCAACCACAACGGCATCTACAAATTTGTCTGTTGGTGATAGCAGTGGTTATTGGTTCCTACCACATCCATTATTGTTCATAAATCTCGATTGAGTGGATATTTGTGTTTAGTCGACCTCTAGGCTTTGCACTTTCTTATATATAACTCCTCTTAATGTTCCTGATTTAATTTATTGAATACTCCATAACTCTAGACATGAATATGAGTCATTGTTAGTATCTTTCTATGTCTATTGTGAATTAAACTGTTGAATTATTATTTTTGTGTACTGAAAACACGTATTTTGAGCCGAAAAGTTTTATGTGGTGCCACGCAGAAAAATCCTCCAGAAAGTGACCCGTGCAATATGGGTCCAGCGCAAGTGATCCACGGTGATGTGGATTTGATCACAACTTGCAAAGTAAATTGTAGTTTGCACCGCATAATTTGTTACTAGCTACATAGATACAGTAGTTAGGTTTTTCAAATACGCCATAAATTCTGACATTCCGCTCTGATATGCCTTGGCAGGTTGTGCACGGGCTTGAGAACAAGTTCATATTTGAAGGAACAATGATGTCGACTAGATCAAAATGTATGGTTCGTGATCATGCACTACTAGGGAAAAGCTTATAGGCGGACGCTTACTAGTAGCGTGGGTTTATACCCCTCGCTACTGATACTTACTAGTAGCGCGGGTTTATAACCCCCGCTACTACTAAGTTGATAGTAGTAGCGCGGGTTTATACCCCTCGCTACTACTATGGCGTAGCGAGGGGTATAAACCCGCGCTACTACTAAGTTGATAGTAGTAGCGCGGGTTTATAACCCTCGCTACTACTAAGTGGTCTCTACCGTGCCCACCCGGGACATACCATAGTAGTAGCGAGGGGTATAAACCCGCGCTACTACTATCGACCCACCAAGACATGTGTACACATAGCATGCGGAGGCCCAAATCCAAACCCACACTCTTCTGATTCCCCTTCTCCTCCCACCCGCGATTCCCTTCCTCACCCACCGCCACTGCCGGCCTGGCACCTCGGCGCCACTCACAAAACCGGCGACCTCCTTTCGCACTGCAGACCCCTCCCCTCCCCCTCCATCCTCCTTCTTCTCCGCTGTTGGAAGGAGAGGGAAACCAGCAGAGCGTCATCCATGGCGGCGGCCAGATCCGCCATGGACGCAGCCACTTGCACCTCCTCGCCGGGTCAAGGGTCCCATGACAAGCAGCAGCAGGTCACCGGGCTTCATCTAGGGTTTCGGGCATCGGCTCCAACTCCGGCGGCCACCGGTGAGTTCCTCCTCCTACTGCTCTCTATCTCTCTCTTTCTCTTTCTAATAATTTTCTCTTCTTTTGTAGCAGCAGTAGACGAGAGGTGCAGGCACAAGTTGGGTGGGGAAGCACCATCACCATGGACAACTTCATCCCCTCCAGGACCAGTAGCAGCCATGGATGGAGAGGACGATGACGCCCAGCAGAAGCAGCCGCCATGGATGGAATTTATTTTTTTTAATTCTCAATTAGTTAGTAGTAGCGCGGGGCCCTGACCCACGCTACAAATAAGTAGTAGTAGCGCGGGTGGCAATCGCGCTACTACTACTAGAAGTAGCAGTAGCGCGGGTACCACCCGCGCTACTGCTAAAAGTTAGCTGTAGCGCCTTAGCAGTAGCGCAGGCCCCCGCGCTACTGCTAGGCAATTACACCGCGCTACTACTAGGGTTTTCCCTAGTAGTGATGCTAGCAGTTGCTTTCAGAGTGTATATTTCCTGTATAGGTGCTTCTTGGTCCGTTTGTTAAGATTGGATACAAACATAGGCTTGTTAAATTTTAGTTAAGCATGTTAAATTTTCTCATGCATAATTGTGTTTGTCTGTTTCATTTCCCTTTTAGTGCGTGTACTAGTCCTTCATCGTGTCTCGTTGTGCCTGATAGTGATCATCTATTTGTGTTACAACATTTTATTTGGAAAATTTGTTGTGCCACATGTTATTGTTGTGTAATTATCTTGATTCCTATTGTCTGGCTTCTTCATTTCTCGTATTTCCAGTTTTTCTTCTTCTAATGTTTCTCATTGTGTACATACTAGCTAGAAGTGTTTGTGTCGTGAATGATGCAAATGGCATGCCATGTTTATGTCAAACCAATCAAACTTGCATGTAATGTACTAGCACATTTGCCGCCTACGGTTTCTTCAAGGATGTACGATATACCACTCATACAAAATCGATGCTATTACACTTATAACACAATATCAAGTACTCGACTCTGATTAAGTAATTACATAGTGGTTTGCATGGCCCAAATCTAGAAGTTTGTCGTGAAGAATATTTTTGCAATACCTATCATGTGCTTAAGACATCTATGGTAGACTACTCTGCTACCTCTATTTCTAATTTGTAATACATGAGGGGTTGCATATACACCAACACAATTGTTTTGTTGTTCTAGTATGCTTTGTGCTAGTTTGATGCACAAGTTATAGCATGTGTTCCACGACATAACTTGAGGGTTTCCTTTATTCACCATGCCATCCCACCTTCCTCAGATCCATTGACTGATTTAATCAACTTTTGCAGAGCTAGAAATGTGTTCAACCCACTCAAAACCTCACTATCAAGTTATGCAAAGAGTTTGGTTCATCGAAAACGTCCTCTCACGCATCAAAGTGATGATTCTGTGTGAGTTCAAAGGGGAGCCAAGTGAGGTTGGCTTCCCCCAGTTGTTCTTGAAGAGAAAATTGACAATGATTTATATGTCTCTTTTACTTGAGACCAAATTGGCAATGTTTCAACTAAAGCTTGTTCCTCTGTATTTTGTAGACGTTTTTGGTTATATGGATCCCATGGGTTCTGTTGTACAATCTGAAGAGCCATTAACCAATTCTCACTTACTTTCCAAAATTCTTTGTTTTGTCTTTGTGTTGTGTTCATAGAGATACCCGACTTGGTCCTTTGAGTATTGCAATAGAGCATATCTAAAGATACACACATACAAACCTGGAAGTCATGGTTGTTATAGACCGAGGGAACTTGATCCGCTCAATGATCACCTGAAGACACACACATACACAACTGTTTGCATCATGCATCTTAATTCATGTGTCTGTGTTGCATTTATTTTAACCAGCATTTGCTACCCATGTTTATGTCTATCTATAATATTTTATTTTTTGCTGAGAAAAACAATTGTTGCAGACGCTGGTGTCGAGGATACCTGGCTGTGGAGAGAAGCTAAAGAAGCAGATATACAATCTAGATGAGAAGTTGGCGGTGATTGACTCTTCACCCGAGTCGTTGATGTCTACGAGCATCTTGGACGATCATAGCCAATAACTTTGTACTCATTAGTAGTTGTTGCTGTTGCGTGATTTAACATTTTTCTACTCCAAATTTTTCTAATATACATCTAACATTTTTCCAATACAAATTTAACTAGTAGAATGCCCGTGCGTTACTACGGGCTATAGTGCATGTAAATGAGTCAAACAAATTATTAAGGTCTCTTCAAGATCGAAGCTCATTTCTTCCTCATAAGTCCGCGTTTGTTCGGACATCAAACGGGCGTCCAGCAGGCTCTTCAAAATTCAACCATCTACACAGTCCGAGCTCCCTCAAATCCACACCATGTGTTGGCGGGAAATGTGATTGTCCGAACTATCTGTCATGTGATCTCCAACACACGGGCTCAACACAAAAACCTTACCCCACGACGCAACCTTCCCTTTTCCTGCCAGATCCTCCCTTTTCCACTCGGTTTCTCGCCATAGAGGGACATTTCTCACCGGAGCCCTCCCTTTAAAACTGGATGACGCCACCTCATCTTTGCCATGGCGCCCTCTCTTTCACACCGTACTTCCCAACGGTTCACCAAGGAGGAGTCCCCCACCAACCGCCCTGATCCCCTCCCCCCGTGTCTATGTCGATCCGCCACCACCATCAAGGGGGAGGAGACGTGCGCCACACATGACGCCCCCCTAGCTAGTAAGGTAGATCTGTTGTCTCCTGATCCATTGCCACATTGTGCGGCATTGTCAACCTTCCTCTACCCACTATATCCACCATACATAATATTGGGATCATCAATTGATTTCCAAGGCACTATATACTGGGATCGATGTTATCACAAATTTCATTCAAGTTGGAGTATGACATTGCCATGCTACATGTGTTATCCAAATGTACGCATCAATCAATAAATTCTACTTATTCACACTAATTTCCTTAATCCACTCCGTTGCTTGTGAATGATGTACGTTCTCCCATATTTCACTATGTGATGCAAGTGTAGTTATAAAGGGATGCCAATACATTCCTCAATGCTCAAATTCCATCAAACATGCATGTCCACAACCTTCTCACATGAAACATAATATATTAGTACAAATGCTTATAGACCATGATGGCACATGTACATAAACCCAATATAAGGAATTTACGTAAATATATGAAGTAGGTACCCGTCTATTTTTTAATCAAGATATAAGTGTGTACTAGCTAAAGTTGTATGTTAATTTTTGTAGTACCAAAATACAAACATAACATTTTAGAACTGATACACATATGAAGTTGCTTGATCCAAAAGTCTTGACACGTTCAAAAATGGTGGGCGTCTAGCTAGCCGGGTGCATCGGGTGGAACATGCTGAATCTTCAAAAACTATAAAATTTGAAGAAAATCGTATACAGAACACACCATCACTGTTTGATACTCCTGCATGCATTGGTGAAATAAGCACACAAGTTATAAAAGCAACTTAGTACAGAACATAAGATAAAAAATTCTTAGTATAGAACATACGAAAAGGTCCCCACACCAACACTATGTGCCCTAAAAACAACCACAAGCAGTCCTGCATCATGATTTATTCGGTACATGTACAATCGTGCATCTGCTCCAGCTCGTCAGAAACACAATCATTATGCATATTTTTCGCAAGGTAGCTCAATATGGAACAACCTTGACTTGAAACATCGTTTCACTATAAATTTTAAGAAAATATGAGATTGGGTCATACACTAAAATACGTGCACATGAACTACCAAAGGCCATGCTAAAAAAATATTTGATCTGGTAATTTTGGGATATCCTCACAGGAAGTGATACCAGATAGAAACTTCATCATCTAAATATTCATCGACAATTTTGAGAAATCCTTACAGGAAGTAAGACCAGATAGAAACTTGATCAATCTAAATACTCCTATAATGACCTCAACACCCTTAAAGTATATATGGACGCAAACATATAATCAATATTGCTATGGAAGTATTAAGCAATCATGCACTGATGCTACATAAATAGCAGGAATAGATCAAAGGTTACTTCCTCCGTTCCAAAATACTTGTCCTGGTTCAAGTTGTCGATGACATGATGTGCAACTACTATTATGAATCATTCCGGTGAGAATAAGCTAATATAAAAAGGCATTTGGAAACACACATTGTAGTCTTAAAAATAATTTGCTAATAACGTGGTGCATCCTTCTCGATCCATCTGCAGGGATAACGCACCAACGTGGGAAGAAGAGAGAGAGAGCGTCCTGGCGGAGTCTCGATGACGGATGAATAATATCTCCACATTTGTTGGAAAAAAACCTACTGACGATTGTACTCTGAAGAATTAACAACCAAGCATATCAAGGCTTTTCCAATCAATCCATCGGTGCAAGTGTGAAACACTTCTTAACATGAGGACATTTTAGAAGAAAAAAAATAGGTTATTTGCTGTGAATAATTAATGCAGATCAAGTGTTTTCCAATCAGAGTTGCCGATGAATGTATGAACCTAATGCATTGTAAAAAAGTACCCCTTGATGTCTACAGGTCTTAAACTGAATAGTGGAACGGAGAATTTTGCAATGTGGAGTAGATATTTAGAACAAGACCGGAGATTCAGATTAGTGTGCTCTGCTCACCAAGCTAGAGAAATCCTTAGAAGCGCTAGTGTGCCCTCGCAGTCATAGATACGCCCCATCCCAGGAGCTCACGGTCTGGATCAGGTTAGCAGCTCGACACCGCCCTGCCGTCTTAGTTGCGGCCATGGCGTACACCACGTCCTGACCCGTGCCGGGTAGAGGAGGTGGTAGATACTGTTGGTTCACCACATCCTGGAGGTGGCTGTAGATATTGTTCATGGCAGACTGTTGGTTCTAGGACGACAGCCGGGTAGATGATGGTGATAGCTTTCTTTATGTTAGCTGAAGATCTGGTGGATTCTCCCAACGCATGTACGTGCTAACCATGCCTATTCTTAGTATATGACCTGCACATGCATGCTATGCTTAGATGCGCTTCTAATTTTCTCTCATGCTAATACATACTTTTTTATTGATTTATCACTCATTTGTACTGCAGTCTGGATTTGTTTCCATTTCACTTTGATTTCATAAAGTGTTCTTTCAACTCCCATTATCGCGGTTACATCCATGAGTGCATACGCCATATAGAATATGTGTGCCCCCGTTGCAACGCGCAGGCAATTGCCGAGTAACTATAAAAAAGTATGTGACCTCTCTCATATCAAACAACCGCTTTTCGCTAAAAAAACAAATAGCGACTCCTTTTCTTCTTATATTAAAAGATAAGCAATTCACTCAATCACTGCCCGGCACAATGCTCACACTCACATCTCACTACCCCAGCCCATTCTCCCCGCCAATAAGACTTACTCAATTGGCAATAATGTGTGGACTTGTGGTGAGCTAGACTGAAGCAATGAATAGTGTGATATATTCCCCAATCATTTAACATTGAAATTTCAGAAATGGGAAGATTATGTAACACCTCTAGTCGTTAGCTACAGTGACCTCCCCCTAATGATGCCATGTCATCAGGCTTGCTAAGCCAAACTGCCACATGATAAAAATCAAAGCCCATTTCAAATTTAAAATAAAGTCAAATAAATTATTTTGTCAAACAGTAAAACTAAAATGTTCACCATATTCTTTAAATTCCACTGATCTTTGTCATGTTGAGCCCAACATTATTTGACCCAACAATTAAATCTTATCAAATTAATAAGAGGTCCAACAGTAGTTAAAATAACCAATTAAATATAAACCTATTTTTATGTATTTCCTTTTGGCCCCAAACTTTTTGTGCCACCTAGTGCTCGAATTGTGTGCATAGTTTCACAATTAACAAAAATCATTTAGTTGATAAGAATAAATAGAAAACAGTGTTAAAAAGGAGAAACAGTGCCGCCATGACCGAACGCCTCCGCTACTTCGTCTGCGCCAACGAGATCAAGTCCAACACCCCTGCATCGACGTCGTTGCCGTCTTCCTCAACCTTCGGCCACCGCAACATTGCCGTTCGATCCACGCCGCCCCGAGCTCCCCTATTTTCCCCTAGGGCGCCATTGACACCTCCGTGATCTCCTCTTGCCTTTCCCCTGTTTCCCCTCTCGTTTGCTCTCGTTAGGTATTTCGCCGTGGCCGAGAACTGCCGTCCGCCATGGCCGTTGCAGGGGTAGCCACCGAGCTCCTCAGATTGACCCCGTGGCACATGCCCGCTCCTGTGCACGCCCATGCCCGAGCCTGCCGCTCTTCTTCCGCGCCCGCCGGGCCACTCCCTCTCTATGCCCCACGCCCGTGCCACACCGCGTCGGTCGCGCCCGCCGCTGCCGTCGCGCTCGCCGCAGCCACCACACCACTGTGCCCCCGCGCGACACACACCCTAGTCGCGCGCCACACCCTTGCTGGCTGCGCTCGCCCCGCCTGCTGCCGCCTATCCCTTCGCTCGCCCCGCTGTCGCGCCCCCTGCCTCGCGCCGCCTCCTGCCGCGGCCATCTGCTGCCGGCCACCCCCTCATCCACGCCGGCCGCATCTCTGCCCTCCACCGTCGGCCGCTCGCCTCGCCTGTTGCGTGCTGCTTCCTGCTGTTGTGCGCTGCTCTACCGCTGGTACGCTGCTGCGCCATGCCCTCGACATCGCCGTGGACAAACGTGGCGGAGGGATAGTCAATGGAGTACGAGGAGGAGGTGGCGGAGAAGGTGTGGAGAGGCAGGAGGTCTGGGGTGGCGTCAGCTGGCTGTGGTGGAGGTGTTTATGCGAGAAGGAGCCGGAGCGGAAGGAGAGGTCACAATTGGAAAGAATCGCAAAAAAATCATAACCTGGAGATCTCATTCCGAAAAATGCTAATATCGATGGAGGGGTGATTTCCTTCAATAGGTGGAAAACATAGGAAATATTAGTTGTTATCAAGGAAAGGTAAGAATTTAGGAAAGTTAGGATTTTGAACTGATTTCTATGCAAATGGGGTTTTATTGTTTGGTAAGGTGATATCAGTACCTGCCCGTTTGTGACGTGTCTGATTAGGAAAGTTTGCAAATGTTAAGAAACTATTTATTGGGAGGAAAGTTTGTGATGTGTTTGTTATTTGTTTCCTAAAACAAATTTCACTAATGAGAGAAATCGATTGATTTGGATAAGTTAGGAAAGTTAGATTAAAATCTATTATTTGTTTCCTGAAAATCTGTTATTTGTTTCCTAAAACAAATTGCACCAATAAAAGGGATCGATTGATTTGCATAACTTAAGAAAGTTAGATTCATGATTTGTTATACGTTAGGAAAGTTCTGGTTGTAATAAAGAGTGGAGAGAAAAATAAACCGATGGACCAGGGTGGGAGGCGCTGGTGGGAGGAGAGACGAAAAAAACCAGCAAAAATAAACCGTGGAGACTATTCATCAACTCAGACATTAGGAGTAGAGATAATTTTAATAAATGGTCAACATTTTTTCTATACATATTTAAAAAAATTCAAATGCTTGATTAACATTTTTCCAATACAAGATTAACATTTTTTAATACATGGTCAACATTTTTCTTATACACACTTTTAAACTTTTTCAAATACAAGTTTAACATTTTCTAATACATGGTCAAGATTTTTTTCTATACAAATTTAACATTTTTCAAATGCTTGATTACCATTTTTTAAATGCTATATTAATATTCTTGAACACATGATAAAAAAAATTGTAAAAATATTAACATTTTTTAAATTGTTGATTAATATTTTTCAAATAATTGTACCGAAGTTTTTCAAATGCTTGATTAACATTTTTATATACATGATTAAATTTTTCCATAATTTTTAATATATGGTCAACATTTTTTCTATACACATTTAACATTTTTCAAATGCTTGATTTTAAAATATTAAATATTTTTTCATCATTTTTTTCAAATGGTTGATTAACATTTTTAAAAAAAATTATTACATTTTTAAATACATGATCAAATTGTTTCATACACATTTTTTTGTATATACATTTTTCGTATATGTGATAAACATTGTCTCTATACACACTTCAATATTTTGTAAATGATTGATCTATATTTTTCAAATGTTTTACGTAGGATAATTTTTGTAATATATTTATTTAGAATATTTGGAAGTAAAAAAAGCAAAAGACAAAAACAAAAAACATGACAAAAATATAAAAAATGAGCTTGTTGTTCCCGCGCGCCTGGGCCAGCCCAACTGGCGCCCCGTTTCAGCGAGGGTTCCCACCGTCTCGCTTAATGCGAGACATAGGGGCGCCCTAGCACTTCCAGGGCCGGGCTCTGGGCCTAGACAGAAGGGGCGACCGCCTAGGGCCGAGGCCTGGGAGGGTCCCATCAGCCCATACGCAGCCTAGAGGGTGGCCCCCTGTTGAGATCTAGAGTTACAAGATCTGGCACTGGTCGATGCCCCCTTTGGTGCGGTGGTGCGTGCCAGCAACCGACCGGCGACATGAGGCTAGTCAGTTTTCACCCGCTTAAGTCTTTCCATCGTTTCTGTAATCTGTAATTCAAGTATGCATCTCAGGCCTGTTAGCCAGTTTTTCTACTCACTCTTGCTAATTAGTGGCTGGTGCGGCTAATTAAATTTCTTCCAGAGAAACATGACATGTTTATTGAACCTTAATCTGGGTAAGGCTGGTCCATTTGGTGCCTGTCATGTACGGTGCTCAGCCGTCATGGCTGTCACTCTGAGTTGGTGGCGCGTGGACCTTGCAGCAGCACTGCTCGGGGTGGACGAAGTGGTTGAAGCGGGGGTGAGGAACAAATCCTGGTGCCCTAGCACTGCACTCGTTCAGGCACTTATATATACTGCTGGGCTGCGCCTCAGAGTTGGCACACGTCCATGGCGCAACTGCATGAATCATAACAAGTTTAGGTTGCTACGTATACCTTATAAGTTGATCAAACAGAAAAATGCAGAGTAAAATCGTGGAGGGATTGATGCTTCTTACGTGCATGGCAGCATGCCATGTGGAGGCGGACATCGTCAGCGTGAGAATCAGGAAGAGGACAATGGAGCGTGAGTTGCTACTGTCGAGCGCCATGGGCGAAAGGACGGTGGAGGTCGCTTCTGCTTTCTTTAGATGCCGAGCTCTTTCCCTTGTCCTGGGCTTATAAATGGTGCGACCCAATCTAACAAGGTGAGCGATTGATTCTATAAGATATAAGGTCTTGAGGCTATATCTATATCTCTACCTAATAATGAAGGAAGATACATTTCTTCGATTTTTTGTCTCTTCACCCATATCATTATATTTTTTAATATCGCTTTTTCGTTCAACGTCAAATAGCCATAGACTCCCCCGACTGGACCGGCCCATTAGTGGCAGCTCTGCGAGCACGCCTGTTAGCATGGTAGGAATTGAACTCGCAAAGAAAACGACAAAAACGTAGAGAGCCCCAACTGGGCCGGCCCGTTAGTGGCCGTTGTGCGAGCGCGTCTGTTAGCATGGTAGCAATCAAACTTAGAAAAAAGGAAAAGAAAAAGACAGAGAGCCCTCACCGGGGAACCAAACTTTCAACCTCTGCCGGGTAAGGGAGACTACCTAACCAGTGGGTTTGACAAACATTACAGAAAAATGAGTAGTGTGCATGTTCAAGAACTAATTGTAACGTTGACCGGACACCTTTTTGAATTTTTCTGATTTTATTGGAAAATTGTGAATAACTTTTTAAAAAATAGCTATTGTTAGAAAATCCAACAAATTTTTGAACAACTTGAACAAATTTTGAAATTTCATTTTTTTCAAAAGTGTAAACATTCTTTTGACAATTCATTCTTTCAAACCTTGTACATTTACAAAAATTAGAAACAAGAAACAAAGTTTTGAAACTAAGAACAATTTGAAAATCATGAACAAAAATTGAAAACGCAAACACTTTTTGAATTTTCTGAACAAATTCTAAAACCAAGAACAATTTGAAAACCCTGAATAAATATTGAAAATATGAACATTTTTTGAATACCTATAATAAAGGACGGCGAGTTTCTTCGATTTTTTGGTCTATCCACCCATATCATTATTTTTTATATTTTCTATTATCCAAGGTGGTACTAATTACGTTTAAAAAAATTGTTGTTTCATTCAGCGTTAAATAACCATAGCCCCTTGACTGAGAGCCCTAGCTGGGAGTTGAACTTCCGACCTCTTCCGGATAAGGGAGACTAGCTAACTAGTGGGGTTGACAAATGTTAGTGAAAAATGAGGAGCATGCATGCTTAAGAACTGTAATTATAACGTAGAATCCAAACACCTTTTTGAATTGTTTCGATTTGTTTGGAAATTATGAATAACTTTTTAAAAAGGCTAATGTTTGAAAATCCAATAAATTTTTGAAAAACTCTAACAAATCTTGAAATTTCAAAAAAAAATCATGAACATTTGTTTGACAATTCTTTTTTTAAATCCTGAACATTTTTTAATGTGATTTTTTTAATTTTGAGAACCAATGTTTTGAAACAGGGAACAATTTGAAAATCACAAGAAAATTTGAAAACATGTACACTTTTTAAATTTTTTGAACAAAATTTTGAAACCAAGAACAATTTGAAAACCCTGAACAAATTTTGAAAACACGAACATTTTTTTAATATACCTATTACCTATTCTATACACCAATAGTGTTGAAATATGGGGTGGGCTTTAGGCCCATCCAACAATTTCAGAAAATCTTTAAGGGCCCATGTGGGTTTATTGGCACTAGGTGTAGTGGGAAGTTTAGTCCCACCCCGGAAGTTGGACCTCCTTATAAGGGTTTCTCTTCTACATGCTATTGGAGGTTGAGAATAGAAGAGGCCCTCGCGCACTCCTCCTCCATTGCCCGCCTCGCCACGCCTCGTCACGACGCGCCGCTAGTTGCGGGAATGAGCCGAGCCGAGTTCACACCTACGTGCTTATTTTTGCCAGTCAGTAACGGAGAGTTTTCTGACAGCTGGGCCACGATCTGAGACGTCGGATCGTGGGCTGTCACGGACTCGGACATGGGTCGAGCCCACGTCTCCCCACGCGGCTGCGCCTATATAAGTGCGAGGTGTCTCCTAACCCTAGCCGCCACGAACAGATCACATCTGCTCCACGCGCACGCCCACCGTCGTTCCTTTGCTGCTGCTGCTGCCGCCGGTGACTCCATCTCGTCCACCGCATACACGGTCGACGGGAGAGCAGGTCTCCGAAACCCCGTCTTTCCAGATCCTGTATGGGAGAGGGGCGAATAGGTTTTTGGGAAGCGACTACTCGCCGTTCGTCTACTTTCTCTACGTCCGCATCGCCCTCATTACCACCATGTCCACCGACGCCGAACGTGCCGTCGCCGAGAAACTTGAAGCCGACAAGAAGGCCGCTGAGGACGCCGCGGCTTCTGCCTGGCCTACTGGAGGGTATAACTCGTTTATCCCGCTCCTTTTTATTACTGTCTTAGCCATACTAGCATTATGCGTAGATGTATCTACTGTTAGCGTAGTATGTGCTTTCGTGATCCAATATCAGCATGTTGTTAATTCTGTCAGTGCCATGCTAGTGATATATTCTTGGATTAAATTAGTCAAAAAATTGCCTATTTACTCAACAATCCAAAAACCTATTATGTGTAGGAATTTTTCGGCAAGTGGCTTTGCCGCAGCACTGAAACCGGATAAGTTTACAGGTACATATTTTAAGCGTTGGCAGACAAAGATCACCTTATGGCTCACGGCTATGAACGTGTTCTGGGTCACCGGTGTCTCCACAGGAACGATTGCTCCTGAATAGGAGAAGGCGTTCAAGGAAGCCACCGTCGTGTTCCTCGGAGCAGTTCTTAGCGTGATCGGAGATAAGTTGGTCGACGCATATTTACATGTGCGTGTCGCCAAGGACTTGTGGGAGGTGTTCGAATCTAAATTCGGGGCCACCGATGCTGGGAGCGAAATGTATATTATAGAGCAGTCCCACGATTACAAGATGGTTGAAAACCGTCCTGTACTGGAGCAGGCTCATGAGATAATATGCATCATTAAGGAGCTTGAGCTTCTTAAGTGCGATCTACCGGGCAAGTTTGTCGCGGGCTGCATAATCGCTAAGCTCCCTAATTTCTGGAGGAACTTTGCCACCACTCTGAAACATCAGAGGCGTGAATTCTCTGTGGAGGATGTCATTGGCCATCTGAGTGTTGAGCAGAATTCGAGGGCAAAGGACTCGCACGGAAAAGGGGCCGAAGGGACTTCTGTCGCCAACATGGTGAACCAGAGGAACTTCAACTCCCACAAGCCCAAGGGAAATAACGGTGTCCAACAGAATACCGACTTTAAGAAGAAGGGTAAGAAGACCTTCAAGAAGGATGAGGGCTGCTTTACTTGTGGTTCGGTTGAACATTGGGCCAACAAGTGCCCAAACAAGTTTAAGAAGTCAGGACAGGACTCCAAGTCTGTCAACATGATTATGGGCAACAATGAGAATGGTGCATCTGGGTACGGTAATTTATTTACTGTTTTTTCAGTGTTTCAGCCCACCGATTGGTGGGTGGACACAGGTGTGTGTGCTGACATTTCATTGTTCTCTTCTTACCAGGTCACAGGCCACGGATCCGTATTGATGGGGAATGGCGCGAGTGCTTCTGTTCATGGTGTTGGCACGGTCGATCTGAAGTTTACTTCGGGAAGGATCGTGCAGCTGAAGAACGTGCAGCGTGTCCCCGCCATCAAGAAGAACCTCGTTAGTGGCTCCCTTCTATGTAGAGAAGGGTTTAAGTTGGTCTTCGAGTCTAATAAATTAGTTGTTACTAAATATGGACTATTTGTTAGAAAAGGTTATGAGAGCGGAGGGATGTTCCGCCTTTCCCTCGCAGATTTTTATAATAAAGTCGTGAACCATATTCATTCGATTATTAATGAATCTGAAGTTTGGCATTCACGTCTTTGTCACATTAGTTTCGGTGTTATGACGCGGCTAGCTAAGTTGGATTTAATCCCGAATTTCACTTTAGCCAAAGGTTCTAAGTGCCTTTCATGTGTGCAAGCTAAGCAACCTCGCAAGCCTCACAAGGCTGCAGAGGAGAGACACTTGGCACCATTAGAACTCATATATTCTGATCTTTGTGAGATGAATGGTGTGTTGACTAAAGGTGGAAAGAAATACTTCATGACATTGATAGATGATTCCACTAGATATTGCTATGTGTATCTGTTAAATACTAAAGATGAGGCTCTACACTACTTTAAAATCTATAAGGCAGAAGTTGAGAATCAACTTGAAAAGAAAATTAAACGAGTCCGATCAGATCATGGTGGAGAGTACTTCTCGAGTGAGTTTGATTCTTTTTATGCGGAACACGGCATTATTCATGAGAGGACGCCTCCCTATTCACCCCAGTCAAACGGGGTTGCCGAGCGGAAAAACCGTACTCTAACTGATTTGGTTAACGCCATGTTAGATACATCGGGTTTATCCAAGGCATAGTGGGGGGAGGCTATATTGACGGCATGTCATGTCCTGAATAAAGTTTCGACAAAGGATAATGAGATCACTCCCTATGAGAAATGGGCGAAGAAAAGTACAAAACTCTCGTACTTGCGTACTTGGGGCTGTTTGGTGAAAGTCAATGTGTCGATCCCCAAAAAGCGTAAGCTTGGACCAAAAACTGTGGACTGTGTTAATTTGGGCTACGCTAAAAACAGCGTTGGCTATAGATTTCTAGTAGTGAAATCTGAGGTACCTGACCAGAAGGTCGGTACAATTATGGAGTCTAAGGATGCTACATTCTTCGAGGATATTTTTTCTATGAGAGATATGCAAAGCACTTCTAGACAGGAATCTGAGGAGACTCCAGAGCCTGCCATTCCTATGGAATATTATGAACAAACACATGATGAAGATCCTAAGGAGGATCACGAGGAAACCCTTGGTAGGGGCAAGAGACAAAGGACTGCAAAGACCTTTGGTGATGATTTCTTCGTGTACCTCGTGGATGATACTCTCACTTCTATTTCAGAAGCGTATGCCTCTCCAGAAGCTGACTACTGGAAGGATGCGCTCCGTAGCGAGATGGATTCCATCATGGCTAACGGGACATGGGAGATCACTGAGCGTCCCTATGGTTGCAAACCATTGGGATGTAAGTGGGTGTTCAAAAAGAAGTTTAGGCCCGATGGTACGATTGAAAAGTACAAGGCTAGGCTTGTGGCCAAGGGCTATGACCAGAAAGAAGAGGAAGACTTCTTCGATACTTATTCACCTATGGCCAGACTGACCACCATTCGAGTATTACTCTCGTTGGCGGCCTTGCATGGTCTTCTCGTCCACCAGATGGATGTTAAGACGGCTTTTCTGAATGGAGAGCTAAACGAGGAAATCTACATGCAACAGCCAGATGGCTTTGTGATAGATGGTCAGGAAAGAAAGGTGTGTAGGTTGCTGAAATCTTTATATGGTCTGAAACAAGCACCTAAGCAATGGCATGATAAGTTTAATACAACTCTGACATTTGTTGGCTTCGTTGTTAATGAAGCTAACAAATGTGTATACTATCGCCATGGTGGGGGCGAAGGAGTTATACTGTGCTTGTATGTTGATGACATACTGATATTCGGAACCAACCTCAAAGTCATTGAGGAGGTCAAGTCGTTTCTATCTCAGAACTTTGAGATGAAAGACCTTGGTGTGGCTGATGTTATCCTGAACATCAAGCTACTGAGAGATAATGAGGGTGGGATTACACTTCTGCAATCCCATTATGTTGAGAAGGTGTTGAGCCGTTTTGGATATTCGGACTGCAAACCATCTCAAACACCATATGATCCTAGTGTGTTGATTCGAAAGTTCGAAAGCACAGCTAAGGATCAACTGAGATACTCTCAAATCATTGGTTCACTCATGTACCTAGCGAGCGCAACGAGGCCTGACATCGCGTTTGCTGTGAGCAAACTGAGCCGGTTTGTTTCCAATCCGGGTGATGTACATTGGCATGCTATTGAGAGAGTTATGCGCTATCTGAAAGGTACTATGAACTACGGATTTCACTATACTGGATACCCGTCGGTACTTGAAGGGTATAGTGATGCAAATTGGATCTCTGATGCTGATGAGATGAAGGCCACAACTGGGTATATGTTTACTCTTGGAGGTGGCGCTATTTTCTGGAAGTCTTGCAAGCAAACGATCTTAACGAGATCGACAATGGAAGCAGAATTAACAGCATTAGACACATCTGGTGTCGAAGCAGGATGGCTTCGAGATCTTTTGATGGACTTGCCATTGGTTGATAAACCGGTTCCGGCTATCCTTATGAACTGTGACAATCAGACTGTCATCACCAAGGTGAAGAGTTTAAAGGACAACATGAAGTCCAACAAACACATAAGAATGAGATTAAAAGCTGTCAGAAAATTAAGAAACTCCGGAGTGATAGCGTTGGAGTATGTCCATACGGCTAAGAATCTGGCAGATCCCTTTACAAAAGGGCTATCACGTCTTGTGATAGATAATGCATCGAGGGAGATGGGTATGAGACCCACATGAGTTGCCATGATGGTAACCTAACCTATGTGATCGGAGATCCCGTGAAGTAGGACCTGGGAAAACAAGCCAGTGGTGAACTGAGGAGAGTAACTATACTAACCCACTCCGTTGGAGATGCAATACTCTCGATACTGTATGGTAGGATGACTACTGTCTTAATGTGTTCCAAAGCTTATGTAAGCAAGATGCTATCCTACAGAGCGATCTTTGGAGGAACACACCTATATGAGCCCGACTGCTGGTCATAGTCTATGAGATTGGGGTGATCTCTAGTAAGCTCATGAATAGGCCAGGAGTGTGACTTATATGCTCCACCCGAGGGGTCAGCCTTCGGCAGCCTAGTACTAGTAAGACATGTGGTGAAGCTTCTTTACGCCAAACTGACAATTCAAGGCATAGTCCATTGTTCAGTTGTGAAGGAGTGTAGCTACTTGCTCTAGGTGAAGTTCAACCTTAACAGGTCTTCACTGGAATACTGGTATATCGAAACAGCAATTGGAACAGAGGACACAATGGGCCCTCGAGATCTGGTGGGGGATTGTTGAAATATGGGGTGGGCTTTAGGCCCATCCAACAATTTCAGAAAATCTCTAAGGGCCCATGTGGGTTTATTGGCACTAGGTGTAGTGGGAAGTTTAGTCCCACCCCGGAAGTTGGAGAGGAGTTGGACCTCCTTATAAGGGTTTCTCTTCTATATGCTATTGGAGCTTGAGAATAGAAGAGGCCCTCGCGCACTCCTCCTCCGCCACCCGCCTCACCACGCCTCGTCACGACGCGCCGCGCCGCGGGTTGCGGGAATGAGCCGAGCCGAGTTCACACCTATCTCTCCACGCGGCTGCGTCTATATAAGTGCGAGGTGTCTCCTAACCCTAGCCGCCACGAACAGATCACATCTGCTCCACGTGCACGCCCACCGTCATTCCTTTGCTGCTGCTGCCGCCGGTGACTCCATCCCGTCCGCCGCGTACACGGTCGATGGGAGAGCAGGTCTCCGAAACTCCGTCTTTCCAGATCCTATACGGAAGAGGGGCGAATAGGTTTTTGGGAAGCGACTACGCGACTGCTCGCCGTTCGTCTACTTCCTCTACGTCCGCATCGCCCTCATCACCACCATGTCCACCGACGTCCAACGTGCCGCCGCCGAGAAACTTGAAGCCGACAAGAAGGCCGCTGAGGATGCCGCGGCTGCCGCCACCACCGCCGCGGCTTCTGCCTGGCCTACTGGAGGGTATAACTCGTTTATCCCGCTCATTTTTATTACTGTCTTAGCCATACTAGCATTATGCGTAGATGTATCTACTGTTAGCGTAGTATGTGCTTTCGTGATCCAATATCAGCATGTTGTTAATTCTGTCAGTGCCATGCTAGTGATATATTCTTGGATTAAATTAGTCGAAAAATTGCCTATTTACTCAACAAATAGCTCTATACCTATTTTTTACCTACTAATAATGGGAGGGAGTTCTTCCTCCCACATTTGGTATGTTTTTTTTTCGTCCGTCCGTCCGTTGTTACGTATGTCAAACTCTATTTCGTCTCCATGTAGGATTGTCTCAAAAGAAAAAACCACAAAATCACTAATTAAGGAACACTCCTTGCAAACGTCACTCCCACTCGTCATGTTGCAACAAGTGGCGCACTGCACGTGCGTCACTTGTCGCAACCTGGGATTTTTTCTTTTTTTTTATATCTGTTTATTCAAAATGTTTTATCTCTTAAACGGTATGTCCAAATCTCGAACCGCTTTCATCGCTGGATTACTCGCGTCGAGGTCTTCAAAACTAGATCCTATGTTGACAAGTTTTGACAAACTTTTTTCACGAAAAAACCCGAACGGGAGCACATTTTTCCCCCAGGCATGATTGTGCATCTCACGGAAATAAATCCGTGCCTCCACGAGAAGTAAACCCGTGACTCTCGCGGAAGGAACAAATATATGTTTATTTTTTCCGTTTCAGAGAGGCACGGCCGTGCCTCTCGCAGAAGGAAAACAGTGCCTCTCGCCGAAAGAAAAGAAAAAGAAAACGCGGTTTTTTTTCGTTTTCGACAGGCAAGGTCGTGCCTCTCACGGAAGCAAAACCGTGCCTCTCGGGGAAGAAAAAAACACGTTTTTTTTCTGTTTCCGAGAGGAGTGCCTCTAGCGGAAGGAGAAATAAGTGACTCGATTTTGTACTAGTTTTAGTACAAAGTTAGTATAAAGTCGAGTCACTTAATTTGGGGCGTTGGGAGTACTATTTTTCTACTCACTCTTAGCACATTCGTGGCTCGTGTTGCTAATTTTATTTATTCCAGAGAAACACAGCATATTATTGAATCTTAAGTTAGACGCATTACAAGCTGGTCCATTCGGTGGCAGTGAAAGCATTCGGTGCCAGTCATGTACACCGCTCAGCCGTCATGGCTGTCACTCTGAGTTCGGCCACGCTTGCAGCAGCACTGCTCGGGGTTGACGGAGCGGTTGCAGTGGTAGCGAGGACTAAGTCCTGGTGTCTTGTGTTTGCACTCCACCAAGCACTTAAACATACTGCAGGGCTGCGTCTCGGAGGTGGCGCAATTCCATGTCCCAACTGCATATATCAGAACAAGTTTAGGTTGTCATGCACCTCATAGTTGACCAAACAGAAAATGCAGAGTAAAAATCGTGGAGAGATTGTTGCTGCTTACGCGCGTGGCAGCGTGACCACATGGAGGAGGACATCGCCATCGCGAGAACCAGGAAGATGACAATGGAGCGTGCATTGCTACTTACGAGCGCCATGGTCAGAAGGAAGGTGGAGATCGCCTCTACTTTCTTCAGTTGTCCTTCGGCTGCTGTTTCAGCAGTGCTCACTGGCTGCCGAACTCTTTCCCATGTTGTGGCTTTATATACTGCAACCAAATCTTGCAAGGCGAGCGAGTGATTCTATAAGATATATAAGATGTTGAAGCTACATTTTGAATAAATGAAAGCACCCTTTTATAAATAATGCTATAATATATTTCTTCTATACCTAAGATATAAGATGTTGAGGCTAGATTTTGAATTCCATATCACAATGTTAAGGCCACTCCTGATGCATTATATCTTAGTCTATACCTATACCTAATCTTTATCTTTATCTCTTTATCTTCTAATCTTAATAATAAAATGGCTATCGCTTCTGGTCGTCTGTCACCAAAATGGCCCCGAAGTTGCGAATAAATTACCCACTATGCCATCCATAAGTTAAAAAACGATTCAGTTTTTTCCTTTACAAATCGCGTCCGCTTTGGTTCATTTATAGGAAATCCCCCACATGTATCACAATAAGGTAAGTAGCGCAGTGTTTAGGCTGTCAATATTGCACCCGTGAGACCCGGGTTCAAGCATGCTTTCTCCCTATTTTTTTCTCTCCTTTTCTCTTCTTTTTTTTGGCAGATTCGAATGTTTAAAAAAAATGTGTAGATTTCAAATATGCTATCGTATTGCATGTTCATCATTTCTAAATTGCTTTAGGATGTAAACTTATCCTCTCTATTTCGTACAGTGCACTACCAACCCCTGTACGTTGATGCACATTAAACTGCTGATACGAGCTTTATGTAAATCAATGGCTTAACGTTGATTTTCATATTGTTTGAAATTGTGCCCATAAAGATTTTTTTTAACAATATTGTTTGTTGATGTTGTCGGATGTGTGTATGAGGGATGCTTTATTTCCTCCCGTTGCTACGCACGGGCATGTTTTGCTAATAATAATAAAGGGGCTATTGCTTTTGGCGGTTAGTCATGAGAATTGTCCCCAAAGTTATAAAATATTACCCACCAATGCCACCTATAAGTGATAAAAAAATGTTTTACACAGGGGAATCCCCATGTGGGCCGGCCCATGCAGTAGGGACCCCCTATACTGTGCTCGGCGAGCTGGGAGAAGACGCAGAGTGACCGTTTGGGCCGGCCCATGTCTGGCCGACCTGTTTTTTAAATTTCGTTTTTTATTTTTTTATTTTCTTTTCTGTTTTAGTTCTTTCTACTTTAAATAATTTGGGACTTCATAAATGTTTCAAAAATTAAGATAATGATAATTTTAAAATAATTTTTTAAATGATAAAATGTTTGTGGATTCAAAAAATGTTCGCGATTCTGTAAACAAATGTCTACTTATTCAAAAAGTGTTCGAAATTTCGAAAACAAATGTTGGTGAAACAATAAATTTTAATGATTTTTAAAAAGTTGTTGTATTAAATATTTTTTAATGAAATTGAACAAATTTTCGCCAATTCAAAAAAATGTTCATGAATGAAAAATATCCTAAAAATTCAGAAACTGTTCGTGACTTACAAAATTGTTTACTCATTCATAAAATGTTCGCTGATTCAAAAAATGATCATGTGTTTCAAAAAATGTTCATTAAATCAAAAAATTGTTCGTGAATTTCAAAAATTGTTTCATTAATTTACAAAAAAAATGTTTGTCGATTCTAGAAATGTTCGCCGATTGAAGAAAATGTTTGTAGATAGTATAATGTTCATAAATTCAGAAAATGTTCTTGATTTTAGAAATTGTTCAAAAATTTGTAAAAGTGTTCACATCTTTGAAAAATATTCATGATTTCAAATATGTTCATGAGTTTAAAAGAATGTTCATAATTTCAAAAATTGTTCATGATTTCACAAAATTGAGAGTGATAGTGTATTTCGGTGATGCAGCAAAATATGGTCATGGCCATTGGAGATTATGACATTTTTTCCCATTGCAACGCACGGGCCCTTTTGCTAGTCTATATCATATATATTAAATATGTGAAGGACACTCTCTATGCATTACATCTTAAGCAATATCATATCTATACCTACTAATAAAAGAGGTGAGTTTCTACCCGTCCGTCATGCTTTTTGCAGATAATCGCCTTATGTTTTTTGAAATCAACCAACTATCTAAGTTTAAGTGAGTTTAGCACATAACGTTTTTGTTCATTGGGCTTGGGCCTGCAGAAAAAAAGAATTGTGCTTTTCTATTGGGCCTGCAAACGGATGGGTTGCACACAAGCAGACTCTAAAAAACCTAAACACGCGAGCACGAGCTCTCCTCAATGCGAACGGCATAGACGCGCCTCCATGCTCTACTGCTCTGGTCTACTGCTCTGGCAAACTCAAGCTCTCCCTTCCACCTCCCTTTAGTTTCCTGTGGTGCTACCGAAGCTCCCAATGCCTCACTATCCGAGTTGGACACCCCTGTGTGGTGCAAGCCTCCCGCAACCTCTTGCCTCAGTAGCCGCCACCCAGGTCCGTGGATGTCTGGACGAGCTCTCGATGTCCCGGTCCTGCCACCCTTGAGGGCAAATAATGAGGAGGCTACTCGGTGCTGGAAAGGAGGGGTGGGAACGCACAGACATCGATCTGCGGTCCTCCCATGTGCATGGCATGGTGCATGCTCGGGCGACGAGAAAGTGGGCTTTCAATTGGCTCACAAAGAGTTAACATAATCAATGTGTTTAATTAAAACAACGTCTTCTACCTTTAGCTCGTAGGTCGACCGTCAACATTATTAAGGATATTGGTCTTGGGCTTGTCAGCATGCATGATTGGCAAATCTAGTAGATACGATTGACCAATCACATCATCTGATGCCAATAGTGCCCATACTATTTCTAATTATAGCAACGCAATAATTTGGTCAGCTTGAGGCATAATTGAGACTTGATTTATTAATCAAATCAAGACCATGTGTAGAGTGGAAGCAACAAACCTGAAATAACAGAGATCAATACCAAGAGCACAACGTCGTCCTACTTAACCCTCCGCGCATTGCTAACCCGATGTAAGTTTTTTTTTTGCGGGTGAACTTCGTATTACTCAAATGGTAAAGCCACGATCCGTATTACAAAGATCAATAACCTCTGACAAACCAGAGTTAAGCCAAACGACGGTTCTACTCTCAGTTCTAGCAAATTTGGCCAAATAATCACTAACATTATTTTGGCTACGATGAACATGAGTAAAAATAGTTGTACGGAGATTGCTAAGAAGCTTGATTTCCTCCACCAGCGAGGTAAAGACTGATCTATCAATGGCCACATCATTTATCATCCTTACAGCTTGCAAAGAGTCCATCTCCACATGTATAGGCAGCTCCGTTCTTTGGATTGCAATTGAAAGTCCCTCCATGCAAGCACTGAGCTCTGCTTCTAAGGCATTCCTACAGGAGAATAGCACCCTACATGATGTAAAGATGATCTCTCCCGCACTATCTCGAAGGACCATACCAGCACCCGCACCACCATCGGCAGTCCAGGCTCCATCTGTATTAAGTTTAGTCCAGCCATCCATCGGCAACGTCCATGGAGCAGTAGCAGCTGAGTTCACTCTCTCACGAGGCAAAGTAATATGGTCATATGATATCACATGTTTCCCTTTGATCTGTTCCTCGTCCGACTGCTTGAGTGTTAAAAGAGAGTTTAAGTAACTCACCAAGAATCTTTTGGACACATCCATTGGCGGAGGATCCTTGTTGTGAGTCACCTCGTTCCTGTTATGCCATACCCGCCACAGCGTCATCAGTAGCATGCATCGCTCAATATCAGTAAGTGGCTGCAGCGCCTCAAGTAACCACTCAGTGCCTGTGTTTTTCAATTCTTCCAGCTTCGGCAAACGCCATACAGTAGACATACATCTCCACATTTGCACCGCCAGAGGGCATCTACATAAAGCATGGAAGGAATCCTCCTCCTCGCGCCCGCAGATCGGGCAAGTTCCTGAGAGCTCTAATGTCCGTTTATGTTTGTTTTGCCAAGTGGGAAGAGAATTAATCGCAACACGCCAAGCGAAGTTCTTCACAGTAGGCGGTACAAGGCTCTTCCATATAATTCTCCAACATGTACGGTGGCCGTCCGGAGCACTGCTTGATGATTCTTGAGTCAGCCTACACGTTTCCTCAAAGGCCATAGTGTATGCCGACTTAACTGTAAAAACACCATTTTTTGTTGGTCCCCAAGCAAGCACATCATTGCCTAGCCTTGGTGAAGCCCTTACTTTCAGAATTTCATGTACATCACAGGGAAGAAAAGCTTCTTGTAGCAAGTTTGCATTCCAGGAGCCATTTTCTCTCAATAGTTGGGAAACCCACCGGTATCTGCATGTACCTTGCACCGAAATTGGCCTATAAGAGAAAGGTCTAGGGATCCAAGCATCCCTCCATATTCGAATGTTCTGTCCGTTTCCCACTCTCCATATCAAACCTTTCTTAAGCAGATCAAGGCCATGACTGATAGCAGTCCAAGTTGAAGAAGTATTACCCGAGAAGACCGTGTCCTCTAGCTTGCCATTAGGGTAATATTTGCTCTTCAGCAATGTTGCACACAAACTCTCAGGTCTAGTTAGGAGTCTCCAGGCCTGCCTAGCTAGCAAGGCCTGGTTGAACAAACGATAATCATGGAAACCTGCACCCCCCTTACTTTTTAGTTGTTGCAATTTTTGCCAAGATTTCCAATGCACCTTCCGTTTTCCTTGGACTGCTCCCAATAGAAGTTCCTGACCATCTCCGTAAGATCATCGCAAACAGAGTATGGTAATTTAAAGACTCCCATGATAAACACCGGAAGTGCCTCAGCAACGGATTTAATTAAAACTTCCCTACCCGGTTGGGCAAGGTGCCCATCTCCCCATTGTACTAATCTCTTCATGAGCTGTGCTTGCAAGTTCTAAAATCTACCCTTAGCCATTCTGCCATTAGGTGTTGGCAGCCCCAAGTATTTCTCTTCAAATCCCATACTTGTAATATTTAAAACATCCCGCACCTCCTCTTGGGCATTTATCATACAGGCTTCTCCAAACATGATAGAGCACTTGTTATAGTTCAGGAGTTGGCCTATAGCACTTGCATATAGGTCAAGGCAGAGTTTAACTTGTTCAGCTTGTGCACGTGAGGCCTCAAAAAATAAGAGTGTATCATCCGCAAACAAGAGGTGTGATATGCCAGGAGCGCCCCTGCAAATCTTTATTGGAGTAATCAAGCCCACTTCAACATTCTGTCTCAAAATTGCAGATAGACCGTCAGCGACGAGTAAAAACAAGAAAGGGGAGAGCGGATCACCTTGCCGAAGTCCACACGATGGTGCAAATGAATCCAAGAGGGTTCCATTGAATCTCACAGAATATCTCACCGATGTGACACAAGTCATAATCCAGTCAATCCATCGGAGAGCAAAACCCAACTTTTGCATCACTTGCCTCAAGAACTTCCAGTCAACCCGATCATAAGCTTTTGATAGATCAAGTTTATAGGCACAAAAACTTTTTGTTGGATCATTTTCTTGCTTTATGTGATGGATGCATTCAAAGGCAATTAGCGCATTGTCTGTGATCATCCTGCCAGATATAAAGGCACTCTGCTCAGGGGTAATAATGTCATCTAGGAGAGGCTTCAATCTGTTAACAAGACATTTAGAGACCACCTTATAAATTACATTACAAAGGCTAATAGGCCGAAATTCAGATAGCTTCACCGGATTAGCAACTTTTGGAATTAACACAATGGATGTCTCATTAACCCCTTCTGGCATGATGCCTGTTTTGAAAAATTCCTTAACGGCCCTGATAATATTTTCCTTCAAAACCTCCCAATTGCGCTGAAAAAATCGCGCTGGAAAGCCATCTGGGCCAGGTGCCTTCAAGGGCCCTATCTGGAAGAGAGCATTGGAGATCTCCTGGTCAGTGAAATCTGCACAAAGCTTATTATTTTCGTCATCAGTTATCACCGTATTAAACAAATCCACGACTCCCGATGCATCTAGGGATGGATCAGCCGTAAATATGTCCTGAAAATAGGAAGTAGCCATGTTACACATAGTGTCAGTCTCTGTATACACGTTGCCATCATTATCATGCAGCTCTCTTGTTCTGTTTTTTCTTGCCCTCCACACAGACTTGCTCTGAAAAAAATTCGTGTTCCTATCTCCCTCCTTCAGCCACATGATTCGAGACCGTTGCAACCATAACATCTCTTCTTTATACAGAAGTTCATTGAGCTTATCAGATACTTTTCTTATTTCCTGTCTATCAGCATTCATTCTCATCAACTCTTCAAGCTGACTGCGCGATTTATTTATTTCTTTCGTAATGTTTCCAAACTTTTTATTGCTCCATGATCACAGGGAAGTCATGGTAGATTTCAAGGAAGCACTGACCTGACCCAGATTCTCCATTGCACCTAAGGCCGACCACGCCTTGTGTATAAGATCTGGTAATTCTGCATCGCGTTCCCAAAAGATTTCATATCGCCGCACCTTGGTTCTGGGCTTCTCCTGTTCTGCCATAAATCGCAGTAGCAATGGAATATGGTCCGAGCAAGGGGACGCAAGGTGTTGCACAGAAGAGTACGCGTACATGTTCCTCCAGTCGTTTGTTGCCATCGCACGATCCAGGCGAATGCGTACATTTGCAGAACCTGATCGCACATTATCGTATGTATAGGGTATTCCAGAAAAACCCAGATCGACTAACTCACATGCCATCAAGACATCTCGAAAGGCAGCCATTTGAGCTTCTGGTCTAGGAGTTAAGGACATGTGTTCAAAACTCCACAGCGCCTCATTAAAGTCTCCGATAACTATCCATGGCAGGTCTGATGCTTGCTTCAAAGATTGTAGTTTAGTCCACATCAAGTGCCTATTCTCAACCCTAGGTTCACCATAAACAGCAGTTAGTCTCCACTGATCCCCACTGGGAGAGATGACAGAAATATCAATGAACCGCTCATCTGTTCCCAGAACCGTAACTTGGAATGATTCATGCCAAAACAGAGCAAGCCCACCACTTAATCCATTGCTATCCTCACCCTCAAAACCTTGAAGACCAAGACGTCTTCTAATCCTCTTCATCTTACTTGCTTTTTGTCGAGTCTCGCACAAGAACACAAACATGGGGGAATGCGACTACACCAACGTCGCAACATCACGAACTGTCCGGGGATTCCCCCCACCCCGGCAGTTCCAACTTAGTAGATTCATTGGGATGGGCGGTCCTCCGCCGAGGAGGCCGCCGCTACATTAGTTGAGGTACTGTCAATGGCTGCACCATCATCTGCCTTCAGTTTTTTCCGGTTTGCATTTTTTGAGGAGTTCCACCATTGGAGTTTTTGGGTGGATCAGAACCCTCAAACTGTCCCACTCTGTCTGTTGTGTTCCCCAGCGAGACAATAGCGCCCACATTCACGTCTATGTCCCCTTCAACAGAAGTGGTTTGTGTTGTGCATGAATCATCTGCAACTCTTTTACCCAAAGTAAGGGCATCATCATTCTGCCCAAACTGCGCCTCACCAACACCGGTGGCCGGCTCTACCCCAGGATCATACAGGGCATTTATAGCATTGAAAAGCCAACTCTTTTGCATGAATTGGCCCCGTCCTGTGGTGTTAATTGATTCAAGCCCCTGGGCCTGCATCTCTGAATTCTGCGCATTAGTTGGAGCGACGTTCCGGTACTCATTACCACGGCCTCGGCCATGTGCTCTACCAGCTCCTCTGCCCCTTCCATAGGTATTCCCATCACCCTCACCACCAAAAGAACCTGCATCCCGCTCCAGATTGCGGCCAAGTCCTCTACCCGTGCTCCGGTTAGCATTAACGCGCCCCTTCTGGCAGCAAGGATGAAAGGACCCCACTCCATATCTTTTGCATCATGTTCACCTGAATCACATTCTTCATGCCAATGTCCAAGCAGACCACACATATAACAGAAAACAGGGAGCTTTTCAAACTTGACTTGGTAATATTCAGTTTCTCCAGCCTTCGTAAAGCCAACAAACCTCGTCAGCTTTTTTGTGACATCAAGCTTAACTCTAACCCTTATGAACTCACCAATGAAACCATTAGGTAGAACGATCTGAAGCTCCACTACTTCCCCTATGCGCTGTGCCATGTTCTTCACGAACAATTCTCTCTTGAGCACCATATCCGGGAGTCGGTGGATCTGACACCATGTCTCAATTTTGTCCAGCTTGACTGATTCTGGGTTCTTGAAGCCATCATATTCATCAATAATCAGGGCCATGCCCTTGAAATCCCAAGGGCCTTGGTGGAGCGCCTTGTTCCAATCCGCTAAACAATTAAACTATACCGAAAACAGATTAGGGTTGATCCTTCTCCACACCACCTCCTTAGCAGGGTTCCAAGCCGCTTTCATGTCGGCAATCAGCGCCCCTTGCCCAAAGGATTTGTTCGTCAGAACCCTAGCCAGCGCAAGCCACTTTGCTTCTCATCTGGCTCATCCGCTTCTTCTTCCCAAACTAGATTATCCAACTCATCCTCTTCCAGATGCAAACGCTCCAGCAAAGCGCTGGGATCTTCAGGAGCTTTAGATCGTGATCCGCTAGCCTCCGAGGGCGTAGCCATATTTGCCGGTTGGTGAAAACCCTAGCCGCCGGAAACACGAGAAGGCAAACCGGGCAGCAGGAGAGAGGGCAGTAGCTACGATCGACGCAGGGGACGATCGGCAACAGGGGAACTCTCGGCGGCGAGCGCCGGAGGACAGGGGAACCCTAGCTTAAGACGCTAGGGGAAAACCTCCCTCAACAATATCTATGATGTGACAACCCGATGTAAGTTGTCACCGTTGTAGTCGCGCTGCATGTTGTTGTCGTCGTCAGCGTCACCATGTCCTGCAAGCCGTCGCTGCTGAGTTACAAGCTGAACTGCAAACCATTGTCGCCGTTACCGTTGAGCTGCAAGACGCCGTTGCCGATGAACTGCAAACTGCCATCGTTGTGATGGATGTCGTCATCGTTGCCCAGTGTTGCGAGCTGCTCCATGCCGCGGACCGCGGACGAAGCTGGCCCTGCGGCCACAAAGGGAGTTGTGCGGCTGCAAGGCTGACAAACCGGCGTGCACGATGACACGGCGTTGCAGGACCCAAGGACGAACCCACGCAGGGACAATGAACGAAGAAAAGCTTATCAACGCGAGGACATCGAACCCCACTTGTGTACATGTTTATATTACTTGTTCGTTCATTTGTAGGAATCCCACCCGGACTACATATGAGAAGGAAGCCCACACAGGAGTCGTGTGCCCATAACCTCTGTTGGATACACAGGGTCACGAAGCCCACACACGCGACTCTGCATCGTTGGGGCGATAGACACAGAGGACGACATACGAACAAACAAACCAAACGAGCGGACGAAAGCATGTACGAAGACACGTAGGACGAAACCACCGACGAATCGATTTTCCAAGATAACTCAACCGATGGGACGAGACGTGGCATACGTGCGTAGGACTGGAACGTACTAAAATTGGGCCACGTACAGGGTCGGCCGACTTCTAAAATTTCTTTTTAAGGAAACTGTCTTAACAAATAAGAAGTTACATTCCTTTGTTTTTGCACAACATCATTAGCTAATTGAGTTGGTTTGCACCGGTGAACGCTCCCCTTGTCATCTTGGTTCGATTCTTGTCCATGGCAATTTCTATTTTGACGTGTGGTGCAGCGCAACGACGTAGGAAAAACAAAGGATGATATATGAAATCCATTGATGGTTAAAAAACGGAGAAACAATCCTCCCTTTAATATTAGGTATATATATATATAGACTAGCACAAGAGTCTGTGCGTTGCAACGAAAGAAAAAAAATAACACACATCCCTAACCCAATAACCGTGACTCATGAACCCAATAGGTCCATGTTATTTATTTGAACACGGCATCCCATCTATGTTGCCACTTCTCCTTCTACCACCCTCGTCGATGATGGCCTCTGTGCTCACACAATCACAACGCATTTCAATGTAGTCAATCTTAAGGCGTCTCTCTTTTCGCATAAGATGAGAAATCTGCTTTCTTTTTTTCCGTGTGAGGTTTTGCCGACGTGTCCATGCGTTGTTATAGATAATTTCTTTCGTCTCCAATCTAATTTTATTGAGGTATTCATTTTTCCGGATCTACGCCAATACGAAAGAGAGATGGATCGTGCACTATTGATTAAGGTTGCACCATAAATAACATTTTAAAAATAGTTAACAAGTAAAATGACATCATATTCAGATTTTACACAAGTTTTAATCAAATTCTATATATAATATTTTAAAATTGAAGTTACGGTTTAAAAGATATGACTGCGAGTTAATTAAATCAAATGTCAGGGTGTTTTCCGCAAACAACAAAAAGTTTTTCTGGAGTCACTCAAACCTGGACCACAGGTTGGTTTGAGGAAACTACATGAGTTTTTGCGCAAACAGTAAATGTTTTATCTGAAATCACTTAAACCGGGACTGCGAGTTGATTTCAAGAAAGAGTAGAGTTTTTCTTTGCAAAACGGCGTAGCAGACGGGCAGAAGCGCTCCGTACTTTATTAGTAGTTATAGATTATAGATAGATATAAAATAGATAGTTTTTCAAAAGAAGTATAGAATAGATTAACTAAAATTAAAAATAAGTTTTTTGAGAAAAAAAAGTGAGGCCAAACCTGGCCCGGGCGCCCGGCCTTGCCACCCATGGCCAGATTTTAGAGCAACTCCAACGCACTGACCCAAATGGACCTGTGTTTTGTCCGTTTGGGTCGCCGTGTCCGTCCCCTTTCGTGTTTGGGTCGGCTGTGCTCCAACACGCGAGCGCATTTTTGTCCTTGCAGCCATTTTGAGCACTTTTTGCGACATATCAAGTTCATACAATTCAAAGAAAATATAAATTCTCATGGTTTCACAACCAAATAAATATATCATAGTTTACAAGCCAAATAAAATTTAAATTGTCTCAAATACATTTGAAAGAAAAATAGCCGATACATCTACTGGTTGCCAACATGAGTCTACATATGCTCAACCAAATAATCTTGTAGTTGAAAGTGAGTTTTCCAATCACGTATTTGATGATGAAATCCGGTGAACTGTGCAAACGTTGCCGCTCCTCAATGTTCAGGCACAACATTGTCACCCTAAAATTGAAACCCTTGGTCGTAGATTTAATCCGGACACTCATCCTCTACGATCATGTTGTGCATGATGATCACAAGCAATCATCACCTCCCATAATTTCTTGGTGCTCCAAATTCTAGCAGGATAGCGAATGATGTCCCGTCGAGATTGAAGAACACCAAAGGCACGCTCCACATCCTTCCTAGCACTCACTTGTGCTTGGGCAAATCTCTTCCTCTTCTCTCTTATAGGATTGGGGATTGTCTTCACAAGAGTAGTCCATTGAGAATAGATACCGTCAGCTAGGTAGTATTCTTTGTTGTACCGGTGGGCACTGATCTCAATATTGACATCTGGGCAGTTGCTTTCTGTAAGCCTTGTAAACACCGGAGAGCACTGGAGCACGTTGATGTCATTGTGAGATCCGGCCATGCCGAAGAAAGAGTGCCAAATCCAGATATCTTGTGAAGTCACAGCCTCAAGTATGATAGTGCAATCATTGACATGGCCCATATACTGCCCCTACCAAGCAGAATGACAGTTCTTCCACTCCCAGTGCATACAATCTATGCTACCAAGCATCCCCGGAAAGGCCCTATTCGCATTGATCGCCAACAACCGGGCTGTATCTGCAGCAGTTAGCTCCCTCAAGTACTCTGGGCCAAACACTACTACCATAGCCTTATAGAACTTATACATGGAGTCTAGGCATGTGGACTCGCTCATTCGGACATACTCATCAATGAGATCACCGGGTACTCCATATGAATGCATCCGAATAGCTGCAGTGCATTTCTGATAAGAGGAGAAGCCAATCTTTCCCAGGGCATCCTCCTTGCACTCGTAATAGTTATCGTACGCCACCACCCTCTCCCGGATACGGTTGAACACATGTCTAGCCATCCGGAAACGACGCTGGAATAGGTGGTGTTTGAAAAGCGGGTTAGGGGACTCGAAGTAGTCCTGCTAGAGTAGGCAATGGCCGCTCTCTCTGCTGCGATTCAACAATATGCCCCGAGATCGAGCCCCTGAATATCGGCCTCTGCCTACTAACGTGGTCATGTGTGACCAAAGCAGCAGCCACAATCTCCTCGTCATTGGATGAAAAATCATCCGAATCGCAAATGAAATTGTGGAAAAAGTACTCGTCACCGGAGTCCATTTGTACCTTGCGGGCAACCCGTCGAACACCTTGCTGGCGTGGTGGAAGAAGCCGGTCGGTGAAGAGCCTCGCGTCTATCCGAGGCCAAGTAGCAGGCCTGTCGACGTGGAGGCGAACGTGGCGGCGTCCGACGAGCGAGGTAGCCACGCTTGTGTGATACCGGTAGGGGAGGCAAGGGGGTGGTGGCGTTAACGTCGGGGTGTTGCGACGACGGGGAAAACGATCCACCAAACGCCGGAGTATGGGGCCGTGAGCGTGGGTACGGGTGGTCGGCCTGGGCACCGAAACTGGGCGGTCGGGTGTGCTGGCTGTCGATGGGAGGAAAGGGGAATGACCAATGTGCCACCAACTGACGAGCCAGGGGGAGGACAAGGGCAAGCGTGGCGCCTGTCCGCGCCGAAGCAAATGCGATCCAAATTTGGGCTGAATGGGTCGGACGAACAAAAAAACAGACACGGTTCCGTTTGCGTCGGCCCCGTTGGACGGATTTTTGTGTCCGTTTCGAATCAAATGCCACGCACAGACAGTTTAGATGGGTGCGCTGAAGTTAGCTCTCGGTGTAGCCCAAACAAAGGAGGCCTCCCGAGTCTTGCGCCGCTGGGACACGAGCACGGCGGGGATCACTCACGGTTTGCGGATAGACCAGTCTCAGCGAGGTCGGCAGCGCCGGGGCCCACCTGCTGTCCCCGTCCCCATCTGCCCCGCAACAAGGGGGTCGGGCTCTCGCCACGCGGCACGCGCACGGGGCAGGCACCAGTACACCCCGACCCCGGGCACGCCACACATCACTTCTCCAGTCCAGCGCTGGTGGGCGGCGTTCAACTTCGTTCCCAAGCCAAATCCCCTCCCTCTCCCCCTTGCCCCAAAAACCGAAACCAAAACCCGGAGCGAGTCCGCGGCGGCGAGCAGCAGCACCACCACCACCAGATGGATCCCGCGGCGGAGATGGATACCGTTGAGCTGGACGCCCTGCTCCGTGCGGCGGCCGACTTCGCCTCCTACCCAGGTTCCTTCCCCTTCTTCTATCACAGCTTTCCCCGGCCGCATCGGGTCCGGCTGCTCGGACCATTTCCGCCGCGCCGCTCCTCGCCGAGGCGCGGGGCCTCTCCTCTGCTCGCCTACCTACCTCCGGCGACGTGGGAAGCGAGGAAATACGACCTCGGTGGTTGGTAGGGTTCGAGCCTGGAGGGGGATCCTGGTTGGTCCCCACTGTCGAACGATTTGGTTGCGGCCGTGTTCCCAGTGAGGATCGTGCGTCCCAATACAGCCTCACTGGTCCAGTGCCTTGGGGTTTGCATTATTCCGTGGTTCGCTGGAATTCTAGTGTAGCTGCGGGTGTGCTTATTTTTCCATCTCCGATGTTGGGGTTTAATCCCCTTCTCCCAACAAATCGAAGCATGCGTTTGTGAATCCGGATGGTGGATCGCACTAGTTGCATTTACAGAAGGCATCAGGTAGTTGATTTGTTGTTGGGTGCTGGCCTATCACCTTACCCTGCCTTTTACATTGTAGGAACGCATGGCGAGGACACAGTGAGGCAGTTCCTGGAACAATTCCCTCTGCCTAAGCTGCTAGGGTAAGTTTTGTCGCCCCCTCCTCTAAATGTTTCGGATTCATGTAATTTTCTCTACCAATGTTTGTTTGTAGGCTGCATCTCTCTCACATTACAACCTTGTCCTGTTCTAGTCGTTCCTTTGCATCTCTTCTTTTCTGCAGATGCTATGAAAAATGTATGCTCTGACTGGCAATGTGGACTGTTGTAATTGCCGTTTTAATTCGTCTTGTTGGTCCTCTAGTGTATTGCAGAGCCAGGCAGACGTACCTGAGACGGTTGAAACTGTTGCAGCGTGCTTGGACAAAGTATTTTCATCCAGATATGGAGCTTCACTTCTGCCGAGCTATGGTGTATGTGCAACTTACTGTCTCTGCCTCTCCGGTTGTTTTTTCCTATTTAGATATGGCAACCTAAACCTCTTACCTTGATCAGCACAGTTATGATTTATTAAGTATCTTACAAAATGATCAACATGTTGATGTATCGTATGCTCTTCTGTGTATTATGCGCTCATTTGATTGTCCAAAATGTTGAATTGTCAGTTGATTCTTTCAGGAATTTATTCAAGCTGGGTTGCTCACAAACTCAAATAGTATCAAACAATTGGCCTGCAAAGCGGTATGTATCTCATTATATTTCTCTAGCAGATGCTTTCTGTGGATATGGTTTGCTTGCTTTGTTTACTGTAATCATTTAGGGCATTTAGAAAATTTGGCACCTATTGGTTCTTGAAATCAGAAATAGTATTTCATGTCATGCATTTGTTATCTTGAGATGGTAAGTGTGTAAAGCACAATTCCAATCAATGTTCAAATGTTAGCCGTGTACCTTTCAAGGTTTAACTCTTTAAGCACACTTAGCCTCCTGTTTTAGCTTACTTGTCTGTTTTTTTGCTCTGTTTTTGCCTTTTTGTATAGCAGCAGGTAGTTGGTTTTGGTCTTGGCCGTGTACTGTGTGCCTCGTGGTGTTCTCCTTGAATACAAATGAAACAGATTTCATGCGTGTTTGAGAAAAAAAGTATAAGTTTAAGCTGGTTTTTAACTCCTTTGCCGTCTACTCTCTAATATGGTAGCAACCAGAGTGAAATTGTGTATAAACAGAACATTGATGTGCTTTACCAACTCTTGCAAATCCATTTCATGCATGATCCTTCTTATTTGTCTAAAATAACCATTCATATACTAGGTTTAACATCATCTTGCAAAGAATATCTTCTGCAAACCCTTTCTCAGCCAATGTCTCCAGAGTCCAAACCCTCACTGTCAAGTTCTATACCAGGTGGTACATCTTCTTGACAAGGCTGGGGATATTGCTGTTGCCGTGGACACATTTGTACAGCACAATCTGTACCCTCTTCTGATCAACTGCTTGATTGAGGGGTATCTTTATTATCACAAACTACATCTGACAGGTCATGTCCCATGACATTCATTATGCTTGTATTTTACTTACTATTAATTATGTTTTCTTAGAGACGAAGAGATCTCAGTAATTGTTTTGGATGCCATAAAGCATCTAGCAGAAATTCCTACAGGGACCGTGAGTATTATATTCTTTTTCCATAAATGTTGAGCCCCTCTTAATATGGGTAGCAGATGCTAATATTTTTATTTTTGTTTTTTGCTTTTGCTTTCAGGATATCATATTTCCACCAGATGGTCAAGGATTGCAACTTAACAAAGTGGCAGCCCAGTCATCCTCAATGGTATGGTATCCAAAAGCCACTGTTATTAGGTCAATTTGTGAAACAATCGATACATGACCTCCTAGGCCAATGGCAGGCTACAACTACAAGCCTACATTTAGTGATGTCTAAATTAGTTGATCACAGAGCTGTTTTGCTAATACTGGCAGATTACTTACACGTGTTGATACAGAGGAATCGTTATGTATGTTGTACTAGATGCTATGAGTATGATTCTGTTAAACCTGCTCAAGGTTTTGTTCATGTTCCTCTTTGCAGGCACGGATTCGCATTCTATCTTTGATAGCTAAGCTCTTTGCTGCATCAAGTTGTACTGCTACTGCAATTCGTGACTCAAACCTTCTCAGCTTATTTGAGGACGAGATAAAAGATAGAAAAGATATGCTTAAAACCCTGAGTGCACTAGAGGTCCTCTATGAGGTAATACTATATGTCTTACTTGGATTGCCTTCTTAGGTTTCCCTTGTTATCACCTGATTCATGCATCCCTCTTTTCCTGAGAAAAGGATGCATTTATCTGTTAGCCTGGTTTCTGTAAGAATGGGGTGGATTCTCCATTTCTGCTGCATAATTATATTGATTAAGAGAAAAACAAAACATAATTAAGAGAAGGAAAATAAGAGAAAAACCCTAAACAAAACATAATTAAGAGAAGGAAAATAAGAAAGAAACCCTAAACAAGCCAAGCTTGACAAACCAGCTACTACAGGTAAAAGACAGTCTAATTCTTTGCCACTTCAAGTCCACCATCGAAAGCCTCTTCAATATATGTTTGTTAGTTGGGTTTTTTGAAGATTTTGCAATTTCTTTAAATGGAGGCGGTCTAACTTTGTGCCATTTTGAGTCCACAATCAGCCTCAGCCATCTATGTTTGCTGGGAGATCTTTTTATTATATTATACCTTTGAAACAAAATATTTTGCGTTTTTTTCTCTGTCTCTTCATTTGCCTAAACTCACACTAGTATTTGTTGTTCATCACATGCTATGTGAAACGAATTTCATTACTTATCAAACGACAGAAAATACATAATGATCACAAGGTTTTTGTTCTGTAATTGTTGATGATAGAGATCTATGAATGCAAGATTGTAGAATTTCTGAGATAAACTATACATTGTAGCTAATTATGTCTTTACTTGTTTTGCAGCTTGCGGAGCACCCTCACAGCAATATGTTCTTGTTAAAGACCAGTTTGCTTCAACACATAACTGATGTGATGAAGTACTCAGCTCTTGCCTCCATAAGTCCATATTTGTGTTTTTCTTTTTGTGTTTTTCAGCCAATTTATGTTGTTTATCTTTGGTCCTTGTGTAGCGATCCCTCAGCTGATTCTATTGTACGGTCAAGGGCATCATTGATCAGTGGGAGGCTTCTTTCTTCAGCTGATGCTTTTATGACTATAGAACAATCTTGTAAGCATGATTTGTCTTGCAGCTACTACACCTTCAGTCTATCAGCCCTGCTAAATATTTCACTTATATTATTGATCTTTTTAATTGTGTGCATTATTGATCATTATATGTTCTACAGTGTGTTCTCCTCTATGCTTCGTTTCTTCGTATCGTACTCTGCTAAAGGGAAATGTGTTGCTACATTAATTATTCAAGAACAGCCCCTTCACTAAAAAAATTTGAGTCTGAACACAGCTTCTATGCTAAATTCTGATTTCTAGTGCGCTCTCCTCTCTGCGTATCATTCTCTGCTAAATGGAAGTGCATTCCGACGTTAATAATTCAAAAACAGCCCCTTAACTAAAAAACATGATTTTGAGCACAGCTTCTATGCTAAATTCTGATTTCTAGTGTGTTCCCCTCTACATTTTGTTTCTGCATATCATTCTCTGCTAAATGGAAGTGTATTCCTACATTAATAATTCAAGAACAGCTTCTTCATTAAAAAAATGATTGGAAGCTCAACATTTATGCTAAATTCTGATAAATACTGATAACCCATTTGTTGGGTCGTTGCTGGGACCTTAAATCAGAACATTTATATGCATCTAGGTATTGTTAGCGTGAGGGTATTTTTGGTGGGTTTCTGTAAAAGAAAAGGTCCTAGATTGATATGTTAATCAAGATTTCTCCATGTTAGGTGTTACGAATCTGCTCTTGGCCATAGACAAAATATTGAGGACGGAGGAAAGTCCAAATACTGATGAAATTGAGAGCGCATTGGAGACCTTAGGTCTAATTGGTACAAGTAAGTTATGTTTCTATTTCTTTCTTGTAACTTTCTGTTTGGGAGTGATCTCACTAACCATAATACTTCATTTCACTATCTGACCTACTCTTTGTTTGTCTGGTTGCATTGGTGAAATAGCAACTCAAGGAGCATGCTTGTTGCTCTCTGATCCACCAAATATTGCCAGACATGTGGTAGAAATGTCCTTTGACAGGCAGGGCAGAGGTAAACAGCTGGTAAGTTCGTCTACTACTAACCCTGTTAGTCATTGGCAAAGTCTCCAGAAACTATTCCTCTTAGAGTGACGCTGTGAAACTTTCAGGCGGCTTTACATGCCTTTGGAAGCATATGTGGTGTTGATCGACAAGAAGACCAGATGAAACTGGATGATCATCAAGCAGAAGAGTGCCTGAAGCGCTTAGTCTACAGTGCAGCATCAAACAGTCCAAAATTAACTCCTTCAGTTAGAGCAACACAATTCCTCTAGTTTTATCTTTCTCACTTAATGTTATAATTAGCCTTTATAGCGATTTTCTTTTAATTTTTTGGCAGGCTCTTCTTCTATCAATTCTACAACAAGATCCAGACGTTCGGATTGCTGTAAGCAATTCTTGCTTGTTAAAGTCTACTTGTTGCTGATATATTATTCTCATCTGTTGCTGAGTTATGTCTCTGTTTGATTAATCACATCGACTATACTCATTATATTGATTGCATCGCATTGAATGTTTGCAGGGTTATAGAGTACTGTCAGGACTGGTTGTCCGAGAATGGTGCCTAAGGGAAGTTTGCTCGAAGCCAGAGATAATCGGAATTGTTACGGATCCAAAAATGGAGACAACAAAACTTGGTAAGGGCTTAGCATTACTTCTACTACTAAATGCAGTAACTATAGAAATGTCATTTCTTATAAAAGCATACATCTGTCACTTCAAAGAAGATTTTTTTCCGGACAAACTTAGTGTGCGGCACTGCTGCTATGTTCCTTCTAGCATTTGGATACCATCTATCATAACTGATTTGGAGTTTGCTGCCGGTGATGTAATGCTTACACATAATGTGCCCGCTTAACTTCCCTCGATCCAAATGTTTGCTCTGATGTTTAGTGCACATCCAAGTGTCTAACTGCCTTCTGACCTCGTAACTGCCTTGGCAATACGCTGGAGCTGTTCTTTGTTGCTAATCCAGTCATGAACTATGCGATATTCTGTTTACTGAACCAACTGTTCTGATAATGACATTGGTTCATGACTATCATAGGCATGGAGGCACGGTACGCTTGCTGTGTGGCAATCAACAAGGCCTTGTCATCGTCGCACCTTCTTCATGAACCGAGCCTTTCTGAACTCATTGGAAAGGTATGTCCTCGGTTCTTGTATCCGCTGGTTCTTGTCCTTTGAAGCGTGAGTGTTGACGGAGGAAACAAATGCCTCTTGGTGCAGCTGAATGAGGCGGTCAGAAGGGGTCCCTATCTTTCCGAGAAGAGGCAGCGTGTGGATGCACAGCCGGTGGTCGGTACCATGGAGAGGTTTTAAGTTGGCCTTTCGAGCTCTTCGGCCGAGAAACGGAGCACCCTCTGTGCTTGATGCATGTACATTAGATGCAACCGTGTATCTTCTTACCTGAACTTGTGTGACGAGGATGATGATATCAGAGGTTCAGTTCTGTTGGGTTTTGTGATGTAAATCGGTGGATGCTGGTTCATGCATTCCATCTTACAATTACAGTTACCAGCAAAACTTAAGCGGATGACGTCTTCAGCAAGGCAATATGCTTAAAATGTGTAGTTTCTATTTTCTACTTTTGACAAATTTCAACATCTCTTTTCTGAGGCTCGCAGCTCTAACTGGCCCTGATTTACAAGAATTGACAACCACTCTCTAATCTACTAGTCTGTACTATCTCTGATGTGTGTGCGCACTCTGTAGTCTGTACACCATATGCACAAGTGATTCAAACCTCGTCGTCCTCTGGCGCCGAGATGAGCAGCGAGTACTTGGCCTTGAGCGCCACCTTGCCGCCTTCCACGCAGAGCTTGGCGCCGGTGACCACCCAGTACCCCGGCAGGTCGTCGGGGCCCCTCGTCACCTCCGTCGTGTCGATGTACTTCGCCATCTTCTGCACGGGCAGCGGCACCGGCGGGCCCTTGGGGAACACGGCGGAGTTCACCTCCACCTTCCCCTCCATCGGCTCCCCCTGCGGCGGCACGGCGGCGGTGCCGGACAGCGCCGCGCTGAGCATCGCCGACAGCGAGCCTGACTTCCGGGTCGTGGCGAGCGGGCCGTCCCACTCCGACCGCCGTATCTTGGTCCGCGCCACGCCGGAGAAGCCCAGCCGCAGGAAGAGCACCTTCTTCAGGCACGCCTCGCGCACCTCCAGCCAGGCCGCGGTCACCACGGCCGCGCAGTCGTCGATGCGCGCGCCGGCGTGCTGCACCGGCGCCGTGCACGCGTGCGTCAGCAGCGACGACCTCACGGGCTCGAAGTAGGCGCGCTCGTTCACGGCGTCCCCGCCGGAGGTGGTGACCGCCTCGCCGACGACGATGGGGACCGCGCGCGGCGTCGCCGACAGGTGCTGCAGGTGCACGCCCAGCCGGCTGTTCTTCTTGCCCTCCAGGAACAGCCGGATGCCCGTCACCGGCCGGCCCCCGGAGTCCACCTTGGCCGTGTTGACCCGGAGCTTGGGCCCCATGAGCGTGAACTGGAGCGACGGCAGGCTGTCCTTCTTCTTCTTCCTCTGCGGGCCGAGAGCCAGCGGGAGCTCGCCGAACTCCGGCGCCCACTGCCGCGGCACCTGGAACTCCAGGAACTGCTCCAGCTCCTCTATCGGCGGCTTGTCTGATGATCCCACAGCCAAAATACTTAAATGGTTAGATGGTCAGACACACACACCAGCTGAGAACAAGAGAAAATATCTGGGTTTCAAAGATCGATTATCCTACATCTGAGGTAGAGATTGACGGCGTGGTTGAGGAAGCCGCGGCCGGGGACGCCGGTGAGGAGGGAGGTGATGGGCACGAAGGCCATGGAGATGACGTCCGGCGAGCCGGCGACGGTGGCGAGCCACTCGTCGTGGCCCTGCCCGTCGTCGACGCCGCCTCGCCTGACGTGGATGCCGACGACATCGTCCTTGTTGTGGATGACCGGCGACCTGAACGCGCGCCAGGCAGCGGAGCCGGGGCCGGGAGGTCTCCGCGACGACGACCCGCGGCTCTTGGCGCCGGCGGAGCTCTGCCGTCGGTCCTGGGACTGGGAGAAGGTGGCGTCGGCGAGCTTCTTGAGGCGGGCCTGCACGTCCCGCGGCTCGAGGGCGGAGCCCCTGAGCTGCTTGACGCAGACGACGTCCTTGCCCCCCATCCTGACGCCGACGACGACGTGGGTGCCGTGCGTGTCGATGAAGGCGGCGAGCGCCGGGGGGTCCCAGGAGGTCGGGACGTCGCGGGCGACGTGGTCGCGGAGGGCGAGGCGCGCGCCGCGGGGGGCCTCGACGGCGTAGAGCTCGACGAGGCGGGCGTCGAAGCAGAGGCTGCGCGTGGCGGCGACGTCCCGGTGCCAGCAGCCGCGGTAGTCGAACATGGCGTTGAAGGGGCCCGAGGGGATCTTGCCCGTCAGCGACAGCGACTGGTTGACGTGCTCCGCCATCTGCGTGAAGGAGAGCACGTCGGAGCGGAACCGCGCGCGCTCACCCTTGTCGGCGACGACCCCCGGTGGCACGCCGGCCACAAAGGCCCCGCCCGGCAGGCACAGGTCCCGCCCGCCGCCGCCGCCGCCGAGGTCGAGCAGGCGGTCCTTGGCGCGGAAGAGGCGGAGGTCGTCGGCGAGGTCGTAGCCGCAGCCGACCGCGCGCACGGCGGCCTCGGCCGCCTCCTGCGCCGACGGCGGCGTCGCGCGCGCGGCGCCCAAGTCCATCATCATCATCCCCACTCCACTGGAAGCCCGTTAAGCTCCCCGGCTCCACGGCGCGCGCATTATAAGCTGCACCACCGGTGTGGAGAGGAGAAGTGGTCAGAGTGGGAGAGGGAGGCCGTGGCGTCGGTGTCTGGGCAGGGCGGTCGTCGTGTCGTTGTGTGGGAGTGGGAGTGGGAGCGAGCGAGCAACAGCTGCGGGGCCGATGGCGACGGCGGGCGTGGAGTCAAGGCGCCGGCCGGGACGCTTGGGCAGAGTGACGTGCGGGTGGGGGGGGAGCGGGCTGACGCGGTCTCGGGGGCTCGCCGTCGTTTTCGGCGCGGAAGGAATGAAGATCTTTCCGGGAGGGAGACGGCGCGAGGTACCGGTCAACAGACGCGAGTAGAAAATCAATCAACACTGTCATACTTCACCGGCCACCGGATACAAGAATCCAAGTCTTCTAGTCTTAAACGTGTTTGCTTCCGGACACGGCTGTTCTGTTCTGATCCCGAGCTTGTAAGCTCAGGTGAACAGTAAAAAAATCAATGTTTCACGAAAGTCATTGATTTTGTTTTTTTACCAGATTTTCTATGGATGTCATCTGGTGTTGAAATTTTGTACACTATTAAATCATTTATCAATGTTTCACTCGAGCTCATATATGAGCTCGGGATCAGAACATCACTTTCGTTTGCTTCCTCCCTTTCCTCTTCTCCTAATATTCTTTCTTCGGCCTTGCCCGGTCTACGATTTAGGCAGTTGAGAGGGACCATCACTTTTTGCTAAATCCCAGTAGACTTAGACTTGGAATTCGAAACGATCCATCATTTACTCGTGGGGTGCGTTTTCTCCCGCACTATCTGGCATGAAATCTTGAGCTGGTGCCTACTGCTTGTCATGGCACCTACGGCTGATACAGTGATCTTCAGCTGGTGGCACACCTCCCAGCAGGCCTCCCCAGAGTGTCTACGCAACCGCGTTGCTTCGTTGGTCACCCTCGTCATCTGGCTCTTATGGAAACATCAGTACTCCTGCATCTTTGACGGGGCGTAACCCTCCTTACCTGCGCTACGTGGTGCCACTCACAATAATATATCCGAGGCTAGAGGGTAGGGACCTTCTTATACTGCGTTTCTAAAGAGTCCGACTCTTATACAGTTATAAGATTCCTAGTCTTTAAACTAGTTTCCGGATAGAGTCCAGATTAAACTACCAACCACGATATAATTTGTTGTTAGCGGATCCTATCCGTCGAGTCTCCGAAGCACGCGTTTGTGAGCAACGCGTCATAATAAAGTATAAATTCCTCTAATTATGTAGATCAATATTAGGGCCGTAATCTAATTACACGATCCAGCTTCTTCCAATTATCAGCGTACCCAGGTAGTCTTTCCAATATATAAAGCATATTGTATTCCACCGATAATTGACCGGCTTCCTTAAGCATGCAACACTTAAGTACATTCCAGCAAGAGTAATTCCATGCACAAAACACATGTATAATTCCATATGAGGTATTCCGAATATTAATGATAATAAGTGTTTGAATACAGTTGCAGGACACATAATCCCAACATCTCCCACTTGTCCAAAACGATCATTTAAAAAATTCGTAAACCCATAGCCTGAACATGCTTACCAAATACCACCTGACTAAGTGACTTAGTCAAGGGATCAGCAACCATATCAGTACTAGGTAGAAACTCTAAAGAAACATACTTAGGTCTATTAATTACATCACGCATATAGTGATACCTTCCCTCAATATGTTTGATCTTGCTGTGGAACTTGGGATATCTGAAAACCTTTATTGCAGCCTGATTATCACAATACACCACCACTGGTTTGCTAGCACTTTCAACAAACTTCAAAGTCGAAAGAAATTCCATCAGCCACACCGCCTCCTCACAGCTTCTGACACAACAATATACTCCGCCTCCATGGAAGATAACACCACTGAATCTTGCTTCTTACTACTCCAAGATATAGCGCCACCAGCTAATGTAAATAGATACCCAGACGTAGACTTCCGGTCGTCCAGATCACCCTGCCAATCAGCATCAGTATAGCCTTGCAGCTGTAGATCCTTTTGGTTAAACAATGTGAATAATCCAGTGTTGCTTGAACATAACGAAGAGCATGTTTAATTTGATTCCAATGCCCAATTCCAGGATTCATTTGATATCTACTCAACACTCCAACTGTATAGCACAAATCAGGGCGTGTGAATAACATGGCATACATCAAAGATCCCAATGCAGAAGCACATGGAGTCTTCTCCGTTCTCTTTTTTTCCTTAGGAGTTTTAGGACACATCCCCTCACCGAGTTTAATTCCTATAGCCATGGGCACTAAAGTAGGCTTGCAGTTTTCCATAGAGAAACGTTTAAGAACAGATTTTAGATAATTCCTTTGAGACAAACCCAAAGTTGCTTTATTTCGATCTCTAAGTATTTCCACTCCTAGAACATAGGAAGCATTTCCCATATCTTCCATTTCAAATGTAGAAGATAACCAAGTTTTTACTTCTATCAACATTTCCTTACTACTAGAAGCAATAAGTATATCATCAACATACACTACAGGAATCAGCTGATTTGCCGTCTGCCATGGCTGACGGCAAAGGACTAGAAAGCTGACGGCAAAGGTCTTTGCCGCCGTCTGCCGCAGACGGCAAACTTGTCCGACACTGGAAGTTACGGTAATGAGCTTATTTGCCGTCTGTTTTCGCACAGCGGACGGCAAAGACGTTTGCCGTCAGCTTTCCTAGGCAAGCAAACGACAAATAAATTGGACGGAAAAGAATAGACGTTAGCCACGTTAGTTGGCTAACGGGAGACTTTGCCGTCTACCGGCTGACGGGAAACGTGCCCTCCCCTTTGTCGTCTGCTTCCTGACGTCAGCAGACCCGTGGTCAACGTCACTCATCCCCGCTCTTTTGCCATCTGCCGCTCTTTTTCTTTGCCGTCTGCCACAGACGGCAAACCACACCATCCTTTGCCGTCTGCCACAGACGGCAAAGTGACCAAATGGGTCAGCCCTAGTGCTCCCAGGTTGCACAGGTTGCTGCCACGTGTCCACTTTGCCGTTTGTGGCCGACGGCAAAGACCCCTTTGCCGTCTGTGGCAGACGACAAAGTGCCTGTATTGCCCCATTTTTTTTCTTCTGTTTTTTGCTATATCCAAGCATTTTCACAGCAAAAAATATGATATAGCAAAATATATGAGATATCCAACACATAAGTTTCATCCATACATACATAGTTTCATCCGTATTACAATAGTTTCATCCATAGGTAGCAAGTTCCACATTGTTCATCGATACAAAATCAAAATAGAAAGTAAAAACAAGCACTCCATCAATGCAAGCTTTCGTGAAGTGAATGAAATCTGCAAAATGGGAAATAAGAAAGTTAGAAGAAGAAGACTAAGAAGAAGAAGAAGAAGAAGAAGAAGAAGAAGAAGAAGAAGAAGAAGAAGACCAGAAGAAAAAGAAGAAGAAAAAGAAGAAGAAGAAGAAGTATATGCCATTTATGAGCTTACCAAGGTTATCATGCCATTTATGAGCTAAGTAAGCTAAGTATATGACATTTATGAGCTTACCAAGGTTATCATGCCATAAGCTATTAATGTCAAAATGAACTAAATAAGCTAAGTATAGGTCATTATTGAGCTAACCTAGGTAATTATGCCATTTTTGAGTTAACTAGCATATTATGCCATTTTTGACATAAGTAAGCTAAGTATAGGTCATTATTGAGCTAACCTAGGTAACTAAGCATATTGGAGCTAACTTAGCATATTAGAGCTAACTTAGGTAAAATGGATCATTTTGTAGCTAAGTAAGCTTATTATGTCATTTTGGAGGAAAATAAGCTAAGTATATGACATTTATGAGGTTACCAAGGTTATTATGCCATTTTTGACCTAAGTAAGCTAATTATGCCATTTCTGACATAAGTAAGCTAAGTATATGTCATTATTGAGCTAACCTAGGTAACTAAGCATATTAGAGCTAACTTAGCATATTAGAGCTAACTTAGGTCATTATGGTAAGCATATTGGAGGAAATAAAGCTAAGTATAGGTCATTATGCATTTGTTAAGCAAAACACTAAATAGCAGCCTACAACACCACTCCTCGTTAGCATTGTAATCATCGATGGCCGCACACACAATGTAATGGAGGAAAGAAATCTGAGTCCGTATAACTAACCTCGATGGCGAGCTCCATTGGCCGTGGACGAGGCCTTATCTCAGGACAGGAGCTTGTTTGGCGCGCCTTGATCTCCGGGGGAGTGCGAGGACAACGTATAAGTCCATCTCCAATGGCTATCGAGCCATGGGACCTCCCGCCACCAGATATCATCACCAGCTCTGGATCAATGGGACCCTGGCTCGGGTTAAAGTCCTCCCCTTTCCTCGCCTTCCCCTCATCTCTGTACCTCACGAGCTTGTTGTGCGAGGAGATGTGGGGGTGGGCCGTTACAATAAGCTGGCCTCCACTGGACCCCACCCCACCTCTTTGTCGTCTGCTAGCGGATGGCAAAGAGGTGGCTGATGGCAAATAGTATCTTTGCCATCAGCCCGTTCGTTGCCGTTTGTTTTTTGTAAGCTAACGGCAAAGAACTTCTTTGCCATCAGTTAGCAGACGGAAAAGAACTGGCTGATGGCAAATTCTCTGATTCCAGCAGTGATACAGTGACAAGAGTGTAAAATTTCCTCCCACTATTTTAAAATAAACGCAATGATCTCCCTCTATCATAGAAAACCCATATGATGTGATAGCATTATCAAACAAGATATTCCATTGCCGTGAAGCTTGCCTAAGACCATAAATAGATCTATTTAGCTTACACACTTTTCCTTGATTTTCCTTTTCAACAAAACCATTAGGTTGAGACATATAAATCTCTTCCTTCAGATGACCATTCAAGAAGGCAGTTTTAACATCCATTTGATGAAGTTCCAGATCAAAATAAGAAGTCAACGCAGCAATAATACGAATAGAAGTAAATTTTGCTACAGGGGAAAAAGTTTCCACAAAGTCAACGCCTTCCCTTTGTGTGTACCCTTTAGTAACAAACCTAGCTTTGTATTTTTCAAAATTACTAGAAGCATTCAATTTTCTTTTAAAAATCCATTTTGATCCAATTGCCTTTCGGTCATTAGGTAGATCAACCAATTCCCAAACTTTATTCTTTTCCATGGAGTTTAGTTCCTCACGCATGGCTTGAAGGAAATATGCCCTAGAGGCAATAATAAAGTTGTTATTTTATATTTCCTTATTCATGATAAAGGTTTATTATTCATGCTAGAATTGTATTGATCGGAAACTTAAATACATGTGTGAATACATAAGCAAATATTGTGTCCCTAGTAAACCTCTACTAGACTAGCTCGTTGATCAAAGATGGTTAAGGTTTCCTAACCATGGACATGTGTTGTCATTTGATAATGGGATCACATCATTAGGAGAATGATGTGATGGACAAGACCCATCCATTAGCTTAGCATATTGATTGTTCAGTTTATTGCTATTGCTTTCTTCATGTCAAATACATATTCCTTCGACTATGAGATTATGCAACTCCCGGATACCGGAGGAATACCTTGTGTGCTATCAAACGTCACAACGTAACTGGGTGATCATAAAGATGCTCTATAGGTATCTCCAAAGGTGTTTGTTGAGTTGGCATAGATCGAGATTAGGATTTGTCACTCCGAGTATTGGAGAGGTATCTCTAGGCCCTCTCGGTAATACACATCATAAGCTTGCAAGCAAATGACTAAGGAGTTAGTTACAAGGTGATGTATTACGGAATGAGTAAAGAGACTTGCCGGTAACGAGATTGAACTAGGTATAGAGATACCGATGATTGAATCTCGGGCAAGTAACATACCGATGGACAAAGAGAATTACGTATGTTGTCATAACGGTTCGACCGATAAAGATCTTCATAGAATATGTAGGAGCCAATATGGGCATCCAAGTTCCGCTATTGGTTATTGACCGGAGAGGTGTCTCGGTCATGTCTACATAGTTCTCGAACCCGTAGGGTCCGCATGCTTAACGTTCGTTGACGATATACTGTTATATGAGTTATGTGATTTGGTGACCGAATGTTGTTCGGAGTCCCAGATGAGATCACGGACATGACGAGGAGTCTCGAAATGGTCGAGAGGTAAAGTTTGATATATATGATGATGGTATTTGGACACCGGAAGTGTTTTGGGACGTACCGGGAAGGAATCGGGTCACCCGAAGGGGTTCCGGGCACCCCCCGGCAAGTTATGGGCCTTATGGGCCAAAGGAGGGGACAGACCAGCCCACAAGGGGGCTAGTGCGCCTCCTCCCTTAATTGGCTAGCCCTAGGGAAGGAAAAGAGGGAGGGCTAGCCCCTCCTGCCTTTCCCTCTCATGGGAGAAAGGAAAGGGGGGGGGGGGGGGGGGCGCCACCCTCTCCTGCCTTTCCCCGCGCTCCAAATAAGGAGGGGGGGGGGCTTGGGAGGGACTCCAAGTAGGATTCCTCCTACTTGGGCGCCTCCTTTGGCTGCTCCTCCCTCCCTCCCACCTATATATATGTGGGAGGGGGGCGCCTAGCACAACCCAAATCAATTGTTAGCCGTGTACGGCGCCCCCCTCCACCGTTTACACCCCCGGTCATATTTTCGTAGTGCTTAGGCGACGCCCTACGAAGATCACTTCACCATCACTGTCACCATGCCGTCGTGCTGACGGAACTCATCTACTACCTCGCCGTCTTGCTGGATCAAGAAGGCGTGGACGTCACCGAGTTAAACGTGTGCTGAACGCAGAGGTGCTGTACGTTCGGTACTTGATCGGTTGGAGCGCGAAGAAGTTCGACTACATCAACCGCGTTACTAAACGCTTCCGCTTATGGTCTACGAGGGTACATAGACACACTCTCCCCCTCGTTGCTATGCATCTCCATGGATAGATCACTGCGTGTGCGTAGATTTTTTTTTTGTTTTCCATGCAACGATTCCCAACAGTGGCATCAAAGCCAGGTCTATGCGTAGATGATATGCACGAGTAGAACACAAAGAGTTGTGGGCGGTGATAGTCATACTGCTTACCACCAACGTCTTATTTTGATTCTGCGGTATTGTGGGATGAAGCGGCGCGGACCAACCTTACATGTCCACGCACGTGAGACCGGTTCCACCGACTGACATGCAACTAGTTTTGCATAAATATGGCTGGCGGGTGTCTGTTTCTCCTACTTTAGTTGAATCGAATTTGACTACGGCCGGTCCTTGAAGAAGGTTAAAACAGCAAACTTGACGAATCACCATTGTGGTTTTTGCCGTAGGTAAGAACGGTTCTTGCTAGAAACCCGTAGCAGCCACGTAAAACTTGCAACAACAAAGTAGAGGACGTCTAACTTGTTTTTGCAGGGTATGTTGTGATGTGATATGGTCAAGACATGATGTGATATACGTTACTTTATCGCTATGAGTTAGCAATAGTTGTAGAAGCAATAGTTGGCGAGACGACCACGACGCAACGATGGAGATCAAGGTGTCGAGCCGGTGACAATGGAGATCATAACGATGCTTTGGAGATGGCGATCAAAAGCACAAGATGATGATGGCCATATCATGCCACATATTTTGATTGCATGTGATGTTTATCTTATATGCATCTTATTTTGCTTAGAACGACGGTAGCATTATAAGATGATCTCTTCACTAAATTTCAAGGTAAAAGTGTTCTCCCTAAGTATGCACCATTGCTACAGTTCGTCGTTTCGAGACACCACGTGATGATCGGGTGTGATAGACTCTACGTTCATATACAACGGGTGTAAGATAGTTTTACACATGCAGAATACTTGGGTTAAACTTGACGAGCCTAGCATGTACAGACATGGTCTCGGAACACTGGAGATCGAAAGGTCGAACATGAGTCATATAGTAGATATGATCAACATAGAGATGTTCACCATTGATGACTACCCCATCTCACGTGATGATCAGACTTGGGTTAGTTGATTTGGATCATGTATCACTTAAATAACTTGAGGGATGTTAATTTAAGTGGGAGTTCATTAGTAATTTGATTAATTGAACTTAAATTTATCATGAACTTAGTCTTAATAGTTTTTGCATATCTATGTTGTAGATCAATAGCTCGCAATATAGCTCCCCTATTTTTGATATGTTCCTAGAGAAAAATAAGTTGAAAGATGATAGTAGCAATGATGCGGACTGGGTCCGTGATCTGAGGATTATCCTCACTGCTGCACAGAAGAATTATGTCCTTGATGCACCACTAGGTGACAGACCTATTGCAGGAGCAGATGCAGACATTATGAACGTTTGGCAAGCTCGATATGATGACTACTTAATAGTTTAGTGCGCCATGCTTTACGGCTTAGAACCGGGACTTCAAAAACATTTTGAACGCCACAGAGCATATGAGATGTTCCAAGAGCTGAAATTGGTATTTCAGACTCATGCCCGTGTCGAGAGGTATGAGACCTCTGACAAGTACTTTGCCTACAAGATGGAGGAGAATAGCTCAACCAGTGAGCATGTGCTCAGAATGTCTGGGTACTACAATCACTTGAATCAAGTGGGAGTTAATCTTCCAGATAAGATAGTGATTGAAAAAGTTCTCTAGTCACTATTACCAAGCTACTAGAACTTCGTGATGAACAATATGTAAGGGATGACCAAAATGATTCCCGAGCTCTTCGTGATGCTAAAATCGGCGATGATAGAAATCAAGAAAGAGCATCAAGTGTTGATGGTTAACAAGACCACTAGTTTCAAGAAAAAGGGAAAGGGAAAGAGAGGGAACTTCAAGAAGAATGGCAAGCAAGTTGCCGCTCCCATGAATAAGCCCAAAGCTAGACCCAAGCCTGAAACTGAGTGCCTCTACTGCAAAGGAAATGGTCACTGGAAACGGAACTGCCCCAAATACTTGGCGGGTAAGAAGGATGGCAAAATGAACAAAGGTATATTTGATATACATGTTATTGATGTGTACCTTACTAGTATTAATTGTAGCCCCTGGGTATTTGATACCGGTTCAGTTGCTAAGATTAGTAACTCGAAACAGGAGTTGCAGAATAAACAGAGACTGGTTAAGGGCGAGGTGACGATGTGTGTTGGAAGTTGATACGATCACCATCACACACTCCCTCTACCTTCGGGATTAGTGTTGAACCTAAATAAATGTTATTTGGTGTTTGCGTTGAGCATGGATATGAATTGCAATACGGTTATTCATTTAAGTCAAAGAATAATTGTTGTTCTATTTACATGAATAAAACCTTCTATGGTCATATACCCAATGTGAATGGTTTATTGAATCTCGATCGTAGTGATACACATATTCATAATATTGATGCCAAAAGATGCAAAGTCGATAATGATAGTGCAACATACTTGTGGCACTGCCGTTTTGGTCATATTGGTGTAAAGCGCATGATGAAACTCCATGCAGATAGACTTTTGGAATCACTTGATTATGAATCATTTGATACTTGCGAACCATGCCTCATGGGCAAGATGACTAAAACTCTGTTCTCCAGAACAATGGAGCGAGCTAATTACTTATTGGAAATAATACATACCGATGTATGCGATCCGATGAGTGTTGAAGCACGCGGCGGATATCGTTATTTTCTGACCTTCACAGATGATTTGAGTAGGTATGGATATATCTACTTGATGAAACACAAGTCTGAAACATTTGAAAAGTTCAAAGAATTTCAGAGTGAAGTGTAGAATCATCGTAACAAGAAAATAAAGTTTCTACGATCTGATCGCGGAGGCGAATATTTGAGTTACGAGTTTGGCCTTCATTTAAAACAATGTGGAATAATTTCACAATTCACGCCACCTGGAACACCACAGCGTAATGGTGTGTCCGAACGTCGTAACCGTACTTTATTAGATATGGTGCGTTCTATGATGTCTCTTACCGATTTACCACTATCGTTTTTGGGGTTATGCATTAGAGACAGCCGCATTCACGTTAAATAGAGCATCGTCTAAATCTGTTGAGATGACACCGTATGAACTGTGGTTTGGCAAGAAACCTAAGCTGTCATTTCTTAAAAGTTTGGGGATGCGACGCTTATGTCAAAAGGCTTCATCCTGATAAGCTCAAACCCAAAGCGGAGAAGTGCGTCTTCATAGGATACCCGAAAGAAACTATTGGGTATACCTTCTACCACAGATCCGAAGGCAAAATCTTTGTTGCTAAGAATGGGTCCTTTCTAGAGAAGGAGTTTCTCTCGAAAGAAGTGAGTGGGAGGAAAGTACAACTTGATGAGGTAGTTGTACCTTCTCTCAATTTGGAAAGTAGCACATCAGAGAAATCCGTTCCCATGATGCCTACACCAACTAGAGAGGAAGTTAATGATGATGATCATGAAACTTCAGATCAAGTTACTACTGGACCTCGTAGGTCGAACATAGCACGTTCCGCACCAGAGTGGTACGGTAATCCTATCCTGGAAGTCATGTTACTAGACCGTGACGAACCTACGAACTATGAAGAAGCTATGATGAGCCCAGATTCCGACAGATGGCTTGAGGCCATGAAATCTGAGATAGGATCCATGTATGAGAACAAAGTATGGACTTTGGTGGACTTGCCCGATGATCGGCAAGCCATAGAGAATAAATGAATCTAAGAAGAAGACTGACGCTGATGGTAATGTTACTGTCTACAAAGCTTGACTTGTCGCGAAAGGTTTTCGACAAGTTCAAGGGGTTGACTACGATGAGACTTTCTCACCCGTAGCGATGCTTAATTCTGTCCGAACCATGTTAGCAATTGCCGCATTTTATGATTATGAAATCTGGCAAATGGATATCAAAACTGCATTCCTTTATGGATTTCTTAAATAAGAGTTGTATATGATGCAACTAGAAGGTTTTGTCAATCCTAAAGGTGTTAACAAAGTGTGCAAGCTCCAACGATCCATCTATGGACTGGTGCAAGCATCTCGGAGTTGGAATATACGCTTTGATGAGGTGATCAAAGCATATGGTTTTATACAGACTTTTGGTGAAGCCTGTATTTACAAGAAAGTGAGTGGGAGCTCTGTAGCATTTCTGATATTATATGTAGATGACATATTGTTGATTGGAAATGATATAGAATTTCTAGATAGCATAAAAGGATATTTGAATAAGAGTTTTTCAATGAAAGACCTCGGTGAAGCTGCTTATATATTGGGCATCAAGATCTATAGAGATAGATCGAGATGCTTAATAGGACTTTCACAAAGCACATACCTTGACAAAATTTTGAAGGAGTTCAAAAATGGATCAGTCAAATAAAGAGTTCTTGCCTGTATTCAAGGTGTGAAGTTGAGTAAGACTCAAAGCCCGACCACGGCAGAAGATAGAGAGAAAATGAAAGTCATTCCCTATGCCTCAGTCATAGGTTCTATAAAGTATGCCATGCTGTGTACCAGACCAGTTGTGTGCCTTGCCATGAGTTTGGCAAGGGGGTACAATAGTGATCCAGGAGTAGATCACCGGACAGCGGTCAAAATTATCCTTAGTTACCTAAGAGGACTAAGGAAATGTTTCTCAGTTATGGAGGTGATAAAGAGTTCGTCGTAAAGGGTTACACCGATTCAGATGACACTGAGTCTCATTCTGGATACGTATTGAAAGTGGGAGCAATTAGCTGGAGTAGCTCCATGCAGAGCTTTGTAGACATAGAAATTTGTAAAATACATACGGATCTGAATGTGACAGACCCGTTGACTAAACTTCTCTCACAAGCAAAACATGATCACACCTTAGTACTCTTTGGGTGTTAATCACATGGCGATGTGAACTAGATTATTGACTCTAGTAAACTCTTTGGGTATTGATCACATGGCGATGTGAACTATGGGTGTTAATCACATGGTGATGTGAACTAGATTATTGACTCTAGTGCAAGTGGAAGACTGAAGGAAATATGCCCTAGAGGCAATATTAAAGTTGTTATTTTATATTTCCTAATTCATGATAAAGGTTTATTATTCATGCTAGAATTGTATTGATCGGAAACTTAAATACATGTGTGAATACATAAACAAATATTGTGTCCCTAGTAAGCCTCTACTAGACTAGCTTGTTGATCAAAGATGGTTAAGGTTTCCTAACCATGGAGATGTGTTGTCATTTGATAATGGGATCACATCATTAGGAGAATGATGTGATGGACAAGACCCATCCGTTAGCTTAGCATATTGATCGTTCAGTTTATTGCTATTGCTTTCTTCATGTCAAATACATATTCCTTCGACTATGAGATTATGCAACTCCCGGATACCGGAGGAATACCTTGTGTGCTATCAAACGTCACAACGTAACTGGGTGATCATAAAGATGCTCTACAGGTATCTCCGAAGGTGTTTGTTGAGTTGGCATAGATCGAGATTAGGATTTGTCACTCCGAGTATTGGAGAGGTATCTCTAGGCCCTCTCGGTAATACACATCATAAGCTTGCAAGCAAATGACTAAGGAGTTAGTTACAAGGTGATGTATTACGGAACGAGTAAAGAGACTTGCCAGTAACGAGATTGAACTAGGTATAGAGATACCGACGATCGAATCTCGGACAAGTAACATACCGATGGACAAAGGGAATTACGTATGTTGTCATAATGGTTCGACCGATAAAGATCTTTGTAGAATATGTAGGAGCCAATATGGGCATCCAGGTTCCGCTATTGGTTATTGACCGGAGAGGTGTCTCGGTCATGTCTACATAGTTCTCGAACCCGTAGGGTCCGCACGCTTAACGTTCGTTGACGATATACTGTTATATGAGTTATGTGATTTGGTGACCGAATGTTGTTCGGAGTCCCAGATTAGATCACGGACATGACGAGGAGTCTTGAAATGGTCGAGAGGTAAAGATTGATATATAGGACAATAGTATTTGGACACCGGAAGTGTTTCGGGACATACCGGGAAGGAATCGGGTCACCGGAAGGGGTTCCGGGCACCCCCCCGGCAAGTTATGGGCCTCATGGGCCAAAGGAGGGGACAGACCAGCCCACAAGGGGGCTGGTGCGCCTCCTCCCTTAATTGGCCAGCCCTAGGGAAGGAAAAGGGGGAGGGCTAGCCCCTCCTGCCTTTCCCTCTCATGGGAGAAAGGAAAGGTGTGGGGGGGGGGGGGCACCCTCCCCTGCCTTTCCCCGCGCTACAAATAAGGAAAGGGGGGCGCGGCTTGGGAGGGACTCCAAGTAGGATTCCTCCTACTTAGGCACCTCCTTTGGCTGCTCCTCCCTCCCTCCCACCTATATATATGTGGGAGGGGGCGCCTAGCACAACCCAGATCAATTGTTAGCCGTGTGCGGCACCCCCCCTCCACCGTTTACACCCCCGATCATATTTTCATAGTGCTTAGGCGAAGCCCTGCGAAGATCACTTCACCATCACCGTCACCACGCCGTCGTGCTGACGGAACTCATCTACTACCTCGCCGTCTTGCTGGATCAAGAAGGCGTGGACGTCACCGAGCCGAACGTGTGCTGAACGCGGAGGTGCCGTACGTTCGGTACTTGATCGGTTGGAGCATGTAGAAGTTCGACTACATCAACCGCGTTACTAAACGCTTCCGCTTACGGTCTACGAGGGTACATAGACACACTCTCCCCCTTGTTGCTATGCATCTCCATGGATAGATCATTGCGTGTGTGCGTAGAATTTTTTTTGTTTTCCATGCAACGATTCCCAACATGGCTTCCATCCATAACTTGGATTCTGAACAAGACATGGCATGTTTAAAAGATTTTGGTTCTTCCTCTAAACTAGAAGTTTTAGAGTATACTTCCCCCATAAATACATAATAATCATCAAGGTATGATGGGGTTGCTACATTCTCCCACTTCTCCTAGGTAAACTAGTTATAGGAGTCTCAACATTTACGTTGCCATCATTTTGGTTTTCCTGATTGTTAGAATCAGTTTCAACATTAGTATCTAACGGGGTTTTTCAATCATTCCACTCTCGCATGTTTAGCACGGCGAGGTGTATCTTGATCTAGAAAAACAACATCTCTACTTTCAATTAACTTCTTCTTCTTCGGATCATAAAATCTATATCCATTTAAACCAGAAGCATATCCAATAAATATTCCTGGAAAACTCTTAGGTTCCATTTTTGTTCTTAGTTGACTAGGTACTATAATCTATGCATTGCATCCCCACACTGCTAAGTTCAACAATGTAGGTTTCCTCCCTTTCTATAATTCATAAGGAGTAGAACTAACCGATTTAGAAGGCGAATGATTAAGCAAATAAACAACAGTACGAAGAGCCTCTCCCCAAAAAGATAAAGGAAGATCAGAATATGCCATCATAGACCTAACCATGTCCATTAAAGTTCTATTCCTCCTTTCAGCTACGCCATTTTGCTGAGGAGTATAAGGTAAGTTATAATGATGAACAATTCCATTTTCCTTGCAAAAATCATCTAATATTCCTGATGTGTATTCACCACCACGATCAGTTCTAAGCACCTTGATCTTTTTGTTCAACTGATTTTCTACCTCAGCTTTAAATACCTTGAACATGTCAAAACTTTCCGACTTCTGCTTACTTAACATAGCCGTATCTAGAGAAATCATCTATATAAGTAATGAAATAGACCTTCTGCCCAAATGTAGGCCCAGACATCTCGCCACAAATATCTGAATGAACAATAGCAAGTGGTTCAGTAGACCTTGACGCTTTAGGAAAAGGCACCCTGGTCATTTTCCAGTCTTCCCACTTGAAGTTTAAAATTCCAGAAATAATTAGCCTTTTAATTCTGTTCTTTGAGATATGACCCAAACGAAGATGCCAGAGGTATGACTCTGAACAATTATTGTTTCCATCTATATTCCTCACTACCAAATTCTGTTCAGTCACCATACAATCCATTCTATCGATGTCCATAAAATCCTCAATATAGTAGAGACCATCAAATCTATTTCCTGATTGAACTAAATTTCCATTCATCAGTATTTTAACTTTGCCATCTCCAAATAAGACCTTAAAACCAATAGATTCCAGTCTAGAAACAGAGATTAAATTCTTTCTCATGCTAGGGGAATAGATTGTGTCTTTCAAAATTAATTTTCCTCCACCAAGGAGTTTGAGTGTATAATCACCTACGCCCAAAATATCAGCTTTGGCAGTTGTTCCTAATAAATGAATCTAGTTCCTTTCGATATGGGTTTTAAAGAGGTGAAACCAGCACTATTCCTTGCAATATGCGAAGTGGAACCAGAGTCTACTACCCAATGATCTGAAGCTGAAGTAGTAAACAATGATTCAGAACAAACAAATAGATTGTACGTACCATCAGGAGAAGAATTATCCTTCTTATTGCCCTGATGCTTGTCCTGGTGCTGCTTCTTAGACTTGTCATCTTGTTTATAAGGCTTCTTATTCTTGCACTCAGTTCTAAAATGTCCATACTCTCCACAACCATGACATCTAAATCTCCTCTTATCAAAACTAGAGTTTGGACCTCTTCCATTATGATCATCCCAGTTTCTCTTCCTGTTGATTTCTTTCCCTCAAATCACCTCCTTGATGCTTCTTCTGCTAGCGCCTCATATCTTCACCAAGGTGCAACTCCTGATGGTGTGAGTGTCTCTCTTTCCCTTGTGAAGTTTTCTTATCTTCTTCCATGAGCAAATGATGCCTCAAATTGCGCATGTTCAGTAATCTTTCGGAGTGACAGAATGATATTTTGAATTGTTCCCAAGTGTGCGGAAGTGAGTTTAGAGCCACCATTACTTGCACCTCCTCAGAAAAAGGATAGCCAGCATTTTTCAATTCCTCATTCAGCACACACAACTTGTTTAGGTGTTCATTGACAGAAGTATTATCTGCCATCTTAGATGTTAAGAATCTGTTCAGCAAGCTAAGCACTTTGATTAAAAAAACTTCACCAAAATCCTCTTCCAGCCTTATCATAATCCTATGTGCAGCAAGCTCTGTTTCATATTCACCTACCAACGAATCGGACATGGAGCCAAGAATAAAAATCCTAGCCTTTTTATTGTCCTTATTCCACTCCTTGAGTTCTTCTGCATAACTATCATTTTCCTCATCCGAAGCATCATCAGCAGGTTCGTTAGGCTCGGCGGTCGAAATTACATACTCAATATTCTCAGCTGTAAGCAGAAACATCATCTTCCTTTTCCAAACAGTGAAGTTTGTGCCATCTAACTTGTAGTTCCTGAGCAACTCAGCGAACACGCTATTGGAAGCCATCTATCCACAAAGTTTAGAACAGAAAAATTCCTTTGGTGGTGTTGAATCGGAGCAGCAGCAGCAGGTGAGAGGCCTGACCAATTCCAAGCAACCGTTGAAGACTAGCTTGTGTACCTGATGAATCCTCGAGGTGGTTTGCTCGGAGCAACAGCGGAGCAACTGGAGAGAGGTCAAGGACTTGACGACGAGCAACTAGTAGGGGGCCGGTGCTGCAGCGGACGGCGATGAGGGCCGACAGTAGTGGGGACTGCTGCAGGACGTTGAACCTAACAAAAACGAGAACGGGGTCCCTCTTGCTGGCGGGAGGCCGAGATCCTCCGCACCTCCACGACCCAAGGGCCATCGGAGGTGTGGGGCGGATCGATGGCGGCACTGGCAGAAGGAGGAAGGAAACTTTTCTTAAGGAGGAAAGGAGGCTTGTTATTTTTATTCGTTTGATTGAGTTTATGTTTTTATTGACTATAATGGCATGCCAGTCGCGCGCAACTTTTATTTCATGCGCTTGCACCAACGCGGAACTATAGTTGCATGTCCAGCGATGTGCGTAATCACACATACGTTTGCGCACTGCGCACATGCGTGTAATTACACATGTCCACGGAGCTCATGCAACTATAGTTGCATGTACGTCAATTGCATGTAACTGTAACCGCATGTCGACTGATATCGCGCAAGTTACATGTCCAACGACTGGGTGCAAGTGCCAGTTGCATGTTTGCGGGAGTGTACAACCATATTTATATATTTTATTTGGTTTTTTGATTGAAAAATCAGTTTCATGAATTAGAATACATCAATCAATAGGAAAAAGGATAAAAAATGTTAAGCAAAAATAAAATAAAATAAAAAACATGCCGTCATCTTTGGATTCAAGTCTAATCCGTCTGAGATCTAACGACACCCAAATTAAATAGGCCTTTGGCTTTGGTGCACAAGTGTTGGACTGGTTAGTGATGCCCTTAGCCTTGGTGCTCGGCCACCGACTGATTTCATTCATCAATTCTCAAGGCAAGACCAAATAAATAAATAAATAAATAATAACATAAATTAAATCTAGGTCGCTGATCACCTAATGATGACTGTGAGCATTGGAGCAAGTCAAAGAAGGTCTGTCGTCATTGCTCCCCCCTCAACGAAGCTGAGCAACCCTTGTTTGTAGTAGACAATTGAGAGATGGTCATGCTAAGGCCCCACAAGACTAGTGCACCAAAACAAAAACCACCGCCGATGAAGAGAAATTTAGATCAGATGAAGAACAAATCCAAGCGAATCCCCTGAAGACAAACACTGACCGAAACCCCCTAAGATAGACATACCTCCACACGCCCTCCAACGACCCTACACTAGTGCAGAATCAGCCTTTAGTCTCGGTTCGTAAGGGCCTTTGTGTCGGTTCACCAACCGGCACTAAAGGATGGTGACTTAAGGCCCTCCCTTTAGTCCCGGTTCGTCACGGCCCGGGACCAAAGGCCCACCACGTGGCACGAGCCCGCACCGGGGCTGGGGGACCTTTAGTCCCGATTGGTGACACCAACCGGGACTAGAGGTTTAGGGGTTTAGGGTTTTAGGATTTATGATTTATGGTTTATTTTTCCTTTTTGTTTTGTGTTTTCCATTTAATTGTTTTTCATTTTAAACACATTTTATGCTACTGCAGTCGTGTGCCACTGCTAGTACATACTGTACACGTCATATATATAATAGAATTTCTCGTACGACCAATCATATATCATATATAGAATTTCTCGTACGACCATGCACACACACACACACACAGATATATATATATATATATATATATATACAATTTGGTACATACAATTTCTCCTACAATTTGCAGATCATTACATGCAGGCATTAGGTGTAATGGTATTCTCCTTTGTGATCTATGACCTGGTCAAGCAAAAATCCCGCAATTTCCTCTTGAAGTGCTCGTATGCGGTCCGTTGGTAGGAGCTTATCCCGCATCTCTTGCATCTTTATTAAAAAAGAAGATCAATATGCATATATTAGTTGTGTGTATATATATTAGATCATGATAAAAAAATTGTGAATTGTGTTTACGTACGTCAAGATTTCTTCCGGTTTTGCTCCTTTCGGTCATAAAGCGAATGTTCTCGCAAACGTAGTATGCACATAAATTATTTCCCGGCGCCTTTGTCATGCACTTTACGAGAATAGAATTCAATCAGATAATAATTAATCAGGCATGATAATGGTATTGAAACTAGAATTAAAAAGATGCACGGAGCGTAGCTAGTACTACTTAATTACCTTGGGTCGCACCAATTTCAGCTGTTGTTTCCATTCGCCTTTAACCTGTTTAATGAACTTTTGCCAAGCCCTGACCACCGGCAAAGAAAATGAATAAATGAGTTATTAATTAGTTGATATCAGGAAATCAACTAAAGAGGCCGACATAGTGCGATAATGATTGAAATTACCTGTCGATCATCCCCCTCACGATTGTGTAATCATTAGTGTCTTTAAGTAGTGAGTCCAGTACTTGAACTTTTTTCTCGTCAATTTCAATGATTAGCAGGATCCAGTGGAAACTGCATGCGCACATGTTTGTATAATTAAGCGGGCATGTGCATAACTCATCAACTACACTTATTAACATCTAGTAAGGAAAAACAGAATTTGTAGTACAAGACAGTAACACTCACCCGAAGTTGTAAGGAAGTAGTATTTCTGGTTGGGTATTTAGTCGCTTCAAAAACTCTAGCAAGTTTCTCTCTGTGTCTTTTCTCGACGTCTCACGTGACCATGTCTCTTCATTAATGGTATTTGGGTCAATGAACCCAATGCCATAGTGTCCTTCTCTTTTCATTTCATACATCTTCATTCTGCATAATACCACAGAAAAGAATATAGTGAGGATAATTACAGGTAATGAACGAGCACAACTAGAGACTTAAATTACAGAAAGAAATCACTTATAGACAATAGCAACTGGCGATAGATTTGTCGAGTGCGTCCTGATTTAATAACTGAAAAGGTTCTGGAAGTTCAACCCACAGATCGTTTTCATGGAAGTAATGCTCTTCCTTGACTTTCACCATGAGGGACTCTCGCCCGGTCTTTACTTCTCTCAGGTACCACTCATGCAATTCGTACATTCTCGTTGATAGAAGCGGGATCTGCTCAGGCCTGACCATAGGTTGGCCGCGGACATATTTCCATGCTACTTCGTCATCTGTAATCCCTGGGATAGGCTCGATCTCTAGGAGTTGATAAACAGTGACACCGGCCTCTTTAGCCATCCTTCTATGCTCGTCGGTTATTACCAGCTGATCGGCGGTACTCACATGTTGTTGTACAATGAGCGGGGGGATCGATTGCACTACCTGTTCTCCCAGCTGGGGGACAGTTTTCCCGCATTTTTTACCTGCTGCTTGGCTCGAGCTCGAGCTCGACTCCTTCTCTTTTTGTGCATGATATGACTTCTTAATAGAGCGCTCATAGTCTGAATCCCTTCTCTTCACAGCCGATTGAGCATTATCAATAAAGTGTTGTATCACTTCCTCAGGTATGATCTCCTTCGGCGGGGGCGGTTTCGGTGCAAAATGGGCCTGAACTTCGGCACGCACTACGGCATTGTTTTCCTCGTCAGTTAAGTCGTAAGGCAACTTTGGAAGAGCCTTGAGGCTTGGACCATATCTGAATTTCTTGCCTGTTGTACCGCTAGCCACCGTAGCTGCGGCGCCTCTCTTCCGCTGTTGCTGAGGCGGCGGAGACGGCTGACGCGGTGCCGGACTTGAAGGAGGAGTCGGCTGACACGGTGCCGGACTTGGAGGAGGAGGAGTTGGCTGACGCGGTGGCGGACTTGGAGGAGGAGGAGTCGGCTGACGCGGTGACGGACTTGGAGGAGGAGCCGACTGACGCGGCGGACTTGGAGGAGGAGTCGGTGGCCTTGGAAAGACGATGCAATCCTTTCTCCATAGAATGATACGACGTATGACCTCTCCCAATGTGTGCTCCTCGTCACCTCCATGAATGTGAAGCTCTAGCTCGTTATATCCCGACATCACTTCATCCACCCCGACACGAGCATAGCCAGCTGTAATCGGATTGCCATGGAAGGTTGCTTCAGGGAGATTTGTTAAAGCATAGCCGTCCGCCACCTTCATTGATATGTTCTGAACCTTAATGTGTAGCTCACAAGGTGTCGCACGTTGGATATCATCCACGGGGTATCTAGCTAGCAGTGCATCATCGGCCGGGGTGGAACCCACGCTGCTTCTCGGCAGAGATGGGACGGTACTATCCAATGCTGGATCTGCTTGCTGCTGCCGCTGAGACGCCCTTTCCTGGCTAAGTGAGTCGATCTTCTCCTGCTGCCGCATGAAAGCGCGTTCCAACTCCGCGTGCTTTGATTCTAGGCCTTGAAGGCGGACTGCTTCCTTCTTCCTCTGCTCCTCCTCCAGCTTCCTCTTCTGCTCCTCCTGCTGTTTCTTTCTCGCACGGCTTCTGTAATCGGCGTTCCAATCCGCAAACCCCTCAAACCACAAAACAACACCTTTGCCTCGTGTTCGTCCCGGGTGTTCATGATTCTTCAGGGCACGCATAAGCTCGTCGTTCTCTCTGTTGGGCGTGAACGCCCCTGTTCGAGCCTCTTCTATTGCAACAAGTAAAGTGTCGGAGGCTTCTTTAAGACTTGCCCGCTCCATAACCAGCCCTGTCTCTGGGTCCAACTTCCCCCCCATGCGCATAAAACCAAGTCCTGCACCTGGGGGGCCAACTCAATGTAACTGAGGTGACCCCTGCAGCAATCATCTCTTGTTCAGCGAGATCCCACTTAGGCCGGGCGACCTGGTAGCCACCTGGTCCCAGCCGATGGTGCCACTTCTCTTTCGCAGCATTAATCTTGTTTATTCTCGACCATTCCTGAGCTGCTTCCGATTCCTTGAACTTCACGAAAGCGTCCCAGTGATCTCTTGCCTTCTCCAGTGCTCCCTTGAATTCTGGAGTCTGCTTTCCGTCTTAGACATATGCGGCCCATATTTTTTTCTTGTGGTTGTTGAATGCTATCGCCATCTTCTTAAGAGCACTCTTCCTGACTGTCTCCCGTTGTGCATCTGTGAAATGATCTGGTAGGGTGAAATGTGACATGAGCGATTCCCAAAGCAGATCTTTTGCTCTTTCGGAGACAAAAGTAACTCCTTGCTCTCCCTTTGCTGGCTTATTCCATTCTTGAACGGTGATCGGGATTTGGTCCCTAACAATAACTCCGCATTGACGAGTAAACTTGTCCGCATTCTTCTTAGGTTCAAGCGGTTCGCCAGTTGTTTTGATGGCATCGATGTTGTACCTTACGCCATCCTGCAACTTTTTGGCCGGACCTCGTACTGCCCTGTTTGTAGAAGATTTGCTCGATCCGGAGGGCTAAAAGAAGAAAGATCGATTCGTTAATATATATATATATATATATATATATATATACATATATATCCTTATATAAATATACCTCGCCGGTCTTTGTTATTTGAAGAACGTTTCCTTCGTCATCATTGTTGTGGCCTTCATCTATTCGTTCGTCTTCATCAAATATCATACCCTCACCGGAATTGTTCAGATATTACGAGCCGTCATCTTCAGGTTCATTCTCATCTGGACTCAGGGAGCGTATGATGTCGAACAGGGTCTCTTCTCCGTCTCTGCCGGAATTGTCCATAACTTATATTAACTAATCCAGAAGAAAGATGAAACAATTTAGTATTCAAATTAGAATGCAATAATAAGGAAAAACTGAATCATATATAGTAGGTAATATGCATCTCGAATAATATCACTAATACATCTCGAATAATCCAGATAATATGCATCATCGAATATAATCTCGAATACATCGTCTCGAATATTATCGAATAATATAATCTCGAATACATCGTCTCGAATATTATCGAATATAATCTCAAATACATCGTCTCGAATATTATCGATTATAATCTCGAATACATCTCGAATATTATCATATATATAACATCACTAGTTAATACAGATCGAATATTATACAAAAATCTAGTTCACTCGCGGTTCCTGAGGCGCGGGCGGTGGACACCCAAAGAGAAGGAACCATCACAGGATCATAGCTCGGGTGAGATTCCTGAAGAACCTGCCAGGTATTGGAGAACCTGAAGTCCAACGCAACCATGTAGCGACGGACGTGCTCGTCCTCGTCCCTAACATGGCGACGTACCACCTCCGCGGGGGCCGGCTGCATCCGCACCGAAAGTGGCCCACGCGACCGCCACCAAAGAAGCTCCGGGTCGACGACGGTAGCCCGGTTCCTCACCAAGCTGCGCGCTCCTGAAGGTAGCACCTCCCAGTGCCAGCCCGGCGGAGCCCAGTCCCGGACATGGCGCCTCTGAAGTAGGACGTCGTCGCCAACAAGACGACGACGAGGATGCGGGCCGGTCATCGTCGACGTCGAGAACAAATTCTATGCAAATTTAACATTTTTTAAATGCTTGATTATGATTTTTGTAATTCTTTTTCATTTGATTTTGCAAATACATGACAAACTTTTGCAAATACAACATTAAGATATATATTAACATTAAAATATTATTAATACATGGTCAACTTTTTTCTATGGAACTTTTGCTATGCAACTTTTTTCTATAAGTATAAAAAACTAAAAAGCAGAAAATCTATGCAAATTTCACCGTTCATCTACATATACATATATACATACATTGTATAAAAAAAAACTAAAACATACATACATATAGTGAAAAAATAATCATCTAAAACATCAAAACATACATATATATACATCTAAAACATCAAAACATACATACATATATACATAGTGAAAAAAATACATATATACATAGTGAAAAAAATCGCCTGAGGGGGTGGCGCGAGCTCACAGCGGACGGACGGCGGCGTTGAGGTGAGGCAGGGGCGCGGACGGACGGACGGCGACGTCGAGGGGCAGGGGCGCGGACGGACGGCGACAGCGACGGCGAGGTGGAGGGGCGCGGACGGACGGCCACGACGTCGAGGTGCGGCAGGGGCACGGACGGACGGCAGGGTCGAGGTGCGGAAGGGGCGCAGACGGACGGACGGCAACGTCGAGGGGCAGGGGCGCGGACGGACGGCGACGGCGAGCTCTGGCAGCCTGGCGGCGTTGGTGGTGTTCGGCGTCGGGGGATCGAGAGGAAACTGGTGTTAATCTGAAAATTTTCAAGTGTGAGCATATATATGTGGAGACCTTTAGTCCCGGTTGGAGCCACCAACCGGGACTAAAGGCGAATTTTCACCAGGCCAAGCGGTGGGAAGCCAGGCCTTTAGTCCCGGTTGGTGGCTCCAACCGCGACTAAAGGCCCCTTTAGTCGCGGTTGGAGCCACCAACCGGGACTAAAGGCCTGTTCCTGGCACAGCCGCGGTGCGGTGGATGTTTAGTCCCACCTCGCCAAGAGAAGGGCGCCCGGACCTGCTTATAAGCCCCGCCGCGGCTGCAACGTTGAGCTCCTCTCTGAAGCAGGCCTGTGGGCCTAACGAACCTGTGCTGCCCTATGGGGCCAATTGGGCCGTGCAGGCCTGCATCCTGGCCCAACTAGAGGTTGGGTTTCTAGTCGTATGCAGGCCGTGGCGGCCCAGTAGGCATGCATTTTTTAATTTATTTTCCAGTTTTTTTTTTTGCTTTATTTTTTTGTTTCTACTTACAGCCAAATATTTAGAGTTTCTGAGTGAATCTTTTTGGTTTAGGTCACAAAAATTATAAACTTTCTGTTAGTGACAGTAGTTTTCAAATTTGAATAGTTTAAATTTGAATTATTTAAAATTTGTGTGAATCACTAGTTTGTGAATAACTTTACTTTAAAAATAGATTTTTCAGTGATTCTTTTTTATGTTGTTTAATATTAGTGTGTTTTATCATTATATTCAATTTGGTAATTCTTAGGTTATTTAAATAAATGAAATGGCTTTGTAACAGATGAGTTTTCGTCCGAAACCCTGATACTTCGAAAGAGATTGTTCATTTTGTACACGAAGTGCATCCAGTTTTTGCCGTAACCCTCTCAACTTTTTAGCACATGCTATGTGGATGAATTGATGATACCATGCCAACGTTCAACCTTTTCAGAGTTCATTTGTAGTGCTTTTCAATTTCAGGGTCATTTAGCTCAAAAAAATAAGTAAATGCATGAATAATAGCAAATGAAGTCAGAAAGGGTTGAAAATTGATGACGTGGCTTTGAATGGTGCATACTGAGCGCACAAAAAGTCTGGAGTTGAAATAAGTTTAAAAAATGAAATGCCTTTGTAACAGATGAGTTTTCGTCCGAAACCCCGATACTTCGAAAGAGAATGTCCATTTTGTACACGAAGTGCATCCAGTTTTTGCCGTAACCCTCTCAACTTTTTAGCACATGCTATGTGGGTGAAATGATGATGCCATGCCAACTTTCAACCTTTTCAGAGTTCATTTGTAGTGCTTTTCAATTTCAGGGTCATTTAGCTAAAAAAAATCAGTAAATGCATGAAAAATAGCAAATGAAGTCAGAAAGGGTTGAAAATTCATGATTTGGCTTTGAATGATGCATACTGAACGCACAAAAAGTCTGGAGTTGAAATAAGTTAAAAAAAATGAAATGCCTTTGTAACAGATGAGTTTTCGTCCGAAACCCTGATACTTCGAAAGAGATTGTCCATTTTGTACACGAAGTGCATCCAGTTTTTGCCGTAACCCTCTCAACTTTTTTGCACATGCTATGTGGCTGAAATGATGATGCCATGCCAACTTTCAACCTTTTCAGAGTTCATTTCTAGTTCTTTTCAATTTCAGGGTCATTTAGCTAAAAAAAATCAGTAAATGCATGAAAAATAGCAAATGAAGTCAGAAAGGGTTGAAAATTGATGACGTGGCTTTGAATGGTGCATACTGAATGCACAAAAAGTCTGGAGTTGAAATAAGTTAAAAAAATGAAATGCCTTTGTAACAGATGAGTTTTCGTCCGAAACCCTGATACTTCGAAAAAAAATCAGTAAATGCATAAAAAATAGCAAATGAAGTCCTACATAATGCATGAAATAATTTGTTTGGACATAATATTTCTTCGCGTTTCAAATGCCAAAACACATAAGTACCCTAACTATTACAAAGATTCACTAAGGTTTGTCCGAAGTGGGACTTTCCAGATATATTAGTCCGGAAACTCACTAGAGAAGAAAGTGATGACGGTGAAGCCGGTCACATCACAGAGTGGGATCTTGGTGTATAAAACTTTTTCTTCGCGTGTGTCCCTTTGCGCCGTAACCATGGACAATCTTCATCATTTAACGGGATGCTCAGGTCAATATTCGCTGTGAAGGGAGCAATTTCATGAATCTTTTCATAATCTTCTGACATGTCTGTCTTGTCCTCCACTCCCACGATGTTTCTTTTCCCTGAAAGAACTATGTGGCACTTTGGATCATCGTATGATGTATTCGTTTCCTTATCTTTTCTTTTTCTCGGCTTGGTAGACATGTCCTTCACATAGAAAACCTGCGCCACATCATTGGCTAGGACGAATAGTTCGTCTGCGTACCCAAGATTGTTGAGATCCACTGTTGTCATTCCGTACTGCGGGTCTTCCTTTACCCCGCCTCCTGTCAGATTGACCCATTTGCACCGAAACAAAGGGACCTTCTGGTCACGTCCATAGTCAAGTTCTCATATCTCCTCTATGTAACCATAATATGTGTCCTTTGGCCTATTGGTGTTTGCTGCATCAAAGCGGACACCACTGTTTTGGTTGGTGCTCTTTTTATCTTGGGCGATCGTGTAAAATGTATTTCCATTTATTTCGTACCCTTTGAAAGTTAATATAGTCGAAGATGGTAACTGGGACAGCAAGTACAGCTCATCTGCAACAGTGTCGTCATGCATGAGACGTGTCTGCAACCAACCGGCGAAAGTCCCCGTTTGTTCACGTGTAATCCAGTCGTCAGACTGCTCCGGGTGTTTGGAGCGTAGAATATTCTTGTGTTCCTCGACATACGGAGCCACCAAAGCAAAATTTTGTAGAACTGTGTAGTGTGCTTGCAAGGCTTATAGTGATGTGCATTACCGAGTGGGCCCAGAGATACCTCTCCGACAATCGGAGTGACAAATCCTAATCTCGAAATACGCCAACTCAACAAGTACCTTCGGAGACACCTGTAGAGCACCTTTATAATCACCCAGTTACGTTGTGACGTTTGGCAGCACACAAAGTGTTCCTCCGGTAAACGGGAGTTGCATAATCTCATAGTCATAGGAACATGTATAAGTCATGAAGAAAGCAATAGCAACATACTAAACGATCAAGTGCTAAGCTAACGGAATGGGTCAAGTCAATCACATCATTTTCCTAATGATGTGATCCCGTTAATCAAATGACAACGCAAATATCAAATAACATTTATTTAGGTCCAACACTAATCCCAAAGGTAGAGGGAGTGTGCGATGGTGATCTTATCAACCTTGGAATCACTTCCAACACACATCGTCACCTCGTCATTAACTAGTCTCTGTTCATTTTGCAACTCCTGTTTCGAGTTACTAATGTTAGCAACTGAACCAGTATCAAATACCCAGGGGCTACTATGAACACTAGTAAAATACACATCAATAACATGTATATCAAATATACTTTTGTTCACTTTGCCATCCTTCTTATCCGCCAAATACTTGGGGCAGTTCCGCTTCCAGTGACCAGTCCCTTTGCAGTAGAAGCACTCAGTTTCAGGCTTAGGTCCAGACTTGGACTTCTTCCCGGGAGTAGCAACTTGCTTGCTATTCTTCTTGAAGTTCCCCTTCTTTCCTTTGCCCTTTTCTTGAAACTAGTGGTCTTGTTAACCATCAACACTTGATGCTCTTTCTTGATTTCTACCTTCATTGATTTCAGCATCACGAAGAGCTCGGGAATCATTTTTGTCATCCCTTGCATATTATAGTTCATCACGAAGTTCCAGTAACTTGGTGATAGTGACTAGAGAATTCTGTCAATTACTATCTTATCTGGAAGATCAACTCCCACTTGATTCAAGCAACTGTAGTACTCAGACATTCTGAGCACATGCTCACTGATTGTGCTATTCTCCTCCATCTTGTAGGCAAAGTACTTGTCAGAGGTCTCATACCTCTCGACACGGGCATGAGTATGAAATACCAATTTCATCTCTTTGGAACATCTCATATGCTCCGTGGTGTTCAAAATGTTTTTGAAGTCCCGATTCTAAGCCGTAAATCATGGCGCACTAAACTATCAAGTAGTCATCACATCGAGCTTCCTAAACGTTCATAATGTTTGCATCTGCTCCTGCAATAGGTCTGTCACCTAGCGGTGCATCAAGGACATAATTCTTCTGTGCAGCAATGAGGATAATCCTCAGATCACGGAACCAGTCTGCATCATTGCTACTATCATCTTTCAACTTAGTTTTCTCTAGGAACATATCAAAAATAAAACAGTGGAGCTATACGCAAGCTATTGATCTACAACATAATTTGCAAATACTACCAGGACTAAGTTCATGATAAATTAAAGTTCAATTAATCATATTACTCAAGAACTCCCACTTAGATAGACATCTCTCTAATCATCTAAGTGATCACGTGATCCAAATCAACTAAACCATAACCGATCATCACGTGAAATGGAGTAGTTTTCAATGGTGAACATCACTATGTTGATCATATCTACTATATGATTCACGCTCGACCTTTCGGTCTCAGTGTTCCGAGGCCATATCTGCATATGCTAGGCTCGTCAAGTTTAACCCGAGTATTCTGCGTGTGCAAAACTGGCTTGCACCCGTTGTAGATGAACGTTGAGCTTATCACACCCGATCATCACGTGGTGTCTCGGCACGATGAACTTTGGCAATGGTGCATACTCAGGGAGAACACTTTTACCTTGAAATTTAGTGAGAGATCATCTTATAATGCTACCGTCAAACAAAGCAAAATAAGATGCATAAAGGATAAACATCACATGCAATCAATATAAGTGATATGATATGGCCATCATCATCTTTGTGCTTGTGATCTCCATCTCCGAAGCACCGTCATGATCACCATCGTTACTGGCGCGACACCTTGATCTCCATCGTAGCATCGTTGTCGTCTCGTCAACTATTGCTTCTACGACTATCGCTACCGCTTAGTGATAAAGTAAAGCAATTACAGGGCGATTGCATTGCATACAATAAAGCGACAACCATATGGCTCCTGCCAGTTGCCAATAACTCAGTTACAAAACATGATCATCTCATACAATAAAATATAGCATCATGTCTTGACCATATCACATCACAACATGCCCTGCAAAAACAAGTTAGACGTCCTCTACTTTGTTGTTGCAAGTTTTACGTGACTACTACGGGCTGAGCAAGAACCGTTCTTACCTACGCATCAAAACCACAACGATAGTTTGTCAAGTTAGTGCTGTTTTAACCTTCACAAGGACCGGGCGTAGCCACACTCGATTCAACTAAAGTTGGAGAAACTGACACCCGCTAGTCACCTGTGTGCAAAGCATGGCGGTAAAACCAGTCTCGCGTAAGCGTACGCGTAATGTCGGTCCGGGCCGCTTCATCCAACAATACCGCCGAACCAAAGTGTGACATGCTGGTAAGCAGTATGACTTGTATCGCCCACAACTCACTTGTGTTCTACTCGTGCATATAACATCTACGCATAAAACCTAGCAGGGATGCCACTGTTGGGGAACATAGTAATTTCAAAAATTTCCTACGCACACACAGGATCATGGTGATGCATAGCAACGAGAGGGGAGAGTGTGTCCACGTACCCTCGTAGACCGAAAGCGGAAGCGTTAGCACAACGCGGTTGATGTAGTCGTACGTCTTCACGATCCGACTGATCCAAGTACCGAACGCACGGCACCTCCGAGTTCAGCACACGTTCAACTCGATGACGTCCCGTGAGCTCCGATCCAGCAAAGCTTCACAGGAGAGTTTCGTCAGCACGACGGCGTGGTGACGGTGATGATGATGCTACCGACGCAGGGCTTCGCCTAAGCACCGCTACGATATGATCGAGGTGGATTATGGTGGAGGGGGGCACCGCACACGGCTAAGAGATCAATGATCAATTGTTGTGTCTATGGGGTGCCCCCTGGCCACGTATATAAAGGATGGAGGGGAGGAGGCCGGCCCCCTATGGGTGGCGCACCAAGTAGGGGACTCCTACTAGGAATCCTACTCCTAGTAGGAGTCCACCAAGAGGGGAAGGAAGAGGGGAAGAGGGAGAAGGAAAGAGGGGTGTTGCGCCCCCCCCCCCCCAATCCCTTGTCCAATTTGGACCAGCAAGGGGAGGGGCGCAGCAGCCCCTGCGGCCTGCTCCTCTCTTTCCCGTATGGCCCAATAAGGCCCATAACTTCCCCCGGTGAATTCCCGTAATTCCCCGGTACTCCGAAAAATACCCGAATCACTCGGAACCTTTCCGACGTCCGAATATAGCCTTCCAATATATCGATCTTTACCTCTCGGACATTCCGAGACTCCTCGTCATGTCCATGATCTCATCCGGGACTCCGAACAACTTCGGTACATCAAAACACAAAAACTCATAATACCGATCGTCACCGAACATACGTTGTTCCCTTTGTCATCGGTATGTTACTTGCCCGAGATTCGATCATCGGTATCTCAATACCTAGTTCAATCTCGTTACCGGCAAGTCTCTTTACTCGTTCCGTAATACATCATCCCGCAACTAACTCATTAGTTACAATGCTTGCAAGGCTTATAGTGATGTGCATTACCGAGTGGGCCCAGAGATACCTCTCCGACAATCGGAGTGACAAATCCTAATCTCGAAATACGCCAACTCAACAAGTACCTTCGGAGACACCTGTAGAGCACCTTTATAATCACCCAGTTACGTTGTGACGTTTGGCAGCACACAAAGTGTTCCTCCGGTAAACGGGAGTTGCATAATCTCATAGTCATAGGAACATGTATAAGTCATGAAGAAAGCAATAGCAACATACTAAACGATCAAGTGCTAAGCTAACGGAATGGGTCAAGTCAATCACATCATTCTCCTAATGATGTGATCCCGTTAATCAAATGACAACTCATGTCTATGGTTAGGAAATATAACCATCTTTGATCAACGAGCTAGTCAAGTAGAGGCATACTAGTGACACTCTGTTTGTCTATGTATTCACACATGTATTATGTTTCCGGTTAATACAATTCTAGCATGAATAATAAACATTTATCATGAAATAAGGAAATAATTAATAACTTTATTATTGCCTCTAGGGCATATTTCCTTCACTAGATGCATTAGATAAGTTCAGTATATGTTACCATGTTCTGTCTAGAGCCGGAAGTATCATAGCACGGGTACGTATCCCTCGTAGCAGGGGCCGGTATCTCCTGTCTCTGAGGGTGGTTAATGATGCGTAACCGTGTCATATCACTGTATAGATTCCAATAGGCATTGAACTCAGCCGTATCGAACGCGCGATCCTCGTCCCAAATCCGTGTCGTCGCAGTCTCCCACTCTGCAACGTACATCTGGACACGTGCCAGCCACTGATCCATGGTCCTGTTAATCCCCTTCCTCGTGTTTCTGAAATTGCATTGTGTGTGCAATGATTAAGTAATTCTTTGGTATTTTGAAATGTGAAGACCAACCAACATTGAAATACTAGACATACCTGTGGACATCGTCTAACAGCCGACGCTCAGTAGGTGGGGGCTGGGCCAACTGTCGAAGACCAAACTGTCTCATGACCCTCTGTTGGGCCATCTCCTCGACGAATACATCGAAGATGATCTTCGATTTTGTCATCCAGTAATCCCGATCTCTTGTGCATAGCTCGGAAATACCGCCGGGATATCTAGCATCTATGGTTGCCTGCGTGTACGGCTGCCAGATCACCCCAGTGTACACATCGAACTGCTCGTTCAATGCGGTGTAGGCTCGCCTAGTCTATTCATGAGCGAAGCTTCTCTACACGAACAAGAAGTTATTTTCCGTCATGGTGTACATAAGGACATGGTTTACACGACACATACCTGCCGACGTGTCCAGATCATACCGAAAGTAGGCATGTCGATGCCCTCAGCATCGAAAAGCTCGTTCGAAGGCCAAGCCTCGTCCACATTTATGTTCGGTCATGCAATAGAGAATCTCTCCCAGGATCACAGCTGTAAAAATAGAGGGCAACCAAGAAGGGCCGCCTTCTTCCCCTCTAGCCGGCAGCCGTTGCATAGAGCTCGGTATGTAGCCGCTAAAACCGCAGAACCCCAACTCCTCTGTGTGATCTGCTCCGGGCCCGTAGCTGTAGCGATCTCTAATGCAATGGGGATGTATCGCGCGGTGCAAGTGGTGACATGATTCTCTGTGAACATCACCTTCCCAAGAAGCCACAATAGGTATGCCTCCAGGCTCCTAGTGATCTGTATCGCAGTCATGGGGACTTGTCCATACCCCGGAAACTTCTGGATCTGTAGTGAATAAGTAAAGATGGACAATTAGTAAATAGAGAATATGCAAGACAAGGGAAAGATGCAAGACAAGTGACAAATCTATGATTGATGAACAAACCTCGAATTGACCCAACCAATCAAACTTAGGTCCGTGCTTCTCCGCGGCTAATGCCGGAGCACCGGGATAGAGATTCTGGAAACGTTGACGAAGTTGCTGCTCCCAACCAACCGGTGCCTCCAACGGTCCTATGGCATGACCCGACAAGGGTAGTCCCAGCAAAAGTGACACATCCTCCAGAGTAGGAGCCATCTCTCCCCAACGGAAGTGAAACGTGTGGGTCTCCGGCCTCCATCGATCCACTAAGCACGTGAGCAAAGAGTGGTCAATGGCGACGTGTCTCCGGGCTCCATCTGTGGCCTCAACAAGACGCGCGAAAGGTAAAAGCCCAGCCCATTTCAACCTGCGTATAACAAAGCACAAAGGTTCAATGAGTTGTTATCGGAAAAAACTCCTAACAAAGAACAAAATTAATAAAACCCGTACCTCTCAGTCCAATCCGGATGTATCCTCCAGTCATGCTTAGGAGTGCGAGTGACTAGGGGTAACAGAGGGCGTTCATCTAACATCGTAGCACGATGGCCACTATCAATGAGAGGATCAATCAATGGAGGACGTTCATCCTCCATTCCTGCACTTATGAAAACACAGTTGCACGCACCATACAAATTTAAACAAAGTGCCACACTTAATACAAATTAAACAGAGTGCCACACTTAATACAAAATTAAACAAAGTGCCACACTTAATACATAATTAAACAGAGTGCCACACTTAATACAGAATTAAACAAAGTGCCACACTTAATATAGAATTAAACAGAGTGCCACACTTAGTTTCTTCCTCTCCCTCCTCTCCCTCTTCTTCCTCTTCGTCCCCGGTTTCCTCGTCCACGGCCAGTCACGAAGGTGGGACAATTAGTGTCCCTGTGGCCAAATTCATTGCATAGAATGCATTGAATAGTTGGCCCTCCGGCTTCAGATTCATCCATATCATTCCGGATGCGCTGAGACTGACGTCTGCCTCTGCTTGTACGCATATTCCGTGGGTCCGGAATGTACTGCCTTTCAACAGGGTTAACAGTGGTGAAGTTACCCATTGATTGAAATCCGTGCAACTCACCTGTCCAAGTATTGACCACGGACTCTTTCAGGAAATATGGAGACACAAAAGAGATTGCGTCAAGTCCTAGCTGCCCGCAAGCAGCAAGTACATGAGAGCAAGGTAGATGAAGCAACTTCGGTTTGTTGCATGTGCACTCACACGTTGGCCTGACTTCATTGCCAATTTTCACCTCATGTGTCAACACCTGATTTCCACATCCGAATTTGTTGTTAGCTAATCGGACCTCAAACCTTCTTTCTTGATTTCCGATGGGGACTACAGTGTGAGTCCTAGCTTTCCGCATCTTATCATTCATGTACTTCATAACCCTTTCGCAATAACGTGTGTTCGGGTTGTTTGTGATATGCAACTCTGCTGCTTGTCGTCTATCTCTGAAATACTTCACCGTGCCATAGAAAATACCCTCAACGATTGCTATCAATGGCAAAGCACGGTTTCCTCTGAGGACAAAGTTATAAGTTTCAGCTAGGTTGGTAGTCATGACACCATACCTTGCTCCATGTGTGTCATGCAGCAAAGACCACCTCTCCAGAGGCTCATGCTCTATCCACTGCTCAAATGTTTTAATCGTCCTGCCAAGCCTTCTCCTACTACCAGGTGGGTCAAATCCTGGCAAATCACAAAGCCCAACAGGTTCTTCCTCCTCGGCCGCTGGTCCTGTTGCTAACTGTGCAGCTACTGCTTCTACATGTGCCCTCACAGCTGCATCCCTTGCAGCTTTCCTGTCCCTAACATGTCTCAGAGTGCACACATTAAGTCTCTCATGTATCTTCATGTACTTCCATTCCTGGTTCTGCTTGCAGAGTTTTTTGAATAGATTCATAAGGTTCTTATTTCTGAACTGCGAGAAGAAATTGGCCCCCAGGTGACGCATGCACCAACGGCTCTGCAGGTCCTGCCATGGAGTTGGCTCATCAGGCCCAGGGTTTGTCAGTGTCCTTATCGCACTTAGTATACCTGCATGCCTGTCATGAAGGATGCACACATTCGGCTTATCCTTCACAACTTCTATTTTCAGTTGCCTGAAGAACCAAGTCCAACTTTCAGTATTCTCGCTCTCCACAAAAGCAAATGCTAGTGGGACTACTTGATTTTGACCATCTTGACCAATGGCGGTGAGGATCTGACCCTTGTACTTGCCAGTGAGAAATGTGCCATCTACACATATCACCGGTCTACAATGACTGAAAGCTTCGATGCATACACCGAAAGAGAAGAACAATCGATGCAGCACCATCACAGTTGGGAACTCCGGCATGGCCAAGTCTTGGATGTCAACATAGGTGCCTGCATTCCGGTACTGCAGTGTGCAGAGGAGACGGACAACACAGTCATATGCATCGAAATACGAACCAAATCTCTTCTCAAGCGCCATGTGCTTAGCCCTCCAGGCCTTGCCATAAGAAATTCTGTAACTGAACCTGACAAAGACTTTTGTCTGGATAGCCTTCACTTCCATCGCTTTGCTCTCCACTATCTCGCTGTAAAGCAATCGAGCAATAAGCGTGGACGAAAGGTTACCATGATCTTGAGGGATATACGGAATAACACATGTGTGCTGTACGAAGTCACTGATCACCCAACTTACACCATACTTTGGGAGATAGCCATGCACCCTAGCGGGACAATCATCGTTCTTGCATACCATTGTCAAAAATTTCTGACTAGACACGGCAGCTCTCAAAACCCTTTGCGTGGACATTGCCCACTGAGTGATTGCATCCTTCAGAGCTTCCTTGTTGGGGTACATACCACCCGTAGCAATGTTGTTCTGGTGATATTGCCAGGCAGAATCATGGCCATCATTCACGGTCATTGCAGATGAGAAGTCATGATTCCAAGCTGCAGGATTAGGCACCACCTCTATGTTCTCATCTTCATCTGACTCGTCGGAATTATCAGCATGAACAATATCAACATCTGTATCTTCATCTTCCATCAGGTTTTGCATTTGGCCATCTACCTCGTCAGCATCAGCCTGGCCAACGTCATAACCATCAGCATTTCCTCCTTCTACCTGACTACTCTGCCCTGATTCGTGGCCATCATATCCATCATTTAACGGATCATCTAACATAGATAAATGTATCCCTGCACTGCTCTGGCCAGGATCATAACCACCCTCGCCTTCAGGGGCACTGACCTCCTTCATGACAGGAAGCACTAAGGCGCAAGGATTTACTATCCTTTTTGCACATCCTTGCAGCCATCGCACCCACTGAGAGTCCCGCTCGATTAGCCTCAAATAAAAGAAAATGTTCGAACTTGACCGACTCCACAATGCATGAACACCGACGGTGTGAGTTTCAGTATTATACCGTAAACATCTTGTCAACCACTCTGTCAACTGACTAACAGACCATGTTTGAGGGGCACTAATTGGCACCACTATGTTCTCGAACTCACTTAGATCAACTCCCAACTGATTTGTTTGGACAGTACCATGACCGTAGAAAAAAGTGAACTTCACTACATCTGACATATCTGCCGACCTAAAATATTCAACATGGAGAACTATTCAGCAGCAAGTCAAACTTATAATATATTATGGGATATTATCGGTGCACTTAAAAAGATTCATAAACTGAAATATCAGACATCTAAAAATATTCCGGAATATTACCGGTCAACTAAATATTAATAGACAACTCTACATTACCGGACGCCTACGTATTACCGGTCACCTAACTATTACCGGACACCTAAATATTAAAAGACAACTATATATTATCGGACGCCTAAATAATAACGGACACCTAAATATTAAAGGACAACTCTACATTACCGGACGCCTATATATTACCGGTCACCTAAATATTAACAGACAACTATATATTACCGGACGTCTAAATATTAACGGACACGTACATACTTGACAACAAAATATTATCGGACCAACTAAATATGTTAAGATATATTACCGAACCAACTAGGAAACTGCACAAGTAATATGACACACAAAATGTAACTTGTATTATACCCTTCAACTGTGCGAAGAAACGATGAACGACGGCCCTCAATCACCGGAGAGCAGCACCCCGTCCTCCACGTGCAGCACCCCCTCCTCCACCACCTCCACCTCCACCACCTCCACCTCCACCTCCACCACCTCCACCTCCTCTTAAAAAATGCTCATCACAACCACCACGAGCTATCCCATCGCGAGATCGAGGTCTTCCTTGCCTCCTCCTACCCTCTACAATGCAACTACGGTGGAAAACGGGGAAGAAATCGGCTAGAAAATGGGTATTAATTCGGTGTAGTTTCGGGTTAGAGAAGAGTAGAAAAGAAGAAAGGTGGAAGAAGGAAAGAGGGAGGAGGAAGAAGGAGCCCCGTGGGCTTAACAGGTCCCTGTCGGCCTTGAGTAGGCCGACTGGAGCCTTTCGGCCAAGGCTAAGCCGATAGGATGCCAGCCTAGCCGAGTGACGCGGCCCGGCCAATGGTTGGCTGCCACGCGGCAGAGCTGACACTTGTTGGCTTCTTATAGGACGACAAGGTCCAGTCGGCTTTGAGGAGGCCGATTAGTCCAGTCGGTGTAGGCTAGGCAGACGGTGTATTATTTTTGAAAATAACTCAAACTGCGTATTATTTTTCAAATTTATTAAAAAAATGTATTATTTAAAAAAAATTAGCGGAAACTATTGTGGTAGAAATTTTCGTGTTACTAAATTACCTCTCGTTATATTGAGATTGCTATTGCTTCTTTCTTCTTCCTTGCATATGCTAGTTTTTGCTTGCCTTGATAATTTGTTTGCTTATAAAATACCTATGCATAGGAAGTATGTTAGACTTAAATATGTTTGTCACATGTTTTATGATGCTCTCTTTGTGTTTCAATTATTATCTTTCATGTGAGCATCATTGAAATCTCAATGCCTAGCTAAAAGGCTTTAAAGAAAAGCGCTTGTTGGTAGGCAACCCAATAATTTTCCTTTCTGTTTTTATGAGTATACACATTATTACCTCTGTAGTAATTGTGTTTTAGTGTTTTAATTAGTGTTTGAGCCAAGTGAAACCTTTGGGATGGCTTACGGTGATAGTTGATTTGATTTTGCTGAAAAACAGAAACTTTTGCGTCCAGTTGCAGAATTTTTAAAATTCACAGGTGCGACGAAAAATTCTGAATTTTTTACACAAGATTGGTATACAAATTGCATCTGTCTTCCTAATTGTTTAGAATTTTTAGAGTTACATAAGTATGGGTAATATTCGGATCTTCACAGACTTTTTTTTTTTTGACAGATTCTGTTTTCTATGTATTGTTTGCTTATTTTGATGAACCTATGGGTAGTATCGAGGGGTATGAACCATGGAAAAGTTGGAATAAAGTAGATATTACACCAATATAAATAAATAATGAGTTCACAACAGTACCTAAAGTGGTGATTTATTTTATTATACTAACGGATCTCATGAGTTTTCTGTTGAGTTTTGTGTTGTGAAGTTTTCAAGTTTTGGGTAAAGATTTGATGGACTATGGAATAAGGAGTGGCAAGAGCCTAAGCTTGGGGATTCCCAAGGCACCCCAAGGTAATATTCAAGTACAACCAAGCATCTAAGCTTGGGGATGCCCCGGATGGCATCCCCTCTTTCGTCTTCAATCCATCGGTAAATTTACTTGAGGCTATATTTTTATTCACCACATGATATGTGTTTTGCTTGGAGCGTCTTGTATGATATGAGTCTTTGCTTTTTAGTTTGCCACAATCATCCTTTCTATAAACACCTTTTGAGAGGGACACGCATGAATCGTGATTTATTAGAATACTCTATGTGCTTCACTTATATCTTTTGAGCTAGGCAATTTGCTCTAGTGCTTCACTTATATCTTTTTAGAGCACGGTGGTAGCTTTATTTTGAAGAAATTGTTGAACTCTCATGCTTCACTTATATTATTTTGAGAGTCTCTAAACAGCATGGTAATTTTCTTGGGTTATGAATTTAGTCCTAATATGATGGGCATCCAAGAGGGATATAATAAAAACTTTTATATAAAGAGCGTTGAATACTATGAGAAGTTTGATTCCTTGCATTTGTTTTGAAATATAAAGATGGTGATATTAGAGTCATGCTAGTGAGTAATTGTGGATTGGTAGAAATACTTGTGTTAAAGTTTGTGATTCCCGTAGCATGCACGTATGGTGAACCGTTATGTGATGAAGTCGGAGCATGATTTATTTATTGATTGTCTTTCTTATGAGTGGCGGTCGGGGACGAGCGATGGTCTTTTCCTACCAATCTATCCCCCTAGGAGCATGCCTGTAGTACTTTGTTTTGATGACTAATAAATTTTTGCAATAAGTATGTGAGTTCTTTATGACTAATGTTGAGTCCATGGATTATACGCACTCTCATCCTTCCACCATTGCTAGCCTCTCTAGTACCACGCAACTTTCGCCGGTGCATTAAACCCACCATATACCTTCCTCAAAACAGCCACCATACCTACCTATTATGGCATTTCCATAGCCATTCCAAGATATATTGCCATGCAACTTCCACCGTTTCATTTATTATGACACGCTTCATCATTGTCATATTACTTTGCATGATCATGTAGTTAGCATAGTATTTGTGGCAAGGCCACCGTTCATATTTTTTATACATGTCACTCTTGATCATTGCACATCCCGGTACACCGCCGGAGGCATTCATATAGATTCATATTTTGTTCTAGCATCAAGTTGTAATTCTTGAGTTGTAAAGTAAATAAAAGTGTGATGATCTTCATTATTAGAGCATTGTCCCATGTGAGGAAAGGATGATGGAGACTATGATTCCCCGACAAGTCGGGATGAGACTCCGGACGAGAAATAAAAATAAAAAAAAGAGAGAAAAAGAGAGGCCAAAGAGCCCAAAATAAAAAAAATGAGAGAAAAGAGAGAAGGGACAATGTTACTATCCTTTTACCACACTTGTGCTTCAAAGTAGAACCATGATCTTCATGATAGAGAGTCTCCTATGTTGTCATTTTCATATACTAGTGGGAATTTTTTATTATAGAACTTGGCTTGTATATTCCAATGATGGGCTTCCGCAAAGTGCCCTAGGTCTTCGTGAGCAAGCAAGTTGGATGCACACCCACTTAGTTCCTTTTTGAGCTTTTATACACTTATAGCTCTAGTGCATCCGTTGCATGGCAATCCCTACTTACTCACATTGATATCTATTGATGGGCATCTTCATAGCCCATTGATACGCCTAGTTGATGTGAGACTATCTCCTTCTTTTTTGTCTTCTTCACAACCACCATATTCTATTCCACCTATAGTGCTATATCCATGGCTCACGCTCATGTAATGCGTGAAAGTTAAAAAGTTTGAGAACATCAAAAGTATGAAACAATTGCTTGGCTTGTCATCGGGGTTGTGCATGATTTAATACTTTGTGTGATGAAGATGGAGCACAGCCAGACTATATGATTTTGTAGGGATAACTTTCTTTGGCCATGTTATTTTGAGAAGACATGATTGCTTTATTAGTATGCTTGAAGTATTATTGTTTTTATGTCAATATTAAACTTTTGTTTTGAATCTTATGGATCTGAATATTCATGCCACAATAAAGAAAATTACATGGATAAATATGTTAGGTAGCATTCCACAACAAAAATTCTGTTTTTATCATTTACCTACTCGAGGACGAGTAGGAATTAAGCTTGGGGATGCTTGATACGGCTCCAACGTATCTATAATTTTTTATTGTTCCATGCTATTATATTATCTGTTTTGGATGTTTTATATGCATTAATATGCTATTTTATATTATTTTTGGGACTAACCTATTAACCTAGAGCCCAGTGCCAGTTTCTGTTTTTTTTTTCTTGTTTTTGAGTTTTATAGAAAAGGAATATCAAACGGAGTCCAAACGGAATAAAACTTTCACGATGATTTTTCTTGGACCAGAAGACATCCACGGAACTTGGGGGTGAAGTCAGAAGAGTCCCGAGGGCTCCACAAGCCCTCAGGGCACGCCCTAGGGGGGCGCCCCCTGGCTTGTGGGCCCCACGGAAGTCCACCGACCTCCTTCTCAGCTCTATAAATCCACAAATATTCCCAAACGACCAGAAGCGTCCACCAAAATACTTTTCCGCCGCCGTAACCTTCTGTACCCGTGAGATCCCATCTAGGGGCCTTTTCCGGCGATCTGTCGGAGGGGGATTCGATCACGGAGGGCTTCTACATCAACCCTATTGCCCTTCCGATGATGCGTGAGTAGTTTACCTCAGACCTACGGGTCCATAGCTAGTAGCTAGATGGCTTCTTCTATCTCTTTGATCTTCAATACCATGTTCTCCTCGATGTTCTTGGAGTTCTATCCGATGTAATATTCTTTTACGGTGTGTTTGTCGAGATCCGATGAATTGTGGATTTATGATCAGATTATCTATGAATATTATTTGAATCTTCTCTGAATTCTTATATGCATGATTTGATATCTTTGTATTTCTCTTCGAATTATCGGTTTGGTTTGGTCAACTAGATTGGTTCTTCTTGTAATGGGAGAGGTGCTTAGTTTTGGGTTCAATCTTGCGGTGTTCTCACCCAGTGACAAAGTAGGGGTAGCGAGGCACGTATTGTATTGTTGCCATCAAGGGTAAAAAGATGGGGTTTTCATCATATTGCTTGAGTTTACCCCTCTAAATCATGTCATCTTACTTAAGGCGTTACTCCGTTCTTTTGAACTTAATACTCTAGATGCATGATGGATAGCGGTCGATGTGTGGAGTAATAGTAGTAGATTCAGGCAGGAGTCGGCCTACTTGACACGGACGGCATGCCTATATTCATAATCATTGCCTTGGATATCGTCATAACTTTGCGCTTTTCTATCAATTGCTCGACAGTAATTTCTTTACCCACCGTATGTTTTCTTTCAAGAGAGAAGCCTCTAGTGAAACCTATGGCCCCCGGGTCTATTTTCCATCATATATTTTCAGACCTATAAACCAAAAAACCCAAAAATACGTTACTGCAATTTATTTGTTTTTACTTTGTTTTACGTTTTAGTAATCTTTTATATCTATCTCTATCAGATCTCATCCTTGCAATTGACCGTGAAAGGATTGACAACCCCTTTATCGCGTTGGGTGCAAGTGTTTGATTGTTTGTGCAGGTGCATAGATTGGAGACTTGCTTGTACCTCCTACTGGATTGATACCTTGGTTCTCAAACTGAGGGAAATATTTATCTCTACTTTGCTGCATCATCCTTTCCTCTTCAAGGGAAAAACCAACGCAAGCTCAAGAAGTAGCAGTGGGCGGTGAGGATCTTATTTGCTTGGACTGAGTGGGAGTATTCCTTTGGCGAGGCCTGTTAGACACCTGTGTACTTTGATGATAATCATAAGAATATGCATTAAAATTATTTCCAGATACATGAATGTAATGATTTGATGAGGCATGCATGTACTCCTTCCGACGCAGGTTGGAATGATAATCATTCGTGAAAGATACTTGAGTAGACTGAGAATGATATCCATTTCCTCGTCGAATGTTATCCTGCACATTCAGGTTAGCAGTGACAGACAAATTTTCAACAGTGCACTTCTTTACCCAGATTTGCTTCTTGGGTGAACCTGTCCTGCAGTTAGTTCCAACATATCGAGCGAAGACCTCACCATTCTGTTGTTTGAATATTTTGTAATTTGAGTCATCAGACTCGTTAGTATCAACAGGAATAGGTGAATGATAACCAGTTAGAATTTCAGGTTCGAGGGTTTTACTCTTTGCATGAACCCAAGTCGTTCGAGGATACTGCTCGGGAGTCCAATAGGATCCATCCACATTGAGTTTCTTTTCGAAACCCAATCCTTCCTTCAGAGGGTTTTGTGCAGTATAGACTTCTTGAGCACATCACATAGGGTTTGATGCCCTTTTAGGCTCCTTAGCATTCCTGTCTCAAGTAAGCCCTTTAACCTGCAATTTTCTTTAGTAATAGCGGCAAAATCCTCGGAAGAAGGGTTAGTAGTACCAATTTCAGTAGTAGCAATATTCTCTCTAACAGTATTAGAAGTTTCAGCATGAGAATTAGCATTGCTACGTTCTAGACATTTTAAGCATGGAGGTACAAAATCATCAGGAAGTCGAATAGATTGCTCGGCAAAGAGAGAAGCTTTCTCTAACACCAGTTCGTTATGAGATTCTTTCAGTGACACGAGTTGTTGATTCCTGTTAAGGAGTTCATCTGATAAACTCTCGTAGTCAACTGTAAGCGAATCATATCGATTGGTAAGATCATCAATAGTTGATGAAAAAGCATCATGCTCTTCGATCAACTTTTGATTCTTCTCCATCTCTTCGACTAGTAATCCTTCGGTTTTCCTGAGATTTCTCTCAAGCAGTTCAAGTTCATCATGTTCAGATTTTGCAATCTTGACCAGCTTGGCATAGGAAATATATTCAGGAGAGTATTCGTTCATGGATGTTTGGTGTTTTGCAGATACCTGATCCTTTGATGATTTTGCCATGAGACAGAACGCGATTGGTTCATCATCACTTGAGACATTGTCATCAGTGCTTGATTCATAGGATTTCTTCGATGATTCAATGGCAACATATGCATTGCTTCTCCCAATTCTTTTGTAGAATTCTTCATCATTTGAATCAATATCGAAAGTATCATCTTCAGAATGCATTCTCATGTCAGTGAATACCCTGTTCAGCTGAGAGATTTTCTTCATATTGGAGTCGATAGTAGCTTTGGCTTTCACGTCAGTGACTGGTCTCGTCGAAGAAGATGAGGAAGATTTATTTGTCTTCGAGAGCTTAGTATGACGATTAACCCAAGTGAATCCATTGTCATGATGAAATTTCCATCTTTTGCTCGGCATGCTATCCCAGCCAGGACAGTCAGCTATGACATGACCAAATTGTTTGCACTTGAAGCACTTCATATCCTTCAGGGGTAGTTGTCTTGACGAACCAGGCATGTCATCGTCATCATCATTCACAAGATACAAGTTTTGTCTTCTGAGATCACTTAGCCGTTGTGTGAGCATTTCCAATTCTCTTGTGATGGTATGTTGATTCTCGACATCTTCTTCTTCTTCTTCTTCCTGTGAGCTGCCATAGTGTGAGAGAATTTCTCCTTCACTTTCCGAAGAAGATTCTTGATTGGCATTTTCTAGTTCCATCTTTTCTTCATGAATCGACAGCAGTGTCATGACCTCAACATAGTGAAGCTCTTCATAGTCTGGTCTTTGTTTGATTTCAGCTACAATAGGATCAAAGGTTTCATCAAGTGCACTCAGTAGCTTGTTTACCACATCTTTATCGGTGATGTCGGTTACACCACGTTGATGAAGTCTTTCAACAATATCTGTCAGACGATCAGTGAGTTCCATAATACTTTCCTTTCGAAGACTTCTGAAACCAGCAAACATGGCATGAAGCATTTTAGTGTGAGAGTCTGGTTTGGAGATGAACTCTTCGTGAACATTTTTGATGGCATCCCAGAGTTTCTTTGCAGTGTCAAGATTTCGGAACCGAATGAAAATGTTCTTTGAGATACTTGCACAGATAATATCTTTCGCTTGTGCATCCAATCGCATCATAGCTTTGTCATCAGAAGATGGAGCATCAGGGTGCTGAACAGTGTATCCGTTTTCCACAATCTGCCACAGTTCTGAATCAATTGCTTGAATTCTGATTCTCATCCTTTCTTTCCAGTACAGATAGTCATTTCCATCGAAGATAGGAAATCTTTCAGAGTGCGAAGATCTACCTGCATACGACATACTCAAAACTCTAAGGACATTAGACCTTTAATAAACAGAGACAGGGAGAACCAGCTCTGACACCAATTGTTAGGACCGAGAGTATATCGACCAGAGGGGGGGGTGAATGGGAGATTCAAAATTTCTTTCGAGAGTATTGAAACTGATCCCAAACACAGCAGCGGAATTAATGATCGGTAGATACGAGTACAATGAAGCTTGCTACTGAGGAACAAAATTTTCAAGATAAGTTGCAATAATGATTTGGGCATAGGATACAACAGGCTTGATTATAACGATGGTGATACAACATACCAACAGAACAAAAATGATGAAGAAAAACTTGAGAAGAGCTATGATGAAAATTACGAAGAACAACAATAAAGGCTACAAAAGACAAAGAACTCTGCTAGATATAAATCGAAAGACAAGCAGCAGAGGGAATAGATCAGATAACTATCATCACAGAGCACACATAATGACTGCCGAAAGTAATGCAGTGAAGAAGATAGAACCAGTGGTGCTCGATGGCGACAGAGAGATTTGGTAGACCAGTTCACCCTGCTGCCAAAGGGCTACGTCTGGTTGGAGGGGCTGTGACTTAACACGGAAGATAAACTCTCTTCACCCTATTCTCCTTCAACGCAAAGCTGATCAGACTCAGGTTGATTTCACTCATGGTAGATCCTTGTCGGTGATCTCCAAACCTTCGATCGAACTTCGTGAACCACAATCACTCTTGGTTGCTGAAGATCTAGCTCGGTGAAGACAACAACTCTTCAACACTCGAGCCAAAACCTATCCGTCTAGAGAGTGCGCAGCTCTCAAGAGTAATAGGTACAAGAACTCTCACTCAGAACTACTGTGATGCTAAACCACTGTCTAAGTTTGGGCTCTTGGTTTTTCTCTCGGTGGATCTTAAACTCAAATCACTCGGAGATGGGTTGCTCACATCAATCTTCTCTGAAATCTTAAGCGAAGCAGACAACGGACAATGTTGGAGCGGGGTGGCTATTTATAGCCGCAGCCTTCCCAGATGGGAAATGACCAAATTAGACATCGGGATCAGCCAATGGCCGAATGACACGAGTCCAACAGTGGAATTTGAGCAAAACGGTAACATTGCTTGCGGAGCAAGTAATGCTAACTCCTCGGTCTGAGACAAATCTCTCGCAGTGAAGAAGATCTCTGTCTCTTGCTGGCAAGTATTTGCTCGGAACACAAAGAGATTTATCTCGCAACTTTCATAGGTTTTGGCTAAGCATCACAGCGGATCTAAGCATCGAGAACCTATACCCCTCTTAATAGTACGGAGGTCCTATGACTCAAAAGAATGAAAGAAGAACAACGAAATGAATACTACGTCTTCACTTTGTCTTCGACTTCCATCGCTACAGTCAATTTCTTCGAACGACAATAACGAATCAAAAGCTTTGCTTCAGCAGTAAACTTTCAAGGGGTCGATTTCTTCATATCAATCTTCTCGACTATATGACTTCAACAAATATAGCTCGTTCTTCTCTGCAACGCAGATATACTTCGGTGAAGTTCCTCGAACTTAGCACCGGAGACAGCATTCTCTTCGGTTGTGTATGGACCTTTTCTCTCTGTATGCACTAGCAAACAAATCAGTCCATACCTGTTTCTGTCAACAATCTCCAAAACACAAGGTAGGCAGATATTGCACCAGCACAATCTCTCAACAGTGCTAACATAATTGAATCATATAACAATCCCTCAACGTGCAACAAAGAATCACTCCAAAGTTCTTATCAACTGGACAACATAAGAAGAAATTGTTGTAGGGTACAAAACCACCTCAAAGTTATCTTTTCCGATCAACCTACTGAGCCATCCCTATAAGTGTCACAAACAGCCCTAGAGTTCGTACTAAAATAACACCATATGATACACATCAACCAACTCTAATGTCACCTAGATACTCCAATGTCACCGCAAGTATTTGTGAGTTGATTATTCGATATGCATCAAACAATTTCAGATTCATAATATTCAATCCAACACAAAGAACTTAGAAGAGTGCCTCAAGGTTTCTACCGGAGAAAGAAGGACGAAAACGTGTATCAACCCTATGTATAGATTACCCCAATGTCACGATAATCCGCAAGTTGAATACCAAAACATGTACCAAGTGAATCAATAGAACACCCCATTGTCACCACGGGTATCCACATGCAAGACATACATCAAGTGTTCTCAAACCCAAAAAGTATTCAATCTGATAATAGTGAAACCTCAAAGGTAAAAACTCAATTCATCACAACAAGATAGAGAGGGAGAAACATCATATGATACAACTATATTAACAAAGCTCGCGGTACATCAAGATCATGCCAAATGAAGAACAAGAGAGAGAGAGAGAGAGAGAGAGAGAGAGAGAGAGAGATTAAACACATAGCTACTGTTACATACCCTCAGCCCCGAGGGTGAACTACTCCCTCCTCATCATGGTGGCCACTGGGATGATGAAGATGGCCTCCGGTGATGATTTCCCCCTCCGGCAGAGTGCCAAAGAAGGCCTCCAGATGAGATCGCTTCGGTACAGAGGCTTACGGCGGTGGAGCGGAAGTTCTATGTTTTTTCTGGGGTTTTTGGTATTTATAGGAATTTTTGGCGTTGGTTTCACGTCAAGGGGGGCCACGAGGGAGCGACAAGGTCGGTAGGCACGCCCTGGGGGGGAGGGCGTGCCCCCAGGCTTGTTGCTTCCTCATGAGGCTTCTGGTCCTTCCTTGAAGCTTTGGGGGTCTCTTTTGGTACATAAAAAATTACCGTAAATTTTCAGCCCATTCCGAGAACTTTTATTTCTGCACAAAAAACAACACCACGGTAGTTCTGCTGAAGACAACGTCAGTCCGGGTTAGTTCTAACCAAATCATACCAAAACCATATAAAATTGTTGTAAACATGACATGAATACTTCATAAATTATAGATACGTTGGAGACATATCAAGCTCAAGGATAAGTAATCTAAACATTCATTGTAGTTGGGAAGCATTGTGACCCAAGCCTTTCCAGCGGAGATTAGAGCCCCTCCCCACCCCCAAAGGACATGAACTTCGGGATAAATCACTTCGTTTATATGCCCCTTTGGTTAATCATATTACTTGACCATTCCTTGTTTAGTTAGTATTGTTTATCTTTCTTGCTAGTTATATCTAGTCATTTAGGGTGACTCACTTATTTTTAGAGCACACATAATTTCGGAATTCCTAAACTTAACCAAAAAGGTTAACATTTTGTAGATACCTATTAAACCCCTTCTAGTCGACATCCTTGATCCTTTACCGACACATTTTTTCTTGAGTCTGTGCACACCCTACCAAGGATTATCACAATGAAATGTCTAAATCGATGGTAATTGTGACAAACCCCATCTATAGTATCCATGTAGTTACTTACATATTATGTGGTGCACACTGCAATATACTCCGGAGGTTGTAATTTAATTCACATCACCGCGGATACCTTGCACCAAACCCATGATGCACGTGTCACTTTCTGGAGGGTATTGCTTTCGTGGAACGACATAAATCTTTTCGGTGCAAAATCTTTGTCGTCAATACACAACAATAAATCCTTGCACATAATAAATCAACGATATGATTCTCAATATATACAGAAAGATACTAACAACTACTCTTACTCATACCGGGAGATACATAGTGATCGGTAAATTAAATAGGCATTATTAAGAGGAGTTATATATAAGAAAGTGAGACCGAGCTCGCCGAACAAAAATCGGTGCGGTAAGATCTAGTAACCTCTTCCATCTCCAATGGGCAAGTTTGTGGGTGTCAGCGCTGTTGCCTATGCCGCACTTGTCATCGCTACCGCCGCGGCCACTCGCAAGCCCTGCTGTGCGAAGACGCTCGAAGACTTCGAGCACTCGCTCGATGCCTTTATGGAGTCTTGCGACTGCCCCGACGACATGTTCTCTGGCCTTGAACAGATCACCCACATCCACCTCGCAATCGCAAAAGATCTACAGGCTGCCGCCAACGCTGAGGAGAAAGAGGTGCATGAAGAGAAGGATACAATAGCCACGCCGCCGATGTCGGTGATGGTTGCAGCCTTCGAGGAAAAGTAGATCTATCAATCAATTGATATTGTGGCTTGTTGTTGTGATGTTAATTGGTTCTCTTGGTTATTATTCTAATCAGTTGAGTCATCTTGGGCATGAATAAAATGGTGAAAAGATTGGAGAACTGAATTAGTATATTCCTAAATGCAAATTAATTTGTCGCAGTTACTTTTTAGGGGAAATTTTATCATGATGCTTTGATCATGATGTTATTGTTTAATTATGGGCCAAGAGAACAATGTAAGTTAGAACAAAAGGCTCAAGCAGAGCTCAACTTTAAATTAATGAAACCACCACAACCAACACACACACACACAACTTTAGTTATTACATGTTCGCGGAACATACCAAAATGGGCACATGCGGCATCGACAAATCTCAGATTCATAGGGGTTTGGGTTGTGAGTACATTAGTACAATCTTGTTAACCGTGAGCTCCAACGCCTGTATGTCCTTCATCTGCACCACCGGCTTCAATTGCTGCAAAAAGAGGATGATTTTGGACATACGGTCAATCAACTGTTTAGGGATCACCCACTCAATTCTGAGTTTGTACCTAATGTTCCCCATCGACCAACATTGAGCCGAGAAACAAATCCAAAAAGTTGTTTGAATTTTCATAAATTGGTCATTCTGTAAAAAAATATTGTTCAAGATTTCAAAATTAGTTCAAGTTTTTTAAAAAAAATCACAATTTTTAAAATGTCTTCCATTTAAAAAACTGTTCAAAACTTAAAAATATTCACAATTTCAAATAATGTTCACAAATTTCAAAGTTTGTTCACATTTTCAAAAAGTGTCCACAATTTGAAAAAACATTGAGTTTTCAAAAAATGTTCAGAATTTCTTATAATATTTTAAAAATTCAATATTTTATTCGTGTTTCCAATTTTTTCAAAATTTATAAAATTATTCACAACTTCAAATAATATTCAAATTTTCCAAAACATGTTCAGAATTCGTGAACAATGCTTGAACTCACGAACTTTTTTATAATAGATGAACATTTTTTTATTTTTGCTCACTTTTTTTAAATTCGTGAACAATTTTTGAATTCTCAAACTTTTCTCTAATTCCCACTTATTTTGAATTCGGGAACATTTTTGGAATTCACGAACATTTTACGAATTAACGAATATTTTTGGAATTCACGATATTTTTTAAATTAATAAAAATTTATGTATTCCTGGTTTTTCTTGTCAAATTTAAATTAAACCGACCGAAAAAAGCAAAAATGAGAAAAAACTAAAAAAACAGACACGAGCTTACTAGGCTAAGCCCATCTGGCATGAGCGACGCGGGCGACTTGACGCTTGTAGCTCGCAGGGAGCGATGCATATCACTCACCTCAGCCACGCATATGTCTCACTTATAGCGAGACGTACGGTACGCTCGTGTGTCGCGCCTTCCAGGGCCCAACACGAGGATCGGCCTCCTGCTCCCTACGCCCTCGTTTTCTTATGATGCTTACATGCTTTATCCATTTTATTTGCACCGCTTGATTGCTAGAATTAAACTTGTCCCAGACTATCCTGGCCATCGCTTAACTGAATCTTGGGGCGCCTGGCGTTCTTCAGAGGACAGCTTTAGCTGTTCTTCAGACGTCGAGGACACGAGGTCCTGACAGTTCCGAACATATAGCTGTATGCATATCCCTCTCAATCCAAATCATAGGACAGCCGTAAGAATGGTGGGAAGTATCTGAACTGCAGGTCGTGGGTAATAGGCTAGTTCTTTTCTTCATAGACCAGCTGCTGATGACTGCCATGTGTGGCTTTGCCTTACTTTATCTGCTCTTAGTAGTGTAGTTATCTGGCCTGCTACTCTGGTTAGGCCCGAGAACGCTAAACTGCTACCTAGGTGCGGTGACCCGTTTTTCTAATAAAATGGGGAGGGGGGAAACCCCTTTTGATAAAAAAAACGAACTGCAGGTCGTGGGACCTGCGACAGAACGCCCTTGTCGACCATTCCTTTTTTTCAGAACTTTGTAACGAAGCTGATAACTATAATTAGATAATCCCAGAAGCTAGCTAGCTAGGAATAGCTTGAAAGATGATCATGTTCATAATCGCATAATCGTTTCATTCAGGGTGGATAGCCAACTTTTATGCGCACTTGAATGTCGAAGCCACGTATTTCAGGTGGCCATTTCCACTTCAGTCTTCAGGGCCCTGCGTGTGCTGCCTGCACCTGATTTAAGTTAGGGCACTGAAAGAAGATAACTTACCTGCATAAAATAGGACACGTCTTCAATGTAGATCAGCTGGTGAAGAAATAAGTTTAACTTTTGGAGGCCTCTCGTCAGTATCCTGATTAAACCGTGTCAAGCAGACTAATGGATCTTGGTTCTACATCTGTGGAGGCTACCCTATTGCATCATACTTTCTCTCTTCAGCTAAAGCTCACTAAAAGTGGTCATGTCTTTATTTGATAAAAGAATATAGATTTTTTTTCTTCTCTGTTTTCTAGAGGATACTTCCATTCAACAAAATACATATGGAAAATAGGTGCACATAAGAAACATCATATAACTATAGAATCAGTTAGATCCCAGTTCTCTAATTTTTGTTACCCATATCCATAGCATGATAAGAATGCACTGCATCAAACATAGCACATCAAACACTGTAAGCAAAAACTGAAACTACAACTCTGTTCTCTTTGTTGTTGCCACAGGCCTAGCTAGCTCTCTGCTCTCTCTCTGATGGAAGGTAGACGAAGGACAAGGGGACTCAGGTTTTGTTGGCGACTGACGCCCGGACGACGGACGCCCAGTTTTCTGTTATTCTGGACTCACCAGATCGCCCCAAACTCAAACAGAATACATGCGGCTTTGTAGCCCTGGAGACGCAGCGCCCACGCTTCCTGCCTAGCTGCATGCGAGCGATCCGCTGGCCTCGCGCACGACGCGGCCGGCCGCTGCTAACAGCCCAACTACTACCACTACGCGCACGCACACACTACTGCCACAAGCACACACACACTACACACGACACGCACATACGCGCTACACACATACACGCGCACTCGCCACGCTTCCGCTGCGTCCTGCGCACACCCGACGCGCCCGACGAGCCCGACCGCACCAGTGCGTCCCGCACGTCCCGCGCAACCGACGCGCCCGACTGCACCAAACGCCGTGGCTTATTCCAACACTCTTGTTTCAGTTAACTATAAAGTCTGTTCGTAGCAGCGAAGAGCTTACAATTTGAAAGAGTTTAGCCTATTTGCCATAAAGGCATAGGCACTATCCGGAGGAACTAACTGAAACTCTTTCCTACAGGCATGACACAACACACATTTGTCCATTACTTCATAACTGAAACCAAAGAAGAAAATAAGCTGGCATTTATGTTTACTTATGACACCACGAATACAGGGGGAAAATGTGCACACAAGTAATATATATGAGAGATGAGAAAATAATCGATCTGTGTAGGCTCTGAAGGAGAAGCATCCAAGAGAAGATAAGAGCCCAATAAATTCATATGCAGCAGATCGGCTGTCCCCAATTGCGAACTCTAGAACAGCAGTCAATCTGGTCCAGAAAATCCAAATCCCACGCAATACACACACGGGAAGCACATAGCTTAAAACCAAGGAGTAAGAATAAGAAATATAACAAGATCAGTAAGGATATCCCAACCTTAGCCTACCTGCAAAACAGCACGCATCCATCATGCCCTCCCTCCCAAACAAATCCAAAGCAGAGAATTAGGGGATTATATGAGACCAAGCAAGAAATCTGATTCATGAAGTGGTTAGCAATTGCTGTGATCCAAATACTCATGGAACGATGACTGCTGTTTCATGTACTAACCAAAAATGGCATGCAAAGAGCAAAGTATACAGCTATTCAGATCAAGATTTTTTATGGAACGGCGTAGCTAACAAATTAGCTGATTAAATCAACACCTCCTGCCCCTGGTGCCATCAAACCACATGATTCTTTGCCACCACCTTCCGATCCCATAGCCAATTTTATCCGACATATGGAAATTCTAAAAGCATACTTTGGCAAATTTACTGGTCGTCAACCAACAGCCGAGCACATAATTATCAATTGATAATTATCAATAATATCTAACGATCACCTAGGATTTTGGCACTTCTCGGAAAACAAAGAAAATATTTTGGAAACCAGTTGGTTTACCTTGATACTAAAGTGACCTTATTCAAATTCATTTCAAATGAGAAAAACTATAGTGGAAGCAACAATCCTAGAGAAATAACATCAAGAAATGGTGCTACTGAATTAGGGTAGAAAAGATAAAAATATACATAACAAATAAGAGATCAGATATATTGGATAAGCCAAATCATCAAAGAGAGAGTACAACTCCAGAGTTCTCACTGCTGTAAAATTAATTATTGATTCCTATTTTAACGGCTTAACCAGATAGGATATTTGATCAACAACTTAGCTAAGCCCTAAGTATTCATAAGAATCCTAAGAAAGAACACATACATGCTAGCATGACAGATAAGTACCAGATCCGGTGTTTTACTTCAAAGAGGCGCATCATCAAGCATCTAGCATCAAGAGAGATTAAACCAAGTAGTATAATGCCTTAACCAGTAAGCAACAAGCATGTACGTAAGCGTTGTTCAATACAAGATTGGTGCAAACATATCTAACAGCTACCACCTAGCAGGAGGATGTATAGAGGTATCAAAGGGAAACAACCCATCATGCATATCGAAACAAATATAGAATAACAAAACTTGGAAATGTACCTGTCAGCCTGTAAGACTCTTTTGCACAACAAAATAATAAGCAGGTTGCAGTGGGGGGTGCGCACAGAGGATGCATGGAGGAGGACGGGGCCGTGGCCAGGCCATGAGGAGGCACGAGAAGGATGCAGCCGGGGCCATATAGACCCCCACCTCAAGCTCCAACCTCGCCACCAGATCCACCCCACCACCCATCTCCCTCGTCTAACCATGGCCTCGAACTCCCATTCTCTAGCATCCCACGCCGGAGCCGCTTGGTGCACGCCGGAACCGTCCGCTCTAGATCAGCGGGCCCAGACGGTGGAGGGAGAGACGAGGAGAGGTGGCGGCGGGAGCTGGGGGGATTTTTTTCACCGCGTCCTGGGTGGGCTAGGGTTTTCACCTGCCCATGAAATCCTTCGTCGCCCACCCCGTCCTTCGCCTTGTTTGCGTACCGAAAACAAGAGAAACCTAACATCGCTTCCACGACCCCACATGCCTAGTGCCCACCTGTCATCCAGCCTTAGCCCGAGCTTGCGCGTACAAAAGCAGGGTAGAAAGGATAACAGTAAAATCATCTAGCGGCCCAAAATCACTGCCTCGACGCAGAATGCTTGTATGGCCGGGTAGACCAGCTTCTTTTACTAGTTAGATTTGCTATGTGGATTCCTTGCTTAGTAGGGCATACTTGCTCAGTTCTCTTGTCATGGTCCTGAGCAATGCTCAGAATGGTGTTGCTGACCGTAACCATCGTCACCTTGAGGCGGCTTCTGTGATAAAGATCGTCGCCTCTATTCCACCTCGTTTTTGGGTTGAGGTTGTTTCTACTTCCACCTACCTCATAACATTCACCCTTCCTCGCACTGCAGGGTGACATTCATCTCGAGCATCTTTTTGGTCGTTCTTATGACTACTCAGCGCTCGGTTCATTTTGTTGCACTTGGTACGCTCTTCTTGCCCACCCCCACCCCACGCCCCCTCCCCCCGTGAATGCACCAAACTAACTGCTACGTCTGCTGACTGTGTCTTCTTAGGTCATAGTGACAAGCACAAGGGCTATCAGTGTTGGGATCGTGTCGATCGTCGGATGCGCATTTCACAGGATGTGACTTTTGATGAGTCTCATCCTTTATATCCATGTTCATCCTCTCCTTCAACCTCCCCCATCGATGATATTTCTTTCCTGACATTTCCAAATAGACCTATGACTCATGTATTGCCCTCGTTCACCCATCCCACTATGTCTTCCCATACTGCTATTGTAGACCACACGTCGTCGTCACCTACGGCTTCCCCACCTCGCTTGTCCCCTAAGGCTTCCCCGATGATTCCCCCCTCATCCTCTTCTTTATTACAGCGGACGTCCGCGTGTTGTGGATTCTTCTGATGCACCATCTTTTGATGAGCCATCTCCCACGACTATTATTGGCTCCTATTGGCAACACACCGCCTCCAGCTCAACCTACTTCTTCCGCCTTTTGGCTGCTATGGGTATTCTTGCCCCATTCTTCTCGAGACAACTTACTGTGACGGCGTGTTCTTCCCGAACGACAGCATGCAATGGCATAGGAGATTGCTACTCTTGAGCGCACCAACACGTGGGATCTCATTTCCATCCCTCCCCTTGCTCATCCCATCACTTGTATTTTGTAAGTGGGTCTACAAGATTTAGACTTTGATGGTTCTCTTGAGCGTTACAAAGCTCGTCTTGTGACGCGTGGCTTTGAGCAGGAACATGGCCATGACTACGATGAGATATTTGCTCCTATGGCCTACATGACAACTCGTCACACACTTCTCGCTGTGGTATTTGTTTGCCACTGGTTTGTCTCTCAGCATGATGTCAAGAATGTTTTTCTTAATGGTGAGTTGCATGAAAAGGTCTACATGTGGCCACCACCTATATTTTTTTCCCTGATGCCATGATCTGCCGTCTTCATCGCTCTCTATGCCTTTAGCCCCTCGTGTTTGATTTCAGCGTTTTGTCTCTGTGCTGACATTGACTAGTTTTGGCCAAGTGTTCATTATCCTGCAGTTTATATCCATCTTTCAGCTCGTCGTCGAACTCTGCATCTATAGTTCGATGACATGATCATCACTGCCAACGACTCTGAGTGCATTGCCTTTCTGAAGGATTGTTTTTGTTAATAGCTTCTTATGTCTGATCTTGGTGCTCTTTGGTACTTCCTTGGAATCGATGTTTCTGCTAACTCTGGTGGCTTCTTTAGTTCTCAAGAGAAGTACATTCAGGATCTTCTTGCTCATGTTGCTCTTACACACTACCGTCATCTTATTGGGAGTCTTGTCTATTTAGATGTCACTCGTCCATTCATTACATATCCCATCCACATTCTAAGTCAGATTGCCTCAGCTCCCACTTCGATCTACTCGAGTCACCTCACCCGTGTTCAATGATATCTTCGTGGCACTATCTCTCACCATCTCTCTTCTTCCCACGCTCAAGTTCGGCAATCCTTTTCTGCTTATGGTGTTTTTGTTTGTGGTTTTCTCGTTGCCTAAAAGACGAAGAAAAGACTGCACTTTCCCGTTAGCGCGAAGGCTGAGTGCAAGCTATGCCTCTGTTGACAATATAGGCGACTTGGTTACGATGGTTGCTTGAGGATTTTGGTGATTTTGTCACTACACCTACTCCCCACTTGTCAGACAATCAAGTGCTATCAGTATTGCGCGCGACCTTGTGAAGCATGAGCTCACCAAGCATACTGGCGTTGATGCTTCATCCACCATGAGCTTGAGGATTTTGGTGCTTCTATCACTAAACTATTCCTCTCTTGTCATACCATAGAGTTATATGTGCTATCAGGAATGCGCCCAACCATGTGAAGCATGAGCTCAACAAGCATATTGATGTCGATGCCTCCTTTGTGCACTCAAGTGTGCAGGATTAGATTATTACTCTTCAGTATGTCCCTTTCGATTTACATCGTGCACTCTAGTGTGCAGGATCAGATTGTTCCTCTTTAGTATGTCCCTTTTGATTGTCGGTTTCTTCATGAAGACTTAGACTAGAGCACAACACAACTTTTATCTCTCCAAACTCACACACACAGCCCAATAGTTGTGGCACCTCACTCAACAAGCATGTCGTGCCATCCCGAGTAGTAGATCCACGTGCCGAGACCGGATCTGCCCACAACCATCCGCCGTCAGGGCTAATGCACAAGCGTAGGGTGGATGATGCCTTTCTCCTCCCAGTGCCCCCTTGTCTTTCCTTGCTTCCCCTGTCGCCATCCCCTCACCACTCAACTCCAGGTCCAAAAGCTAAATGGCGGCAAAGGTCCGCTACCGGCAGCATTTTTACCCCTTCCACCACACCCCTCGTGCACTCTCCGTTCCCTGCCAGTCCGGTTGGGCATCCTTTGCCTGGCTACGTGTTGCTCTGGCACTATCTCGATCCCACAACCCGTGATCCATTGATGGGTGCCGCCATAGCCGAACGCTCGAGCACCACCTATCGGCGGAGCAGGAGCAGGGGCAGTCGGCACCGCAATGTCTAACCCACAGGATGTGTGCACGACGCTACCTGTCGCCAGGGCCAAGGGCCACCAACAAGGGAACATGGGAAGCGACATCAAGTCTATGGCACATAACCTGCAAACAGGCGAAGGACGCCAAACCGGATCGATGAGGAACAGAGATTGCATGGCTTCGACACCTACTTTTAGTTTTTAGTTTCATAGCTGGTGCTTCTTCATCAACCTCTTCAGTTGAGCCCCTCACAACACTGGAGATTACGCGAATTCAATGTCAGCTAGCTGCTTCTTTTCGTTCTTCATCGACAGGTTTTGCAGGTTTTACTACTGGACAATTTGTACATGAGAGCCAACCAGAAATCCATTCACTTCAAACACTTAAGACTCAATAAAGCACAAACGATAAATCTTTTTGGAATTTTTGGGTTTGGCGACTTAAACACAAAAAGAAGAAAGAAACGACAAAAAGAAAACAACGAAGAAAAGCCAAAAAGAACAACCAAAAGAAAACAAAGGAAAACAAAAGAACACCGAAAGAGAAATATTTTTGGATTTTCTAAAACATGATAGGCAAAGAAGAACTCGAAGAAACACAACAGAAATATTTTTCGAATTTTTGTTTTTTCTCAAAGAAGGTAAACAAAAACGCAAACAGAAGGAAGGATAAAAGATTTTTCCAAAGTTTCAACAAAGAGGCAATCAAATAAACTTCCAAAGAAAAAGCAAAAAAAATGAAGAAATAGTTTTTGTTGTTTTCTCAAAGAACTACAAAACAACACAACAACAAAAGGACAAAGAAATCTTTTTGGGTTCCTTTTAAAAGCAAACAACAAACAAAAGAAACAAGAGGAATCAAAAAATACAAACAAAACACTTAAGACACAATAAGACGCAAACGAGATTTTTTTTATTGGAATTTTTTGTTTTGCACCTCAAACACAAAGACGAAAGAAAAAAAAAGAAATAGCAAAGAAAAGCCAAAAAGAACCACCAAAAGAAAACAAAAAAAAAATGAAAGAGAAATATTTTTGGATTTTCTGAAACATAAAAGGCAAAGAAGAACTCGGAGAAACACAATAGAAACTTTTTTCAAACTTTTGGTTTTCCTCAAAAAAGGCAAACAAGAACGCAAAGAGAAGCAAAGATAAAAGATTTCCAAAGTTTTCACAAAGAGGCAATCAAATAAACTTCAAAAGAATAAGCAAAAAAGAACGAAGAAATATTTTTGTTGTTTTCTCAAAGATCTTCAAAAGAACAAAATAACAAAGAAATATTTTTGGTTTCCTTCAAAAGCAAACAAAAAACAATAGGAGGCAACAAAAAGGAACACTTCAAACACTTAAAACTTAATAAGACGCAAACGACAAATCTTTTTGAATTTTTTGGGATTTGCAACTTAAACATAAAGACGAAAGAAACCACAAAAAGAAAACAGCAAACAAATGCCAAAAAGAACCACCAAGAGAAAACAAAAGAACAACGAATGAGAAATATTTTTCAATTTTCTGAAACATAATAGGCAAAGAACTCAGAGAAACACAACAAAAATATTTTTACAATTTTTTGTTATTCTCAAAGAAGGCAAACAAGAAAGCAAAGAGAAACAAAGCTAAAAGATTTTTCAAATTTCCAACAAAGAGGCAATCAAATGAACTTGCAAAAAGAACGAAGAAATATTTTTGTTGTTTTCTCAAAGAACTTCAAAAGAACAAAAAGGCAAACAAATCTTTTTGTTTTTTTAAGAAAACAACAAACAAAAGAAAAGAAACAAATGGAATCAAAAAACCCGAAAAAGAACACAAAACAAAGCGATCAAAAACCAAATGAAATCAAACAAAGAAGAACGAGAAATACTTTTGGGTTTTTAATCTTTAAAAGAACACATACTTGCTACTTCTAGTTTCATCATCCGGTACTTCTTCGTCAACCTCTTCAGTTGAGACCCTCACTACATTGAAGATTAGGCGACTTCAATTTCTGCTAGTTGATTCTTTTGGTTCTCCATCAATAGGTTTTGCTACTGATTTCTCTGGTATCGAGTGACCACTTTTTACACAACTAGGTACATCTCATGGATCCTTGGTACTGGACTTATCTTCCTTTAACTTTTGATTCTACCAGTTTGTCAGCCATTCGACCTCCAGATTCTCATGTTCAGGTTCTTACTGCTGATGGAACTTCCCTCCTAGCCGATACTCGAGGCACTCTTAGCACTTCATCATATCATGTTCCTTCTTTTGTTCATGTTCCTCGACTCATGCAGCTCATTTCAGGTGGTTAGATTGTTGACTCTGGTTGTAGGGTCATTCTTTACTTTAACTCATCCTCACACGAATGCTCTACTTGGTGTTGGCTCTCTCATTGTAACTATCAGGTCCTCTGGGAGCTTGAATGGCTTAATCTTCTATTTGCTGCCACCGCCACCAATCTCTCTTCCTCGGTTACTTCGACCACCGGCTCTTTGTAGCATCATCGTCTTGGTCATTTGTGTGGCTCTTGTCTCTCATCCTTAGTTCTACGTGGTCTTCTTGGATCTGTCTCTGGTCGTGTGTCTTTAGATTGTCTGGTTTGTCGGCTTGGCAAACAGGTTCAGTTACTTTATCCACAACATCCTTTCTATCTTGTTCATTTTGATGTTTGGGATCCAGCTCCCTTTGCCTCGGAAGGAGCCCATCGCTACTATATTATCTTTATAGATGGTTTCTCTAAGCACACATGGATATATTTTATGCTTTTCTTATACTGAGGTCTTATCTAACAGTAAGAAGTTTGTCGCCATGCCTCATACCCAGTTTTCCACTCCAATATATGTCTTCCATGAAGATTTTGCTTGAGTTTATATATCATTTGTTGCATAGAATCCTTGTTGAGCAGCACACTTTCTCAATTCTCTTGTTGTGGTCCTGATGCTCAGAATGGTGTTGCTGAGCGTAAGCATGAGCCGGAGTGTGTGTTGAAAATCGTCGCCTCTATTCCACCGCACTTTTGGGCAGAGGTTGTTTCTACTTCCACCTGCCTCATAACATTCACCCTTCCTCGCACTGCACAGAGACATTCATCTCGAGCATGTTTTTGGTCGTTCTTGAGACTACACTCCGTTCCTTTGGTTGCATTTGGTACGCTCTTCTTGCCCCCTCCTCCCGTGAATGCACCAAACAGACTACTAGGTCCGTTGAATGGATAAGCATAAGGGCTATTAGTGTTGTGATCGTGTCGGTCTTCGGATGCGCATTTCTCAGGATGTGACTTGTTGAGTCTCGTCCTTTATATCCATGTCCATCGTCTCCTTCAGCCTCCCCATCGATGACATTTCTTTCTTGACATTTCCAAATAGACCTACGACTCATGTATTGCCCTCGTCCACCCATCCCAATGTGTCTTCTCATACTACTATTGTAGACCCCACGTCGTCGTCACCTACGGCTTCCCCACCTCGCTTGGCCCCTAAGGCTTCCCCGCTGATTCCCCCTCATCCTCTTTATTACAGCGGTGGTCCGCGTGTTGTGTGTTCTTCTCATACCATACAGTATATGTGCTATCAGGAATGCGTCCAACCATGTGAAGCATGAGCTTACCACGCATATTGACGTTGATGCCTCCTTCGTGCACTCAAGTGTGCAGGATCAAATTATTACTCTTTAGTATGTCCCTTTCCACAACATGGCTTCTCTCTCTCTCCCCAAACTTGGTGTTGTTCATCCACCTTGAGCTTGAGGATTTTGGTGTTTTTTATCACTACACTACTCCTCTCTTGTCATATCATACAGTATATGTGTTATCAGGAATGCGCCCAACCATGTGAAGCATGAGCTCACCAAGCATATTGGTGTTGATGCCTCCTTCGTGCACTCAAGTTTAGGATCAGATTATTACTCTTCAACATGTCTCTTTCCATTTATAGTGTGCAGGATCGGATTATTACTCTTTAGTATGTCCCTTTCAATTTACACTTGGTCGGTTTCTTCACAAAGGCTTAGAGTAGAGCACAACACAACTTTTATCTCTCCAACCTCACCCACACAACCCAATAGTTGTGGCACTTCACCCAACAAGCATGTCGTGCCATCCCGAGTAGTAGATCCACGTGCCGACACTGGATTAGCCAACAACTATCCGCCGTCGCGGCTAATGCACAAGCGTAGGGTGGATGATGCCTTTCTCCTCCCAGTGCCCCCTTGTCCTTCCTCGCTTCCCTTGTCGCCATCCCCTCACCGCTCAACTCCAGATCCAAAAGATAAATGGCGGTAGCGGTCCGCTCCCGGCGGCGTTTTCACCCCTTCCACCACACCCCTCGTGCACTCTCCGTTCCCTGCCAGTCCGGTTGGGCATCCTTTGCCTGGCTACGGGTTGCTTTGGGGCTATCTCGATCCCACAACCCGTGTTCCCCTGATGGGCGCCGCCATAGCCGAACGCTCGAGCACCATCTATCGGTGGAGCAGGAGCAGGGGCAGTCGGCACCGCAATGTCTAACCCACATGATGTGTGCACGACGCTACCTGTCGCCGGGGCCAAGGGCCACCAACAAGGGAACATGGGATGCGACATCAAGTCTGTGGCACATAACCTGCAAATAGGGGAAGGACGCCAAACCGGATTGATGAGGAACAGAGATTGCACGGCTTCGACAACTACTTTTAGTTTTTAGTTTCATAGTCTGGTGCTTCTTCGTCAACCCCTTCCGTTGAGCCCCTCGCAACACTGGAGATTACGCGACTTCAATGTCAGCTAATTACTTCTTTTGGTTCTTCATCGACAGGTTTTGCGGGTTTTACTACTGGACAATTTGTACATGAGAGCTAATCAGAAATCCATTCACTTCAAACACTTAAGACTCAATAAAGCGCAAACGATAAATCTTTTTGGAATTTTTTATTTGGCGACTTAAACACAAAAGGAAGAAAGAAACGACAAAAAGAAAACAACAAAGAAAAGCCAAAAACAACAACCAAAAGAAAATAAAAGAATGTCGAAAGAGAAATATTTTTGGATTTTCTAAAACATGATAGGCAAAGAAGGAACTCGAAGAAACACAACAGAAATATTTTCGGAAGTTTTGTTATTTTCTAAAAGAAGGCAAACAAGAACGCAAAGAGGCGCAAAAATAAAAGATTTCCAAAGTTTCAACAAAGAGGCAATCAAATAAACTTCCAAAGAAAAAACAAAAAGAACGAAGATTTTTTTTTTTTGTTTTCTCAAAGAACAAAAGGACAAAGAAGTTTTTTGGGGTTTCTTTTAGAAACAAACAAAAGAAACAACGGGAAGCAAAAAATACAAAAGGAACACTTCAAACACTTAACACAATAAGACGCAAATGAGATTTTTTATAGAAGTTTTGGGGTTTGCACCTCAAACACAAAGACGAAAGAACGACAAAGAGAAACATCAAAGAAAAGCCAAAAAGAACCACCAAAAGAAAACAAAGGAAAACAAAAAAACACAACGAAAGAGAAATATTTTGGGATTTTCTAACATAAAAGGCAAAGAAGAACTCAGAGAAACACAACAGAAATATTTTTTGAATTTTTGGTTTTCCTCAAAAAAGGCAAACAAGAACGCAAAAAAAAGCAAAGATAAAAGATTTCCAAAGTTTTAACAAAGAGGCAATCAAATAAACTTCCAAAGAATAAGCAAAAAAATGAAGAAATATTTTTGCTGTTTTCTCAAAGAACTTCAAGAGAACAAAAAACAATGTAATCTTTTTGGTTTCCTATAGAAGCAAACAACAAACAAGAAAACAATAGGAAGCAAAAAAAGAAGGAACACTTAAGATGCAAACGAGAAATCATTTTGAATTGTTTTGGTTTTCAATTTAAACACAAAGGTGAAAGAAACGACAAAAAGAAAACAGCAACGAAAAAACTATAAAAAAACACCCAAAGGAAAACAAAAGAACAACGAAAGAGAAATGTTTTTCGATTTTCTGAAACATAAAAGGCAAAGAACTCAGATATAACACAACGGAAATGTGTTTGCAATTTTTGGTTTTTCTCAAAGAAGGCAAACAAAACACAAAGAGAAACAAAGCTAAAAGCTTTCCAAAGTTTCAATAAAGAGGGAATCAAATAAACATGCAAAAAGAAAGAAGAAATTTTTTTGTTGTTTTCTCAAAGAACTTCAAAAGAACGAAAGGACAAAGAAATCTTTTTGGGTTTCTTTTAAAAGCAAACAACAACAAAAACAATACGAAGCAAAAAAAACAAGAACACAAAAGAAAACGATCAAAAACCAAATGAAGAAAAAAAGAACGAGAAATACTTTTGGGTTTTGATCATTAACAGAATACCTACTTGCTACTTCTAGTTTCATTGCCCGGTACTTCTTCGTTAACCACTTCAGTTAAGACCTTGACTACATTGGAGATTAGGCGACTTCTGTTTCTGCTAGCTGATTTTTTTGGTTCTCCATCAACAGGTTTTGCTACTGATTTTTCTGGTACCGAGTGACCACTTTTTACACAACCAGATACATCTCCATGGATCCTTGGTACTGGACGTATCATATAACCTCTGATTCTTCCAGTTTGTCAGCCATTTCGACCTCAAGATTCTCATGTTCATGTTCTTACTGCTGATGGAACTTCCTCCCAGTCGATAGTAGACGCAGTCTTAGTACTTCGTCCTTTCATGTTTCTTCTTTCACTATGTTCCTTGACCCATGGAACTCATTTCAGGTGGTTAGATTGTTGACTCTGGTTGTAGGGTCATTCTTTACTTTAACTCTTGTTCTGATTAGGATCCTCACAGGATGCTCTACTTGGTGTTGGCCCTCGACGTTGTAACTCACAGGTCCTCTGGGAGCTTGACTGGCTTAATCTTCCCTCAGCTGCCACCGCCGCGAGTCTCTCTGCCTCGGTTATTTCTTCTATCGGCTCTTTGTAGCATCATCATCTTGGTCACTTATGTGGGTCTTATCTCTCATCCTTAGTTCGAGATGGTCTTTTTGGATCTGTCTCTGGAGGTGTGTCTTTACACTGTCAGGTTTGCCGGCTTGGCAAACAGGTTCGGTTAATTTACCCTTAGCTTCCTTTCTATCTTGTTCATTTTGATGTTTGGGGTCCAGCTCCGTTTCCGTCGAAAGGAAGCCATCGCTACTATATTATCTTTATAAATGACTTCTCTCGACACATATGGATATAATTTATGCTTTTCTTGTAGTGAGGTCTTATCAAACAGTAAGAAGTTCGTCGCCATGCTTCATACCCAATTTTCCACGCTTATATACGTCTTCCATGTAGATTTTGCTTGTGAGTTTATTTACAATTTGCTGCGCGGATTCCTTGCCGAGCAGGCCACTGTTTCCCAGTTCTCCAGTCGTGGTCTTGATGCTCAGAATAGTGTTTTTTAGCGTAAGCATGAGGCGGCTTGTGTATTGAAAATTGTCGCCTCTATTCCACCTTACTTTTGGGTTGAGGTTGTTTCTACTTCCAACTATCTCATAACATTCACCCTTCCTCACACTACAGGGTGACATTCATCTCGAGCATCCTTTTGGTCATTCTTGTGACTACTGAGCGCTCCGATCGTTTGGTCGCATTTGGTACGCTCTTCTTTGTTTCTCCTTCCACCTACCTCATAACATTCACCATTCCTTGCACTATAGGGTGACATTCATCTCGAGCATTTTTTTGGTCGTTCTTGTGACTACTCAGCGCTCCATTCGTTTGGTTGCATTTGGTACGCTCTTCTTGCCCCCCACCCCCCAACCCCATGAACACACCAAACTGACTATTAGGTCTGTTGAATGTGTCTTCTTAGGTTACAGTGATAAGCACGAGGGCTATCAGTGTTGGGATTGTGTCGGTTGTGGGATGCGCATTTCTCGGGATGTGACTTTTGATGAGTCTCGTCCATTATATCCACGTCCATCCACTCCTTCAGCCTCCCCCATTGATGATGTTTCTTTCCTGACATTTTCAAATAGACCTATGACTCTTGTATTGCCCTCTTCCACCTATCTCACTGTGTCTTCCCATACTAGTATTGTAGACCCCACACCATCGTTACCTGCTGCTTCCCCACCTCGCTTGTCCCTTAAGGCTTCCCCTGTGATTCCCCTCACCCTCTTCTTTATTACACTGCTCATCCGTGTGTTGTGGATTCTTCTGATGTGCCATCTTTTGATGAGCCATCTCGCTCGACTATTATCGGCTTCTTTTGTTGGCAACGCACCGCCTCCAGCTCAACCTACTTGTGGCTTCCTCGCTCACCCGCTTTCACCTTTTGACCGCTATGGTTATTCTTGCGCCATTCTCGAGAAAACTTACTTTGACGGCGTGTTCTTCCCGAACGACAGCATGCAATGGCATCGAAGATTGCTGCCCTTGAGCGCACCGACATGTGGGATCTCATTCCCCTTCCTCCCCATGCCCATCCCATCACTTGTATTTTGTAAGTGGGTCTGCAAGATTTAGACTTTGATGGTTGTCTTGAGTGTTACAAAGCTCGTCTTGTGACCTGTGGCTTTGAGAAGGAACATGGCCATGACGATGAGACATTTGCTCCTATGGCCCACATGGCAACTCTTCACACACTTCTCGTTGTGGTATCTATTCGCCACTTGTCTGTCTCTTAGCTTCATGTTCAAAATGCCTTTCTTAATGGTGAGTTGCATGAGAAGGTCTACATCTAGCCACCACCTATATATATTTTTGGGATGGCATGATCTGCCATCTTCATCGCTCTCTCTATGCCTTTAGCCCCTCGTGTCCGGTTTGAGCGTTTTGTCTTAGTTATGACAATGACTAGCTTTTGCCAAGTGTTCATTATCCTGCAGTTTATATCCATCTTCCAGCTCGTAGTCAAACTCTGCATCGATAGCTCGATGACATGATCATCACTGCCAACAACTCTGAGTGCATGGCCTTTTTGAAGGCTTGTCTTTGTGAATAGTTTTTATTTCTGATCTTGGTCTTCGTTGCTACTTCCTTAGAATTGAGGTTTTTGCTAACTCTGATGGCTTCTTTAGTTCACAAGAGAAGTACATTCAGGATGCTTCTTTAGTTCACAAGAGAAGTACATTCAGGATCTTCTTGCTCGTGCTGCTCTTAATGACAAGGTCACTGTTGACACTGCTAAGGAACTCAATGTCCATCTTTGTGCTTCTAATGGTGAGCCTTTGTTTGATCTGACGCACTGTCGTCATCTTACTGGGAGTCTTGCCTATTTAGATGTCACTCGTCCATTCATTACATATCACATCCACATTCTAAGTCAGTTTGTCCAAGGGGACACTGCCGCCATGGCTACTGTGATTCCCTTCTCAGATCGTGAAGTGATTGGGAGTGAAACTAAGGGAAATATGGAAAATGAGACGATGGCTAGCGTATCAGGGGAATGAGGCCCAAACAAAACCGCTGAAATGAGTTAGGCCCACTACCAAAATGGTTGGTGTATTCAATAAAGTGGGCCACACTTTTGGTGGAAACAAGATTGGGTGGAATATAGTCGTACTCTGTAAAGCTCAAATAAATAATCTGCATTTTTCTTGGCAAACTTTAACCCCTACTTTCAAATAATAATTTGATCCAAACACTAAACTAGCATTGACCATAATTTTTTATACATCACACCATATTTTCAGAATCTACTAACAACTAAGGCGTATGAAAAAAAGGGGATAAATCTACACACGTAATTTATATGTAACCAATATAATTATATTGTTTTAGAAATGCTATATAGGTAGGTTTGGCTAGATGTCCAGGCTGTGTCTATACTCTATAACATCATATGTTTGTAAACACAAGGGCGTGTACCTTATCACCATCATCCAGAGGGTAATCTTACCAAAAACTTGCGAATGTAATTCTAACTCAAATAAATATTTATTCAAATGGAAGATATAATGATAAGGTGTTGAACAAATATGCATGCATGTTTTATCATGCTTATCGAGTGAACTCACATGAGCTGTATAACCATCCCCATCTTGAGGAATTGAGTCTTCGAAGTTGGTGCATGAAAACTTAAATCCATCAGTGTAGGAAATGACAAAAAAAAGGGAGTTACACTCACGTGTTTTACTAATGACCTTACAATTATAACTAGACAATGTGCAACCACAAGATGGTGCTTGACAGTGCATTTACCATCCAACAACCTGCATATCTATTAGGTATATGACCTAACCACAGGATCATGTTAGACTTAAACTACCTGTTGATCTGAAAATGACACAAAGCCAAAGCAGCAGCAGCGGTCTGTGAGTCTCTCTGGCATGGTCTGCAATAAGAAATACTCGAGAAACAGCCTACATATAGAGCAAAGCAGAATAGTAAGCATCTGCCAACCTTTGAATTGAGCGATGGAGGGAAAGGCAAAAAAAATATAGTAAATAATACTCCCGCCATTCACAAATATACGATGTTCTAACTTTTTTCTATATCGAATGTATACAGACACGGTTTTAGTGTGTTTATTCACTCATTTCAGTCCGTATGTAGTCCATATTGAAATATCCAAAACATCTTATATTTATGAATGGAGGGAGTAACAAGGATTCATTGCCACAACATTTCAAGTGACAGTTTGTTCGGAACTGTAGCATATAACAGCTTATAAATGGATTGGCACACACAAAAACTCGAAATTTGCACTTTGACAAGGTAGCAAAAGGAAACATTACAAACATATGCAAGTCTATAGAAGCTAGTCTCGTACAAAGAAACATGCTTTTGTCTTTTGGAATAAATAACCTTAACAGTCAACAGAACAACACATTTACCTTGACCAGAATCCTCAAGATAGTGCTTGATTGGAAACTTGCACTTTGACAAGGTAGCAACAAGAAACATTACAAACATATGCAAGTCTATTAGCAGCTAGTCTCCTACAAAGAAACAAGCTTTTCTCTTTCAGAATAAATAACCGTAACCTTAACAGTCAACTGAACAGCAACACAACTAAGGAAATGAAAATATAATCACAATATACATAGAATAAGAATGTGTGAAATAGATAACCATGTCGTAAAAGTCACTTGTGGATAAATTTAGGGTGGTTGATAAAACAGAATCATTACCTTTGAAGCAGAATTAGGATTTGGTTATTCCAGAGTTCCAATAATTCTATAGAATGAATCAAAACTGTCACATAACTGAGTGTAACTGGTTGGGTGGTGAGCTGATCTAGAGGCGGGGTCGTGACTGCATCGGCTGGAGCCTCAGACTGTCGATTTGGACAAACCGATTTAAATGCAACAGCATTAGCTCCCACAACGCCAGGGGAATTGTCACTATCTGCAATATCATTAGAAGCATTAATGCTTAGGAATGAGAAGCAGGTTGCATTGAACAAACCTCCTCCGTATTTGTGTTTTGCTCTAGAAGCAAGTTGCTGAGCTTACATCGAACATCAGATTGCTGTTCTATGAATATGTACCAATTTAGGGTGGGTATTCTGAAAAGGATGGGATTAAGCGAAAAGCATGGAAGTTTAGCCTTGAAACGATGCCGATTAGAAAAAGCTAGCTACCAGCACGGCATGTCTTCCTAAAATTTCTTTCTGATACATTTACATAATATGGCCAGCAGTAAGAAAAACATAAGTGAACATCTTGCCCTTATGTACGACTTTTCTGGCTACATTGACATTTGGGTTAGGTTATAGATTAAGATATTTGGAAGAAAACATGCCTACGGTATGCGACTTTACATAGCCGCCCGGTAAGTCTAGCTCTTGCAACCAGTAATTAATTTCAGAGTTCTGATCGGTTAGCATGTGTATCGGAGTGCTATTATCTTAGGTCGAGTTTTATTTAATTGGGAAAACCAGACAAGAAAAATGAGAATAATGAGGTGGCTAACTTCCTGCCTAAAAATACTGCTTATCAGGCTATTCAACGTTCCTTGATAGTTTTGATTCTCAACTATTCTAACATCTAACAAATATGCATTGGTGCAGATACGGCATCATTCTTTTATAGGAAACTTCATGCTACTTACATCGTAAAGGGCCTAAGAAAGGGTCGATGAATTAATTTCATGTCTTAGTAGAAGAGAATTAGCTGACCGATCAGGTGAGGTGTTCCTTTGGTATCTAAGTTATCAACAATCAGAATGCTACAGGCAGTGTCAAGCTAAAAACATCAGAAGACTGGCCTATTTGGAGTTGGTCATAAGACAGGACTCAAAATATGTACTGGTGATCATGCAAATGTACATGTCCAGGGTGCCATCTAACATTATAGACTCAGAACACAACAAATAGCAAATTGACACATCTGACAGGAGTTGTACACATCTTGCATTGTTCATTCAAATGTTGACACAAATTCCTGCACGAAATTCACCAGGCAAAATAATGCACTATCGCTAGCAAACAGCAAGCAGGCTGGTTGAGGAACTAGCATGATCTTCCTAAGTAGGTTAGCAAATTGACACATCTGACAGGAGGACGCCCATCAGATCTCCAACACAGGCCGATGGCTCGATGGCCGTGGGCACGAAGAGCAGAGCATGGGAGAGAAAGAGGCGTTGAGAGAGCAGAGGAGAGGAGAGGAACCATCACCTATGGCTGCCGGAGTTGAAGGAGCAGGGAGGCGCCGGAGTGGAAAGAAGCCGGCGGACGCCTGCTCCTGGTCCATCCCGTCCTCCGCCTTTCAACTCCCTCTGCAAGGATGGATGGCGGCCCGCGTCGAGAGGAGAGATGCAGCGCGCGTCGGCAGGAGGGGTGGCAGCGGCGCGTGTCGGGATGGACGGTGGCGGCCGCGTGGGTGGGGTAGGTGGCAATGGGGTGGCGGCGGCTTGATCTGTGAGAGGGAGGGGCAGGGGCCGGCGGCGATCCGGAAGGGAGGGAGACGGGTGGCGGCGGCGAGGTGGAGATCAGGACCGGAGACGAGGTGGTCGGGGTCGGGCGAGACAGAGAGGCTGCACACTTTCCTATTTTTATTTTTATTTTTATTTTCGATATCACATTTTCCTAATTGAAGCGTGGGCGTGCGAAGCGTCCCCAACGGTCAGGTTTCGACCGCGCGCTCCCTCCCCAATGGGCCTCATGGGCTTGCTGCTCGCTAAATTGCACTTACTCAATCCGTTCGATCTACATGTACACGGGCCTCTCGTATGTACGACAGGCCGCAGCTATTTCCTCCTTTTTTTAAAAAAACTACTTTCTCATTCTTTCTTTTTGCCTTAATGCGGGTAAGATATTTCCTCATTGTGACAACACGCTAGGCTTGCAGGCAATTGCACGCCCCCCTAGCGCTCCGTCTTTCTTTGGGTGCACGGCCTGCTTAATTTACTAATTTAGCAATCCCAGCTTTTTTTAATAATTTAGACTACTTTTTTCTGATGGATAATTATGTTACGACGTATACACAATATTGAATAATTAAGTTTTTCTTATCAACTCATCTTGGTAGATATTATATCGAATCATTATGTAATTTTATCATTTTCATCTTTTGTGTGCATGTGCGCATGTTTATTAATTTTGTTCTTTCGTCTTTTGTGATGCAGTCGAATTGTTTGGTGAACATATTATGAAGATGTAATTGACTATTTCGTTCAAGAAATACTAGACGGATGATGCTTTTTGGTAGATCATGAGATCGGACTAATTTTTTATTTTTATTTTTTGAGGGGGCATCGGAATATTGCTTTAGTAGTACATTTATTCAGTTATCTTTAGAATTGATATTTCATCCGCCGCCGCCGCTGCTGCTGCTGCTACTACTACTACTACTACATCTCCTCCTTTGTTATATTTCGTTTTTTTTCTTTTTTTTCTTTTTTCTCTTTGGTTTTTTATGTGAGCAAACTTTTCTAAAATTCAAAAAACTTCATATTTGTGAACTTTTTTTCAAAACACATAACTTTTTTCAAATCAATGAACCTTTTTAAATTCACATATTTTTTTCAAATTAGTGAACTTTTTGCAAATCCGCAAATCTTTTTTCAAATTTGTGATTTTTTTAAATCTATAAACTTTTTCCAAATTCACGATATTTTGCCAAAATCTGTGACCTATTTTCTAATCCATGAACTTTTTTTTAAATCCATTAACCATTTTCCAAATTCATGAACATTTTCCTTCCAAAATCGATGAACCTTTTTCCAAATTTGTGAACATTTTTTAAAATCCGTGAACTTTTTTCCAATTCCATGAACTTTGTTTCAAAACCAGTGAACTTTTCCCAAATTCCTTTTTTTACCGTGAAATATTTTTCAATCCATGAATTTTTAAAAAAAATTGAAGAACTTTTCTTCAAACTCGAAAACCTTTTCCTAATTCGTGAACTTTTGTCAAATTCATGATTTGTTCTCAATTAGGTGAACTTTTTTTAAAATCCGTGTGCTTTTTTCAAATTGGCAAAAAAAATCAAAATTGATGAATTCTTTTCAAATTGGTGAACTTTTTTGAATTCATGATTTTTTAATACATGAACTTTTTTTAATTCGTGAACTTTCCGGGCGAGCGATTGTTGGGTGCTTTTTACGAGCGAGCGATAGGTTTTTTTTTTTTTGGACGAGCGAGCGACATGTTTTTTTTACGAACGAGCGAGCAAGCTACTCACTCGCGCAGCTGGGACAGCCCACCTGAGGGGAAGCACGGGCGCTGCTTTTGTTACCTGGCGCTAAAAGCACGGACTAGGAGTTTAATAAAAGCGCTACTCACTTGCTTTTTTTTAATTTCCGATATAAAACGTCTTATATTTCTTTACAAAGGGAGTACTAGGCAATGAACCGTTCTAGTATGCTAGATTTGATGTTAACGTAGTACAATTGTTTAATTATGAGATAAAGTAGTATAAATATGTATTTCGAATGAATTTGTGTGTGTGTGTGTGTGTGTGTGTTTTCAATGTTTTTAAGATATCAAATTTTAGGGACTCTGATAGATGAGAACAACTGCAATCCCATAAGAAATTTGACTTTTTAACATAGGGAGGAGATTTTGAACTTTTAGAACAGGAATCTGCTAGAGATTTTTAACAGTTGCATTGATGGTGGACTGGACGACCAACTCTTATGCACAATTCAGTGTCGAAGCCCCCATCACAGGTGGAGTGGCCGTTTCCACTTCAGGGTCTGCATGTGCTGCACCTTGTTTGGAGCTCTGAAAGAACACAACCAAGCCAACCGTCTCACCGGCTGACTGTACTTACTGTATTTGATGATTATCAAAATATCTATCGACAACTGTCATGTTCGTCTAGTGTCTCAGAGGTACTAGAATAATCCTCAGTACTTGTGTGTACATGGATATATGAACTCGTTGTGTGCTTTCTCTTGGATATTAGGTGATATATTCCACAAAGATAAGATTGTGTCTTTGTCTACTCAGCATGTACTTCTGTACTATTCACCACCAATTAAGTGCCAACTAACAACCAGATTCCATAGTGTGTAATGTCAAAAATGAAAAGAAAAAAACAACCACCCAGAGCGTGTACATCCTTCAGGCAAAGATACTTCTGACTCTAACCAAGGAATCATTAAGAGCAACTCCAACGCAAAGACCCAAACAGACACGTATTTTGTTTGTTTTTTGTACTTTTGGATCATCTGTCCGCCTAGTGGACATGGGGCGGACACGCACGGACTGTGGATGCACCCAACGCACAGATCTCGAGCGGACAAGTGAGGACGAGATGCAGCCCCCTCATTCCTTCCTCGCCGCCGCTGCCGCGTTCCTCTCGCGCAGCCGCCGCCGCCGTTGCCTCCTCTGGGTCGCCTGCACCAGCAGAAAGAAGATCTCGCTGCTGCTCCCTGCCAAGGTCAGAACGGGAGGCTGGGCTGGGCCGGCCAGTCGCTGCGGCCCACGCGCGGGAGGCGGCCGAGCGTGGCGGCAGGCGAGCTCCTGCTCGATGCCCTGGAGGCGTCCATGGCGGCGGCGCGGCGAGAGGATGCTGGGGACGACGGGGGCCGGCGGAGGCGCGAAGACCGGTGAGGGGCGGCGGATCCGCGCGGGACCGGATGGATCTGGCCGGCCGGCGCCGGATCCAAGCAATGGCGGACGGGGTTGGCGCGGCGGCGCGGGAGCTCAGGACGAGCGGGCGGCGTCGCTGTGCTCCGGTCGGAGGACGAATTGCTAGTGCGGGTCGCTGATGTGTGGGACAAGGCAGGACACGCGAGGACACAAGCGAGCGACGAGAGCGTCCGCTTTTGTCTGTCGCGGACCCATTTGTGTCTCAAATTCAGGCTCAGTTTGGGTTCGGACGGACAACAAACGGACAGCAGGCGGAAGCTTTGTCCGTTCGGGTCGCCCCGTTGGGCCATCTTTTCTGTCCGGATGACCCAAACGGACAAAATGGGTCTTTGGGTTTGAGTTGCTCTAACTTAACTCAGTACGTAAATCATAATAAATAGATATTCTTCATAGGATTCTCCAGCTAATAAGTTTGTGACTCGAGGTCTCGTGACTTTTGTAAGTCGCGACCATATCCCTTTTATTCTAGGGTCGACACTGTACGTACCAAACATGTGGCGGTGTGGCCGGTCTGCACTGCAGTCAATGGATGATTCGCTGGAAAAGAAGAAGACAAATGATCCATCCAGCTAGTGGCCGCTCCTCCTTCTCTGTTCATCATGCGCCATGTGCGTCCCTTCCCGAGTTCGAATCAACTATCTCATCTGCAGTCGTCTCCAGCTTGCCAATCGTACGTACGTGGCGTTGTCTTTTCGGGAACTTGTAGCGAAGTGCATATATATACGCATGAAAGTGCAGCTAGGGATAAAGACCTGCTACCTGACTAATTTCGCAAAACTGCGGTACAGCTTCGTTCGATCAGCATGCAGGCCTACCGAGACAAGACAATATGTAGGAGAACATGTTCAACATAGGTAGGCATAACTACGAACAGTAAAAGTATCTTTTTTTTCTTCTTTTTTTTTTTGCGGGGAGAACAGTAAAAGTATCAGCAGCCACTAATCTCATCCCTCGAACGTCGTGGATGCGCCTATAGCTAACCCTACCCCCAAACGTCCGCGGACACGGCCCCCCGCCCCCCCCAACAGACACACACACATCTGTGGGACAGTCCTGAATTTTTTGTTTCCACAACCGGTATCTCATTTAGCAAACCCTAAATCCATATAATCACGTGTATCATAAACTACCTCTACGATCTCACGCAAAGCATCCGGCTACTATACATGACATCAGACTACTAAAAATAGTAAGCTATGTACAAATATCATCCACAACTACCCTTGCCAGCAGAGTTGGCGTCTTTGTTGAGGAAGTAGTGCTCGGAGACGCAAAATGGATCAAGTCGGATTTGTTCATCGCGAGTTGTTTGACCGGTCATTGTCCTCCTTCTCCTCTTTGAGGGGTAGTCTACGGCCATGGCAGGGACCGCACGTCTTTCTCTTGGACGAGGGCAAGCGTGTTCCCCTCCACTGCTTCTGGAGGATGCGGGCACAGACGGCTTCCTCGTCCAAGGCATCGGGCGACGATGCATCCTCCGTGTTGGCAACGAGACGGGCCTCGTCCTCCTGCTTCTTTTGCTTCTCACGACAGGCACATCAGTCCCTGTAACACTCATACACCTCCGCATCGATGATGGGGCGGAAGACGGATCTCGAGCCTCCAACTCTAGCGAACCAAGAGTCAATTGCACCGACGCAATGGATTCCCACCGATCGACTTCGCCCTCGGTCAGGCGCACTCCCCCTGGGAGCGGCGGGCGGACGGCCATAGCCTCCTCGTCCCTGCATTGGACAATGCCCTGGTCAACGGATCGGGAGTGGTCGGAGTCGGATCCGCTACCCGCCATGCCGAAGATCGCGAAGGGAGATTAGGGGTGGAGTGAAGTGTAGTGGAATGGCCATAGTTTGGTCCAGGATACGGATGGGGACGAATATATGTGAGGTTTGAGTGGACCTAGGCCGGATCCGACATGGCGGGCGCGTTCGGGCCTCCTCATATGCGCCTCAAACTTGGACTGGATATAAAAGGTGTCGGTCAGGCCAGACTTATATAGAACCAATATGAGAAGCCCAGCTTGGTTAAGATTATGTGACCGATTAGTGACCGGACCGTCTGCCCAGCATAAGGGGGTTTAGGGAACCCAGTTGTAGATGCTCTAGTTATCTAGTTAAGAGGCTAAGAGCTACGACTGCTAGCTAGGTACAGTGTTCCATTCGATCCGTTCAGTCGCTTGGAGAACACGTACAGCACAGTACAATACACGGGGTAGAACAAAGCAGATTTATTTATTTATTTATTGCATGGGAACAAAGCATTTTTATTTTATTTTTTTGCATGGGAACAAAGCAGATTTAGCAGTTGGAATTCAGTCCAGCATGGCGCCGCATGGAACCAAAGCTTAGTGGGTGGAACACCTATGACGAATTATGGCGGTCGATGCATAGGACTGAGTCAATGATGAAAGAGTGATCATCATCATATTAGCCAGACAGATGATGAGCGCATGCAGCGAGCGACGTACCAAAAAGCATGGGGCGAAATGCATACACGAGGCCCCGGCCAGACAGACAGGCATGCAATCTGTTAGGGAAAATCTATATAGATTGTGCAGTACTTAACATGGTCCGGTTAGCAATCTCATACCTTGAAATTGATATATGCAATCATACTTCACAGGTAAGCAGACCTCTGTCTTGCAATAATTTCCTCACGTCATGGTCGATCTTTTGAACCCTTGGATTTTGATCCATCTTTTCCTTTATCCTCTCCATGGATGCTCGAGTACAAAGCATGGGACACGCTCGAGTCACCAGAACAAATCAAACGGGCCATCCATCTCTAATGAAAACTGGAGTAAAGTTTATTTTAAACTTTATACTCATAGTGCTCGTCGGAATCAAACCCTCATGTTTGGATCCTTGGAATCGGTACCTGATCTCTCTGATCCTGGTCAATATCAACCATGCAATGATCCTAAACCTGTTTGTCGCACGAAAATAGGCAATCCTGACCCGGATTACCAGGTTCTCTTACCGACTCAAGGGCCCCACATGTCATATCTATCTTCCTCGATGCAAGCGCCTGCAGCAGCCGGTACTACGGTGCGTAGCAAACTCCACGGTATGCCCCAACGTCCCAAGTGTCTTGCCGCCGGCCAGGTGTGTGCGCGCAGGACCCATGCCACGTGTGTCGTATTGCCGACCGTGGGAGCATGTTCGAGACCTCGAAGCCGACGCAGATCCATTCAAAGTTAGAAGGCACGCGATCGAGCAGGCGGGTTCGTGTGTCTGGTGTACGCGCACACCACGTAGCGCACCTCCCTGTCGGCCATCGCTGTGGCGGAGGTCGGCAGCACGCGGGTCCCCCACGTCGACCTAAAAGCTCGTGCCGCGCTGCTCTCCCATATCCTTGACGTGCAAACAGAATTCTGCAGTTGACGTGAACGTCAGCAACCCCCGTACCGTGCGCGCCATCGCGGGTTGTCCTCCCAGCTCCCATTCCTCCTTTTGACGACTCGCCACCCGTGCTGGCACCGACGACATGGTGCTCTGCATGAAGCGCACCTCCATAGAAGATGGATATGAGTATATGACATGTGGGGCGGGCATGTCGTTGAGAACTGACTATGATCCCGGGCGGGATTGATATTTCCCGGTGCGTCAAACTGATCGAGGGTTGATCTTGACCGGGATTAGAGAGGTCAAGGTGCCGATTTCAGGAACTCCGAGGTGATGGTTCAATTCCGACAAGCTATTTGAGTTTAAGGTTTAAAATAGACTTAGACCCAATAAACTGAGTCTGGCCGTATGTCATCACAAATCGGCCCAGTTGGTCACGGTCCTGCCGGCCTCCACGTCTGATCATGGGTCTGCGAGTGCGTGCGCGCGCCCACCGCACCAGGGCACCTCTGCACGGCGGTCTCGGCGTCTCGCGCGGACGCGGTAGCATCGCTGCATACAGGTTCGTGCAAAGAAAGTGAAGATATTTTGACCGGAGCATATATTGATTCATTGATTGTGTCCACGGCCGCAAGTAACAGGAACCCTACCTGGCTCCGATCGGTAATGCACGTGGGACAGTTACAGTATGTGCAGTTCGACCACCTGATCACACGGCGGGATGGATCGATTCGACGGGAGGCTGCGAGCTCATCCCCAACGTGTACCCTCAAAACCCTTGTTAATATTCGAACCGAGGTCATCCAACAAGGCAGTGGCGGATCCAGGATTGGCTGACGTCCCAGGAGAGAAACCAAGGGCTAAAAACTATCTAAAAAAATTCCAGTTTCAAGTCATACAAAAGTTAATCCATGTTGCATAACTACTAAGAAACCAAACATAATATTCAATGGCAGCATTTGTTCCATAATAGGCCAACTAATAAAGTAAGACAAATCAAAAGACAATATGTAGCATATATAGATGATACAAAAGATTGGATACCAAGTCAAAGGATTGGGCAATCTGAAGTTCTGAACCTCCCATGGCTATATCTTCCATAGCAGAAGAAGCTAAACCTTCAATCATAAATTTTGAAATGGAAATCAATGCATAATATAGCAGGTAAAACTAGTTAATAACAGATGCAAAATGTGAAAACTTATGTGCAGGACAAGGCAAAAGGCCTGTGCGTATGTGATAACATTGAAATCGCTCGATGATCTTTGATTCTTCAATTCTAACAAATATATCTCGTTCAATATAACATACCATTCTATAATTCATCCAATCATCACACATTTTGTTCCATGGTCCGTGGTTCGAGCTTGAAAAAAAGAATCCATTGTCTTGTTTCTTCCTGTAATATTACATAGAAACAAAAATTACTAAATGTCTAGCAACGAAAATCATCACCAAACAGTGGCATCAAGCAACAACATTGACATTTAGCACATCTGGCAACGAAAATCGTCATCAAACAGTTTACAGTGACATCTTGAAACAAAAACAGTGGCATCAACATCAAGGATCAAGCAATACCTTTGCTTTGCTCTCTGCGTCTGCTGCGGCTCGGCTGGCTTCTGAGGACGAACGCCCACCTCGCCGGACGCCAGGCAGCCTGCCGCCTCGCCGGACAGGGCAGCAACCGCCCCGGCGCAACCTGACGCGGCAGAAGGGATCGAAGGGGAGCTGCCCCGGAACAGCTGCGTTGCACGGATACTTGGATACGTATCGGATACGCGATACGGGGATACGCCTGATACGCCAATTTTCTGAAAACATGGATACGGCGATACGTTTATATATAGATATTACATATATTAATTATTAAAAATATTGAAAACAAAATAGAGCTTCTAGGTCAAAGCATGCCTCAATAGGATTATTCCCTTTGTTTTCTTGCACTTGGTCCACTTTCATTAATTGGCAGTGAGATTTTTCCGGGTTTGTTGTTCCAATCAGTGCATCGACTCTCTCTTGCTCATCTTTCAATTGAATAAGAACATTGACAGTCATGTTTTGGCATGAACGCACGCCCATGTTGGGTATCTTTAAAAGGTGCGCCTTTACTATTGAGGGGATTTCACGTCTAACGAGGGGTTCAAGTATTCAAAAAGTATCGCAGAAGTATCCTAGGAGTATCAAACATTACTTTCTTTTTTTAAAATCAAAAAATCGAGGGATACTTACGGGATACGTATCGGGGCAGTATCCAGTTGGATACACGCGCTTTCTGAAGTATCCGCGCAACGTAGCGGAACAGGCCGGCTGGATGGGCACGACGGCGGGCGGCGGCGTCGGGCAGGGAGACGGCGGGCGGGTGTCGGCGTCGGGCAGGGAGACAGCGGGCGGGCGGCGGCGCGGCAGCGGGCAGTCGCCTAGGGTTCGTCCAACTCGGGGGAAAGTGGCGGCCGGTTCGTCCGTGCTCGCTGGGCGTGTTCGCTGGCTCTCTGTTCTTGTCGTGCGGGCAGCGATGCGGCAGGCCTGGGCTGGCTGCGCTTAGGAATGGGCTGCGCCCCAGGCCAAACCTACTTTTTTTTTAAATATGGGCCGAAAAATATTCCCACGCCTCAGGCAATGGCCTGGGCTGCCTGGGGCCCAGATCCGCCCATGCAACAAGGTACCTCATCGAATCCATGGCGTGTTCTCTTGTTCAAAATCCTGCAAACCCGATACAAATTAGAGAAGGTTTGCGGGCATTCGAAGTTTCGAACCAGGACCGGGCCCACAGGTGTGCAGAGTGTGCCGCCCGCCCAGGGTCCATAAAATTTGGGGGTCCAAATATTTATTAGATAGGCCTATGTATATTCGTGGGCGCTGGGCCGCTCGTCCTCCTGGGCGCTGAGTCGAGCGCCCCAGCCTTCCTCCCCGCCTGCTCGATGCGTTGGACATTTGACGATCGTTGGGTAACCGTGTAGGCGCATAGAGACGGCATCACATATCGGTTGCTTCCAGAGGCAGGCGAGACGACATCCAGACCAAATAAAAATCGATCGCACCCAGAGCCGGCGATGAGCGACACGGTGGCAGGCGTGGCAACGAGCCTGCCGCTTCCGATTGACTTTGTCTGATCAACATGCTCCTCTTGCCAAAACAGGTAGCCAGCTGCCGCTGGCTTGTCCTCCTGATTAACTTCGGCTCCTACAGTCCTACTCCTATTTTCTAAATCCCAAGTAACTTTTGGCAGGGATTGTTACTTCGTTAGAGGTTGGATCTTGTCTCCTTAATTAAAGATCACATAATAGCAATTCAATCAGACATGACACAAGTCTATGGTATGATTTTTTTTATGTGTCCAAATATTATTTAAAACATTATATCATACACATTATAATTATTCGTTAGTTCATTTTTTTTCTAGTGAGACAGGACCCTTTTTAGTTTTTCACAGGGCCATAGATTTTGCCGGCCTGGCCCTGATTCGGACCACCCGCCACTTCCCACTCCAAAGCCCTCTCTACCCGAAAACCCTTTCAAAACGAAGCGGTTGCAGTTCAACCACCCGATCACACGGCGGGATGGATCGATCCGACCCGGACCCAGCGGGCTCAACTCGAAGCGCGCGCCAACTATAAGTTGCTCGCTATCTAGCTGGCATATTCTCCTACCCTTTTGTCCGTCGATCACGTACTGCACACACACCTACTGATTTATTAGAACACATAGCTACCAGTTGCAAGTTTAAAAATATTGGTTGCATCGTCTTGGTACTACTTGTACCATGCACGCACGCATGCTCCACGAAACCTAACACTGTGTAACTACGTGGCCGTGTTGTGGTTAGCGCGCGATTTGGCAGATTGGTGCACGCTCGCCGTCCAGTTGACGTGTGCATGGTTAATTATGGGTTTGTCAATGGGGGAGCAGGTGAATACGACGACCAGCAACGAGTTACCACATCTCAATTTCTCTTCTCTCACGTATGTGCAGAAGCAACTGTTACGTGTGCGGCCCCGTTACGGCCGACATGATTTGTGGGGCCAAGCCAGACCGGCCAATGACTGATGCAGTGAAAATAACGTACGTGATCGGTATGCAGACGTGTCATCCGATGATGTGACACGCCGGCCACCTGTTCTATATTACCGTAAGTCTCTGCAATGCATGCATCAGCACAAGGAAACGTGTGTGCCATCGAGCTGCCACGTACGTGGCGAGCAAGGATGACAGCAGGGCCAGTTCGTCGTGTGCAATGCGCATTGCTAGCATAGGCGATTTTTTTATGGTACGTGTGAAAGTATGATTAGCAGGTTCAACAGATCAATGTTGGCGCGCATATGGCAACAAAAATCAATCAGTGGCACGTAATCAGGGCGCACGTGGAAATGTGCTGGTTCGGTGTACATGCACCGGCGTATGTGTTTACCGGCGAGAATCGGAGCTGTTCGCCCTGATTGGGGATTTTGGAATCATCAACCAAAGGTGCGTTGCTCTATGCTCGCGTATCTCTGCTGAAATCGGCGCCGCGGGCATATATGCCGTCCGTACCAACTCAATCAAACAAATCTTGCACCTTGGAGACGAATTCGTGCCATCTTGCAGCCTCTACAGTAATCTTGCTACTGCGAGGAGCCTTTCTTGCTAAATATCACATGTAATGTGGTTGTTTAACTGCCGTTTGTGCGAGCTACTTCATTCCGTCCGGCTGTTCCTTCCTTCACACGAAAATTGACTGACCTAAATTATAAATTCAAATGACTTACATATAACTATTGTGAAACTTGATACTTACTCACTCTGGCCCTGCTACTTTAGCTAGGCTTGAAAGCCCGGAACAATAGTTGTTTTTGCTGCCTCGTTCTAAAAAAAATGGGGCGGGGAATCCATTTTCTTCAAATTCACCTGATTACTGACGATTACATCAAGCAAACACTAATAATATTGTTCCCCTTAAAAAGTCACACAATAATATTATTAGTGAGCATTGGCTACAAAGATGGTTTCTTTTACAAAATCATAGAACCATAATATTTAATCACCCTAATTAAACACATAGCATTTTTTTTGGCAAGTTATCGTCCAGTTGCCTACGGGTAACTCCAACGCACCACCCCAAACGGGCGTCCGTTTTGTCCGGATTTCATCCGTTTGGGGATGGCAATGGGGCGACGTTCGCCCGGATTTCTGGATGCATCGGATGTGCGCCCAACGTGCAGCCGCATCATGTCCGCCTGCATGCAAATTTTTCATAATCAAGCATAGCAAATAGTTCATAATCAAACATAGCAAATAGTTCTACATCCAAAATAGTCTTACAACCAAATCAAAATAAAAACAATATCAAATAGTCTTACAACCCAATTAAAATTGTTTTGCATGAAAAAAAATTAAACCGATAGATCTACTGGTTGCTAATGTGAGTCTACATGTGCTCAACCAAGTCATTCTGAAGCTCCATATGAGTATGCCAATCACACATTTCACGATGAAATTGAATAAACTGCTCAAAGGTTGCAGGAAGAGGGTGCTCAGGCTCAACATTTTCACCCTGAAAATCAAACCCTTGGTCGTAGATGCTACCATCATGCTCATCCTCCACGATCATCTTGTACATGATCACACAAGCAGTCATCACGTCCCAAGCTTCTGAGTGCTCCATGTAAATGCAGGGTTTCGAACGATACCCCATCGAGATTGAAGCACACCAAAAGTACGCTCCACATCCTTCCTAGCACTCTCCTGCATTTGGGCAAATCTCCGTCTCTTCTCTCCTTGCGGATTGGGTATGGTCTTCACACGAGTTGACCACTGAAGATAGATACCATCAGCTAGGTAATATCCCTTATTGTAATGGTGGCCATTGATCTCAAAGTTGACCTCTGGGGAGTGGCCTTCTGCATGTCTTGCAAACACTAGAGAACGTTGAATCACGTTGATATCATTGTGGAAACCAGCCATGTCAAAGAAAGAATGCCATATCCACAGATCTTGTGAAGCCACCGCTTCTAGTACGACAGTGGCACCTTTCACATGCCCCTTGTACTGCCTCTACCAAGCAAATAGACGTTTCTTCCACTTTAAGTGCATACAATCTATACTATCAAGCATGCCCGGAAAGCCCCTATCGGCATTGATCGCCAACAACCTCTCTGTATCAGCGGCAGTTGGCTTAAGCAGGAGGCAGCCCACACGGGTCATGTGTCGGCGAACATTAGAACTGCCCACACGTGTGGGCGCATCTACTTCGTGCCACACGTCCAACAAGTAGTACGCATCCCCACCCCGCGCATATGGCACAAAGCAAATATGCCCACACGTCCTAGCACAGCTACGTTAGTTACCCACGGGATGACGCTTTAGTTACCCCGGGGGATGGCAAATTTAGTTATCCGGGAAGGCAAGTGTAGTTGTAAAAGCATGGCAACTCTCTCTGTTTTGGTTAACTATAGTTGCCATGTCTAATTTATGATAGTTGCCGCGTGTAATCAAACCATAGTTGTAGTGTGTGATGAACTATTTGCCACATGTGGTCAAACAATAGTTGCCATGTATGTTTACCTAGTTGCCACGCGTGGTCCAATCATAGTTGTCATGTATGGTTAATCAAAGTTGTCATGTGTGTTTATCTGGTTGCCACGTACGCGCAAGTGCAGTTGCCACGTATGGTCCAACCATTGTTGCCATGTATGATTAATCATAGTTGCCATGTGTGTTTACCTGGTTGCCACGTACGCGCAACTGCAGTTGCATCTAGCAACGTACGAGTATCGTGTGGGCGAAGAGCAGTTCACCCACACACGAGCGGACTAGGTGGTGACTGTGTGGGCGAGAACTGGTTCGCCACACGGCGCAGCCGGCAACCGTGCGCCACGGGTCGTGTGGGCGAGCGCTCTAACGACCACACAACATGTTATGCCTACGTGGCACTGAAATTTCAACAGATTCCTTTAGGGTTCGTGCAAAACAGAATCAACGTGGATCAACGCGTGTGGGCGAAGTGCAAACATGCCACACGTGTAGGCGTTATCATTTGGGTAAAATAAAGACATGAACAAAGCACGACAAACGTATTGTTAGTTAGTAGCCGTAGTTGTTGCTGGAGCGACATTGTTGATGACGGTGTTGGTGACAACCTAATGCAGATGACGTTGAAGATAGCGATGAGTAGCGTCGCCTTACTTTGACGGAAGACACCCGTGTTGACGAACTTGAGCAGTCGCGCAGAGCGCTTCCCAAAAACTTAATTCGTCCTCTTCTGGTGCCGAATCGCAAGGACGAATGTTTTTGGAGACTCGCTCTCCTGCGCGCCGATGCACGCGGCCGTTCAGAATGGAGTAGACTACGGTGGCGGTGCAAGTTACGAGATGGGGCAAAACCCTAAATGTTTTTGGTGTATCTTTGGCCGGACCGGTAAGTAGTATATATAGGAGTACCAGAAGCCACGGGCAGATTTCGACAGACCATTCACGGGCATGTCACCCGCCCGCCGCCCCGAGCACGGCAAGGCAAGGCGAGCGCGCACATGTAGTCTTCTATTACTGTCCACAATATATCATTTAGTGTGATGAAGAGAACTCATTATATAAAGAGGTCTCACACCTCATCAACTTCTAGGGAGAGACTTTGGAACCACCACTTGCCATTTTATATATGGGCCTCTTTAAAATTTTAGAAGTTGTACATGGGCTAGGTGCATTATTTCTAACATCGGCAGCGTATGGACGTCCTGCTGAGCATGGTCGTCATCCATTTTGACAAATGCTTGGTCGCCCATGTCGCGAGCGCATGGTGCCTGTTGTCCATGTTGGCAAGGTTGATTGGCCATATCACCAAGAGCCTGCTGGCAGTCGCGACCATCAGCGAGATCCTGCTGGCCGTCCTCGCCCGTGAGCGGGACGAGATTAACTGTCTGCCTAATTAATTAATTGTTTGTCTAATTGAGAAAAAAAATCCATGCTTCTAATTATTTGCATGCCTAACTAATTAATTATATTCATAACTTGATTTTCAAATTGATTCGGTATGAAAAAAAATCCTTATTAACGTGGACCTAACTAATTGCACATGTAATTAATTATCTACCAAATTAATTACATTAATGACTAGATTTTTATATGATCAATTTTCAATTTGTTTTTGCATTCATAGCTGCAAAAGGTGAGGACGTACAGATTCTCCTTTAGTAGTGGAGATGTGCTTCATATGTTGCGGGTTGCGGCCTGTACATTACTCCCTTCATTTCATAATATAAGGTGCATCAATTTTCATGCAAGTCAAACATGTTTGACCAAGATTATATAGAATAAACTATCAACATGTACAACACAGAATAGATAAAATCTGAAAATACTATTTATGATGGTTCTAGTAATATAAATATTTTTTTCCCGACAAACTTGGTCAAATATGCACTTTTTTTGTGAAAAAAATACGAAAGCAAATACACCTTATAGTTTGAAACATGGGAGTACTTGATTACTCACGATTAAGCAGACACTAATACTAGCAATTGCACATCTAGATATGCTCTAATTATTGCATATCTAAGTGACTCAATCAAGTATAAAAAAGAAAAAAGAAATACACGCACATAAATCTCCTGTAAGATCAATGACATATGACTTAGATGTGCAACACTTATGGCACATCTAGATATGCTTTAGCAGTTTTCCTTAAAAATCACATAATAATAATATAGAACCATAATAATTTCTTGATTTTCTCCAGTTGCCTAGTTTGCAAGCACTGGCTAGAAGATGATTACTTTCACAAATTACATAGCCGTGAATTAATTATGTGGAAATCATCCCAATATTGCACATAGCATTGTTTTTGCAAGTAATTATCGTCCGGTTGCCTAATTCGCAGACACTGTCCTCCGGCTGACACACCGCTCGTGGCTACTCCTTCCGTCCGGTGAAAAGTGTACATATAGAAAATTTAGGACAAATTATAGAGTGAAATAAAAAGTGCATTGGAAAGGTGCGGGCCACAATCTCTCTCCTCTTTAATTAGCCAACTTCCAATGAGCTAAGTGCATATAGAAATTAAGGAGACCATGCGTAGAATGTTATTGGTCTTGATTACCGTGTGAAGAAAGAGAAGCATTTTTTTCGCTTTAAAGTGTATTGGGAAGGTAGAAGTAAACTCTTTTATAGACAAATTTTAAATCTAAACGTACACTTTTCACCGGACACCGGACGGGGGAGTACATGATTAACGGGTCGAGCCGAATCGGGCAAGAAATGATTCTCGACCCGCAATCGCAGCGATCGCCAACGCAGCAAGCACCCGGCGCAATCAACCGCGTTATATCCGTCCATGTATGGAGAGCGCAGGCGACTTTTATAAAAGCCGCCTCCCCTCGCCGTTGCCGGACACTGCCAAAAAGCAGGGGCCGCCAAGCTCTGCTCTGCTCGCCATTGTCGTCCGGGGAAGCAGTTTGCGAAGGAGGTGGAAGCAATGGCGCGTTGTGGGGTCGCCGTTCTCGCGCTGATCCTGCTGGCCTGTGTCGCGGCGTCGGCGGCCGCGGGCGGGGCGCACCGGCGCGGGAGCAGGGCGTCGGCGCGGCTGCAGCTCGTGCCCGCCGCGCCGGGCGCGTCGCTGGCAGAGCGCGCGCGGGACGACCGGCACCGCCACGCCTACATCTCCCGGAGGCTGGCGTCGGCATCGCCAAGCCGGCGCCGCGCGGCCGAGACGTCGACGGCCCCTGTCCCGGAGGCGTCGGCGTTCGCGATGCCGCTGACGTCGGGCGCGTACACGGGCACGGGGCAGTACTTCGTGCGGTTCCGCGTGGGCACCCCCGCGCAGCCCTTCGTGCTCGTGGCCGACACCGGCAGCGACCTCACCTGGGTCAAGTGCCGCGGCGCCGCGTCGGGCTCGCCGCGCGTGTTCCGGCCGGCGGACTCCAAGTCGTGGGCGCCCATCCCGTGCTCCTCCGACACGTGCAAGTCCTACGTCCCCTTCTCCCTCGCCAACTGCTCCGCCGGCACCGCCCCCTGCGCCTACGACTACAGGTCAGTGCCAGCACCAGCACCATTGCCAACTTCTCAAGCACTGTAGTAGTTGGTCCACCATTTTAGCTCGCTCTGGATCGTGCGACACGGTGGTTCGGTTCCGGGTGGCGCGGGCAGGGGCCATAAATTTGTTGCGGCCGTGGTGACTGTGGCCGCCTCGCCGTGGCAGAGCGCAGCATTCACTCACGAAACCCCGAGCTTCGCCCTGCCTGCTTCGGCTTTTGCGGCGTTCGTTACGGCCATTGATTGCGCGCGCCCGCGTAGGTGGATGAACGAACATGAACATGAGCATGTCCGAACGAGGTACGAATCAGAGCCAGTCGCGCCGATCGGCCCCCGTCTGCCCCGCTCGCTCTTCAGTCTGCATTCATTGGGTTTTCACCAACTCCACTGTGGAGTCCAGCAGTATCTATGCCCATTTTCCTTGCGTTTTCCCTTCTGGTTTTGATCGATCGTGACGATGCACGGTCTCCGAGCCCGGACAGGGCAGAGCGAGGCGGTCGCCGTATTTAATCATTGGCGTCAGACGGCCGCGTCACCTTGTCGCGCGCGCCAGATTTGGACGCACGCCGCGTGGGTGTGCGCTCTCGGCTCGGCCCCCGCTGGTGGCACGCCGCGCGCACGTTGCCGTCTCGGCTAGGCGGCGGCCAGCGACGATGCGCTGTCGTCGCTGCTCCGCCCGTTGCTATAAAAAATGGAGCAGCTTGGCAGAGGTGGTAGATGGCGCCCAACGGTGGGTCGGGGCGACCGAGCAACGCTAGGGTGGCGCGCCATGTGCGCCTGCACGCACGTACGTACAGCTATACTACTATGCTGCGGTTCGCCGGGAATGATGATTAAAATTCAGAGAAACGAACGCGGTGCCTGCTCTGTCCTCAACCACTCCTGTCGCTGGCTGCTCTGTCTTTTGCCAAGACTGTTTATTTGTTCTCCCTGTCCTTCATACTTAGTACTGCTTGTTCCTTCGTAGTACAGTACTAACTGCGGTCGTGGAACTCATGACACTATTACCACAAGTGGTAGCACCCTATGGGTTTTTTTTTTTTGAGAGAACGCCGGACTTTATTGATCAAGCAACAAACTTACGGAGAGTCTCCCGGATACAATCCGGAGCAGAACGAAAAATACAAAGACTAGATGAGTTCAAACTTGATCCAGCTAATACATGAGCTAAAACATTGTACTGCCGACGAACATGCTGAAAAGCCACAGAGGAAGGACCATTAGCCAAGTCTTTGACATCTGCGAGAATGGATCCCACCACCGAGCGGTCCCTTGATGGAGATTCCAATCGCTGCACCAATCTGTGTTGAAAATAATATCATCAAAGCCCACCTCACGAGCAAGGTTGATCGCCCGACGGAGTGCTAAAGCTTCAGCCATCTCAGGAGCAGACTGCATCTGAACCTTTGCCATGCTCGGCCACAAGCTTTTGGCCAACATGTTGATCGATCTGTCACCGATCGCTTTAGCACCCGCTTTACAGTTAACGGCTAGGTTTTCATAAAAGGCGATTAGGGAAATGTACCATTCCGCAGCTCGTTTATTGGGCATGTACTACGTGCGTATGCAAGTTGGGATCGACGCGCCGTATCTGAATCTTGCCATGTTCGCCCTTATCCAACCCATCTTTTCGCCAGCATATCATCTGTCACCGATCTCGATCTTCAGCACCTGCTTTGCAGGCAATTAACACAAGTAGGTCCAATGCGTCGCTGTACTAATCCTACTAAAGAAATGATTAGCTAGACAAACGTACTCTGTTCGAGCCTACTATGGGGGTGCCACTGCCAGCTAGCTTCATGAGGTTGATTGACATTCATATTGGGCCATCACTGTTCTTTGCCGAAAACAGACTGGGTCACCTGGCTACACTGTACTTAGGTCCACCTCTAGCTAGGAACAATGCTCCCTTTTGCTTTACAGTTCATGAACAAGACATGTTATCTTTTTATATGATGATGATTCTGTTTAACTTATAGAGCATATAGAAGATGAGTGGTGGTAGTAGTAGTAGCTTGCAAGCTGGCTCTGTCTGTTGTTTACCTTCTGCATGCTGCCTTACGAAAAGACACGGTCCCCATGGCACACCACCATCACTTGTAGGAGTAGTAACTTGTAAGTACGATTGGAGTTTAGGACCACGATCACCACCAAGCATCATCGTGTCATAGCTGGAGTGGGTCAACTCGATCATAATGCGTTCCAAAATTTCTTCCCGGATGCGCCGTGTTTTGCTACTCTGTTCGAATCTCTGCATGTGCCGACCAACTGCTAACCCACCCAACTGATGATCCCAACTGACGTTCCCTGATCGTGCGTGTGGCAGGTACAAGGACAACTCGTCGGCCCGGGGCGTGGTGGGCACGGACGCGGCGACCATCGCGCTGTCCGGCTCCAACGGCGGCGGCGCCGGCGCGGACAGGAAGGCCAAGCTGCAGGAGGTGGTGCTGGGCTGCACCACCTCCTACGACGGCCAGAGCTTCCAGGCCTCCGACGGCGTGCTCAGCCTCGGCAACAGCAACATCTCCTTCGCCTCCCGCGCCGCCGCGCGCTTCGGCGGCCGCTTCTCCTACTGCCTCGTCGACCACCTCGCCCCGCGCAACACCTCCAGCTACCTCACCTTCGGCCCCGACGCCTCCAACGGCGCCGCGCAGTCGCCGTCGAGGACGCCGCTGCTGCTCGACGCCCAGGTGGCCCCGTTCTACGCCGTGACGGTCGACGCCGTCTCCGTCGCCGGGGAGGCGCTCGACATCCCCGCCGAGGTGTGGGACGTCAAGAAGAACGGCGGCGCCATCCTCGACTCCGGCACAAGCCTCACCATCCTCGCCACCCCGGCGTACAAGGCGGTGGTGGCCGCGCTGAGCAAGCAGCTCGCGGGAGTGCCAAGGGTGACCATGGACCCGTTCGAGTACTGCTACAACTGGACGGCCACGAGCAAGCCGCCGGCCGTCCCGAGGCTGGAGGTGCGGTTCGCCGGGTCGGCGCGGCTCCAGCCGCCGACCAAGAGCTACGTCATCGACGCGGCGCCCGGCGTCAAGTGCATCGGGCTGCAGGAGGGCGGCTGGCCCGGGGTGTCCGTCATCGGCAACATCCTGCAGCAGGAGCACCTCTGGGAGTTCGACCTCGCCAACCGCTGGCTTAGGTTTAAGGAGAGTCGTTGTGCACATTAATTAATTATAGGCAGCACTAGTCATTTCTGATTCCATTTTCGTTCTTTCCCGTAAGGGTCTCGCTGATTCTGTAAGGCTCTTTCTTCATAAGTGTGAATGAAATGGGATGAAGACATCTGCAAGTTGTTGAAAGAGAATGCGTTGGTCCCTGCACACTGAAATATACTCCTACTTATCATCATCAATTTGTTAGTGCTATAGATGTTATGGTGAAAGTTCTTACATGGGTTTATTAGAAAAGAAAGAAAACGCTAAGAAAAACCAGTGAAAAATTTAAAGAGAACCAAAGTATAACCAATAAAAATAAATAACAACAGCTGAGTAGTACTAGATAACCCAACAGCGGGCACTTATTACATGGGAGCGCCGCCGCCGCGCTTCTGTACTGCTAGTAAATACTCGCTCTCGCTTCTGTATTAGGCTCGGCAGCTAGGCTGCCATCTCTTTTCTTCCCTTTCTCCTTTTCTGGCTATTTCTCTCAACAGTCTATGTACGGTTTTCCCCCTACTATAATAAAAAAGCAGAGCTCCTGCTGTTCCGGTAAAAAAAAAAAAACAAAAACAAATATAAAAGTATTTAGATCATTTAGAACAAGATGACATGAAGTAGTTCCGCGCTTCATTTGACGCACGAGTGGCAGAGGCCGCACACACGAGTGCCACAGGCATAAAGAGGAAGGACAGATGGCAGAATTTAATTGAGCGCGGGAGGTAGGGTGAAGCTTATGCAAGAAGCTACCGTTCAAGCTGGCAGGGTTACGGCCTATCTGGTCACGTCGTGCTGCAGCACCCTCTACCAAACGCGTAGCCTCATGCCTAGCAAGCTAAGAGGGTAATCTCAGTTGTCGATGTGTTTACGAGGGGTGTACGGAAGCAGAGGTTCTAAGACCAGAGATTCACCGAATGTGTAGGTCTCTTGACTATTGTCGGTTGCACGGTAGTCACAGAGATGCTCACCTTGATTGGCAATTCCAATTTACAATCAGATCGAACAACTCCGATTTGTTTCAACATCTATAAGCCAACGTGCATATGTGCCCTGATCTTCTTGCCGTAGCCACATGCATATATAATCTGATTGAGTAATCTGCAATCACACATTCATAGAGTAGATGACTATGGCTCACTGAACTCTGCAGACAATAGACAATTCCGCACTAAATGTCACTATACTTCCACACATACGCAGCGGCAAATTGTGACCATTTTGACACTTGTTCGTCACGCATGCCTGCCATGGTTCTTCCCGTACGCATCGGCCGACATAGATTGTGACTACTTTGACACACTTGTCCGTGACGTGGCAGCTAGTCGACGCACACGTCTTGATGCATGCAGTGACGAAGAGGTTAAGTGGCTGGCGTGTCACATCATCGGATGACACGTATGCATATCTATGGCTCGTGTGTGTGTGTTTCCCTGCCTTGAGTCAAAGGGCGGCTCGCGTGTGCCACAAGGCAAGCCGGCCGTAAGAGCATCTCCAGCAGCTTGTCTATATGGTTGTGTATACTCAATTTAGACAACGAAGTGGCAAAAAATGTCTCCAGCAGCTCGTGCACAGCGTTGTCTAAATTTAGACATCGGCCAAAATCAGCTCGACGTCGTCCCTGGGTGGACTACGCCTCCACATCGTGTATACCAACCGCTGCTCTCTCCCGCCACCTTCGAAAGCCGTTGGAGACGAGGAAGGTGCGCACACCGCCGCGAGGTTGCCGTCGCCCGCTGGCAGCGAGCTCGCCGTCGAGATATTTTTTCCAACCAAGACAGAGGGGGGAGGTCAGGGAGATGGGGTCGTGGGTAGCCGCTGCACGCTTGGTGGTGGATCCGGCCACCACGGCTCGCCTGGCGGTGGATCCGGCCGCCGCCGCGCTCCTGGTGACTCGTCCATGTCGCCGCTCGAACCCAGCCAGCAGCCGTGCGCCGCTCCACCGCCTCAAGGTACATCACTTTTCCCTGAGAGAGAGAGAGAGAGAGAACGGGGGGAGGGAGTCGGGGATGAGTAGGGACGGCCGAATTTGGCGCCGCCGAGGATGGGGAGGAGGATGGGTGCTGGGAGCCGAGGGTGGGGAATAGCACGGGCACAGGTGGCTGGAGAAGAAGAAGGATAGGGGCGGCTGATGAATGTGTGCTACTTCTGCTATATATCTGCTACTGCAACTGCTGAATGCTACAACGGATGAAATTTGCAGATGGAAGGACGGAATTTAAACAGCCAAACGGATGAAAATTTAAACAACCAAATGGTTGAAATTTAAACAGACAGAATACTACAACCAAATGGACGAAATTTAAACAAGTTAAATTTAAACTAATCCTAATTAAAACTAGGCGAGGTACCAGACGGTGACCTCGTAGGGGTGGCCTCCAAGGCCACTAGCCCCTCTGTCATCGTTCGAGCCGTCGTCGCTCGATCTGGAGCACGTGGTCGTCCATATGAGCTGCGTGAGCTAGGTCTCTCCTCCTTCTCATACGGGATTAACACGTAGCCGTGCTGGATATCCCACACAATGGAGTGTGTTTTGGGATTCCAATCCGGGTACTCATCGAGGCCAGAATCCTCCTGCGTGACCTCTAGCGCATAACGGCGATCCTCCTCCTCCTCCTCGGCGATAAGGGCGACCTCCTCCTCCGCTTGCTCCTCGTCAAACGTCTGCACCTTCTCCTCCGAGAGCGGCACCCAATGCGCCAACGACAACTTCTCGGCATCAGATTTCTTGCTCATCGCGGCGGCCGGATGTGTGGTGGTGGGAAAGGAGACAGAGAGATTCGGGACGGAGATGAGAGAAGGCATAAGTTGGAATGCTGAGAGAGAGGTGGGAGGGGGTGGTATATATAGACTTGTAATATGGCCGTTGGAAAACTAGTCGTTGGAAAAGAGCTGTTGGAAAACTAGCCGTTGCAAATATAGTTGAATTGGTAGTTAAAAGATAATATTAAAATATACGAGAGAGAATATAGACAATGTGTATATAGACAATCTGCTGAAAAACTGGTTGTGTATATGAGAGAATCTTTTTAGACCATTGTGTATATGAAAATTTAGACAACCAAATTTAGAAGAGCTGCTGAAGATGCTCTAACGGGGCCGTAAACGTAAACATCTGCCACCTCAGGTGTTCTCATGCATGCCAGCTCCTCGGCGGTCGTGGTTTTGTATGCACGTACGTGCCAAAATCTATGAACAATGTCGTCACTCCGGCTGGATAGTCATATCTAGTACCGATAGGAGCTCGACATACACTTGACAAGCCATGGCCCGCCTCATGGCGACCTGCGCGTGTGCACACCAAATCGATGCGATGACACGCGGAGCTGAGGAGATATTTTTGTCCGGAGCGCGTCAAGAGGCGGCCGCCACGACGAAGACCCACATATGGCTGATGCCATGCACGCATCACACGAGCAGCCATATCGCTTTGTCAAACGCTGGCTTGCGTTCGCCGCCGGCGTGGTGCTCTCCACCGCCCGGCGCCCCCACAAACTAAGTCGCCCCCTTTTTTTAACTGGTAAACCTCTGCCTCCCCAGGTGTGTTCGTGCTAGCTCATCGCCGGTCAGCGCGTCAAGCCAGTCGTGGGTTCGCATGCTCGACGTACCGATCAACTTTTAGTGGAAGCTCGACGTACTACGCTGGACAAGTCATGGCTAACGAAAACCCGGTCCAGTTTCGGTTAGATCCTGGTCGATCGGGTGCGTACTCGTAGACTCGCAGTCGTCCCACCATGACCTAAATCTGACACTCTGCTAGCGCGTCGTAGCCCACCGGGACCTGATCAAGCAACTGGGCACACTGAATGCTCGCCGTAGGATGATGGGGTTGTAGGGTTAAGTCGTCAAGTCTCCCGTCCTTGGAACAACTCTACCGGAATTATAATATGAGCCGTCTGCATAATGCATATGATGCACGATACTGACGTTTAATTAGGGCATCTCGAACGATAACCCATAAAAAATCTCCCGCATTCGTTGGCGGACACGGATGCGGGAGACAGTCATCCAACCGTAGCCGCATTCTGTCCGTCAGCAAATTTAAATTCAAATCTACGTTGATCCACAAAACACGCTGGATCACACCCGCGCCGGATCGCATCCCGATCACAACCAAAAGGAGGCAAATATACTTAGTTTTTACATGCTCGAATCCAAAAGAACATCAGTACGGCAGTCCATGCATTTCTGCCCTGCCGGACCGGCCATCCCAACAAGATGCTTCCCGATCAAGGGGGTGCCGTCGCCGCCGTGTAGGCAGCCTCCGTGTCCGCGTCTACCTCTGCCTCCACCACGTCATCATCTTGCGCCGCCGCCAACAGATCTTTCTGCCGCTCCAGCATCTGATAGAGGATGGATTGCACGATAATTCTAGCGTCGGCAGCCAAGAGTCGATATTCAAGGTCAACATCTTGGCGTCCTCCGCATTGGCGGCGATGTTCACCCTCTTTTCCTCGAGCGACGCCTTCCTCTCCTCGATCATGGTCCGCCTCACTTCGAGCTTGATCTTCTTCTCCGTCGCATCCATCAACTGCTTGAATATCTCCGCCTTTCGCTCCTCCTTGATGTCCGAGCGCCTGGCACATGCCTCTTCCTTCTTCGCCAAGATCTCCTTGAACCTCTCCGTCAGCTTGGCCGCCGCACCTTCTCGCTTCGCCCTCTCCTCCTCCCACTTCTTGCCCCGCAGATTTCTTCTAACCTTTTTCGGCGGTTCTTGGGCTGGGTCAGTAGAGTCATTGGTTTCTTCCTTGTTGCCTTGGGTGGCGGTCTTGGCAATGAAAAGGTTACACTTCGGCTGCTCATTCAACTTCAACCAACAATGCATGACGGTGAAGGACTTCTTCTCCAACTTCTTGTACACCACACAAGCACGAGTAGGCTACAAAAGTGAAACAATGCAATTCCTGTCGTGGGAACGAGTCTGACAGTAGAGGTAGGGGGTACGTAGGAGAGGGCAGAGTCCTAGCTACGGCGAGGTTGTACGCACAGTTTTACGAGTTCGGGCCCCTCTCGGAGGAGGTAACAGCCCTACGTCTCGGTGCCGCGGAGGCCTTGTCGATTGGAGTATTGAATAGTTATAGGGGGTGCGAACCCTTGTGCAGGAGGGGAGGGGTGGCTTATATAGAGTACGCCGACCCCTCGCAGCCCCCCATTACACCAGGGTTTAATGAGAGTATTATGTCACGCACGTTACTGGTAACGCCCGTATTAAATGATCTTTATGACGTCGGAGTGAATGCCTGACCGTTGCCATCCTGGGGTGACTCTAGGGATTCGGTACTCCGAGTAGATTCTTGTGTGGTCGAGTGGAATTGGGATATCCGAGTGGGATCTCTTGTCGAGTGTACTGCACTTCATGACGATTTTAGTCGGTATCTCTTGTTTATCTTTGTGGGTCTTGGCCCCTCGTGTAGTGTCCTTGGGTAAGGCATGTAGGTCAGGCCTATGACCCTACCCTAGGTACATGTCATCATCATTAGCCCCCGAATGGATCGAGGACCGAGTGGAGAAGGATTGAAGCTGGCTTCGACCCGACTCATTGTCTCTGGAACACCTTCTTTGAGGTTCGACTGTATGCTGGTAGTTTATTCCTTCGCCAGTCGCCTTGATCTATTCTGGCTTCTGGAATTGTCGAGTGAAACATGCTATATGTCTTCGAATGGATTAGATTTGGATACCTCCGACGCGATCGACTGCTCTGCGGTTCCCGGATCTCGCGGGATTCGAAAATTGGAGAAGCGCGCGGGACGGGACGCGGCGCAGTAAGCGGGGCAAGCGGATAGAGACTCCTCGATCCTCGCGCCACCTTTTTTGTCACGTATCGGGCAGGCGTCTATTGCGGGATGCGCTAGGATTGCACGGGCCCACGGGTCAGTCACTCGGAAGTGTGGCCATAAATGGCGCTGCCGCCGATGCGTGGTACTGTGCTCCCCATTCGCTCCTTTCCTCTCTGCTTCTCCGCCTCGTCTCCCTCATCGCCATGCTCCCCAGCCCACTCCTCTCGAGCTCCGCATCAATGGCGAAGGACAAGACTGCGGCTCTGGAGCGCGCAAAGAAGTCGACGGCGAAGGGCAAGAAGGGGGCGAAGGGGCCGACCTCGCGGTCCGCTCTGCCGCCTGGTTGGATCCAGGGGGATTGGATCCGCTCCACCGTCAAGGAGGAAGATCTGGAGGATCTCGTCGCCGACGACCTGATATCGCCCGGATCCTGGAGGCTGCCGGAGGGAGAGATTGAGCCTGTGCCGCGCGACGGCGAGCGCGTTCTCCTCACGACACACGTCGAGCGAGGTTTCTCTCTGCCTCCCCATCCGTTCTTCCGAGGTTTCTTGAATTTCTTTGGGGCTCATATCCATCACTTTCCTCCAAACACCATCTCGTATCTTGCTGCATTTGTTTCAATGTGTGAAAACTTCCTTGGGTGCCATCCTCATTAGGGCCTATTCAAGCACATCTTCACTTGCCGATCTCAGTCGGTTAAAAAAGCCAATCTGACTGATGAGAGGACCCATGTGATCCCAATGTGTGGTGGTTTGGGAATCCAAATGAGGGCCAGGAGCTCCTTTCCTCCTATGACCTTTCCTGAGTCGGTTAGGGGGTGGCAGTCGACCTGGTTTTACTGCAAAGATGTTCCAACTCCGGGCCAGTCGACTGGTCTTCTCCCCTTTTCTTTGGAGAGACCCTGCGCCCCTCGTTCATTGGTTGTAGAGGAGGAGGAGAAGGGCGAAGTGGCCATCCTGGTAGACGCAGTCGTTGCACTGGTTTGGGGGGGGGGTATGACCAGGCATGGTGTGCTGGAAGTGTTTCTCAGTCGACGCATCCAACCCTTGCAAGCTCGCGACCACCCTATGTCGCTCTACTCGGGCACAGAGGACACTGCCCGGACCCACCCGGAGGAGGTACGAGAGGAGACAGTTGCACAGTGGCTTCGGAGCATTACTGGGAACAAGGATAATCCTCGTGGAGCAAAACAGATTTTGCCATTCGACGCCGATCACCTCCCAGGAGAGGTGACATAATCTTGCCAAGTGTTTTTGTCTTTTGCTTTCGAAATGCATCTGTATTGCAGTCCGACTGATCTTTGCAATCTGTGTCTTGTAGGTATTCACAAAGCTGTACTCGCCTGTACCCAATGGGGAACAACTCACTGGGGAAGAGGAGAGCGAGGGGGGGGGGGAGCGCCGACATCGAGTATGCGGACAAAAGTGAAGGTGACAGTGACGAATCAGAGGACGACAAGGAGGTCGAGTCACTACCGCGTACTGAATGCCATACCAAGCAGACCCAGTGTCCCGCAGCTTGCCAGGGCAAGGCTGGGGGGTTGAGTGCCAGTACTCTGAAGCGCGCTCGGACGCCGACTCCTGACCCAACTGAGAAAATCGCCAAACAAGCAAAGGTTGCTCCACCCAAACCTCGGAAGGCTCTGCCCAGGATCAAGGTTGCTGTGCCCATCACTTCGACGTAAGTGTCTTTTTCGCGAATCGTTTCACTTTCTGTGTTGCGAATCGTTTCACTTATGTTTTTGCTGACCGAGTGGAATTCTGAATTCTAGGGCGGCTACCTCTACGTCCCATATGGAGATCGACGACGAACATGCTGACGCGGAGACTGCAGATGCGGCCACTTCTCGAGCAGGTATGATCGGTTCTTATTTTCTCAATTGATCTGTCGGTCGATTGGGATCTTACTGTCGAGTGATCTTAGTGCCAGCAGATGTTATCCAACTTCCAGATGACGACGAGGAGGAGCCTCCAAGGAGTGCAGGGGGAAGAAGTAGGGCCCTGAGCAAGAGAGCGTCTTCCAGTCGGGCGTCTCGCCTGTCATCAGAGCCCGTTGTTCAAGAACTTGGTGACACGTCCCGAGCTACTGTTTCTTTTGCTGTCCCTCTGTCGACTGATCAGCCTCCTGCGTCGACTGTTCAAACTTCGGGTCTGACTGGGCACTCCCAACCTCTGATCACTCTGCACCACGTGATGATTCAGGCTGCCAAGGAAGCGATGATTCAGGCTGGCCTGATGATGGACCGACTAAAGGTGGTGTACGAGACTAGCAAGGCTGCTTATGACGCCAGCTCTGCCCTCCAGACCAATGTCCGAGTAAGTGGGACTGTAAGTTGATTCCCGGTTGGCCTTTCAGCTTGAACTTTGCTCTGTTAGGATATGCTATCTGAGAACTGCTGCTTTATTATTCGTAAGATGTCCATGGATGAGCGTTTTGGAACCTTTAATGCGCATCTATCATGGGTCTGAGCCTTGCATCTGTACACCCACTGGGTGTTTTCTTTTGCTGTATAGTTCTTCCACTTGAGTTAGGCAGGTCACGTCGAGTGGGAAATCGAACCAGTGGGGGCACACTGAGTGCACCCACTGGGTGTAGTCCCCGAGACCACCGTCGAATGTTTGATTCGGCGGGGGTCTTTAGAATATGTCTGTTTGTAGCTCTTCCGCTCGGGCCGGGCAGGCTGTTCCAAGTGGGAAATCGAACCAGTGGGGTCACGCTGAGTACACCCACTGGGTGTAGTCCCCGAGACAGCCGTCTACTGCGGGTAGTCGGCGGGGGTCTGAGAACAAAGGATTTTTTTGCTTCTTCCGCTCGGGCCGGGCAGGCCGTTCCAAGTGGGAAATCGAACCAGTGGGGGCACGCTGAGTGCACCCACTGGGTGTAGTCCCCGAGACCGCTGTCGAATGTTTGATTCAGTGGTGGTCTTAGAACTCCTTTGTAGTAGCAATCCAAACTTGCTCTTCTTTACTCGGAAGTAAAGGGCCTTTGTTTCCGTCGACTGAATTGTTTTTTTGCTGATCACAGAAATCTTGTGAACTTGGGACCCAGTATGCTGCCTTGGAGAAGTAGAAGATCCAACTCAAGCTTGACCCGGAGCTCGCCAAGACAAACCTGAAGAAAGCTCAGGATGAAGTGGCAACCATGGGAGGTAACAACTTGCTGACTGCATGCTTTGATATTTTTTCCTTTTCCTCCTTTGAACCAAGTGCATCCACTCGAACAGATGTGCGTAGTGAAAACCGTCAACTCCAAGCACGACTGAAGAATGTTATTTCTTTAGAAACCATGAAGTAGGCATTGGAGAAGAAGGGCACTGATCTTGCGGGGGCACAGAAAGTGGCGCGTGAGAAGACTGAATTGGCTGAGAGAAAGTTGGCTTCAGTCGGCAAGCTTGAGGATGAAAATGCCAAACTGAAGACTGTTGTCGATGAAGCGAAGAAGGAGGCTGCACAATTGGGAGGTCTCGCGAAGAAGATGTATATCATGCTTGAAGGTATATTTCTTCGTCCGAGTGAATTCAGAAACTTCCACATAATGCTGCTGCTGCTGACCCATACTTACTTTCACTGTGCAGAGTTCTGCCAAAATTTTGAGCAGGAGACCGAACAGATTGAACCAGGCTTGGACCCCACAAAGTCACTCGTCAGAGACGAAGCTGTGATGAATGTGATGCGACTTGAAGCTCGTCTCAACAGTGTCTTGGGGTACATTGCTTGATTGAAGGTCGCACTGACTCGGATAGATAAGGAGCTATGGCCAGAGGACACTCTTCAGAATGACCTCGAGTCACTGATGACTCGCCTCACTGATATCCCTAGTCGAGTGCAAGCTTGGAAGAAGTCGGCTGCTCGTTGCGGAGCTGATGTGGCCTTATCACTCGTTCGTGTCCACTGCAAGTAGGCTAGGGAGGACAAGCTGAAGGCTCTCGAGGTGGCTAACACGAAAAAGCTCCAGTTTGAAGACTTTATGGAGACTTTTATTGACGCAGCCACTCGGATCGCTGACGACATTGACTTCGACACCTTCGTTGAGCCAGCGAGTCCTCCTCCCGCCGAGTGAAAAAACTTTAATGATCCGAATTTATTCGCCTCGGGATGCCGAGTGATCTTGTAACCATTACACTTTCTCGGGCCTGATGCCTGAGTACTTTTGCTCATGGTTCTGAAACTTGACGGTCTTGCCCGAACTTGGTGGGTTTATCCGAATATTACTTTTCCTGCTTCCAGGATGTTTTGCGTGATTGGATTTTTTCACTTAGGCGAAGCTGGTTCGCGGCTAAGCTTCCGAGTGGGAGGGTTGCTCTTCACTCGGAGTAATTTTTAACTTAGGCGAGTACTGGGTCGCAGCTAAGTCCCCGAGTGGGAGGATCGCTCTCCACTCGGAGTAATTTATAACTTAGGCGAGTACTGGGTCGCACCTAAGTCCCCGAGTGGGAGGATTGCTCTCACTCGGAGTAGGTTTTTAACTTAGGCGAGTACGGAGTCGCAGCAAAGCCCCCGAGTGGGAGGATTGCTCTCCACTTGGAGCAAGTTTTTAACTTAGGCGAGTACGGAGTCGCAGCTAAGCCCCCGAGTGGGAGGATTGCTCTCCACTCGGAGCAGTTTTTAACTTAGGCGAGTACGGGGTCGCAGCTAAGCCCCCGAGTGGGAGGATTGCTCTCCACTCGGAGTAGGTTTTTAACTTAGGCGAGTACGGAGTCGCAGTTAAGCCCCCGAGTGGGAGGATTGCTCTCCACTCGGAGCAGTTTTTAACTTAGGCGAGTACGGGGTCGCAGCTAAGCCCCCGAGTGGGAGTATTGCTCTCCACTCGGAGTAGTTTTTTTAACTTAGGCGAAACTGATTCGCAGCTAAGCCCCCGAGTGAGAGGATTGCTCTCACTCGGAGTAGGTTTTTAACTTAGGCGAGTACGGAGTCGCAGCTAAGCCCCCGAGTGGGAGGATTGCTCTCCACTCAGAGCAGTTTTTAACTTAGGCGAAACTGATTCGCAGCTAAGCCCCCGAGTGAGAGGATTGCTCTCACTCAGAGTAGGTTTTTAACTTAGACGAGTACGGGGTCGCAGCTAAGCCCCCGAGTGAGAGGATTGCTCTCACTCGGAGTAGGTTTTTAACTTAGGCGAGTACGGGGTCGCAGCTAAGCCCCTGAGTGAGAGGATTGCTCTCCACTCAGAGCCATTTTTAACTTAGGCGAGTACGAGGTCGCAGCTAAGCCTCCGAGTGGGAGGATTGCTCTCCACTCGGAGTAGTTTTTAACTTAGGCGAGTACGGGGTTGCAGCTAAGCCCCCGAGTGAGAGAATTGCTCTCACTCGGAGCAATTTTTAACTTAGGCGAGTACGGAGTCGCAGCTAAGCCTCCGAGTGGGAGGATTGCTCTCCACTCGGAGTAGTTTTTAACTTAGGCGAGTACGGGGTCGCAGCTAAGCCCCCGAGTGAGAGGATTGCTCTCACTTGGAGTAGGTTTTTCACTTAGGCAAAACTGATTCACGGCTAAGCCCCCGAGTGAGAGGGATGCTCTCACTCGGAGCGGATTTTTAACTTAGGCGAAACTGATTCGCAGCTAAGCCCCCGAGTGAGAGGATTGCTCTCACTCGGAGCGAATTTTTAACTTAGGCGAAAACGGATTCCGCAGCTAAGTTACCCACTGGGGGATTTGAACACATGTTTACGCGAGAACAATCATTATGAGACTGCAGGAATCATGTCTTGATAAACAATCTAGGAAAAAGTACTCTTATTACACCCTGACAGTCCGACTGTCAAGTATAAAAGCGACGAAGAAGATCTGCGTTCCAGGCGCGTGGCTCATCTTTCTTCTGAGCTAGGTGTAAAGGTGATATGCCCCATTGTGAAGCACTTTGGTGATGACAAAAGGGCCTTCCCATGCAGGTGCGAGCTTATGAGGCCGTTGCTGATCCACTCGGAGCACAAGGTCTCCTTCTTCAAATACTCGACCCTTGACGTTTCTGGCGTGGAATCGACAAAGGTCTTGCTGATAAATGGTCGACCGGATCAAAGCCATCTCTTGCTCTTCCTCCAGAAGATCTACAGCATCTTGACGCGCTTGCTCTGCTTCAGCTTCTGAGAAAAGTTCCACTCGGGGTGCATTGTGAAGCAAGTCACTAGGAAGCACGACTTCAGCCCCGTCCACCATGAAGAAAGGGGTTCGGTTAGTGGATCGGTTGGGAGTTGTCCTCAATCCCCACAAAATAGACGGCAACTCAGTTACCCAAGCCTTAGCTGCGTGCTTAAGGTCACGCATGAGTCGAGGTTTCAAACCTTGGAGGATCAGACCATTTGCTCTTTCAGCTTGACCATTCGACTGCGGGTGCGCAACGGATGCGTAATCCACCCGAGTGCCTTGAGAAGCGCAGAATGCTCTGAACTCTTCCGAGTCGAAATTTGAGCCATTGGCTGTGATGATGCTGTGTGGAACTCCATATCGGAAAATCAGCTCTCTTATGAAACTGATGGCTGTGCTTGAATCTAAGTTCTTGATTGGTTTGGCTTCAATCCACTTGGTGAACTTGTCGACTGCCACAAGCAGAAGAGTGAAACCACTTCTGCCGGTCCTTAGCGGCCCAATCATGTCCAATCCCCACACAGCGAATGGCCAGACGAGTGGAATAGTCTTTATGTTGGGGAACGTGCAATTTCAAAAATTTCCTACGTTCACGCAAGATCTATCTAGGAGATGCATAGCAACGAGAGGGGAGAGTATGTCCACGTACCCTCGTAGACCGAAAGCAAAAGCGTTTAGTAACGCGGTTGATGTAGTCGAACGTCTTCGCGATCCAACCGATCCAAGTACCGAACGTATGGCACCTCCACGTTCAGCACACGTTCAGCTCGATGACGTCCCTCGAGCTCTTGATCCAGTTGAGGACGAGGGAGAGTTCCGTCAGCATGACGGCGTGGTGACGGTGATGATGAAGTTACCGGCGCAGGGCTTCGCCTAAGCACTACGACGATATGACCGAGGTGTGTAACTGTGGAGGGGGGCACCGCACACGGCTAAGACAAATCTTGGTGTGTCCTAGGGTGCCCACCTGCCCCCGTATATAAAGGAGGGAGGGGGAGGCCGGCCGGCCCTTGCTAGGCACGCCGGGAGAGGGGAGTCCTACTAGGACTCCAAGTCCTAGTAGGATTCCACCTAAAGGAGAGGGGAAAAGAGGGGGGCTGCGCCCCAACCCCTTGTCCAATTCGGACTGGGCTTGGGGGGGGGGGGGGGGGCGCCACCTCCTAGCTGCTGCCTCCTATTTCCCGTATGGCCCAATAAGGCCCATTACTTCTCCCGGTGAATTCCCGTAACTCCCCGGTACTCCGAAAAATACCCGAATCACTCGGAACCTTTCCGATGTCCGAATATATCCTTCCAATATATGAATCTTTACCTCTCGACCATTTCGAGACTCCTCGTCATGTCCGTGATCTCATCCGGGACTCCGAACAAACTTCGGTCATCAAATCACATAACTCATAATACAAATCGTCATTGAACGTTAAGCGTGCGGACCCTACGGGTTCGAGAACTATGTAGACATGACCGAGACACTTCTCCGTTCAATAACCAATAGCGGAACCTGGATGCTCATATTGGCTCCTACATATTCTACGAAGATCTTTATCGGTCAAATCACATAACAACATACGTTATTCCCTTTGTCATCGGTATGTTACTTGCCCGAGATTCGATCGTCGGTATCATCATACCTAGTTCAATCTCGTTACCGGCAAGCCTCTTTACTCGTTCCGTAGTGCATCATCCCGTAACTAACTCATTAGTCACATTGCTTGCAAGGCTTCATATGATGTGCATTACCGAGAGGGCCCAGAGATACCTCTTCGATACTCGGAGTGACAAATCCTAATCTCGATCTATGCCAACCCAACAAACACCTTCGGAGACACCTGTAGAGCATCTTTATAATCACCCAGTTACGTTGGGACGTTTGATAGCACAAAAAGTGTTCCTCCGGTATTCGGGAGTTGCATAATCTCATAGTCAGAGGAATATGTATAAGTCATGAAGAAAGCTATAGCAATAAACTTAACGATCATTATGCTAAGCTAACGGATGGGTCTTGTCCATCACATCATTCTCCTAATGATGTGATCTCGTTCATCAAATGACAACACATGTCTATGGTCAGGAAACTTAACCATCTTTGATTAACGAGCTAGTCAAGTAGAGGCATACTAGGGACACTTTGTTTTGTCTATGTATTCACACATGTATTAAGTTTCCGGTTAATACAATTCTAGCATGAATAATAAACATTTATCATGATATAAGGAAATATAAATAACAACTTTATTATTGCCTCTAGGGCATATTTCCTTCAGTCTCCCACTTGCACTAGAGTCAATAATCTAGTTCACATCGCCATGTGATTTAACACCAATAGTTCAGATCACCATGTGACCAACACCCAAAGGGTTTACTAGAGTCAATAATCTAGTTCACATCGCTATGTGATTAGCACCCAAAGAGTACTAAGGTGTGATCATGTTTTGCTTGTGAGAGAGGTTTAGTCAACGGGTCTGCCATACTCAGATCCGTATGTATTTTGCAAATTTCTATGTCTACAATACTCTGCATGGAGCTACTTTTAGCTAATTGCTCCCACGTCCAATATGTATCTAGATTGAGACTTAGAGTCATCTAGATCAGTGTCAAAGCTTGCATCGACGTAACTCTTTACGACGAACTCTTCATCACCTCCATAACCGAGAAACATTTCCTTAGTCCTCTAAGGATAGTTTTGACCGCTGTCTAGTGATCTACTTCTTGATCACTATTGGTACCTCCCTGCCAGACTTATGGCAAGGTACACAATAGGTTTGGTACACAGCATGGCATACTTTATAGAACCTATGGCTGAGGCATAGGGAATGACTTTCATTCTCTCTCTATCTTCTGTCGTGGTCATGCTTTGAGTCTTACTCAACTTTATACCTTGCAACACATGCAAGCACCCTTTCTTTGACTGATCCATTTTGAACTTCTTCAAAACTTTATCAAGGTATGTGCTTTGTGAAAGTCCTATTAAGCATCTTGATCTATCCCTATAGATCTTGATGCTCAATACTTTAAGCAGCTTCACTGAGGTCTTTTTATTGAATTTTTTATATTCAAGTATCCTTTTATGCTCTCCAGAAATTCTATATCATTTCCAATCAGCAGTATGTCATCCACATATAATATCAGAAATGCTACAGAGCTCCCACTCACTTTCTTGTAAATGCAGGCTTCACCGTAAGTCTGTATAAAATCATATGCTTTGATCACCTTATCAAAGCATATATTCCAACTCCGAGATGCTTGCACCAGTCCATAGATGGATCGCTGGAGCTTGTACACTTTGTTAGCACCTTTAGGATCGACAAAACCTTCTAGTTGCATCATTTACAATTCTTCTTTAAGAAATCCATTAAGGAGTGCAGTTTTGACATCCATTTGCCAGATTTCATAAAATGTGGCAATTGCTAACATGATTCGGATAGACTTAAGCATCGCTACGAGTGAGAAAATCTCATTGTAGTCAACACCTTGAACTTGTCAAAAACCTTTTGTGACAAGTCGAGCTTTGTAGATAGTAACACTACCATCAGCGTCCGTCTTCCTCTTGAAGATCCATTTATTCTTAATGGCTTGCCGATCATCGGGCAAGTCCACCAAAGTCCACACTTTGTTCTCATACATGGAACCCATCTCAGATTTCATGGCCTCAAGCCATTTCGCGGAATCTGGGCTCATCATCGCTTCCTCATAGTTCGTAGGTTCCTCATGGTCTAGTAACATGACTTCCAGAACAGGATTTCCGTACCACTCTGGTGTGGAACGTACTCTGGCTGACCTACGAGGTTCGGTAGTAACTTGATCTGAAGTTTCATGATCATCATCATTAGCTTCCTCACTAATTGGTGTAGGCATCACGGGAACTGTTTTCTGTGATGAGCTATTCTCCAATTCGAGAGAAGGTACAATTACTTCATCAAGTTCTACTTTCCTCCCACTCACTTCTTTCGAGAGAAACTCCTTCTCTAGAAAGGATCCATTCTTAGCAACAAAGATCTTGCCTTTGGATCTGTGATAGAAGGTGTACCCAACAGTTTCTTTTGGGTATCCTATGAAGACGCACTTCTTCGATTTGGGTTCAAGCTTATCTGGCTGAAGCCTTTTGACATAAGCATCGCATCCCCAAACTTTAAGAAACGACAGCTTAGGTTTCTTGCCAAACCACAGTTCATACAGTGTCGTCTCAACGGATTTAGACGGTGCCCAATTTAACGTGAATGCAGCTGTCTCTAATGCATAACCCCCAAAACGATAGTGGTAAATCGATAAGAGACATCATAGATCGCACCATATCTAATAAAGTACGGTTACGACATTCGGACACACCATTACGCTGTGGTGTTCCAGGTGGCATGAGTTGTGAAACTATTCCACATTGTTTTAAATGAAGGCCAAACTCGTAACTCAAATATTTGCCTCCGCGATCAGATCGTAGAAACTTTATTTTCTTGTTATGATGATTCTCCACTTCACTCTGAAATTCTTTGAACTTTTCAAATGTTTCAGACTTGTGTTTCATTACGTAGATATACCCATATCTGCTCAAATCATCTGTGAAGGTCAGAAAATAACGATACCCGCCGCGAGCTTCAACACTCATCGGACTGCATACATCGGTATGTATTATTTCCAGTAAGTCATTTGCTCGCTCCATTGTTCCGGAGAACGGAGTCTTAGTCATCTTGCCCATGAGGCATGGTTCGCAAGCATCAAATGATTCATAATCAAGTGATTCCAAAAAGTGCATCCGAATGGAGTTTCTTCATGCGCTTTACACCAATATGACCTAAACGGCAGTGCCACAAAATATGTTGCATTATCATTATCAACTTTGCATCTTTTGGCATCAATATTATGAATATGTGTATCACTACGATCGAGATTCAATAAACCATTCACATTGGGTGTATAGCCATAGAAGGTTTTATTCATGTAAAGAGAACAACAATTATTCTCTGACTTAAATGAATAACCGTATTGCAATAAACATGATCAAATCATATTTATGCTCAACGCAAACACCAAATAACATTTATTTAGGTTCAACACTAATCCCGAAAGTAGAGGGAGTGTGCGATGGTGATCTTATCAACCTTGGAATCACTTCCAACACACATTGTCACTTCGTCTTTAACTAGTCTCTGTTCATTTTCTAACTCCTGTTTTGAGTTACTAATGTTAGCAACTGAACCGGTATCAAATACCCAGGGGCTACTATGAACACTAGTAAAATACACATCGATAACATGTATATCAAATATACCTTTGTTCACTTTGCCATCCTTCTTATCCGCCAAGTATTTGGGGCAGTTCCGCTTCCAGTGACCAGTCCCTTTGCAGTAGAAGCACTCAGTTTCAGGCTTTGGTCCAGACTTGGGCTTCTTCCCGGGAGTAGCAACTTGTTTGCCGTTCTTCTTGAAGTTCCCTTTCTTTCCTATGCCCTTTTTCTTGAAACTAGTGTTCTTGTTAACCATCAACACTTTGATGTTCTTTCTTGATTTCTACCATCGCCGATTTCAGCATCACGAAAAGCTCAGGAATCGTTTTCGTCATCCCTTGCATATTATAGTTCATCACGAAGTTCTAGTAGCTTGGTGATAGTGACTAGAGAATTCTGTCAATCACTATCTTATCTGGAAGATTAACTCCCACTTGATTCAAGAGATTGTAGTACCCAGACATTCTGAGCACATGCTCACTAGCTGAGCTATTCTCCTCCATCTTGTAGGCAAAGTACTTGTCAGAGGTCTCATACCTCTCGACACGGGCATGAGTCTGAAATACTAATTTCAACTCTTGGAACATCTCATATGCTCCATGGCGTTCAAAACATTTTTGAAGTCCCGGTTTTAAGCCGTAAAGCATGGTGCACTAAAGTATCAAGTAGTCATCATATCGAGCTTGCCAAACGTTCATAACGTCTACATCTGCTCCTGCAATAGGTCTGTCACCTAGCGGTGCATTAAGGACATAATTCTTCTGTGCAGCAATGAGGATAATCCTTAGATCATGGACCCAGTCCGCATCATTGCTACTAACATCTTTCAACTTAGTTTTCTCTAGGAACATATCAAACATAAAACAGGGGAGCTATACGCGAACTATTGATCTACAACATAGATTGCAAATACTATTAGGACTAAGTTCATGATAAATTAAGTTCAATTAATCATATTACTTAAGAACTCCAACTTAGATAGACATCCCTCGAGTCATCTAAATGATCACGTGATCCAAATCAACTAAACCATGTCCGATCATCACGTGCGATGGAGTAGTTTTCAATGGTGAACATCTCTATGTTGATCATATCTACTATATGATTCACATTCAACCTTTCGGTCTCCAGTGTTCCGAGGCCATGTCTGTACATGCTAGGCTCGTCAAGTTTAACCCGAGTATTCCGCGTGTGCAAAACTGTCTTGCACCCATTGTATTTGAACGTAGAGCTTATCACACCCGATCATCACGTGGTGTCTCGGCACGACGAACTGTCGCAACGGTGCATACTTAGGGAGAACACTTATATCTTGAAATTTTAGTGAGGGATCATCTTATAATGCTACTGCCGTTCTAAGCAAAATAAGATGCATAAAGGATAAACATCACATGCAATCATAATATGTGACATGATATGGCCATCATCATCTTGTGCCTTTGATCTCCATCTCCAAAGCACCGTCATGATCTCCATCGTCACCGGCTTGACACCTTGATCTCCATCGTAGCGTCGTTGTCGTCTCGCCAACTATTGCTTCTACTACTATCGCTACCGCATAGTGATAAAGTAAAACAATTACATGGTGTTTGCATTGCATACAATAAAGCGACAACCATAAGGCTCCTGCCAGTTGCCGATAACTTTTAAAAAACATGATCATCTCATACAATAACGTGTATCACATCATGTCTTGACCATATCACATCACAACATGCCCTGCAAAAACAAGTTAGACGTCCTCTGCTTTGTTGTTGCAAGTTTTACGTGACTGCTACGGGCTTATAGTAAGAACCGTTCTTACCTACGCATCAAAACCACAACAATTTTTCGTCAAGTGTGCTGTTTTAACCTTCAACAAGGACCGGCCGTAGTCAAACTCGATTCAACTAAAGTTGGAGAAACAGACACCCGCCAGCCACCTGTGTGCAAAGCACGTCGGTAGAACCAGTCTCATGAACGCGGTCATGTAATGTCAGTCCGGGCCGCTTCATCCAACAATACCGCCGAATCAAAGTAAGACGTTGGTGGTAAGCAGTATGACTATTATCGCCCACAACTCTTTGTGTTCTACTCGTGCATACTCTACGCATAGACCTGGCTCTGATGCCACTGTTGGGGAATGTGCAATTTAAAAAATTTCCTACGTTCACGCAAGATCTATCTAGGAGATGCATAGCAACGAGAAGGGAGAGTATGTCCACGTACCCTCATAGACCGAAAGCGGAAGCGTTTAGTAACGCGGTTGATGTAGTCGAACGTCTTCGCGATCCAACCGATCCAAGTACCGAACGTACGGCACCTCCGCGTTCAGCACACATTCAGCTCGATGACGTCCCTTGAGCTCTTGATCCAGTTGAGGACGAGGGATAGTTCCGTCAACACGACGGCGTGGTGACGGTGATGATGAAGTTACCTGCGCAGGGCTTCGCCTAAGCACTATGACGATATGACCGACGTGTCTAACTGTGGAGGGGGGCACCGCACATGGCTAAGACAAATCTTGGTGTGTCCTAGGGTGCCCCTCTGCCCCCGTATATAAAGGAGGGAGGGGGAGGCCGGCCGGCCCTTTCTAGGCACGCCGGGAGAGGGGAGTCCTACTAGGACTCCAAGTCCTAGTAGGATTCCACCTAAAGGAGAGGGGAAAAGAGGGGGGCTGCGCCCCCAACCCCTTGTCCAATTCGGACTGGGCTTCGGGGGGGGGGGGGGGGGGCGCCACCTCCTGGCTGCTGCCTCCTATTTCCCGTATGGCCCAATAAGGCCCATTACTTCTCCCGGTGAATTCCCGTAACTCCCCGGTACTCCGAAAAATACCCGAATCACTCGGAACCTTTCCGATGTCCGAATATAGCCTTCCAATATATGAATCTTTACCTCTCGACCATTTCGAGACTCCTCATCATGTTCGTGATCTTATCCGGGACTCAGAACAAACTTCGGTCATCAAATCACATAACTCATAATACAAATCGTCATCGAACGTTAAGCATGCGGACCCTACGGGTTCGAGAACTGTGTAGACAAGACCGAGACACTTCTCCGGTCAATAACCAATAGCGGAACCTGGATGCTCATATTGGCTCCTACATATTCTACGAAGATCTTTATCGGTCAAACCGTATAACAACATACGTTATTCCCTTTGTCATCGGTATGTTACTTGCCCGAGATTCGATCATCGGTATCATCATACCTAGTTCAATCTCGTTACCGGCAAGTCTCTTTACTCGTTCCGTAGTGCATCATCCCGTAACTAACTCATTAGTCACATTGCTTGCAAGGCTTCATATGATGTGCATTACCGAGAGGGCCCAGAGATACCTCTCCGATACTCGGAGTGACAAATCCTAATCTCGATCTATGCCAACCCAACAAACACCTTCGGAGACACCTGTAGAGCATCTTTATAATCACCCAGTTATGTTGTGACGTTTGATAGCACACAAAGTGTTCCTCCGGTATTCGGGAGTTGCATAATCTCATAGTCAGGGGAATATTTATAAGTCATGAAGAATGCTATAGCAATAAACTTAACGATCATTATGCTAAGCTAATAGATGGGTCTTGTCCATTACATCATTCTCCTAATGATGTGATCCCGTTCATCAAATGACAACACATGTCTATGGTCAGGAAACTTAACCATCTTTGATTAACGAGCTAGTCAAGTAGAGGCATACTAGGGACACTTTGTTTTGTCTATGTATTCACACATGTATTAAGTTTCCGGTTAATACAATTCTAGCATGAATAATAAACATTTATCATGATATAAGGAAATATAAATAACAACTTTATTATTGCCTCTAGGGCATATTTCCTTCACTTTAAAGCAGATGCGGGCTTGTGAGACATGTTCGAGTAAAACTGGCAACCTTCACACTTCTCAACGATCTCTTTCGCAACTTCATTGGCCCGTGGCCAGTAAAATCCTGCTCGGTATGCTTTGGCCATGATGGTCCGAGAGGACGCATTGTGACCACAGGTCCCCGAGTGGATCTCATCCAATATCAGTCGACCCTCTTCTAGAGAGATACATCGCTGAGCCACGCCAGTAACGCTTTCTCTGTAGAGCTGTCCGCCAATCACTGTGAAGGCCTTGGACCTGCGAACGATCTAACGTGCTTCAACTTCATCCTCTGGAAGCTCCTGCCTGAGCAGATATGCAATATACGACACTGTCCAGTCGGGGGTGATTACCAGCATCTCCATAACCAGATCGATAACTGCTGGCACCTCAACTTCAGTCGGATTGGTAGCACTTATTGGCTGGGGAGGTTCTTCAGTAAAAGGATCTTCCTGCACTGACGGGGAATGGAGATGCTCAAGGAACACATTGCTGGGGATAGGCTTCCGAGTGGAACCTATTTTTGCCAAGTCATCCGCAGCTTGATTCTTGATTCGGGGAATGTGGTGGAGCTCCAACCCTTCAAACTTCTTTTCCAACTTCCTCACTGCATTGCAGTACCCGATCATGGCAGGGTTCCTGACATCCCACTCCTTCATCACCTGATTGACCACCAAATCTGAGTCACCGTAGACCATCAGGCGACGGACGCCAAGTAAGATGGCTATACGCAACCCGTAGAGGAGCGCTTCGTACTCAGCTTCATTATTGGAGGAATCGAAGTGAATCTGGAGGACATAACTGAGTTTATCACCTCTTGGGGATACCAGGACTACTCCGGGACCAGAACCATTTAACTTCTTGGATCCATCAAAGAACATGGTCCAGTGCTCCGAGTGAACTTGAGTCGGCTGCTGTTGCTCAATCCACTCGGCCAAGAAATCTGCGATTGCTTGAGACTTGATCGCCTTTTTTGCTTCGAACTTGATGTCCAGAGGAAGAAGTTCAATTGCCCACTTAGCCACTCGACCGGTTGCATCTCGATTGTTCAAAATTTCAGACAATGGAGCATCGCTGACGACTGAAACCGAGTGGTCTTGGAAATAATGTGCAACTTTCTTCGCAGTCAATTAAATTCCATAGACAAGCTTCTGGTAATGCGGATACCTTTGCTTGGATGGAGTCAAGACTTCAGAAATGTAATATACTGGGCGTTGAACTTTATAGGCCTTGCCTTCTTCTTCTCGCTCTACCGTGACCACTGTGCTGACAACTTGACCAGTGGCTGCAATATATAACAGTAGAGGCTCTTTGCTGATTGGGGCAGCAAGCACCGACTGGGTGGAAAGCAGGGCTTTGAGTTCTGCAAACGCTGCTTCAGCTTCAGGAGTCCACTCGAATGTATCAGACTTTTTCATCAGTCGGTAAAGAGGCAATGTCTTTTCACCGAGGCGAGAAATGAATCGACTTAACGCAGCAAGGCAACCTGTAAGCTTCTGAACATCATGCACACGCACAAGGCGTTTCATTCGGAGAATTGCACTAATCTTTTGGGATTTGCATCTATTCCTCGTTCAGAAACGAGAAAACCAAGCAACTTTCCTCCGGGAACTCCGAATGTGCACTTGGACGGATTCAACTTGATGTCATATCTTCTCAGATTGGCAAATGTTTCAGCGAGGTCAGCCAGCAGGTCGGAACTCTTGCGTGACTTAACCACGATATCGTCCATATATGCCTCCACATTTCGACTGATCTGAGTGAGCAGACACTTCTGGATCATGCGCATGAATGTGGCACCGGCATTTTTTAGACCGAAAGGCATAGTGATATAGCAAAAACACCCGAATGGGGTGATGAAGGCCGTTTTTATTTCATTTGGCCCATACAGTCGGATCTGATGGTATCCGGAATATGCATCAAGAAAAGACAAACGCTCACATTCCGCAGTCGAGTCGACTATCTGATCAATGCGAGGGAGCGGAAAATGATCTTTCGTGCAGGCCCTATTGATATGCTTGAAGTCAATGCACATGCTGAGTGATTTATCCTTCTTAGGTACCATGATGACGTTGGCGAGCCACTCGGAGTGGTATATCTCGCGTATGAACTCAGCTGCTAAGAGCCGAGCCACTTCCTCGCCAATCGCCTTCCTTTTCTCCGCGGCCGATGGAGGTGCTCCTTGACAAGTTTGGCTTTGGAGTCGACACGCAGACGGTGCTCAGCCAGTCCCCTGGGTACACCTGGCATGTCTGATGGTTTCCATGCGAAGATGTCCCAGTTCTCACGGAGGAACTGGATGAGCGCGGCTTCCTATTTGCTGTCGAGTGTTGTTGAAATGTGGGTCGGGGCAGCTGTGGGATCTTCCGGGTGAATGTGAACTAGCTTCGTCTTGCCAGTCGACTGAAATGCTGAGTCAGAAGCGGCTTTCTTGGACCGGAGCAAATCACTCAGGTCAGCATTCTTCTTGTACTCTTCCAGCTCCACCACCGCCATTTGCTCATCAGCTATCTTGGAACCCTTCTGGAGGCATTCCTCCGCTCCCTGTCTATTCCCAGTGACCGTGATCACACCTTTGGGTCCGGGCATCTTCAGTTTGAGATATACGTAACATGGCCGAGCCATGAAGCGAGCATACACCGGCCTACCCAGAATGGCATGATAGGCACTGTGAAAATCGACCACTTCAAACGTCAGCTTCTCTTTGCGGAAATTCTTGGAATCACCAAAAACCACATCAAGAGCAATTTGTCTGAGTGACTTTGCCTTCTTCCCTGGGATGACTCCGTGGAACTGCATATTGCTTTCGCTGAGTCGGGACATTGGAATGGCCATCCCCTGGAGGGTCTCAGCATATAAATTGTTCAGACCACTGCCTCCATCCATGAGAACTTTAGTCAGTCGGGTGCCCCCAACGACTGGGTCGACCACCAAAGCTTGCCGCCCGGGGGTAGCAACATGAGCAGGGTGGTCGAATGTAATGGGTGTCTTTGACCACTTCAGGTACGTCATAGTTGCCGGAGCAACCATGTTCACCTCTCTGTTTATGACTTTCAGTCAGCTTTTGCTCTCAACATCAGCAAAAATCACCAAGGTAGCATTGACCTTCGGGTAACCATCATCCTTTTCCTCGTCTTCGTCCTTATCAGAGTCCTTCTCACTGGGCTGACCCTCTCAGAACTGCTGAATCAGGAGTCTGCACTGTCGAGTGGTATGCTTGGGCAGAATCAGGTTACCCTCCTCATCCTTCTTCGTGTGGATGTGACACAGCAAATCCAGGACATCCTGGCTAGACTGATCCTTCAATTTCTTGGGCACCCACTGCCCCTTGGGCTTTCCTTTAAACTTTCCTTGTGTATTCACCACTGCCACTTCAGCCTGCCCGGAGGTTTCGACCTTGCATTTCTGTTTCAGACTGGGGTTTCCACCCCCGGCATTGGGGTTGACTGTTTTCCCCTTGCCATTCCGGAGTCAGTCTTCTTCTTCACCATTCGCATATCGAGTGGCTATCTCCATCATCTGATTCAGAGTCATGGGTCCGGAGCGGCCAAATTTCAGTGTGAGCTCTCTGTACCAAACGCCTTCCTTAAAAGCGCAGACCGCTTGGTGCTCTGAAACATTTTGCACCAGATGGTGAAGTGTAGTCCACCGCTGGATGTAATCTCTCAAGGTTTCATTCAGTTTTTGGACACAATGCTGCAATTCAGGCAGCCCAGCGGGACGCTTGCAAGTGCCCTCAAATGTCTTGATAAACACTCGGGCCAAATCTTCCCAACAGTATATGCTAGCAGGGGCTAACTGATTCAACCAGGCTTTGGCCGAGCCCTCGAGCATCAAGGGCAGGTGCTTCATGGCCACTTCGTCATTGCCTCCACCAATCTGCACTGCCACTCGGTAATCTTCCAACCATGTGTCTGGCTTTGACTCGCCAGTAAACTTGCTTACTCCAGCAGCTAATCTGAAGTTGGGAGGAATCTCAGTAGCTCGTATGGCTCTGCTGAAACACTCGGGCCCAGAGAGGAATGCTCTGCTTCCACTCGGGCGATCTCTGTCCAGACCTTCTCTGTTAGCTCTGCCTCTGTCGACCAGGCCCTGAACGAGGTCTGACCTTGCATCAAAGCCAGGCTCTCGGGGGTCGACTGGAATCCTCCGCTCATCGCCGAACGGGTGCCTGTCATCATACCGCCGGGACGCGTATGAACCACCCCTCGGAGGGGGCGTAGGCGCTCGACGGCGGTCATCACGGTGGTAGCGAGGCTCAAACTACCCGTGGTCCCGACCCAGGTACCGATCCTGGCGGAAACCACGATCTTCACGCCGCGGAGGTGATCTTGGGCTGTGTGCCGACTGAACCGTGTCCGCCATAACAGACCTGCTATGAATTCTGTTGCGCGGCTGAGAAACAGCCGAGTTCTGTTCCCCGGCCGCCTTGAGCAGTGCTCGAATTTGCTGCAACCCTCTACCAGCCTCGGAACGGGATGGCTGGATCGAATCTGCAATACGCGCAGCGGCTGCAACATTTTGGATCGGGGTACGATATACCTGACACTCGTCCTGACGTCCAGTCGGGAACAGTTGCCGCTGCCGTCGACTGGAACTTGGAATGTTTCTGCGAGCGCGGTCGTCGAGTGCTTGCTGAAGATTGTCCAGGCGCGCATGCTCAGCCAGAGTGGCTACGCGCGCAGCCTCCAAAGCCTGAGCTTCGTAGGTCTCCCCAACGATGGGGTTCTGGAGGGCCTGATCATTCCGGCGCCGCAACTCTTCCCTCTGTTCCGCAGTGAGGGCTTGAGGGTAGTACTCGCTGTCTTCGTGTGCTGACCCGCCGCTACCACCGCAGACACGGGGAAATCCTGGCGGGCTGCGCTGGGGGCCAACCATGAGGACTTCCGCCGCGGGGTCGTTGCTTTCGCACTCGGAGAGAGTATCCGAGTGGCCAGTCGACAGATCGAACAAGCCATACAGGGACTCATCGGGCTCAATCGCCGCGATTTGGTGCGTGGCCGACTGACGGGCCACTGCGTGCTTCACCCACCGCTGGAGCCGCGAGCGACCGGATCGCTTGTGGTGACGGGTCGCGGGGAGCGAAGACGCCGCGGGAGTCGACCCATAATGAATCGACGGCTGCCGCTGGAGAACGCCGCAGGCACTCGCGCGAAAATGAGCCGCGCCGTGAACGGGGAGCGCCTCGACATCGAGGGGAGCCTCCTGGAGCCAGGCCGAATCGTCGGCAATGAAGGAGAGCGCGCCGAGACGGATCTCACGGCCCAGAGACAATCCACCACCGGAAACCATGTTGACGAAGATCGAAGATTGCAACCTCACCGGAAGTCGCTTAGACGCTGCCCCACGGTGGGCGCCAACTGTCGTGGGAACGAGTCTGACAGTAGAGGTCGGGGGTACGTAGGAGAGGGCAGAGTCCTAGCTACAGTGAGGTTGTACGCACAGTTTTACGAGTTTGGGCCCCTGTCGAAGGAGGTAACAACCCTACGTCTCGGTGGCGCGGAGGCCTTGTCGATTGGAGTATTGAATAGTTACAGGGGGTGCGAACCCTTGTGCAGGAGGGGAGGGTGGCTTATATAGAGTACGTGTAACACCCCCTGTCATTAGCTACAGTAATCACTTTTGATAATGACATGTCAGCAAGCTTAATAGTGCATAATCATCATTAGCATCATATTGCATTTCAACTCCTAACTCAAATTCAAATTTAAATGAAAGTGAAATATAAAAGTTGTGCAACATAGAAACTAAAATGTTCAGTAAATAATAAATATTGCAGAGACTATTCTAAAATTGAAACCAACAATTAATAATATAATTAGGTGGCTCAAACATTATCAAAACAGTAAGGATTAATGCATTTTAATTATTATAAAAATTGTGTGAACTCAAATTGTCTCCAAACTAGTTTTTTGGTAGTGGTAGGTAATGCCTAGTATTTGTTGGAGCAATTCCTATGTTTTACAAAATTCAATATGTGGCCTAACAATTTGCTAAACTGAGAAAAGAAAATAAATAAAAGAAAAAGGTAAAAGAAGACAAAACAGAAAAGAAAAAGAAAAAGAGAAACACCCCCCCGGCCCAACTGGGCCCCAGCCCAGCTGGCCCGACCAGCCCACCCCACTCCCTTATCCCCTGGGCATCGAACCCTAGCCACCGACACCCCCCACCCCTCGCTCACTCCCCCCCACCCGATCCAGAACCGGATCGGGCCCGAGCCCCGCGCGCTCGCCTCGACCGCGCCCCCGATGCGCCCGACGCCGCGCCCGTCGCCGCCGTCGCCTCTCAGCCACCACGCCGCCCAGCCGTCGCCGACCACCGTCGCCGCTCGCCTCCTCGCGCCCACTGCCCAGACCCTACTTCCTACGGCGAGGCCCGGCCCCGGCCTCTCCCCTCCCTCGCCTCGCTCGCCACCGCCCCGCCGCGCTCACCGCGGCCCCGCACGCGCCGCGCGGCTCGCCCTGCTCACGCCCATCGCCGCGCTCCGCCCCGCTGCTCGCCCCTGCCGCTGCGCGCGCACGCGCCCGCGCGCGCTGCCGCACTGCTGCCGCCGCCCGCGCGCGCTGCCGCACTGCTGCCGCCGCCCGCGCGCCCGTCGCCGCGCCCGCGCCGCGCGCCGCACGCCGCGCCCGCGTCCGTGGCCCCTGGGCCACTGACCGAAGGGGCCCAGTGCCCCTGTGCCACTGCCGCTGGGCCCAAACCCCCTTGGCCCAATGACAACGGGCCCCGCCCGAAAAACATTTAGAGAAAAAAGAAAAATAAAATAAAATAAAAATAATTAAAATTAATAATTAATTAATTAGTTATTTAATTAGGTTAATTAACTCTGATTAGATTAATCTAATTTAATTAATTAGTTAACCCTAATTAACCTAATAGTCTATGACAGGTGGGACCCACCCTGTCAGATGGCTGCTGACGTCAGCATGATGTCATGCTGATGTCATCGCAGCACTATTTCGGATAATGTTAATTTAAATATTTAAATAAATTCTATAAATTAATAAAAGCTTTAGAAAATCATATTAAATAATTCGTAACTCCGATGAAAATACTTTATACATGAAACTTGCTCAGAATTCTGATACGAACCCGAATACGCCCTCCGTATTCCCGCTAGATGCCTCTAGCTATAAGAACATTGAACTTTTAGACCGATTTCGATAAATGAATAGTGCCCAACTTTAATTAAATAAATCTAAATAAATTCCTAAATTAACTAAATCATTTAGTTAGGCAGTAGAACACCCCGGCATATCATTTAGGCATGTCATACATATTGTTTGCATTATTGCCGTGAATTTATTGTTTCTCTCCCCCTCCTTCTCTCTCTCGATAGACGTTGAGACCAACGACGCTGCACCTGGATACGACTACACTACCGACGAGCAGCCCGTTGACGACCCATCTCTCTTGCCAGAGCAACCAGGCAAGCCCCCCCCCCCTTGAGCATCCAGATATCGCCCATTCTATTCTCCTGCTTGCATTAGATTTTGCTACTGTTAATGTATGCTCCTATTCTAATGCATAGCCTGCTGTTGTAACCTGTTCATTGCTACCTTACCTGCCTATGATAAACTGTTTAGTTTAGGTTGGAATGAACCATCAGTGACCCCACCACTTTTCCCTTGTTGCCCCTGCTTGATCATCGACGACCCGATCAACGTGATCGTCGACCAGAGACCGACACCTCACTTCACACCCCCTTAGTTGTACGACTCTGCTTAGTTACTATCGAGTGCCGAGGGTGATACCTTGTAACGCACTCCCGATGAATACTCTGCAGTGTAGCTGTTCGATCGTGGTCATCGAGGGTAATTCCTCCTTCTCCACTTCCGATACGACTCTGTCGTGCAACCCCTCAGTGTGAACCTCGAGGGTGATACCTCATACGTTCACCCTGATGATTATGACCACACGGTTACTTGACCTTTGTTACAGGCGGGTCCACCCTGGTGGGTACCCGCTGGGGATCTATGATTTTCGGGTGTGCCGGAAGGGCACTCGAGTGTGACATTGTGGCGGAGCATCAGAGACTCTGATTGTCTCCGCGTGATACTAATTGAGCCTATTGGATTTGGGTGTGTGATCTGAGTGGGTTGACGTGCCCTATACGCACTACCACCATGCGGGATAATGGTTATGGGACCCTCTGCGAAGTACGTTTCTCCGAAAGCTCGTCTGACGTCACGATTCACCGTGCGGGCTGATTGTCGGGATTGGGCTGGATACTTCACTGACAAGTTCAGTGTCGCGCCTGCACCCCGGCCAGTCTCGCAACGCGCAGGGTGCCCAGGGCGATGGCCCGAGACCTCTGGGTGCATAGGTTAGTCCGGCGTGCTGACCTCTCTGCCGAGCCTAGGTAGAGCGCTGTTTCGTGTTAATCTTCCGAGGACGGGCATTACCCAGCAAGTGTGTCCGGCCAGAGTTGATCGAGCGGGTTGGGTAACAGTAGTGCACCCCTGTAGGGATTAATCTTCTATCGATAGCCGGTCCTACGGTAAAGGACGCTCAGTTTGTGTATCCCGATCTACTACTTAAACTGGATACTTGTTACTTAATTGAAGCTTCGGGATCGCTTTCTCGCTTGGGAGTCGAGGAAGGATCTTTAAGCTGTACTTCAACATGTTTGCTAAATAAAATGTTATTCTATTCTCTTCTACTGCTGCAAGATGATGGCCTTGTGAAGATGTTTGAAGATGCTAGTCTTCGATAGGACTAGGCCTTCTCTCTATTCTGGCATTTCTGCAACCCAGTCCACTTATACAACCTTTCTCCATTGATAATGTTGCATATGTAGTATAGATCCTTGCTTGCTGAGTACTTCGGATGAGTACTCACGGTTGCTTTACTTTCTTTTTTCCCCTTACCCCACCTTGATGATACATCAGACGATGGAGTCTAGGAGCCAGATGCCACCACCGGAGCTTACTACCAGGAGGGTCCAGAGGGTACTTACTAATGGATCGAGCCAGCTGACCAGGAGTAGGATCGGAGGCTCCCAGGCTGGAGGCCAACTCCTTTCGATCTAGTGTCGCTGTTTGTGCTAGCCTTCTTAAGGCAAAACTTGTCTAACTATGTCTGTACTTAGATAATATTTGTATGACTGACTTATGTATTCGGATCTTCGGATCCCTGGTCTGTAATATTGTGGACCTCTGTTTAAATTGTGTTAGAGTTGTGTTGTGATATCTTCCCGTGAGTCCCTGTGCTTGATCGTACACGTTTGCGTGTATGATTAGTGTACGATTGTGTAAGTGCATCTAGTGCCCCTTAGTGATTTTGGTGTATTGAAGACTTATAGGTTAAGGGACTAATGAGTTTGTGAGTGTACATAGGTCTATAAGTCTATGAGGAGTTTGTTACTTACGATGAAAGTTGACCCCTAAAAATGAATGTCTTCAACTGAAGACTTTGGTTTTCTTGAAGACTTTGAAAGTGAAGAAATTGGTGTGACCCTGAAGACTTGATATTCATGCGAGGATTATGAAGCGTGAAGACTTTTGTTTTCGTAGTTTCATTTTCTTCTTCTTGAGTCATAGGAAACACCGTACTGTTAAAGGGGGTCGAGGTAAAACTAAGGAAAAGTTTCCAAGTGATGCTCAACTCAAAATCCTACACCTACCCAATCCTTTCGAGTGAAGCCATTGGAAATCTCATGCAGTTCAGTCAAGTTCTTTAGTGACAGAGACGAAGTTCTCCTGTTCTCTGAGGAATTTGTTCTGACTGAGGAGTTAGGAATTCGCCAGTGCGGATTGCCTACAAGTGAGGAACATGATAGCCCTGAGGAATTTGATACTCAAATATCCGACCGTTGCTATGCTACGCGCCAGCTGTCCAAATATCCTACCCACCTAACGGTCATATCATTGAAGGGCATTTATGTCTTATCATGTCGGGCTGCTCCCTAGGCTATAAATAGCCGCCCCCTTCAACCACTAGCTGGTTGGCTGCTCCGAGAAATAGATTGACACTTGTCATTTAGAGCATCCCATCCTCCGAGGACTTTGAGCGAAAATCATCAAGTGAGGAAAAACCCAAAAACCCAAACACCTACAAACCCAAAGTGATTGAGCATCACTGAAGAGATTGTTCCTGTGTGGAACCGACGCTTGTTACCTTTGAGGACTGTGCATCCTCCAGACGGTTAGGCGTCATGGTCTAGAGCATCCAAGAGTAAATTGTGGATTGCCGAGTGACCGAGTATGTGAAGGTTTGGAAGTCACCTGAAGACTTACCACGAGTGATTGGGCGAGGTCTGTGTGACCTTAGCTCAAGGAGAATACGGTGAGGACTGTGTGTCCGGGACTGTGTGTCCTCAGGTTTAAATACCTAGCCGCTCTAACCAGACGTACAACTGTCACAGCAGTTGGAACTGGTCTACCAAATCATTGTCTTCACCGAGCTACTGGTTCTATTTCCTCAACCCTTTCTTTTCTTCGCATACTTGCTATGTATTTGATCATTACTGTTTGAAGACTTTGACTGAAGACTTTCTCAATTTCCTCAGTTCAATTTCTTCAGTCAGTTTGTCTTCAGCCTGCTTATCCTGTGTTTACGCTACTTGTACTCTGTGCTTGTTTTCATTTCATCATGATGACTATGCTACTGCTCTGTTATGTTTGCATCTGAGTACTTATTCCGCTGCTAAGTAGTTCGTCGCTTAGGAATTTCCTCACCTTGAAATTCCTCAGTGACGAATTTGTAAAAATCGCCTATTCACCCACCCTCTAGTCGATATAACACACTTTCAATTGGTATCAGAGCAAGATACTCCCTTGTTCTGTGTGATTTTGATTTAACCACCTGGAGTTTTAGTTATGTCGACTGCAGGCATGATCAAAGTCTCGGCTGGGTGTCCTACCTTCGATGGGACGGACTACCCCTACTGGAAGAACAAGATGCGCATGCATCTTGAGGCAATTGACAACGATCTCTGGTACGTTGTGGAAAATGGTGTTCCCTCTGTCACTCCTTCTGTAAACGCTGCTGATGTGAAGAGATTCAAGCAACTCGACTCTCAAGCGAAGAATATCATATGTGGCCATCTGAGCAAAGGGCAGTATGGCAGAGTGAGTGCTTTGGAGACAGCTAAGCTTATCTGGGATAGGCTGTCCAAGGTCAACGAAGGAGTCTCAACTCAACGTGACTCTCTAGTTGACGTTCTTCGCAATCTCTTCAACCGCTTCAAAAGACTCGACAATGAAAATGTTCAGCAAACCTTTGATCGCCTCACTGACATTTCAAACGAGCTTCAAGCACTGGGTGCCACTGACATCACAGACCATGAAGTGGTGAAGAAATTGCTGAGGTCACTCGATTCTTCATTCGATACACTGGCACTGATGATTCAAGAACGTGGAGACTATAAGTCACTTGATCCTGCTGATATTCTTGAGAGGCCGAACACTCATGAATTCCAACTAGCTGAGAAGAGAGATCTCTACGGACCGAGCTATGGTAGATCTCGTGCACTGAAAGCCAAGGCAGTCTCTGAATCTGAAGATGAAGATTCTGGTAGCAGCCTTGGTGATCCTGAAGAACTGAGTCAGGAGCTAGCAATGCTCGTGAGGAAATTCCAGAAGTTCTCTAGACGTGGCCGATTTGGAAAATCCTCAAGAGGTGATGACATGAAATCAGATTCCTCATCCCGTGACTACAAGAAGAGAACTTGCCACAAATGCAAGAAACCTGGTCACTACATTACTGATTGTCCTCAGTGGGAGAAGGAATCAAAGAAGAAGAAATACAAGGATGATAGTTCAGATGACTCTAAGAAGAAGAAGAAATCTTCAAAGTCCTCATCGTCAAAATCTTCAAAGTCTTCATCTCACAAGAAGAGCAGTTCCAAGAAAGCTCGGGCATTCATTGGCAAGGAAATGGACTCTGAAGCTGAATCTGAGGAACATGAGGAAGAGGAGGCATCTGAGGAGTCAGACTCTGGTGTGGTGAGCCTATCCCTCGCTACTGCTTACGTTAGCAAGTCCATCTTCAACACTGAGGAAAATGGCTTCCCCAACACTGCTGATGACGGCAACGATGACTATGCTCCCACCTATTGCTTCATGGCAAAAGGTGCCAAGGTACTCAAATATCCCTCCTCTGAATCAAGTGAGGATGAATCTGATGATAACCTCAAACCCAGCTATTCCAAACTTGCTAATATTGCTGTTAAACAACAAAAGGCTTTGGAAAAGGTTCAAAATATGCTAGACAAAAGCGATGATCTGTTAGGTGAGGAAATGGATCGAACTCAAACACTGACTGATAATTTTCAGCAACTACAGTCTAAGTTTGACACCCTTCAAGGTCGTCATGAAACTCTCTTAGCCGATCATGAGAAGCTTTCTTATGAATTTCTTCAAAGAAAGCAAGATCTTGAGAAGCTAAGGGTGAGTCATGAAGATCTTCAGAAGGAAAATGATTCTTTGCTTGCTCAACAGATCAGTTCCGCTCAGGAAGAATTTATTCCACCATGCTTGAAATGCATTGAACGTGAAACTGCTAATTCTTCACCTGAATGTTCAAATGCTTCTATTGCTGCAAATTCTTCAACTATCTCTGTGGTCACAAATTCCTCATCTGAGGATACCACTAGTATCACTGACGAAAATGCAGGGTTGAAAGAATTGTATGTGACAGGCATGTACAAAAGCCTCAAAGGGCATCAGACTCTTTGTGATGTGCTCAAAAAGCAGATCTTGAACAGGAACCCTAGGAAAGAGGGTATTGCCTTTGAGAGGAAACTCAATGCTGATGGAACCTACTGGAAACCGGAGCAGTATCCCAAAACCTCATGGGTTGCTGCGAAGGGACCTCCCGTAGATCCATCCACTTTATCTGGCTTTACTTGTGAATCCTCATATTCATCTGATGAGTCATTTGACTCCAACTATAAACTGTTCAAAAATCAGAATGGTGAGGTATTTGCTAGATATGTTGGATCTAACTGCAGGAATGGTCCCCCTATGAAGAAAATCTGGGTTCCCAAAAGGTGCCTTGAAAGTCTTCAGGTGAATGTCCTCATGACACCACCTGTGAAGAATAAGAACCCCAGATCAAATTCTTCACATGAACCAAGGTCTTCATATGGATCCAAGTCCTCTTATGGATCAAATTCCTCACATGGATCCAAGTCCTCACATGAACATCATCGTGCTAACACTTCTGTTTCGCAGGGAAAGCCTAAGGGCTATGAATATATGCATTATTCTTCAAATCATTATGTTCATAAGTCCTCGAAGAATTTCTCTGCTTATTCATATGCTTACCCTAACCCCTCTTATGTGAAACGAAGTGGTCTGGCGTCTATGCCACCTTTCTCTTATGGAGCTCGCAGAATGATGAACTCTTTGCCACCCCTCCAGATGTGGGTGGTGAAGAAAAGGAACTAATCTCTTATGCAGGGTCAGGTCTCCAGACGAACTAAATCGTCTGAAGAATTTGCTGGAGACCTGAAATGCTTGAAAGGACGCAAGCTAATCATGAAGAAATGATTTATTCATTTCTCACGTCCTCACATTGCTATATATACATATGTTGCTTTAATTGATGAAATATGTCTGATGAATTTGATGTCATATTCTTCACTCTGAAGTATATGAGTTCGTAAGATGCACCATGCTTGATGAATACAAGACACCTCGTCACTTCTGGCCTGAGGCAATTGATACTGCATGCCACATCATCAACAGGGTATATCTTCACAAATTCTTCAAGAAGACCTCATATGAACTCCTCACTGACAAGAAACCCAATGTGAGTTATTTCAAAGTCTTCGGTGCTAAATGCTGGATTAGAGATCCACATCACAATTCTAAATTTGCACCGAAAGCACATGAAGGTTTTATGCTTGGTTACGGAAAGGACTCGCACACCTACAGGGTCTTCAATGCCTATCACAACAAGGTTGTTGAAACTGTAGATGTGCGGTTCGATGAAACTATCGGCTCGCAAAGAGAGCACCTACCTCCTGTGCTAGATGAAAAGACGCCTGAGGAAACCATCAAGTTCAAAGCTACTGAGGATGTCATTCCTACCGAAGAATCTGCTAAAGAAATCATTCCAGAACATGAAGAACAGCATGCTGGCGCATCTGAAGAAAATGGCTTTGAAGAAAATGCTGAGCCAAATCAAAGTCGTCAACCTGCTCATCCCCGCGTTGCAAATGAAGTACAGATTGAGAGAATCATCAACGACATCAACGCACCAGGTCCTCTGACTCGCTCAAAAGCTTCACATTTATCTAACTTTTGTGGGCATTTTGCTTTCGTCTCTATCACAGAGCCCACCAAAGTTGATGAGGCATTTCTGGAGCCTGAATGGATTCAAGCAATGCAAGAGGAATTACATCAATTCAAGCTGAACAATGTGTGGGAGCTTGTCAAGCGACCGGACCCATGCAAGCACAATATCATCGGTACCAAATGGATCTACCGCAACAAGCAAGATGAAAATGGCCTAGTGGTGAGGAACAAGGCTCGTCTTGTAGCTCAAGGCTACACACAGGTTGAAGGAATTGATTTTGATGAGACTTTTGCACCTGTTGCTAGACTTGAGGCTATTCGCATATTGCTTGCTTATGCTAACCATCATAATATCATCTTATATCAAATGGATGTGAAAAGTGCATTCCTCAATGGTAAGCTTGAGGAAGAAGTATATGTTGCTCAACCCCCAGGTTTTGAAGATCCTAAGCATCCTGACAAAGTCTTCAGACTCAATAAGGCCCTCTATGGCCTCAAGCAGGCCCCTCGGGCGTGGTATGATACTTTGAAGGAATTCCTCATGAAGAAAGGCTTCAAACCCGGTTCACTCGACCCAACTCTTTTCACCAAAACCTATGATGATGAATTATTCGTGTGCCAAATATATGTTGATGATATTATCTTTGGCTGTACTAACCAACATTACAGTGACAAATTTGCTTACATGATGAGTGAGGAATATCAAATGTCCATGATGGGAGAATTGAAATTCTTCTCAGGTCTTCAAATTCATCAACAACGCAATGGCATCTTCATTTCTCAAGAGAAATACCTCAAGGACGTTCTGAGGAAATTCGGTATGCAAGAATGCAGAGGCGTCAAAATCCCTATGCCCACAAATGGCCATCTATGCACTGATGAAAATGGAATAGACTTCGATCAAAAGGTATACCGCTCCATGATTGGCTCTTTATTGTACCTATGTGCATCTAGGCCGGATATTATGCTTAGTGTTTGCATGTGTGCCCGTTTTCAAGCTACACCGAAGGAATCACACCATAAGGCTGTGAAACATATTCTTCGATATCTAGCTCACACTCCAACACTTGGATTATGGTATCCCAAGGGCTCGGTTTTTGATCTCATTGGATATTCTGACTCTGACTATGCTGGTGATCGTGTGGACCGCAAGTCAACTTCAGGCACATGCCATTTCCTCGGACGATCCTTAGTATGTTGGTCCTCGAAGAAGCAGAACTGCGTATCACTCTCTACTACTGAAGCTGAGTATATTGCTGCTGGTTCTTGCTGTGCTCAATTGCTATGGATGAAGCAAACCCTCAAGGACTACGGCATCAATGTGAAGAATGTGCCACTCTACTGCGACAACGAGAGTGCCATCAAAATTGCTCATAACCCAGTTCAGCACTCGAAGACAAAGCACATCGAGATTCGTCATCATTTTCTTCGAGATCATGTGTTGAAGGGTGACATCTCTATTGATCCCGTGAAGTCTGAAGAACAGCTAGCGGATATCTTCACAAAGCCCTTGGATGAGAAGAGATTTAGCAAGTTGCGGTGTGTGCTAAATATCTTAGAATCTTCGAATGTCCTTTGAAAAGGACACACATCCTAACACTTATGCAAATTGATGACTTAGATGTGCAACACACGAAGAAACATTTTTCTTCAATCAATGAAGACTAACCCTCTAAGTGTGAAGAAATTAATGAAGAATTTGATTCTCAGAGCCCTACGACAATTGTACGCGGTGTCTGAAATCATTATTTTTATACGGTGGGTTACGCCACCACAAAAGTTGAGAATCTTCAAAATTTGAGTTTTTCTTCATTTTGCAAATTCTTCAATTTTTCAAATTCTTCAACTTTGCATAATCTTCGCTCTTCCCGTCTGTGTTCTTCATTGACTATATATATATTTGAGTTTTCTGTCCTCTACAGCATTCACTTATTGCTAATTCTTCAAGTTGTTTTTCTTCTAAGTGAATGTGATCGGACCCTTTCCCCCTCTATGCTAAATTCAATCCAGTCCGTTCACAAATTCTTCATGAGCGTTCTATTTGAAACCCATTCAAAGTCTTCACTGTGTCCTTGACAGCTGAAGAATTTGCGAACGAAACCTTAAAATATTCTTATCTGAATTTTCGGCTTTTGCCGCTCAAACCATTCCATATCCCTCGATAAGATTTATCTATTCACCCGCGATCAAACACGATCTCCACTTCACAGTACGTGGGTGACACATGTCGCTAGGATGAGAAGGGTCAGGGGCACGTTCGTCCATTTTCTTCGGACGAGCGGTTTTTCACCTCTGCTATAAATACCCCCTCACCCTCCTCAGATTTCTCCTCCCGCTCGATCTCACTCCCCTCGCTCGAGCTCTCAGACCTAGCGCCGCCGCTACACTCCATCGTCGCCGGTGAGGAAGAGCTTCACTGCCTCGACCTCGTCGCCGTCGTACTCACGCCGGCCGCGGAAATCTTCTCTCCACAGCCGCCGTAGCTGTTTTCCATCGCCAAGTTAGGGCGTGGAAGATCTGAACGGACGGACATCTCCACTGCTACTCTCAGTTCGTCGTGTTCTTCGTCAAGGGTAAATAAAATTTATTTTTACTGCCCTTGTTGATTCTGATGATTTCCACAAAATCTTCAAAAGGTGTTTATTCTTCAACTTTCATGTTCTTAAACACCAACTTGCTTCTGTCCTTGATCAGTTTCTCTAAGCAACGTTTTTCTTCAAGATTCCTCAATTGTGTGGATTTTCAATCTACACAACTCTGGAACCTAAGTCAAAAATGCTTAGTGAAATTCCTCAAGACACCCCTGGTCAAATTCCTCAAACTTGATACTTTTGAAAAACTTCTGAGAACGCATATGACCTCTCCAAATTCTTCGCACCTATATTCTATTCACAGGTACACATGTCCGCTGCTGAATCTCTAGGTTCTCATCAACTTAACTCATTTGCAGCGTTCCTTGAAGAAAAATTGCATACCTCATCAGAAAATTCGATTGTTCAAAATCCTCAAGTGAAGAAAATGTCTAATGGTAAAAGACCTCAGAAGGGAGGAAAGAGGCCAGAAACAAATACTGCTTTTGAGATCCCTGATGACATCTATGATGAATATTGTACTCCTGATGAAGCAACTCATGGCAAGGAGAGCAAAAATCAGCGCAAAGTGCGCATTCAGAAGATTGAGAGGAGATGGGCAAGAGAATGGAGGGAATATCGCTATGTCATTCCCAAGTACATGAAGAAATTCGTTGTTAACCCTCCATGTCCAAGACCTCCATTGGCTCCTGGCCAAGAGGCTGATCCCACTAGCATCAGAAGAGGTGAGGAATTTCCCAAGGAGTGGGCTAAGCGTCAAGCCAAGCTGGCCAAAGTGGCTAAAGAGGCAGTGAAGAAATTCAATGAAGATTCTGTTGCCGCCGCCGCTGAGGCCTCTGCTATCAAGCCTAAGAAGGCTATGCTGAAGAAATCAGCTGTCAAGACAAGTTCCTCAGCTGCAATGCCCTCACGACCAAGCGCTGCAATGCCCTCACGGCCAAGCTCTTCTAGGCCCTCACGGCCTGTTCCTCAAGCAAATTCCTCAAAAGCAGCTCCAACTCCCTCAGTTGCAAAATCCTCAGCTGCTCCTGCAAAGTCCTCAGCACCTGTGCATCTTGCCACATGCCAAAGGACTACTGGAATCTCAATTGCTTCAGGAGTCTCTGCAAGTTCTTCAGCTCCACCTCAGTCTTCAACAACTCCGACCTTGCTGAAGAAAAAGGCCACTGCTGGACGAGGCACAAGGCCAAGTCCTCACAAGAAGCAAGTCGCCTTTCAGGTTCCGTCAAGCGAAGACGAAGCTGATAATGAAGAATTAGCCGAGATCATCAGAGATCGACAACAAAGGGCCTCTAATGCCAAAGGCAGTGCTGTGCCCCTCATGCTGGATCCAAGGAAGATCCTTGATTTCATCGATCTATGGCACAAGAATCCAAATACACCTTTGCCTGAATTAAACCTCACTCCTGGTCAAAGTCACATGTTGACGACCTTCATAAATGAAGAGAAATGGAAATTTGAAAAGGCCAGGCAGGTGAAGAAGGCTCAGTACAAGAAGGAGCATTTTCTGAAGAACAATGTAGTGAAAATGTCTCCTGAAGAACTTGTGACTATGCAGGCTGAGATCAAAGCACTCAGTGATGAATTTCATGCATTCCATGCAGATTGGCTAGGTGCCAAAGTCAGATTCGTCAGAATGGCAAAAGGATTAACTCCAAGTGTTGCAGCTTCATCGCAACCCAAATTTCCTCAGACTGGAACATCTGTTCAGTCTGCTGAAGAAAATGAAAGCGCCAGAGCTGATGAAGAAATTCCAGTCTCTGAAGAAAATGCCAGGGCAACCTCCAATATTGCGCCTGAAGAGCAATCCAGGCCAGTTGAAGCATCTGCTACTGTGCCTGAGGAATCTGAACAAGCCAGGGTAACTGCATCAGTTGTGCCTGAAGAAATTCAAGCAATTTCCTCTGCTCCTCCTGCACCGATGACAAGCATCAACCTTCCTTCTGCAACAGAAGCGAAGAAAACCAAGGCTGCGGAGCGAGTAGCTGTGAAGAAAAGGAAATCATCTGCATCTTCAGAGTCTTCAGCTCCCAAGAAATTGAAGACTTTGACGAGTTCAACTGAAAACCCAATTGATGCTATTCCAATATCAAGCATGCCATCAAAGGAGATCATTCCCTTTGGTGAGGAATATGAAATTCCAAGTAAATCTGATGAAGAAGATCCTTCTGCTGCTTCGACAGAGGAGATGGATGAAGAAATTGAAGTGGATACTTTCCCTTCAACCCCACTGGTATCATCGCCCATGCCTCAGTTCACAGCTGAAGAGGCAGGCGTCGAAGAAATTGAAGAAGATGAGGATGTGGATATTGGGTCTACAACACCTATTCTGAATGATGACTTTTGGGAAAGTCATCACCCCAATTCACCTCTGACTACCCCGCTACATCATGTTCCTCAGTCCCCTGTGCAAACTGAAGAAATTCATATGGGCTCTGATGAACGTCAAGCTTCACTTCATTCTATACCTGAAGAAGTTCCAGCCACTAGCGCTGATGTACACATGTCTGAAGAAATGGAGGCCAAGGCTGCTGCTGAAATTCCTCAGCCTGTGGCTCCAGTGGCTATACCTCAAGAGGCTATAAATACTTCAACTGTTAATCTTCAGCCCAAGCCACAGAACCCTCACTCCAAGAAGCAGAAGTTTAATGCTGAGGATTTCTTCAATGAGCACATATTCTTCACTGAATACAATCCCTATGACTCTGCTCGACTTCGTCGCAAGTGCTTCTAGACTGCAAGCCAGATGAACTTCTATTCCTCATTGTTGTTGGATAAGGATAAGATCTTTGAACATGAGAAAATTCCTCATGTCGATATGGAATCGCTGCCCTGCTTCACCCCAGTCCTCAGTGTTCTTCATGACGCTGGGTTACTCAATTTCTGCACCGACATTTGCGATTGGAATGAAGAACTCATTCTTCAATTCTTCGCCACTCTGCACATTACTGGAAATGTTGATGATGTCAATTCATGGGTATTGGACTGGATGACTGAAAATACTCATTTCAAAGCACCGGCCTCTGAATTGCTTCATGCCGTCCCAGTCAGTCCTCCCACTGAAGGTGCAAGGCTTCTCTATGTTGAACCTAAACTGTCTGATCATCTGATGCAAGTGCTGATGAAGCCTTTGAAGGCAGGCCAAGCTCCAAGGACCAAATTCCTCATCAAGGAATTGCTCTATGTGCCAAGGACAATTTATCGCATATTGACCAAAACCCTCAGTCCAATCAAGGGCCACAACTCTGATGATGAAGAAGTTGTTGGCATTATGAAGAATCTGCTGTTCAATATCATTCACGGTATTCCTATCAACTACCACGATTTCTTCATGAGGACTTTGGCCAATGCTGCTCTGTCACCTTTTGAGTTGAAGCCTTATGCTCCCTGGATCATGAAGTTCATCAGATCAAGGTCTTCAATTCATTATAAGGCTGATTTTCAAAATCATCTCAGCTATTTGCCCCCTATCGAAGTCCTTAAACGGACTATTTCCTTAGCTGACGAGAAGGGCAAGGCTGCTGTTATTGATGAAGGTACTCGTCCATTGGATGGACAGTTTCGCAAAGCTACTTCCTATTCCACCAATGATGACTCTGCAACTCAAGATTCTGCCGCCAAAGCTTCAGAACATCATCCTCAAGCCACAGCTCCGCGTGTGATGACTGATCGTGAACTTCTCCTTAGTCTTCATCAGAAAATTGATCGCAATCACAAGTGGGTCAAGCGTCAGTTTGGTGCAATTCTTCAGAACATGACAATCACTCAAAATACTATGAAGAAGAATCACTACTACTTGCATGAAGTCTTTGACCGCACTTGGGCGATTCTGTCTAATCTTCATAGTGCTGAAGAACTCAAGGAGATGGGATTCCAACAGGACTTTGACTGGTCTCAGCCACCTTCGAAGAAATTCAAGAAAGTCAAAGTTCCTCAGCTTGTTGCCAGTTCATATTCTTCATCACGCGAGACGGATGAAGCTGAAGACTTGAACGACTCTGCGGCAGGCCCTACCTCAACAGACGACCCCAACAATGCTGGCGCTCCTCCATCGACATCATGATGATATTCTTCAGGGGCCTTAGTCCTCATTTTTCGTCCCTTTTGGTCATTCGATGACAAAGGGGGAGAAATTTGAGTTAGTCTTCAAGCGGGTCTTATATATGGGCTATATTTCTGTTAAGTTACAACTCTTGCTTTTCTGAGGTGTTTGCTCTGATGAGTTGTAAACTTAAGTCCTATGGTGGTCTGATACTTTTGCTCTGTTTTTCTGCACGCATGCTGAATTTCGTCAGACACCATATTTCATCATGCATTTCAAATTCTTCATATCATATGTTAAATGCGTGTATGAATTTCAAGATATAGGAGGAGATCTCCATGATATTACTCAACAATGTGCATTTGCTATTTCAAAGCAAAATCCTCAATATGCACATCTTCAGGGGGAGTTCTTCTATATCTTGCAGTCAAATTCCTCATTATCAGTATTTACACTTCATATGTTTATCCCCGTTGAAAACTTAACCTATATTGTCATCAATCACCAAAAAGGGGGAGATTGTAAGTGCATCTAGTGCCCCTTAGTGATTTTGGTGTATTGAAGACTTATAGGTTAAGGGACTAATGAGTTTGTGAGTGTACACAGGTCTATAAGTCTATGAGGAGTTTGTTACTTACGATGAAAGTCGACCCCTAAAAATGAATGTCTTCAACTGAAGACTTTGGTTTTCTTGAAGACTTTGAAAGTGAAGAAATTGGTGTGACCCTAAAGACTTGATATTCATGCGAGGATTATGAAGCGTGAAGACTTTTGTTTTCGTAGTTTCATTTTCTTCTTCATGAGTCATAGGAAACACCGTAGTGTTAAAGGGGGTCGAGGTAAAACTAAGGAAAAGTTTCCAAGTGATGCCCAACTCAAAATCCTACACCTACCCAATCCTTTCGAGTGAAGCCATTGGAAATCTCATGCAGTTCAGTCAAGTTCTTCAGTGACAGAGACGAAGTTCTCCTGTTCTCTGAGGAATTTGTTCTGACTGAGGAGTTAGGAATTCGCCAGTGCGGATTGCCTACAAGTGAGGAACATGATAGCCCTGAGGAATTTGATACTCAAATATCCGACCGTTGCTGTGCTACGCGCCAGCTGTCCAAATATCCTACCCACCTAACGGTCATATCATTGAAGGGCATTTATGTCTTATCATGTCGGGCTGCTCCCTAGGCTATAAATAGCCACCCCCTTCAACCACTAGCTGGTTGGCTGCTCCGAGAAATAGATTGACACTTGTCATTTAGAGCATCCCATCCTCCGAGGACTTTGAGCGAAAATCATCAAGTGAGGAAAAACCCAAACACCTACAAACCCAAAGTGATTGAGCATCACTGAAGAGATTGTTCCTGTGTGGAACCGACGCTTGTTACCTTTGAGGACTGTGCATCCTCCAGACGGTTAGGCGTCATGGTCTAGAGCATCCAAGAGGAAATTGTGGATTGCCGAGTGACCGAGTATGTGAAGGTTTGGAAGTCACCTGAATACTTACCACGAGTGATTGGGCGAGGTCTGTGTGACCTTAGCTCAAGGAGAATACGGTGAGGACTGTGTGTCTGGGACTGTGTGTCCTCAGGTTTAAATACCAAGCCGCTCTAACTAGACGTACAACTGTCACAGCAGTTGGAACTGGTCTACCAAATCATTGTCTTCACCGAGCTACTGGTTCTATTTCCTCAACCCTTTCTTTTCTTCGCATACTTGCTATGTATTTGATCATTACTATTTGAAGACTTTGACTGAAGACTTTCTCAATTTCCTCAGTTCAATTTCTTCAGTCAGTTTGTCTTCAGCCTGCTTATCCTGTGTTTACGCTACTTGTACTCTGTGCTTGTTTTCATTTCATCATGATGACTGTGCTACTGCTCTGTTATGTTTGCATCTGAGTACTTATTCCGCTGCTAAGTAGTTCGTCGCTTAGGAATTTTCTCACCTTGAAATTCCTCAGTGACGAATTTGTAAAAATTGCCTATTCACCCCCCTCTAGTCGATATAACGCACTTTCAGATTGAGTCGGGGGCGCCATAAGTTGGTATCAGAGCCGACTGCCTGTAGGAAGCCCCCTTCAAATTCCTTGGCCGAAGTTGAGTCTAGAAATCGAAAAACTAATTTACTAACTTGGTTGTGTGGCTTACGGGCCCACGTCGCCAACTGGGTGGTATTAGGATCTTTTATTCCTCGTCTATACTCTGGGACTCTGATCTCTCTTATACTCGGGTTAAATAAATTTTACTAACGCCGACACTTAGGATCTCGTAAATTCCATCTACCCAGAGAGCTGGATATCTGTGCGGTTTCCCTGTCATTGATCTGATTAGTCTGATAATCATTTTTCTTTCCATTGTTTTGTTTAACCTTTCTCTCCGAGTTGTGTTAAACTTCTCATTGTCATTTGACAAATCTGAATTTCCTCTGTTTCAGATGGACCGTTTGTTTCCACCATGTCCTACGACACAGCTTGTGCTTCGCACTTGGGCTCGTAATGCCCCTGGGTTTCCAGCTGTCCTGATCGCTCTCATGACCAGACTTGGCTACCGTTGGTATCCTGAGTACTTGGTTTACGAGGATTACCGCGAGTTCAATCAGGAGCAGTACCATGCTGATGTTCGTATCTATGATCGGCAAATTGACTCAGACACCGAGCTACACCTTTTCCACGGTATCGGCATGACGATTGAGATGGCAGTCCATGATGCCGCCTACTCTGCCGTCGCACGTCTCCGAGGACAGTTCAGCGATATCTTGGATGACTCTGAGTTCCGATACATTTCATATGCCCCTGCTGGAGATGCTACTGGATACTACACAGCTATCTGTGCCCCGTTCGAGCCTCGTCGCTATGACCCGCGCGTTCTGATTCAGTGCACTCAGGCTCTGGATCGCACTATTCGGGCTCTTGCCGTCGAGTTGGTTGCCACTTGAGCACGTCTCTACGATGCTATGACGCAGTTGCTACCCGCTGTTCGCGCAGGGATACATCCTGAGCACATCCTTTACCCGCGCAGGACTCAGATGTATGCTGGTATTGATTGGCCTGCTGTTGGAGGTCATACACCTGCACGTGGACCTCTTCTTACAGCTCGAGACCGGATTCTGCATCAGAGTGCACATGGAGCGCAGGATCCTTCCGCGACGAACATTCGTCGTCCGCACTTGCAGTTACCCCGTTTCGGTGGTTTTCTCCGATGTTGATGTAGCCTTTGCTATGTCTCGTTGTGTACTTCCTTACCGCGTGCCTGCGCGCCGCCTAGTATGTCTAGCTTTTGAATTTGCGCCGTTATGCTGTCCGCATGTACCCGACTTTGTGTATGGATCTGTATGTCTTAATCGACTACTGTTATGTATCTGTTACACTACTTAAATTGTTGTCGAGTTACATCAGGTTTGTCACTAAACGCTTGCAATTGCTTTTACTAAACTACCCCCTGATGATACTTAGCAGGATGGTTAGACCAGGTGGTCGTGGTCGTGGTCGTGCCCCTAAACGCCCACCACCGCCAGACTATATGGCGGCTATGATGCAACAGTTTGAGCTTAATCGCCAGTTCATGGTTGGAATCATGGCTCAGTTTCCGCATCAGAACAACCAGAACCAGAACCCAGCTTCAATAACTTTGACAGAGTTTATGCGACTCAACCCAACGCAGCTCCGCAACTCTGACAAGCCACTGGATGCCGATGACTGGCTCCGCGACATCACTCACGAGATGGAGTCTGCTAATGTCGCCCCTGCCAACTTCGTCAACTTCACGGCCTTTTTCTTAAAGGGCCCCGCTGCTCAATGGTGGGACACACACAAGCGTACCCTGCCTATTGGAACAGTCATCACCTGGTATGAGTTCTAGGCTGCTTTCCGTACACGTTACATCCCTTAGGCAATTATGGAACGCATGAAGACCCAGTTCCGTAACCTCACTCAGGGCAATAAGACTGTCGAAGCTTATCAGCGGGAATTTCTTGATCTCTCCCGCTATGCTGAAGAAGACATCGCCACAGATGCACGCAGACAAGAGAAGTTCCGTAATGGACTACACCCCGACCTCAAGCTTGCACTAGCTGCTCAAGACTTCAATGACTTTTCAACTCTGACGAACAAGGCTATTCTTGTTGAGACCGCTCAGATGGAATACAAGGACTCGCAGAAGCGCTATCGTGATGCTGGCTCATCTTCGGGCTTAGCATCGAAGCGTCGAGTTTGGATTCCCAACAATGCATTCCGTCCCAATACCTCTGCACCAAAGAACAATGCTGCACCACGTCTGCCTCCTCCACCACCGAGGCAGCCAAAGGCTCAAGCTATTCAGAACAATGCTCCTCTTCATCCTGAAGATGGTCTGTGCTTCAAGTGCCGCAAACCAGGTCACCAGGCTAAAGACTGCCGCCAGAATCAGAATCAGTTAGCCTTTCCTCGTACTGGCCGTGGCAATGGTCGTGGCAACAATCAGACCCGCAACTATAATACTGGGTCTGCTGCACATGGTCGTGGACACGCTTACAACATTGACATTGAAGAAGTCCAGGATCAACCTGCTACTATGATGGGTACCCTTCTTGTTAACTCAGTACCTGCTTCTGTTTTATTTGATTCGGGAGCATCACATTCATTCATCTCTGGAAAATTTGCATTTATGCATGGCATTCGATATGAGAAAATGCATACTCCGTTAGTCATTAAAACTCCCGGAGGTCACTGTCATGCTGACGTGATAGCACCTGACGTTACCGTCGAAATTAAAGGGTTGGAATTCCTTGCATCGCCCATCGTCCTGAAATCTTCCACCATAGACCTCATACTTGGAATGGATTGGTTGAAAGCTCACATTGCTTCGATCAATTGTGCCACTAAAGTCGTCCAACTTCTTCACCCCACCGATGAGATAGTGAACTATACCGCCCGCATTACTCGGGACACTGAAGCTCAGATATATGCTCTGAATGCTTTGAATGCCTCACCTCTGGAAGGGATTGAGAACGTTCCCGTCGTTCGAGATTTTCCAGACGTCTTTCTAGAAGAACTTCCAGGAATACCCCCGGCTAGAGGTGTCGAGTTCGTCAATGACTTGAAGCCTGGCACCGTCCCTATTGCCAAGCGACCTTATAAGATGCCTCCGCATCACCTACTCGAGCTTAAGGAAGAAATCGACAAGTCGCTTAAGAGTGGTTTCATCCGCCCCAGTTCCTCTGCTTGCGGAGCACCTTCACTCTTCGTTAAGAAGAAGGATGGAACTAACCGTTTGGTTCAGGATTATCGGCCCATTAACCAAGCCACAATCCAGAATAAATACCCACTACCCCGGATCAATGATCTTTATGATCAACTTGCTGGATCATCGGTGTTCTCTAAACTCGACTTGAGGTTGGGTTATCAATAGATCCGTGTCCGTGAAGAGGATATTCCCAAGACTGCATTCGTCACTCGTTATGGCTCCTATGAATACACTGTCATGTCATTTGGCCTAATGAATGCTCCAGCAACTTTCTCCCGTCTGATGAATTATATATTCATGGATTACCTCGACAAATTCGTCGTGGTTTATTTGGATGATATCCTGATATATTCTAAGAATAGAAAAGAACATGCTGAACACCTCCGTTTGGTACTAGAAAGGCTCCGAGAACACCAGTTGTATGCCAAGTATTCCAAATGTGAATTTTGGCTTTCTGAAGTAACTTACCTTGGACATGTGATTTCCAAGGATGGAATTGCTGTTAACCCCGAACGAGTTCAGGCTATTCTTGACTGGACTCCCCCGAAGAATGTTAAGCAAGTCAGAAGTTTTCTCGGACTTGCTAGTTATTGCCGTCGATTCGTTGAGAATTTTTCCAAGATTGCAAAACCATTGACAAATCTGCTTCACAAAGGTGTTAAATTTGAGTGGATAGAAAAATGTGAAGAAAGCTTTCAGACACTAAAAGATAAATTGACATCTGCCCCAGTATTAGCACCCCCGGATTCCCAAAAGGATTTCGTGATATACTGCGATGCCTCCCGTCAAGGATTAGGCTGTGTCCTAATGCAAGAACGCAAGGTGATTGCTTATGCTTCTCGACAATTGCGTCCTCATGAAGAAAATTACCCAGTGCACGATCTCGAACTTTCTGCGGTTATTTATGCCCTGAAGCTATGGCGACATTACCTTCTTGGTAACCGTTGTGAGATATATACGGATCATCAAAGTTTGAAGTATTTATATACTCAACCAGATCTGAACCTTCGTCAACAAAGATGGTTCGAGACAATTGCCAATTATGATATGAATATCTCATACACCCCTGGCAAGGCAAATGTAATGGCCGATGCCTTGAGCCGTAAGGCTTATTGCAGCAAACATATGGTTCAGGAATCACAACCTCTTCTTTATGAAGAGTTTCGTAAATTGAACCTCCATATTGTTCCACAGGGTTATCTCAATAACTCGTTGTCGAACCAGATTTAGAACACAGCATCAAGACTATGCAACGGTATGACTCTGAAGTTGAAAGGATCAAGCGATACCTTGAAAAAGGAAAACCGTCGGAGTTCCATCTTGATAATGATGGGATCCTATTTTTCCAACACCGCCTCTTCGTACCTAAGTTCAAAGATGAGAGGGAACACGTTATGATGGAAGCTCATGACACTCCTCTGTCAATTCATCCTGGTAGCACAAAGATGTACTGTGACATTTGTCAGAGATACTGGTGGCCTAATATGAAGCGAGATATTGCTCGTTATGTTTCTGAGTGTGACGTTTGCCGCCGCGTTAAAGCTCAACATCAAAGGCCCGCTGGAACTCTGCAACCCCTTGCAATTCCTGAATGGAAATGGGACAAGGTCCAAATGGATTTCATTACTGGTTTTCCCAGATCTCAGAAGGGTAATGATGCTATTTTAGTCGTCATTGACCGATTCTCCAAGGTTGCTCACTTTCTGCCAGTTAAAGAGACAATCACTGCTAGCCAGTTAGCAGACTTGTATGTTTCCCGAATTGTGTCACTCCACGGTGTTCCGTTGGAGATCAGTTCTGATCGTGGCAGCCTCTTCACCTCCAGATTCTGGAATAGTTTCGAAGAAGCTATGGGAACACATCTGTCGTTCAGTACCGCTTTTCACCCTCAGTCACAGGGTCAAGTTGAACGAGTTAATCAAGTGCTCGAAGATATGCTTCGAGCTTGCGTCATCTCCTTTGGTAAGAAATGGGAGGAATCTCTCCCGTATGCCGAATTCTCTTACAACAATAGCTATCAGGCTAGTCTGAAGATGGCACCGTTTGAAGTTCTTTACGGACGTAAGTGTCGAACCCCTCTGAATTGGTCAGAAACTGGGGAACGCTCACTCGTCGGACCGGACATTATTCAGCAAGCAGAAGAACAAGTCCGCATTGTCCGTGAACATCTGAAAACTGCTCAGTCTCGTCAGAAGAGCAACTATGACCGAAAGCACCAGGAAATAGTCTATCAACCTGGCGAGCAAGCTTACCTCCGTGTCACTCCGTTGAAAGGCACTCATAGGTTCGGAAGCAAAGGCAAGTTAGCTCCTCGCTACATTGGCCCGTTCCGTATTCTTGCCCGTCGAGGAGAAGTGGCATATCAGTTGCAATTGCCGTCAAATCTTTCACAAGTACATGATGTCTTTCATGTATCCCAACTCCGTCGCTGCTTCAAGGATCCTATTCGAGCAGTGGATCATGAAGTGCTTGAATTACGGGAAGATCTGTCTTATCCAGAATATCCCATCCGTGTTCTTGATGAAGCTGAACATCGGACTCGTCAAAAGTCAATCAAATTCCTCAAGGTTCAGTGGTCGAATCATTCTCAAGATGAGGCCACTTGGGAACGCGAGGATCGTCTTCGTGAAGAATACCCCTCTTTCTTTCAGTCTTCCTCTTAATTCTCGGGACGAGAATTCTTGATAGATGAGGAGAGTTGTAACACCCCCTGTCATTAGCTACAGTAATCACTTTTGATAATGACATGTCAGCAAGCTTAATAGTGCATAATCATCATTAGCATCATATTGCATTTCAACTCCTAACTCAAATTCAAATTTAAATGAAAGTGAATTATAAAAGTTGTGCAACATAGAAACTAAAATGTTCAGTAAATAATAAATATTGCAGAGACTATTCTAAAATTGAAACCAACAATTAATAATATAATTAGGTGGCTCAAACATTATCAAAACAGTAAGGATTAATGCATTTTAATTATTATAAAAATTGTGTGAACTCAAATTGTCTCCAAACTAGTTTTTTGGTAGTGGTAGGTAATGGCTAGTATTTGTTGGAGCAATTCCTATGTTTTACAAAATTCAATATGTGGCCTAACAATTTGCTAAACTGAGAAAAGAAAATAAATAAAAGAAAAAGGTAAAAGAAGACAAAACAGAAAAGAAAAAGAAAAAGAGAAACACCCCCCCGGGCCCAACTGGGCCCCAGCCCAGCTGGCCCGACCGGCCCACCCCACTCCCTTATCCCCTGGGCATCGAATCCTAGCCACCGACACCCCCCACCCCCTCGCTCACCCCCACCCGATCCAGAACCGGATCGGGCCCGAGCCCCGCGCGCTCGCCTCGACCGCGCCGACCGCGCCCCCGATGCGCCCGACACCGCGCCCGTCGCCGCCGTCGCCTCTCAGCCACCACGCCGCCCCGCCGTCGCCGACCACCGTCGCCGCTCGCCTCCCCGCGCCCACTGCCCAGACCCTGCTTCCTACGGTGAGGCCCGGCCCCGGCCTCCCCCCTCTCTCGCCTCGCTCGCCCCCGCCCCGCCGCGCTCACCGCGGCCCCGCACGCGCCGTGTGCCTCGCCCTGCTCACGCCCATCGCCGCGCTCCGCCCCGCTGCTCGCCCCTGCCGCTGTGCGAGCATGTGCCCGCGCGCGCGCTGCCGCACTGCTGCCGCCGCCCGCGCGCCCGTCGCCGCGCCCATCCCCGCGTCGCCGCGCCCTTGCATCGCGCCCGCGTCCGTGGCCCCTGGGCCACTGACCGAAGGGGCCCAGTGCCCCTGTGCCACTGCCGCTGGGCCCAAACCCCCTTGGCCCAATGACAACGGGCCCCGCCCGAAAAACGTTTAGAGAAAAAAGAAAAAAAAAAGAAAAACAAAAATAATTAAAATTAAAATTAATTAATAATTATTTAATTAGTTAATTAATTAGGTTAATTAACTCGGATTAGATTAATCTAATTTAATTAATTAGTTAACCCTAATTAACCTAACAGTCTATGACAGGTGGGACCCACCCTGTCAGATGGCTGCTGATGTCAGCATGATGTCATGCTGATGTCATCGCAGCACTGTTTCGGATAATGTTAATTTAAATATTTAAATAAATTCCAGAAATTAATAAAAGCTTTAGAAAATCATATTAAATAATCCGTAACTCCGATGAAAATACTTTCTACATGAAACTTGCTCAGAATTCCGATACGAACCCGAATACGCCCTCCATATTCCCGTCAGATGCCTCTAGCTATAACAACATTGAACTTTTAGACCGATTTCGATAAATGAATAGTGCCCAACTTTAATTAAATAAATCTAAATAAATTCCTAAATTAACTAAATCGTTTAGTTAGGCAATAGAACACCCCGGCATATCATTTAGGCATGTCATACATATTGTTTACATTATTGCCGTGAATTTATTGTTTCTCTCCCCCTCCTTCTCTCTCTCGATAGACGCTGAGACCGACGACGCTGCACCTAGATACGACTACACTACCGACGAGCCGCCCGTTGACGACCCCTCTCTCTTGCCAGAGCAACCAGGCAAGCCCCCCCACCCCCCCCCCCCCCCCCCCCCCCCCCCACCCCCCCGTGAGCATCCCGATATCGCTCTTATCTCCATGCTGGGCATTAGATTTTGCTACTGTTAATGTATGCTCCTATTCTGATGCATAGCCTGCTGTTGTAACCTGTTCATTGCTACCTTACCTGCCTATGATAAACTGTTTAGTTTAGGTTGGAATGAACCATCAGTGACCCCACCACTTTTCCCTTGTTGCCCCTGCTTGATCATCGACGACCCGATCAACGTGATCGTCGACCAGAGACCGACGCCTCACTTCACACCCCCTTAGTTGTACGACTCTACTTAGTTACTATTGAGTGCCGAGGGTGATACCTCGTAACGCACTCCCGATGAATACTCTGCAGTGTAGCTGTTCGATCGTGGTCATCGAGGGTGATTCCTCCTTCTCCACTTCCGATACGACTCTGTCGTGCAACCCCTCAGTGTGAACCTCGAGGGTGATACCTCATACGTTCACCCTGATGATTATGACCACACGGTTACTTGACCTTTGTTACAGGCGGGTCCACCCTGGTGGGTACCCGTTGGGGATCTACGATTTTCGGGTGTGCCGGAAGGGCACTCGAGTGTGACATTGTGGCGGAGCATCAGAGACTCTGATTGTTTCCGCGTGATACTAATTGAGCCTATTGGATTTGGGTGTGTGATCTGAGTGGGTCGACGTGCCCTATACACACTACCACCACGCGGGATAATGGTTATGGGACCCTCTGCGAAGTACGTTTCTCCGAAAGCTCGTCTGACGTCACGATTCACCGTGCGGGCTGATTGTCGGGATTGGGCTGGATACTTCACTGACGAGTTCAGTGTCGCGCCTGCACCCCGGCCAGTCTCGCAACGCGCAGGGTGCCCAGGGCGATGGCCCGAGACCTCTGGGTGCATAGGTTAGTCCGGCGTGCTGACCTCTCTGCCGAGCCTAGGTAGAGCGCTGTTTCGTGTTGATCTTTCGAGGACGGGCATTACCCAGCAAGTGTGTCCGGCCAGAGTTGATCGAGCGTGTTGGGTAACAGTAGTGCACCCCTGCAGGGATGAATCTTCTATCGATAGCCGGTCCTACGGTAAAGGACGCTCAGTTTGTGTATCCCGATCTACTACTTAAACTGGATACTTGTTACTTAATTGAAGCTTCGGGATTGCTTTCTCGCTTGGGAGTCGAGGAAGGATCTTTAAGCTGTACTTCAACATGTTTGCTAAATAAAATGTTATTCTATTCTCTTCTACTGCTGCAAGATGATGGCCTTGTGAAGATGTTTGAATATGCTAGTCTTCGATAGGACTAGGCCTTCTCTCTATTCTGGCATTTCTGCAGCCCAGTCCACTTATACAGCCTTTCTCCATTGATAATGTTTCATATGTAGTATAGATCCTTGCTTGCTGAGTACTTCGAATGAGTACTCACGGTTGCTTTACTTTCTTTTTTCCCCTTACCCCACCTTGATGATACATCAGACGATGGAGTCCAGGAGCCAGATGCCACCACCGGAGCTTACTACCAGGAGGGTCCAGAGGGTACTTACTACTGGATCGAGCCAGCTGACCAGGAGTAGGATCGGAGGCTCCCAGGCAGGAGGCCAACGCCTTTCGATCTAGTGTCGCTGTTTGTGCTAGCCTTCTTAAGGCAAAACTTGTCTAACTATGTCTGTACTCAGATAATATTTGTATGACTGACTTATGTATTCGGATCTTCGGATCCCTGGTCTGTAATATTGTGGACCTCCGTTTAAATTGTGTTAGAGTTGTGTTGTGATATCTTCCCGTGAGTCCCTGTGCTTGATCGTACACGTTTGCGTGTATGATTAGTGTACGATTGAGTCGGGGGCGCCACAGTACGCCGACCCCTCGCAGCCCCCCATTACACCAGGGTTTAATGATAGTATTATGTCACGCACGTTACTGGTAACGCCCGTATTAAATGATCTTTATGACGTCGAAGTGAATGCCTGACCGTTGCCATCCCGGGGTGACTCTAGGGATTCGGTACTCCGAGTAGATTCTTGTGTGGTCGAGTGAAGTAATCATGGTCGAGTGGAATTGGGATATCCAAGTGGGATCTCTTGTCGAGTGTACTGCACTTCATGACAATTTCAGTCGGTATCTCTTGTTTATCTTTGTGGGTCTTGGCCCCTCGTGTAGTGTCCTTGGGTAAGGCATGTAGGTCAGGCCTATGACCCTACCCTAGGTACATGTCATCATCAATTCCGTCTAGTGAGCAAAAAAACAATACATGCCCGACTAGTGATCAACAAAACAAGAGCATATCCGGCTAGTGATCAACAAAACAAGAGCATATCCGGCTAGTGATCAATAAAACTAGAGCATACCCGGCTAGTGATCAACAGAACTAGAGCATATCCGGTTAGTGATCAACAAAACTAGAGCATATCCGGCTAGTGATCAACAAACTAGAGCATACCCGGCTAGTGATCAACAAAAATAGAGCATATCCAGCTAGTGATCACCAAAACTAGAGCATATCCGGCTAGTGATCAACAAAACTAGAGCACACCCGGCTAGTTATCAACTAAAGTAAAGCATATCCGGCTAGTGATCAACTTACTTGCTCAGTGATTTCTCCACCGCTAGGCCACCGTGCAATGAGATGCTTCAAGTGCCCGCAATACTTGGAGACGGCCTCTTGGATGGTGTACCATCGATGATTGAGGGACTTCCACTCACGGTTGCAGATCAACGCGTCGGAGTAGGGCGCTAAATGCTTGTGCTCATGGAACCATATGTGAATGTTCCTCCAAAAGATTGTGCCCTTTTGCTCCGTGGCATGGACATGATCGAGGCTAGTGGCCAACCATGCGTCGCACAGCAGCTCGTCCTCCCGGGTGTTGAAGCTTTCTCCTCTACCCTTCTTCTTCGGATCACCGACTGTATCATCCGGATCATCATCGTCGCCGTCATCCTCCTCCTCCTCCTCTCCCTCCTCCCTCCCTCCCTCCAGATGCTGCTCTCCGGCGGCCCAATGTTGTTGTTGCTGTGTGCCATCGCCGGTCTGGGTGTAGGACAACTGCGTGGCTGTCTGGGTGTAGGACTGCTACTGCTGGTAGTTGCCGGACTTGGTGGGATCCGAGTCTTCCACATGTCCGTCCTCATAGCCCCCTTCTCCTCCATCGCCTCCATCGTGGATGAAAATTGAGCATGTCCCTGTCCGCGTCGTACGCTGGCTCCCCCACTCTCGGCATTGCAGCAAACAGCGCGCGGGCACCCATTTGCTCTCCGCCCGCCGTCCTCGCCCGGACGAGCGACGGCGAAGAATACTCGGAGAAGAGCGGCGCCGCGTTAACATCGATGATGTAAGGAACCGTATCGACTGGGTTTGCGAGCTGCTTGACGGTGTAGTAGTACGGAGGCTTGTAAGGCTCCGGCCACGGCGCCATCAGTACTGTGGGCGCGCCCGTCTGGCTGCGTCCGCCATGGCCTCGCCGACCGCCCCATCCGCCACGACCATCACCACCACCAGGCCCACCGGCGGCCAGACGCTTCCTCATCTTCTCCTCCTTTGCGGCCTTCGCTTTGACGCGACGATTTTGACGCGTCTCCGAGCTGATCTTTCGGGTGAGCATGATGCTCGGATCCTTCGGCACCTCCACCGCCTCCATCCCTGACAGGTTCTCCGATAATTCCATGCGTCGGCGGCGGAGGAAGGAGAGAGTGGGAGAAAAGAGCGGGAATTGGGAGGATTTTGGTGCGAAAGCAGTGCGGGATGCTACAAATGCGCGGGCTCGGCCCTCCTTTTTGGTGGGCCAAGGGGCGAAGAGCGACGTTTCGCGTGTCCGGACTCCCGCAAACCTCCCACGTTTGTCTTCAGTTTGCCGAAGAAATCGCGTCCGGACCATTCCGCGGTCCGGACAGCCCGATCTAGACGGTTGCGGGAGGTTTACTGGTCGGCGTTGAAGATGCTCTTATTCACTACAACTTCCCATGGAGAGAAAAAAGGGTCCTGACTGCAGAGGATGGACCGACCATCGGACGGGAAGCGACGCACATGGCGATGATGAAAAGAAAGGGAGCTAGGAGTGGACACTTGCTCCGATGGACCATTTTGTTCTTAATTTCCAGCGAATGACCCATTGACTGCAGAGACCCACACCGCCACATGTTTGGTACGTACAGTGTCGATCCTAGAACAAAAGTGATATGGACGCAACCTACAAAAGTCACAAGATTGTTTTTTTTTTGCGGGTGGAGTCACAAGATTGTTAGCTGTGAAGAATATCTATCAGATAACTATTGATTGATGTGATGTAAAGTTAATTAAAGGGTTAACTATAATTAACTTGCATAGAGTTGCTAGCTAGCTATAACGTGAAGTCCCTTGGTGAGTCGTGCTTGGAGTCAGTCTGAAGGATGTTTGCGTGGTGGCGCCGGATGTAGACACTCTGGATCTTAGTTGGCACTTGGTAGGTGCCTAGTACAGACAGAGTTGAGAGTAGAGACGAAAGAAAATCTTATCTTTGTGGAATATGTCACCTAAGATCCAAGAGAAAGCAGCCAAAGACAAGTCCATACGTATATGAATATCTTGTCATGATACATTATCATCCTCAAGTACAGTAAGTACAATCAGCGGGTGAGATTGTTCGCTTGGCTGTATTCCACTAGTAGAAAACAGGGATTTGGTCCAGGTCAGAAAAGGGCATTAATCCCGTTTCTCCTATGAATCGGGACCAATGAAAGCATCAGTCCCAGTTCGTGAGGCTAGGGCGCCGGCAAGGCCTCGGGGGTCATTGGTCCCGGTTTGTCTGACCCCTTTGGTCCCGGTTCCAGACACGAACCGACACTACTAGAAAAAGGCTTATCCCCAATATCTCTACTAGTGGCGCACCATGATGGTGGTGCGCCACTGCTATATAGCAGTGGCGCACCAGAATCAGGTGCGCCATTGCTATGTTTTTACTAATGGCGCACCACATGAGCAGTGCGCCATTGCTATTTTTTTTTGGTCCATCCCCCCCCCCACCAGACATAGCAATGGCGCACCACACCTAGGTACGCCACTGGTTCTAGTTGTTAGGAAAATTAACAAACATGAATTTTGAATTTTTTTGCAAAAGGCCGCCGTGTTTCGGTAAAATGGCCGTAACTTTTGCATACGACCTCCGATGAAAAAGTTTTTTATATGAAAAATCATCTACTCGAAAAGTTACATCCGAATTTAACGGGCTAGGCCCGTCATCGATTTTCTAGAATCCTCAAAAACCTAACAGAAAAAAAATTACGATGCTTTTAAGATCTGGAGGCACAAAAATTCGAAAAAATGCAAAAAATAAATAAATTAGCAATGGCGCACTAGTGCATGGTGCGCCACTGCTATTTTCCCGCCTTCAAAATTCAAAAAAATAAAAAAATAAAAAACAAGTTAGCAATGGCGCACCTTATGAATAATGCGCCACTACTATTATCCCGCCTTCACAATTCAAAAAAAATTGAAAAAAAAAAATAGCAATGGCGCATCAGTGAATAGTGCGCCACTACTATTTTCCTGCCTTCACAATTCAAAAAAATAGCAATGGCGCACCAGTGCATGGTGCGCCACTGCTAAGTTGGGACAGAAGTTTAAAAGGGCCGGCCAGCCAGTTACCCCTTCATTCTTCTCCTCCTCTCCTCCACTCCATCTCCTCCTCTCCTCCACTCCATCTCCTCCTCTCCGGCGACCTCCTCCTCCTCACGGTGCTCCTCCTCCGATGACCTCCTCCTTATGGTGCTCCTCCTCCGGCGACCTCCTCCTCCCTCCTCTCCTCCTCACGGTGCTCCTCCTTCCTCTCCTGCTCACGGTCCTCCTCCTCCTCTCCGGCGACCTCCTCCTCCCTCCTCTCCTGATCCTCACGGTCTCTCCTCCCTCCTCTCCTCCTCACGGTCTCTCCTCCCTCCTCCTCTACTTCCGGCCACATGTGGAGCTCCCCCGGCACAAAGAACGTACCAGATCCAGGTCGAGAACGAAATTTGAAAAAAATTCAAGCAAAAAAAATGAGCAAAAAAACAAAAAAAATGAGCCAGATCTAGATCCAGATCCAAATTCAAAATTCAAAAATAGCAATGGCGCACGGTGGGGGTTAGACAGTGCGCCATACTATTTTCCCGCCTTCAAAATTAAAAAAAATCAAAAAATTTCAAAAAAAAAAGTTACCAGTGGCGCACCTGTAGCAATAGTAATGGCGCACTACAAGGTGCGCCACTGTTACCTGCAATACTAATGGCGCACCAGAGGTGCGCCATTAGTATTTGTTACTAGTGGCGTGGTAATAGTAGCGCACCTATAGTGCGCCATTAATGGCAAAAATAGGTGCGACACTAACAGTCCTTTTTCTAATAGTGCGGGACCAATGGGCCTCGCTCCTGGCTCAGCACCTTTGGTCCCGGTTGGTGGCTGGAACCAGAACTAAAGGTCAGTCTTCTGTCCCGGTGCTAGCCACCAACCGGGACTAATGAGATGCCTATATATACACTCGCCCCTCCCGCTCACTCCTTTGTTTTTTGGCCGTGTGGGAGGTGTGCATGCGCTGCTCTGTTCTCACTTCTATGCATGCACATGAGGTGTTCGATGAAATGCCCGAGCCACACTTAAGCTTTCTCCTCTCCAAGCTCGACCTCCAAACTTCATTTTCCTCAAGATTTGTCTAGGTTTGGCGGTCCGTCCCGTCCCGTCCCCGTCCTCACCGCCGTCGATCGCCCGCTCCGATCTCGTCGCCGGCACCACCGTGTGGTGAGCCTCTTGTTCTTATCTTCTTTCCAAGATGGATGCAATGCGCTTGAAGATTCGAAAGATTACAAAATATGCCATTCATACTGAGGCTTGGTATCATTATGCCGTTGGATCAATTGTTACCTTAGTTGCGATTATGATCGCATTTGTTGTTGCATTGAAATGTTTTACATAGTTTCAATGTATGTTTTAATTAGATGCTCTAGAGAGCTATATGTTGTTCAATGAGAACTATGTATGAACTTTATGTATTTATTTTTTCAGTAATAACATTTGATCACTATTGTACTTTAGTTTTAATGTGATGATGAACTTGTATTAATTTGGTCACTTCTCTATTCATGATGTTCTGTAATGATTTTTGATACACTTAATTATATAATGCACGCAGATGAACCGGCAATGGATGTACGATGACTGACGCACCTCCGAGTACATTGAGGGCCTGCATAATTTTCTCGAAGCGGCTGAGGCAAACAAGCAGAATGGTTTTATGTATTGTCCATGCCCTATCTGTGGGAATACGAAGGGTTACTCTGACTAAAAAACCCTTCATGTCCACCTGCTTGAGAAGGGTTTCATGCCACACTATAATGTTTGGACCAAGTACGGAGAAAGAGGGGTTATGATGGAAGACAATGAAGAAGAAGAGGATGATGACAACTATCCGCCCCCTGAATACGGTGATACTGCAACGGGGGAAGCTGAAAATCAAGAGGAACCAGACGATGTGCCCGATGATGATCTTCGTCGGGTCATTGTTGATGCAAAGAGACAATGCCAAAGTGAAAGGGAGAAGTTGAAGTTCGATCGCATGTTAGAGGATCACAAAAAAGGGTTGTACCCAAATTGCGAAGATGACAACACAAAGCTCGGTACCACACTGGAATTGCTGCAATGGAAGGCAGACAATGGTGTATCTGGCAACGGATTTGGGAAGCTACTGAAAATAATGAAGAAGAAGCTTTCAAAGGATAACGAATTGCCCGACAGTACGTACGAAGCAAAGAAGGTTCTATGCCCTCTAGGATTGGAGGTGCAGAAGATATATGCATGCCCTAATGACTGCATCCTCTACCGCGATGAGTACGAGGATTTGAACGCATGCCCGGTATGCGGTGCATTGCGGTGTAAGATCAGACGAGATGACCCTGGTGATATTGAGGGCGAGCGCCACAGGAAGAGGGTTCCTGCCAAGGTGATGTGGTATGCTCCTATAATACCACGGTTGAAACGTCTGTTCAGAAACAAAGAGCATGCCAAGTTGATGCGATGGCACAAAGAGGACAGTAAGAAAGACAGGCAGTTGAGAGCACTCGCTGACGGGTCGCATTGGAGAAAAATCAAGAGAAGGTGGGGGGACTTTGCAGGTGACGCAAGGAACATATGGTTTGGTTTAAGCGCAGATGGCATTAATCCTTTTGGGGAGCAGAGCAGCAATCATAGCACCTGGCCCGTGACTCTATGTATCTATAACCTTCCTCCTTGGTTGTGCATGAAGCGGAAGTTCATTATGATGCCAGTGCTCATCCAAGGTCCTAAGCAACCCGGCAACGACATTGATGTGTACCTAAGGCCATTAGTTGAAGAACTTTTACAGCTGTGGAATGGAAAAGGTGTACGTGTGTGGGATGAGCACAATCAGGAGGAATTTGACCTACATGCGTTCCTGTTTGTAACCATCAATGATTGGCCTTCTCTCAGTAACCTTTCAGGACAGACAAACAAGGGATATCACGCATGCACGCACTGTTTAGATGACACCGAAAGTATATATTTGGACAAATGCAGGAAGAATGTGTACCTGGGACATCGTCGATTTCTTCCGACCAACCATCAATGTCGAAAGAAAGGCAAGCATTTCAAAGGTGAGGCAGATCACCGGAAGAAGCCCGCCCTCCGTACTGGTGATCACATACTTGATATGGTCAATGATTTACAAGTAATATTTGGAAAGGGTCCAAGCGAACTATCTGTTCCGAATGACGCTGAGGGACGCGCACCCATGTGGAAGAAGAAATCTATATTTTGGGACTTACCCTATTGGAAAGACCTAGAGGTCCGCTCTGCAATCGACGTAATGCACGTGATGAAAAATCTTTGCGTGAACCTGCTAGGCTTCTTGGGCATGTATGGGAAGACAAAAGATACACCGGAGGCACGGGAGGACCAGCAACGTGTGCACGAAAAAGACGGCATTCATCCAAAGCAGTATGAAGGTCCTGCCAGCTATGCTCTTACCAAAGAAGAGAAGGAAATCTTCTTTGAATGCCTGCTCAGTATGAAGGTCCTGTCTGGCTTCTCGTCCAATATAAAGGGAATAATAAATATGGCAGAGAAAAGTTTCCAGAACCTAAAGTCTCATGACTGCCACGTGATTATGACGCAACTGCTTCCAGTTGCATTGAGGAGGCTTCTATCGGAAAATGTTCGATTAGACATTGTGAAGCTATGTGCATTCCTCAATGCAATCTCTCAGAAGGTAATCGATCCAGAAATCCTACCAAGGTTAAAGAATGATTTGGTGCAATGTCTTGTCAGTTTCGAGCTGGTGTTCCCACCATCCTTCTTCAATATCATGATGCACATCCTAGTTCATCTAGTCGACGAGATTGCCATTCTAGGCCCTGTATTTCTACACAATATGTTCCCCTTTGAGAGGTTCATGGGAGTCTTAAAGAAATATGTTCGTAACCGTGCTAGGCCAGAAGAAAGCATCTCCACGGGCCATCAAACAGAGGAGGTCATTGGGTTTTGTGTTGACTTCATTCCTGACCTTAAGCCGATTGGTCTCCCTCAATCGCGGTATGAGGGGAGACTGACTGGAAAAGGCACGGTAGGAGCGGACTCAATAATATGTAGGGACGGGCATTCTTGGGCTCAAGCACACTACACAGTTCTACAGAATTCTACCTTGGTGACCCCGTATGTCAATGAACACAAGAATATTCTGCACTCCAAACACCCGGAGCAGTGTGACGACTGGATTACATGTGAACACATCAGGACTTTCGGCAGTTGGTTGCAAACACATCTCATGGGTAACACCACTGTTGCAGATGAGCTGTACTCGTTGGCCAGGACACCATCTTCGACTGTATTTACTTACAAAGGGTACGAGATAAATGGGAATACATTTTACACGATCGCCCAAGATCAAAAGAGCACCAACCAAAACAGTGGTGCCTGCTTTGATGCAGCAACCAAGAGGGGAAATGACACATATTATGGTTACATAGTGGACATATGGGAACTTGACTATGGACATGATTTTTAGGTCCCTTTGTTTCGGTGCAAATGGGTCAATCTGTCAGGAGGCAGGGTACAGATAGACCCACAGTACGGAATGACAATAGTGGATCTGAACAATCTTGGGTACACAGACAAACCATTCGTCCTAGCCAATGATGTGGCGCAGGTTTTCTATGTGAAGGACATGTCTACCAAACCGAGAAAAAGAAAAGATAAGGAAGCGAATACATCATACGATGAGCCAAAGCGCCACATAGTTCTTTCAGGGAAAAGAGACATTGTGGGAGTGGAGGGCAAGACAGACATGTCTGAAGATTATGAAAAGTTTCATGAAATTCATCCCTTCAAAGTGAAGGCTGACCCAAGCACCCTGTTAAACGATGAAGATTATCCATGGTTACGACGCAATAAGCAAGGGACACACGCGAAGAAAAAGTAAAGGAGGATACGATGATGGCTCTGATTACACAAAGAAAAACTGAAATGCCTTTTGTAACAGATGAGTTTTCGTCCGAAACCCTGATACTTCGAAAGAGATTGTCCATTTTGTACACGAAGTGCATCCAGCTTTCGCCGTAACCCTCTCAACTTTTTAGCACATTCTATGTGGGTGAAATGATGATAGCATGCCAACTTTCAACCTTTTCAGAGTTCATTTGAACTACTTTTCAATTTCAGGGTTATTTAGCTCAAAAAAAATCAGTAAATGCATGAAAAATACCAAATGAAGTCAGAAAGGGTTGAAAATTTATGATGTGGCTTTGAATGGTGCATGTTGAACGCACAAAAAGTATGGAGTTGAAATAAATTCAAAAAAATGAAATGCCTTTGTAACAGATGAGTTTTCGTTCGAAACCCTGATACTTCGAAAGAGATTGTCCATTTTGTACACGAAGTGCATCCAGTTTTTGCCATAACCCTCTCAACTTTTTAGCACATGCTATGTGGGTGAAATGATGATACCATGCCAACTTTCAACCTTTTCAGAGTTCATTTGTACTGCTTTTCAATTTCAGGGTCATTTAGCTCAAAAAATTCAGTAAATGCATGAAAAATACCAAATGAAGTTAGAAAGCGTTGAAAATTGATGATGTGGCTTTGAATGGTGCATGTTGAATGCACAAAAAGTCTGGAGTTGAAATAAGTTCAAAAAAATGAAATGCTTTGTAACAGATGAGTTTTTGTCCGAAACCCTGATACTTCGAAAGAGATTGTCCATTTTGTACACGAGGTGCATCAAGTTTTTGCCGTAACCCTCTCAACTTTTTAGCACATGCTATGTGGGTGAAATGATGATACCATGCCAACTTTCAACCTTTTCAGAGTTCATTTGTACTGCTTTTCAATTTCAGGGTCGTTTAGCTCAAAAAATTCAGTAAATGCATGAAAAATACCAAATGAAGTCAAAAATGGTTGAAAAATTGATGATGTGGCTTTGAATGGTGCATGTTGAACGCACAAAAAGTCTGGAGTTGAAATAAGTTCAGAAATATGAAATGCCTTTGTAACAGATGAGTTTTCGTCCGAAACCCTGATACTTCGGAAGAGATTGTCCATTTTGTACACGAAGTGCATCCAGTTTTTACCGTAACCCTCTCAACTTTCTAGCACATGCTATGTGGGTGAAATGATGATACCATGTCAACTTTCAGCCTTTTCAGAGTTCATTTGTACTGCTTTTCAATTTCAGGGTCATTTAGCTCAAAGAATGAACTAATAGCAAAAAGAATGAATTAAAAAGCTTTTATAAAACTCTAATAGCAAAAAGAATGAACTAAAAAGCTTTTATAAAACTCTAATAGCAAAAAGAATGAACTAAAAAGAATCAATTAAATATAATATTCTTCAAGAGCAAAAAGAATCAACTAAAAAAAATCAAAATAATATTAACTAAAATTATCAAAGTATTTATTTGTTAAAAAATTTAATAGTAAAAAGAATTTTCATAAAGTATTTTTTGTTACAAACTTTAATAGAAAACTAAAAAGCTTTTATAAAACTCTAATAACAAAAGGAATCAATAAAAAGAATCAGTAAAAAAAACTTATGCAACTAAAATTATATAAAATTTATGCAACTAAAATTATATAACTAAAAATAACATATGCAAAAAATAACATTAAAATTTTAAAAACATAACAAATGCAAAAAATAAAAAAGCCCACCTACTTGCAACCACGACCTACATACGACTAGAAACCCTAGAATGGGCCAGGATGCAGGCCCGCAGTGCAAGCAGGCCCAACAGGGCGTCAAATAGGCATGTAATGCTTGCAGTAGAGTGGAGCTCGAGAGGGTAGCGACAGCAGCACTTATAAACCACTCCGAGTCCCTCTCAACTAGCGAGGTGGCACTAAACTTGTGGATGCGGCAGCAAAGGGCTTTAGTCCCGGTTGGTGGCTCCAACCGGGACGAAAGGCCCCCCTTTCGTCCCAGTTCGAGCCACCAACCGGGACTAAAGCCCTTTGCTTCCCACCCTTTCGGCTGCTGAAAAGGAGCTTTAGTCCCGGTTGGTGGCTCGAACCAGGATGAAAGGGGGGCCTTTCGTCCCGGTTCGAGCCACCAACCGGGAGTAAAGGTGTGGCTATATAAGCCAACACTTAGGATTTTCCCCCAATTTCTCACATTCTCCCCCGATGCTGATGCCCTGCGCCCCGACGCCGCCAGGCTGCTCCGCCCGCTCCTCGTCGCCGTCCCTGCCCCGACGCCGGCCGCTGCTCCCTGCCCCGACACCATCCCCCGCTGAGGGAGTCCCGGATTAAGGGGTCCTCGGGCGTCCGGGTTGTGTGACATGGGCCGGACTGATGGGCCGTGAAGATATAAGATAGAAGGCCTTTCCCCGTGTCTGGATGGGACTCTCCTTTGCGGGATGGCAAGATTGGCATCCGGATGTGTAATTTCCTTCCTCTGTAAACCGACCCTGTACAACCCTAGCCCCCTCTGGTGTCTATATAAACCAGAGGGTTTAGTCCGTAGAGGCCATCATAACTCCCATAGGCTAGACATCTAGGGTTTAGCCATTACAATCTCGCGGTAGATCAACTCTTGTAACACCTATACTCATCAAATACAATCAAGCAGAACGTAGGGTTTTACCTCCATTAAGAGGGCCCGAACCTGGGTAAACATCATGTTCCCTTTGTCCCTTGTTACCTTCGATCCTCAGACGCACAGTTCGGGACCCCCTACCCGAGATCAGCCGGTTTCGACACCGACATTGGTGCTTTCATTGAGAGTTCCTCTGTGTCGTCGATGGAAGGATCGATGGCTCACCTTGTCATCAACGACAACATCACCTCTGGAGGAGCCCTAGTTCCAGGACAGATCCTCCAACTCGACGGTTTTACCATGGGCGCCCGCTCGGCCGTTAAGCCAAAGGTGGCCCCCCAAATCGCCAAACATCATCTCCGCATCGGCCTCGAACACTCCGAAAAGATGGATCCGACAGATGTCTCGTCCTTGAACGAACTGCTAGATCGCATCGCCGCCCTAGGGGTCGCAACAGACTATGATCGGATTGGGCTTAAACCTCATCAAAGGGAAATCAAGTCCCCGCCGATCACCCATCTGGTAGCGGTCGTGGAGGAACAAGCCGAGAATACTTCTCCCCCTAAGTTGATAACAAGCTATGTTTGGATTTTTGAGCCCTGCGAGCCGGATACCCATCTTCGGGAAGAGACCACAGGTCCTTCGAACATAGAATCAGGCGTTGAGCCCGAAAGTCACCAGGACCCTCCTGATCCTGGACTAGTGACCTCGGAGATTCTTCAAACTCCGGATCCAATAGCGGGTCGGGGTTCGGATTTTAGCCCACCCACCCACCATAAGCAATATTCCCCAAGCAGTTCAGGTCCGCCAGACGTATGTGACCTAATGTATGTACGACAGCAACCTCAGGAAACGGTCCATCACTTCTGGGCCACATTCCTCCTTGTTAAAAACAAGATTAAAGATTGCTGCGACAAGGACGCGGTTTCAGTTTTCTGCCGCAACTGTACGGACAAGGGAATCCTCAATGCCCTCAACCGCTGCCGCATACTGCACTTTGCAGATTTGTCACATATAGTATAGAAGTACTGCGCAATGGAAAGTGCCTGGAAAGCCCAGACAGCCCAGTGGGAACCTCCCGCCTTTAAGAAGCCCACTGGACGGGCAAAAAGGATGCACCCTCACGGGGCACCCGATCATCATCTCATTGACAAGAAAATCAAACCCTTCACGGGACATAGAACTGTCCTTAACAAATTGCTTGGCAAGCCCTGTCAGATACACACGACGCCGAATACCGAATGAACACATAGCCTTCGGGCATGTTGGGTACTCCGGCAGGTGGCTAAGAGTGGCGAGGCGATCCTCACCAACACCACCCCGGAGAAGCACTCTTCGGAGGATGACGACCTCAATGTCTTTACGGTCTTCGAGACCTTTTCTTCAAATAATCGGCACAAAAGGGCGCTCCGCGACCTCGCCGAAGTCAACCAAGTAGCCGCACTAAATCCTTGGAACGATACGGCAATAACTTTTACCGCCGCCGACGAACCAAGGGCCAGATCAGTCCGAGCACCTGCCGCCTTGGTCTTAAACCCAATTGTAGACGGCTTTCGACTCACCAAGGTGCTCATGGACGGTGGCTGCGGACTAAACCTCATCTACAAAGACACGCTCAATAAAATACAAATGGACAAGAGTCGCATTGAGCAAAGCATCACCACCTTTCGAGGGATTATCCCCAGTCGTGAAGCACGATGTTCGGGGAAAATTAAACTTGATGTAGTATTCGGTGCGCCGGAGAACTACAGGTCTAAAGAGTTGCTCTTCCACGTGGCACTTTTCAATAGTGGATATCACGCCTTGTTGGGGCGAGATGCCTTCACACGCTTCCAAGTCATACCCCATTACGGGTATATGAAGCTCAAAATGCCAGGGCCCAATGGAGTTATCACCATCACCAGTGTTCCGGATATAACGCTCCGCGCCAAAAACAAAACGACATCCTTGGCCCTCGAGGCACTATCTGAAGCCCTAGCGACCGAGGAGCTAACCACTCTGCATTCCAAAGTGGACAAAGATGATGTAATCCTCGATAAGAGGCCCAAGCCCACTTCTTTCAAACCAGCAGATGAAATAGTAAAATTTCAAGTACACCCGACGGATCCCAACAAGACAGCCTCCATTGGAGCACAGCTGGATCCAACGATCGACGCCGCACTAAGAGCGTTCCTGTGCGAAAATTGGGATATATTCGCCTGGCACCCTTCGGACATGCCCGGGATCCCACGCAGACGGGCCGAACATAGCCTCAATATTATAAAGGGGTTCAAACCAGTCAAGCAAACGCTGCGGCAATTTTCCGAACTCAAACGACAAGCTATGGGGGAGGAGCTAGCTAAACTTCTTGAACCAGGGTTCATCAGGGAGATTAAACACCCGGACTGACTAGCAAACCTGGTCATGGTACCGAAGAAGGATAAATCCTGGCGCCTTTGAGTCGATTTCAAAGACCTCAATAAAGCCTGCCCTAAGGACCCCTTCCCGCTGCCCCGCATTGACCAAATCATTGACGCATACTCCGGATACCATCAAATTAAAATGAAGGAGTCCGACCAGCTCGCAACGGCATTCATCACCCCGTACGGGCCTTTCTGCTTCAACACCATGCCATTCGGACTCAAAAACGCTGGCGCCACTTACCAACGCATGATTTAAACATGTCTGGAGAAACAAATTGGCAAGACAGTGGAGGCATACGTAGATGATGTAGTCATCAAGACTAAACATGTCGAATCATTGGTGGACGATCTACGCCTCACATTCGACAACCTCCGAACATATGACATACGACTCAATCCGGAAAAATGTGTCTTCGGCGTTCCAGCCGGAAAACTACTCGGGTTCATTGTTTCCAATAGAGGAATCGAAGCAAATCCAGCCAAAATCCGAGCCCTGTCACAATTGGCAACCCCAACAGACCTAAAGCAGGTCCAAAAACTAGCTGGGTGCGTGGCAGCTTTGAGCCGCTTTATCTCCAGATTGGGAGAAAAGGCACTGCCACTTTATCGCCTACTCCGATGAACCGACCACTTCAAGTGGACGGATGCGGCAACAGCCAGATTGGAAGACATCAAAGCTTTGTTAGCGAGCAACCCAATCCTCGCAGCACCAAACATCGGTGAACCTATGTTGCTCTACATATCTGCAACCCACCAGGTGGTGAGCGCGGTGCTCGTCGTCGAACGAGAGGAAGAGGGACATAAATTCCCACTCCAAAAACCAGTATACTATGTATCGGCCATCCTTACACCGTGCAAATCTCGATACCCACACTACCAAAAGATACCGTATGCGGTCTTCATGGCATCGCGGAAGTTGCGGCACTACTTTCAAGAGTGTTCGATCACGGTGGCATCCGAAGTACCACTCAATGATATCATAAATAATCGGGACGCCATTGGCCGCATAGCCAAATGGGCCATCGAGCTCTTACCGTTTGAAATAACATACAAACCATGCCGAGCTATTAAATCTCAGGTGTTGGCCGACTTCGTCACCGAATGGACGGAAGCCGAACTCCCTAAAGAATACAGCACATACTCCAACTGGGTAATGTACTTCGACGGCTCTAAAATGTTAGCCGGGTTGGGAGCCGGTGTCATATTAACCTCCCCTACTAGGGACACAGTCCGCTATGTATTGCAAATAATGTACACAGACTCCAACAACGCAGCCGAATACGAGGCACTACTGCACGGTCTCCGGATAGTTGTTTCCATGGGCATTCAACGCCTAGAGGTGCGTGGGGATTCGAACCTCGCAATATCCCAAATAAATGGAGATTTTGATGCAAAAGATCCAAAGATGACGGCATACCGCGACGCCGTACTGAAATATCAGCTCGGTTTGAGGGGCTCGAGTTTCATCACGTCGCTCGAGACAGTAATCAGGCAGCGGACATCCTTGCTCGAATGGGTGCTAAACGCGACCCCGTCCCACCTAACACCTTTGTGGAAAGGCTCTTCAAGCCATCCGTGGTATGGCAGGATGAGAGCGGCAACACTAGTCCGGAGCCGATCATACCCTCAGATGCCGAACACAATTCTGATATCATCGGGGGCTCGGGCACCGAAATGACACCTTCTGCCCATGTAATCATGGCTGTCATTGCTCCATGGACCGAACCCTTCCTGGCCTACCTTAATAGGCGGGAGCTCTCTGAGGACCAGAATGAGGCTCGTCGCATAGTTCGACGCTCGAAAGCCTACAAGGTTCATGAAGGAGAACTCTACAAGAAAAGAACTACTGGAGTTCTTCAAAGATGTATCTCCGAAGAGGAGGGACGGCAGCTCTTGGCCGAAATACATGCTGGTCTCGGTGGCCATCACGCCGCCGCTCGGGCCCTCGTAAGTAAGGCCTTCCGTACAGGTTTCTTTTGGCCTACGGCCCGAGCAGATGCACAGACTCTTGTATAGCGCTATGTCAGATGCCAGCTTTTCGCCAATCAAAGTCACATGCCGCCCACCGCCTTAAAAACAATCCCCATTACTTGGCCTTTTGTAGTCTGGGGGCTGGATATGGTCGGACCCCTTAAAGGGGGAAGCCACAAGAAGAAATATTTGCTGGTTATGGTGGACAAAATCACTAAGTGGATAGATGCCAAACCAGTAAAAATGGCTGAATCTGGACCGGTGATCGACTTTATATCCGGTGTTGTACACCGTTATGGTGTCCCTCACAGTATCATTACTGACAATGGCTCTAACTTCACAGCCGATGAGGTGAAAACTTGGTGTGCTAACTTGGGCATCAAGCTCGATTACGCCTCCGTATATCACCCTCAAACAAACGGTCAGGTCGAACGGGCTAATGGCCTGATAATGAGCGGCATCAAACCCAGACTAGTGCGATCCCTACGGGAGTCAGATAAGCATTGGGTTGAGGAACTCGATTCCGTACTCTGGGGGCTGCGGACCATGCCCAATCGTACGACCGGATGCACCCCCTTTTTTTATGGTGTACGACGCAGAGGCTATTTTGCCCTGTGATATTATTCATGACTCACCTCGAGTGCGCATGTGTGAAGAGAGAGAAGCCGAGCTCGATCGGCAGGACGACCTAGACGGCCTGGAGGAGGAGCGCGATGTTGCAAAAGCCCGTTCCGCATTCTATCAGCAGCAGGCTCGCAGGTACCAAAGCAGAGAAGTGCGGGCCAAGACTTATAATGTCGGCGAACTCGTTTTACGCCTCCCAGAGAAGAAGAAGGACAAGCTCAAACCAAAATGGGAGGGTCCCTTCATTATACATGAAGTTCTCACAGGAGGAGCCTATCGCCTTCGTAATGCATCGGATAATTGCCTAGAGCCGAATCCATGGAACGCTGCTCGGCTCCGAAGATTCTACGCATGAGTTCGGTCATACTTTTTTCGTCCCTTTTTTTTCTCCTCTTCATTTTGTTTTCGTTTCCTCATTTTTATACGATTCCCAGGATGTGTTCGGATAAGCCGAACACTTGGGGGGTAAAACATCCTAAAATGTATACACCCCACCATGACTGGGGGCTTCTTTCACCGAAGCTTGTTATTATTCCGAGCCTGGAGCTCATAATCCATATGTTGTTTGATCAGATACACTCTTTTCTTTGCCATTATATGCACCTCTATCACTTAAGTTTTTGCCAAGCTGGGTTGCCTTGCTCCTGTGTTTATACCCTACGATCCCGATTGTTCGGCTAGGGCGTAAAGGGAGCACCTCTGCGATTATTACAACCGGGTCACTGGGCATGTACCTCAGACGGGTGAAGCCGAAAGGTAGCGTTCTTAAGAGAATAAGTGGCCGGCAATCAAACGACAGATTGTTACATTCTTGTAACCACTCCAAATACTGTGGGATAGTTTTTCCGTATAACGGACCAAAGCCCCGGCACGCATAATTACTGCCTGCCAACCCAAGGAAAGGAACCCTTAACGGAACTATTTTCCTTGGAAGATGTTTCTTACATATGTAATATAACATACATCATGAACTACAATTTTTTGTCTGTTCGAGCACAATGACTGGGTTGCCTGGTTTCCAAACATAGTGAATGTTTCTTTTCATTCCCAATAGTATCCGAAAACACTCCACCATTTTGGTCCGGAGGTTAAAGCCGAAAGCCTGCGATGACAAAACTTTTCACATGTTCGGATAAAGGCACAGGTTGATCATAACGTACTCTACTACATTGCATCAAATACCTATTCCTTATCTATTCCATCTATAAGATTGTCTAACCTACAGTCTTCCTGTGAATACCTCGCAGCTATCATTACTTGGTCATACACCAAACTCACTGGAATCTCTTTCCCGTCTGGTCCCTGTGGTCCCACTCGGGCCATATGATTTGGATCTAGCTTGGTGAAGCATGTTTTCACCATTGCCCAGGCTTCTCGTGCGCCTTCACGGCAGGCGGATGTCTTCCATAGCTCAAACTGGCGCCGGGCACCTTTGAACAGGTTTGCCAAGCCCTCCATACTCTCTGGAGGGGTATTGGATGGCCATAAAGCCTTCACCATACTCTTCATGGCCTTCCGGGCCCGAGCATGTACCGCGGACAGCTCCTTTAGCACGTCGCCTTGAAATCCGGATACTTCCTCTTCCGGCCTACTAGTTAACAGACCTGCAGCAACAGAGTCATGATATTCCGAATTATGGATTAAACATGAGCACCTAGGGAGGTTCTGAATAAAAGAGGAAGACATACCGAATATGCCGCCCTTCAGTTTTTCATTTTCTCTCTGAGCGGCCGATAACTGAGCCTTCAAGCTCTCTATCTCTTCGGATTGTTTGTCCTTTTCCTCCTTGAGATTTCTCTCCCTGGATGCACTCGTTGCGATCTTTTTCATCTCCGCCAGTTCGGCGGTAACAGCATTCAGCTGCATTTGGTTTGTTTTCAGCTCCTGGGCTAGCGCAGTGTTCTTTTCTTTCAGGACCTGCCGGGTATATCGATCCTTAAATTGGTTTGCCTCACCGCTTCAAGTCTCGGGGGCTACTGGCATATGACTATCCAAAATTGCATAAACGCTTACCTGTATGTCCTTTGAGAACAACTGAGTGACTCTGGCAAGTCCGTCTCGAGCGGCTCGGATATATGCATCCACCGTGCTGAGTGCGGTAAACTCTTGCTCGGAAAAAGCCGGGGCACGCATGGCTTCCTTTAATCGACGGTGATTCATCATGCTCTCCACTTCGGAATTCGTGACAGATACCTCGTCCGAATCCTCATGAGGATTCGGATCGGGCATTGCCTCGGTTCTCGTCCTAGTTGGCGAGTCCGGCACCGGATTGGCGGACATTCGGCTAGCAGGACGGTTTCCCACCGTCTGCCGTGTGTTTCTCCTGACATCAAAGATAAGAAGGAGACTTTAAGCAATCCGGACTCATGCCTAGGCATGTATTAAGTGGACATACCTATTGGAAGACTGTGGGGTTTCTGTAGCACTCCCGGTCCTCTTTTGTTTTGAATGGCTGCCCTGCGTAGGGGCCGCCCTCGAGGAGGTACGGTCTGCCAAACGCCGATCCTGTTAAAAGTTCGGAACGGTATAATAAGCAAAAGTGCAGATAAGGGTTTCCTTTCAAGAGCCCTCCGAATACTTACGATGCAGAAGGGATAGAGGCGGAGGTAGTCGGCAGTGATAGCCACTCTTAATCCGTCAAGGCTCGCTTGATAGAATACCCCATCATCGAACTCTATGTATATGTCCAGATCCTCGTGAAAGCCAGGGTCTCCATCGCGGCTATGATCCTCTGGCTGTGGAGCGGGACAGTGGACGTCCTCGATCATCTTCCTCCATGACTGTTTTTGGTAACAAAGGGCAAAGTTGATTAGTATCTGTGACAGCAATAAGGGAGCGCAGACAGTCGAAATCTTACCCATTCTACGGGGTTGTACATGGAATAGCCATCCCGGCAGTTTAAGCGGAGGAAGTCTTCTTTCTCACCCTAATACAGATCGGCCAGGATTGTGGCCAGTTCGGCAGGGGTATCCGGACCCTTCCGTCTGTAACGGGCAGCGTCATCTTCTCCATTATAACACCATAAGGGAGATACTCTGGATTGGAGAGGCTGGACGCACCTCTTTATTGCAATAGCCATCATCTCGACTATCGAGAGCTTGGTATGGGCTAGTAACCTGATCTTGTTAACCAACCTTTTTATTTCCGCACTGTCTTCCTCCTTGGGACTTCGAGGACGCCAATTGAGACGCTTCTTTAAAGGAGCACTGGAAAATTCGGTAAGGCCGCGCCGAACTGGGTCCGGCAGTGGGACGTCGTCCATATAAAACCATTCCGAAGACCACTGTAGGTGTACCTCCTTGGGAGTTCCTATGAGGTATCTGGATCCGGCTATACGCCATACTTCGGCACCGCCCACTTCAAAAATAGAACCTCCCCGATGGTGGGGAATAAGGCAAAAGAACTTCCTCCATAGTTCAAAATGGGCCTCGATGCCTAAGAACAGTTCGCAGAGGGCAACAAAACCTGAGATGTGCAGAATCGAACCTGGGGTAAGGTTGTGCAGTTGGATGCCATAAAATTCCAATAGGCCCCTAGAAAGGGATGGATTGGAAATCCTAGGCCCCGCAGCAGAAAGGGGATGAAGCACACCCTCTCCTCCTTGTTGGGGTTAGGGAAATTCTCAGCCATCACATCATTGCCAATTAAGGCCAATCCCGCTCGAACGGGGACTAGATCCGCGAGGGGAAGGTAGCCCTGCGTCTGGAGTCGACTCAGCTAAAGATGAGGCATGGGACAACTCTGCCAATCACCCTCTTGAGAGCCATGAGGGCGCGAAGATGAGCCTGGAGCACTGGCCATGTTGGAAAGCTTTGTTCGCAGCTAATCTTGATGGTCTTTCTTTTACGCGATATAAGATGGCATTTGGGGATCTAGCTCTCCTTATATAGATGCCGTCCGAGCATGGTGAGCGGCTTATTTGCAAAAAATTACAGACCATTCGTATTCACCCGGCGCGCGGAAATCGAAGCGACCACAGAAAAGGATCATAAAGGCAGCACATCGAGGTCAGAACCGGACTGTCGTCAATCCGAAGTACAGATGAAGAGCCTGCCTTGCAAAGCCGAAGACATAAGACAGATACTACATCGTCATTGAAGGCAAGTTCAGGGGCTACTAAGGGAGTCCTGGATTAAGGGGTCCTCGGGCGTCCGGGTTGTGTGACAGGGGCCGGACTGATGGGCCGTGAAGATATAATATAGAAGGCCTTTCCCCGTGTCTGGATGGGACTCTCCTTTGCGTGGATGGCAAGATTGGCATCCGGATGTGTAATTTCCTTCCTCTGTAAACCGACCCTGTACAACCCTAGCCCCATCCGGTGTCTATATAAACCGGAGGGTTTAGTCCGTAGAGGCCATCATAACTCCCATAGGCTAGACATCTAGGGTTTAGCCATTACGATCTCGAGGTAGATCAACTCTTGTAACCCCTATACTCATCAAATACAATCAAGAAGGACGTAGGGTTTTACCTCCATTAAGAGGGCCTGGACCTGGGTAAACATCATGTTCCCTTTGTCCCTTGTTACCTTCGATCCTCAGACGCACAGTTCGGGACCCCCTACCCGAGATCAGCCGGTTTTGACACCAACACCCGCTCCCCTCGCCGCGCCCTGCCTCCTCGTCGCCGTCGCCGCGCCCCTGCCCCTACGTTGCCATCGCTGCGCCCTGCCTCCTCATCGCCGCCCCCAGTGAGCTCGCCGCCCCGGCCCCCTCTATATAGATGTTTTTTTTTTCACACAAATTTGTTGTTAGATGATGCTTTGTTGTTAGATGATAGATGATGATGATGATGATGATAGATAGTTTTTGTTAGATAATTTTTTCTGTAGTATATATAGATGATATGATGATGATGATGATATATAGATGATTTTCATTAGGTTAGATAATTTGATGATATGATATATATATATATATATATGATATCATCTATATATATATGATGCTCTGTTGAAAACAATTATTTTTTCTGTTTTAAGTTTGTTAGATAATTTTTTCTGTAGTATATATAGATGATATGATGATGATGATATATAGATGATTTTCATTATGGTGATATATAGATTATTTTCATTATGGTGATATATAGATTATTTTTTCTTTAGAATTTTTCTGTAGATGATATGATGATGATTTTTAGATGATGATGATGATGATGATGATATATAGATGTTCTTTGATTGTGATGATAGATGATGATGATGATTTTTCTGTAATAACTTGGTCAATTTTTTGTCTTTAGAATTTATTTAGAGTTCATTTTGATGTTCATTGTGATGTATGAAAACTTGGTCAATTTTTTTCTGTAGCTCCTCGTCGCCACCCCCGACGCCGTCCCTGCCGCAACGCCGAGCCCCCGACGCCAGCCGCCGCTCCCTGCCCTGACACCGAGCCCCCGACGCCGGCCGCTGCTCCCTGCCCCGACGCCGAGCCCGCCGATCTTTAGCTCATGTGAACATATTCCCATTGGTTTTTTTTTCATAGAAATTAGTGCAAATTTTTTGTTCATACATTTTTTTTTCATGATGATCTTGCTAAAACTCATATTAAGTTTGATATTGTTTTTTATAGACTTGGATAAAATTTACTAAGGTTAATTATGGAGAAAGGGAGTAAGAAATCCTATATTCAAAATTTACTCCCGGTCCGCTCGCCCGACCAACTCTCGAGGCCACCCAAACCCTAGAAGAAAGAGCCTTGTCGATCTCCTTCGCCCTCCCGCCCCTACCCGTTTGTCGAAGGTGGCGGGTGGGGTCTTATATATAACGCTACAACAATAATATCGAGTTATTCGGTAGGCGGCATAGGTTAATGGGGTAGAATGGATAGTTCGATCTCTTGCATAGCGATTGTCGTAACTCTCTCGGGAATTCAACATATCCCTGTGAACTTCGACATGAGGGGGGGGGGGGGGGTGTCCGCAAAGTATCCTTGACGACCACTAATCCATCTCTCATGTTTGTATATCCCCATGTTTGCCACTAATCCATCTCTCATGTTTGTATATTGCCATGTTGTAATATTTACAGAAACTATGGACATAGACTTAGAACAAGAAGAGTTGTTGGGGGATATAATCCGCGACGGAGGTGATCCCTTGTCGTTTCTCAATGACACCGATGGTCAGGAAGGAGAGGATGATCGCTCTGGTGATCCAACAATGGAGGAGGAAGGAGATCATGACGGCTCCGGTGACCGAATGGCGGAGGAAGGAGATCATGATCACGGCTTTGGGGACCGAACAGAGGAGAGAGCCTTAACTGTTGCAAAGTCGGGCGAGGTGTGTATATATATATATATAAATATAAATTAAGCCTGTGCTGACTTGATGCATTAATTGTTTTGTATGTACATATATTAACGCTTCTTTCTTCTTTTAGCCCTCTGGATCGAGCCAAACTTTCGTAAGGAGATGAGGCCCGAAGAAAAGGTTGCGCCAGGATGAAAGGTTCACGATCACAGAAGTCGCGAAAGATGGCCAACTGATTGCTCCCAAGCGGACCAAGGACACATTTGTACATCAGTGCGGAGTTGTTGTTAGGGACAGCGTCCCGATCAGCATCCAAGAATGGAATAAGAAGAAGGACCCTGAAGTTTCTTATGTCCAGGATAGACTGAAAGATGATCTTTGGACCTCGCTGATGTCAAATTTCAGCCTACCGCCAGAGGAGGATCCGAATAACCCAGTTATAGAGCGAAAAGTCAAGGCGTTTGCTCTTAAGAAGATGGCAGCACTATTCAACAACTGGAAGAAAGAGTTGAACAAAAAGTTTGTCGAGAAAGAGGAGACTCCAGAATTCATCGGTCGATATGAGAAGATAAGAGATCACTGGCCCACATTTGTGGCCCACAAGAAGTCGGAGAAGGGTAAGCAAAGGTTACTGACAAACATGCAAAATGCTGCAAAGAAGAAGTATCACCATACCACAGGGTCAGGTGGCTACGGTAAAGCCCGGCCGTTATGGGACAAAGCTGAGCAAGACCTGCTTGCTAAAGGGGTCCATCCAGCGACATTGCACTGGCCAGATCAGGCAAGGACTTGGTTCTTCGGGGTTGGGGGAACTTTGGACCCCGAATCAGGGAAGTGTGTTTAGACGAACAATCAACTTGCAAGACCCATCAAGAAGCTTGAGGAAGCAATCAAGGCAGCGCAGGAAGGGACGTTCATTCCCGACAGAGAGAAGGACGAGCTGACAGAGGCCCTCGGGAATCCTGAACACCCTGGACGAACATGAGGCACATCAGGCTCCGTTCCTTGGGTGCATGGGTTTCCCGACAGCGGTGGTTATAGAAGCCGAGAGAGAAAGAAGAAAGAGGAAGCAACCGAAATGCAGAAGCTTAGTGCAAGATTAGCGAAACTAGAGGAACTTGAGAGCCAGCGAGCTACCGGCCAACCATCTCAGCGGCACGAAGATCCTTCCTTCGACGCTGCCCCAGAAGCTACCCAACCATCTCAGCGGAGAAGCAGCGTGGCTTCCACGGAGCTCGTTCAGCCTGATTTCACGGCTCCTCGCTACCCCGTGGATAGTATCACGGAGGCTGAACATTGTGTGCTAATGACGAAATGGCAGAACCTGACCTTGAAGGCGGCGGTCGGCTCTGTTGTACCTCCTCAAGCTGAGGGAACTTTCTATTGCCGTCCGATTCCACTTGGCTATGCTATTGTGACGGTGGATGAAATAATGGAGGGATTTGAGGAGCTGGAGCTTGACTACCCTACAGGTGAAGGGGATATTCATCTGGAAAATGCTTTAAGGAGTACCTGTTTATGGAAAAAGGAGTACATCAAGCTTCCAAACTGGACGCCTCAGCAGACTCAGCCAGTTGAGGCCCCTCAGCAGACTCCTCACAGTCCAGCTCAGCTGCCTGAGTCGTCTCTGGCGCGTGAGCTGTCTCCGCCGCCTCAGCCACCATCTTCGGTGGAGGAGGCCCCTCAGCAGAGTCCTCTTCCTCCTTCGCCTCCTCCGGCCCGTCAGCGGACTCCGCCTCCTCCTCCTCCGCCTCCTCCGGCACGTCAGCGGACTCCGCCACCTCAGCAATGGCGGAAGAGAGCCGCCGCCGCTCCGGCGGCTAGCAGTACAACAGGCGGGAAGAAATTCAAATTTTGTCCAAGCCTCAAGTCTCTTCCAAATTTACCATATGAGAGGACTGACGAGGAAAACAAGGACATCGTGGATGCCGAAGTGAGGGCCCATTTTGAACGGAAACGTCCACCTCCGAAGGAAACAGTAGATCCGGTGAAAGCGAAGCGCACTCTGGATGCCCTTAAGCGACCACCACCGCCTCCGCCTCAATCACACTAGGAGCGTTGTATTGAAAATACATATGATGAAGCGCGGCGGTCGGGAAGTACTACCAGTGCTGCAAGACGAAAAAGTGGGAAAAAAATTCCCCAGCTCGGCGAACAGGCGAAGCAATCGTGCCCCCCGCTCAAGGTGTCTAGCGATATCGTCGCTAATCATCCGGGGCTACTGCCCGGTACCACTCTTGGTGATTACGTGGGTGATGATGTACAATTTGAAACGACTGAGGTAGTAGAGCAATTTAGATACGAGCACGGGAAGCCTCTCGTCAAACGTGATCAGCTCCCGCATCTACCAACGATGATTCGAAGATTGCATGAATGGTACTTGGAAACCTGTAGGAAGTCTGGGACCGACAGTCTGATGCTGGTAATTAAAGATGAGCACAACTTCATTGGAGTCCTCTGGGGCCGACAGTTTGATGCTGGTAATTAAAGATGAGCACGACTTCATTGGAGTCGACCTGATGCCTGTTGAATTTGTGAAATTATTTCAGTTATTCAATCAACAGGCCCTCAACAAACAACTCATGACTTGCTACTATCTGTAAGTATTATTTCTGTAATTAAGTCTCTAGCTCAGCTCGTTCATTGCATGTATATATAATCATCCTTACTATATATATTATGCAGATTGAAGATTGTCGAATGCAAAAGAGGACAAATCTATGACATTGGGTCCATTAGCCCAAATACCGTAAATGAATGGTCGGTAAAAAAGAGAGCCGAAGATACCAAGAAAAACTTGCTAAAAGTGTTCCTTCGACATCAAAACAAAAGGGAAATACTCTTTCCTTACAACTTCAAGTGAGTGTTACTGTCTTGTGCATATTCTGTTTCGCTTACTCGAGGTTAGGTGTAATTGATGAGTTATGCGCGCGCAGGTTCCACTTTATTCTGCTATCCATAAAGCTTGACGGGGCAGTAGTAACTGTCTTAAACTCGAGACGTAAAGATCAAAAGGAGTGGGCGGACATGAAGGAAATGCTCCAGAGGTAAGTTCAATCATTATCGCACCATATCGATCGGCAACTTTCGTTCAGTTCCTGATATCAAGTAATCATTTTCTTTGCCGGGCAGGGTTTGGAAAACATTCACCGGAATGGTCCCGGGTCTGAAGAAGGAGCTGAAATTTACACAGCCCAGAGTAAGTAGTACTAGCTAGTTCCGTGCATCTCTCATTGATTCTAATTTCATCAATACCATTATCATGCTTGATTATCAGTTTGATTGAACTCTATTCTCATAAAGTGCTTGTGGCAGGCACCCGGGACTGATTTATATGGATACTACGTTTACGAGTTCATTCGCAACTCGACCCTTGAGCGGGGCTTCTCTGACGAACAATTTGAAGTACGTAAACAATATTCACAATTCTTTTTTATTACCATCATTTGTGTTGAGTTTCATTCATATATATGTATTGACCCCTTCTTTAAATTAGACGTGGCAGATGTGGGATGAACTCCTACCACATGATCACATACGAGCAATTCAAGAGGAATTGGCGGGATTCTTTCTTGACCACATCATACCTAAAGACGGAGAATACCATATGAAATTGGAAATGGATTTTAGGTAGATGATGTTAGCGATTGTAAGAGATGTTATATTGTATATATGTAATAGCGTCGGATAGATATACGAAAACTTGTTGTTCGACCAAGCACGAAGAAAGAGAGGTCACTTCTCTCTATATATGTTAATTACGATGTTGTGTAATTAATGGTTCCTTCATTTGCTTACTAGCTAGCGTCGAGTTCTCTCTGTATGTAGTAGCTACCGTCGATCAAGCACGGAGAAAGAGAGGTCACTTCTCTCTATATGTAGTAGCTAGCTAGCACAATATGAAACCCCTAAACCCTCCAAAACCCCTAACCCCCTTCCCTTTAAAAAAAAACAAAAACCCCAGCGCCTGCGAGCTGCTGGCGCGTGGCTGCCTTTTAGTCCCGGTAAGTCCTCCTGCCTGGGCGCCCCACAGCGGCCACATGGAGCTCCTTTAGTCCCGGTTCGTAAGCCAACCGGGACTAAAGGCTTACGAACCGGGACTAAAAGTTTTGGGCATTAGTCCCGATTGTTTTGTCCCGGTTGCAGAACCAGGACTAAAGGCCCTCTGGAACCGGGACTAATGCCATGTTTTCTACTAGTGTTCTTCCAGAGTCCCAAACCAACTGTGGAATGTGCAAGCTCTGAAGTGGAAATGGCCACTCCTCCACCTGCTATGTGGGCTTCGACATTGAAGCGCGCATAAAAGTTGGCCATCCACCATGAATGGACAACTACACGCTCATGTTCTGACCTAGGTTCTGTGGTCACTTCATTAGTTAGTTATACAAGCTTGGCTGTATTCATTATGCAAAGATCTTGGTCGCTAGCTCCTTGAACATTTATACCTATGCCAAGCCATCATTTAAGAAAAAGCCTCTAGTAGATTTCCGCATGAAACCAACCAGTTTGTTACATGCACCAACAAAACATAAGAAAAAGAGAAATCAACATTCAAGGTAGCACAACAAATGGCTTTATCCGCTTGAAACCTTTCATATCACAGCCCAACACAAAATGAACAAGCATCAACCGTAGACTAGTATCAGGGGAAGGGATTCCTCAAAAAGGAAAAAAAAAAGGTATCAGGGCAAGGAAGGAAAACTACCACATGAAGAACTTGTAGTCTAGGAGAACACTAGGAAGTGCCATATGTGATGGCACAACTCCAAAAGGCCTACTTCGTGGAGGGGTGTGGGTGTTTGCATAATCTTGTTTAGATTTGTAGAAGTTTTTTTCAGTTGGTGTCCTAGCTAGTGTCTATGTGTTTGAGTAGTACTCCCTCCGTCCTAAAATAAGTGACTCAATTTTGTACTAACTTTGTACAAAGTTGAGTCACTTATTTTGGTACGGAGAGAGTACTAGTTACCGTAGAGTTTGATCAAGTTAAGATAAAGTCGGACGTGTCCTAATCCTAGTAGAGGCGCGGCTATGTGCCGCCAGCAGCGACTCCTAGCACAGGGTCACCTGCAAGGAGCCAGTGCAGCGCCGGCATAGTATCGCATCATCCTGAAGTCACGCTGATATCACCCATGTTTTTTCGTTTTTCTTCATTTTTGTTTTTTGCTTTGTTCTTTTACTATAGTTTATATTTCAAAATAGTCTTAATATATAAATCACAAAAGACACTTTACATAAAATTTGGGAAAATGTAATCATGCATCTGAAAACGTTACAGGTCTACAGAAAAATGTTTCTAATGTAGAAAAAACATGTACAATGTGAAGAAAAAAATTAGACAATGTTAATCATGTGTACGAAAAAAGGATATCATGTGTACAAAAAAATGTTTGTGACATTTCACATTTAAAAAAATGTACTTGGCATTTAGAAAAATATTCATACAATGTAAAAAAAGTTCATGTAATTCAAAAACAATGTTTCATACATTCAAAGAAATGTACGTTACATTAAAAAAATCACGAGTTTCAAAAATGTGTTCTTGATATTTTCAGAGAATGTGTATATATTAAATTTTTTTTTGCAGAATGTAAAAAAAAATGTTTCGTACCACTAAAACAATGTATGAGACATCTTGAACAAAAAATCCGGCTATTAAAAAAATGTTCATAACATTTTTAAAAAAAAATTATGCAATATAAAAAAATATCCCATAGGTTACATTTTTTATTTCCATTCGAAAATATGCGAAACATTTTAAAACTATATTCATATGTTTCCAATAAATGTCTGTGAAAATTTTAAAGATATCTATACAATGTGAAAAAATGTTCATGTAGTTTAAAAAAATTGTCATTAAAATAAATGTACAACTTGTATTTGGGAAATGTTACTGTGTATTCAAATAAGTGTTCAAAACATGTATTTTTGAAAATGTACATCATGTATTTGACAAATATCCAACATGTATCAAAAAAGGGTTTCACATGTGTGTGCTAAAAATGTACATTGTGTAATGAAAAAAGTAGACATGTGTTAAAAACTGATAAAAACCAACAAAGAAATTAAAATGAAAAGCAATGAAAACCAAAGAAAACGAAGAAACAAACAAAGGAAAACGAAGTATAACATAGAAAAGAAAGAAAAGGCAAAGAAAATAAGCGAAAATTTTAAAGAAAACCAAAGTATAATGAAGAAAAAAACCCGATGAAAACCGGTGAAAAATTCAAAATAAAAATGAAAAGGGAAAACACTGCAAAAAAACGGAGCAGAGCGAACTACTCAGTGACACAAACGACTGAGAGGCAATTGGGCCGGCCTGACCGCTCGCCTTTAGGTAATTCCGAATTGGAATTGATACGGGTGAGACATAGCTCTCCTAACCCTAGTAGTACTAGCATTGGTCATGTACGTGTAGGTTTTAGACTGAGTCCAGTTTGAAATCATAGTCATGCCCATGTAGGTCTTGGAATTTTGTTTAGTGCTCTGCTTGTACTATATATGCACAGCCCTGCGTGAGATTGTATATCATGAAGAAAGAGAAAAGCAAATAAAGTTAAAAGAGGTCACGACAATTTTGTGTGCACGTTCGTCTAATTTGATGACCAATTGTCGATCCTCAGGGCGAATCCCAACAGTGGGAACACTTCATTTTCTTGAGATAATTAGCTATAAGACGAACTGCCAGCCTCCAACCATGCGACGAACTGAAACTTCATTTTCTACTCATTAGAAGTGTCTTACTTCTCATCTTGATACCATATTGTTTACTATTTGCTATATTGTAGACCAAAGACTCAACTATTATGCAACAACATGAATAAACACAAATGAATCACATGCCATTTGCGTCAAAATATGCCTCATTCCTTAGTTTTCAAATTTTTCAGAAAAATTTCTTTGGTTAGCACACTATTCCTCAAAATCAGCCAAATAAACACTTTTATGTTAGAAAATATTTTTTTATGCAAATACCCTTCATGTCCAAGATAGAAGTTGCACATTCTGATGTTTATTTAGTGAACTGCGTGGCAGGGTGTGTTGCTAATGACATGTTTTGAGATAAAATTGATTGATTCACTTTTTGTGAAATGTTGCCTATATTGTGTATGTTTGGGTCTGAGAGCCAGTTTGCTATATCACTAATTTGCACCACATTTCAAAAACATATTGATTCACTTTTGAGTTTAAGATTTGTCTTAATCTGACCAGCTAGATCGATCTTCAAATACTTTTCAATTGGCATCATAAATAAGAGATTGAGCAAATATGTCTGTTAAATTTCTATCACCTAGCTTTGTTTCTGTCGTTATGTATGTCGTGTCTCGACAAGATATTTGTGATTCAGACTCGAGGGAGACAGAAGTTAAGCCAAACATTCATAACATGTGCAGAGAGGTCACGCGCATGAGTTCCTATCGAGGGTGCTTAAGTGGAGAAATTTGTTGATGATGTGAAAGTGAAACCGATGTGTTCCACATCATCTTCCTGATTGTTCTATCAGGTAATCAAGTGACCTTTATGCTCTTTGTGTTGGGAAACGTTGCATGGAAAACAAAAAAAAATTCTACGCACACGCAATGATCTATCCATGGAGATGCATAGCAACGAGGGGGAGAGTGTGTCTACGTACCCTCATAGACCGTAAGAGGAAGCGTTTCACAACGCGGTTGATGTAGTCGAACTTTCTTCGCGATCCAACCGATCAAGTACCGAACGTACGGCACCTCCGCGTTCAGCATACGTTCAGCTCGGTGACGTCCGCGCCTTCTTGATCCAGCAAGACGGCGAGGTAGTGGATGAGTTCCGACAGCACGACGGCGTGGTGACGGTGATGGTGATGTGATCTCCGCAGGGCTTCGCCTAAGCACTGCGAAAATATGACCGAGGGAGTAAACGACGGACGGGGGTGCCGCACACGGCTAAGACAATGTTGTGTTCTTGTGTGCCGCCCCCTCCCCACATATATATAGGTGGGAGGGAGGGAGGAGCAGCCAAAGGAGGCGCCCAAGTAGGAGCAATCCTACTTGGAGTCCCTCCCAAGCCGCACCCCTGCCTTATATAGGTGCGGGGGAAAGCCAGGGAAGGGTGGCGCCCCCCCTTTCCTTTCTCCCATGAGAGGGAAAGGCAGGAGGGGCTAGCCCTCCTCCCTTCCCTTCCCTTAGGCCCTGCTGTCCAAAGAAGGGGCACACCAGGGGCTGGTCTGTCCCCCCTTTGGCCCATTAGGCCCATACACTTACCGGGGGTGTCCTGAACCCTTTCGGTGACCCGATGACTACCCGGTGCACACCGAAACTCTTCCAGTGTCCGAATACCATCGTACTATATATGAATCTTTACCTCTCGACCATTTCGAGACTCCTCGTCATGTACGTGATCTCATCCGGGACTCCGAACAACATTCGGTCACCAAATCATATAACTCATATAACACCATATCGTCAACGAACGTTAAGCGTGCGGACCCTACGGGTTCGAGAACTATGTAGACATGACCGAGACACCTCTCCGGTCAATAACCAATAGTGGAACCTGGATGCCCATATTGGCTCCTACATATTCTACGAAGATCTTTATCGGTCGAACCGTTATGACAACATATGTAATTCCCTTTGTCCATCGGTATGTTACTTGCCCGAGATTCGATCGTCGGTATCTTCATACCTAGTTCAATGTCGTTACCGGCAAGTCTCTTTACTCGTTCCGTAATACATCACCTCGTGACTAACTCCTTAGTCATTTGCTTGTAAGCTTATGATGTGTATTACCGAGAGGGCCCAGAGATACCTCTCCGAAACTCGGAGTGACAAATCCTAATCTTGATCTATGCCAACTCAACAAACACCTTCGGATATACCTGTAGAGCATATTTATGATCACTCAGTTATGTTGTGACGTTTGATAGCACACAAGGTATTCCTCCGGTATCCGAGAGTTGCATAATCTCATAGTCGAAGGAATATGTATTTGACATGAAGAAAGCGATAGCAATAAACTGAACGATCATTATGCTAAGCTAACGGATGTGTCTAGTCCATCACATCATTCTCCTAATGATGTGACCCCGTTATCAAATGACAACATATGTCTATGGTTAGGAAACCTAAACCATTTTTGATCAACGAGCTAGTCTAGTAGAGGCTTACTAGGGACACGGTATTTGTTTATATATTCACACATGTATTTAAGTTTCCGATCAATACAATTCTAGCATGAATAATAAACCTTTAGCATGAATAAGGAAATATAAAATAACAACTTTATTCTTGCCTCTAGGGCATATTTCCTTCAGTCTCTCACTTGCACTAGAGTCAATAATCTAGTTCACATCACCATGTGATTAACACCCATAGTTCACATCGCCATGTGACCAATACCCAAAGAGTTTACTAGATTCAATAATCTAGTTCACATCACCATGTGATTAACACCCAAAGAGTACTAAGGTGTGATCATGTTTTGCTTGTGAGAGCAGTTTAGTCAACGGGTCTGTCACATTCGAACACGTATGTATTTTGTAAATTTCTATGTCTACAAAGCTCTGCATGGAGCTACTCTAACTGATTGCTCCCACTTTCAATATGTATCCAGATTGAGACTTAGAGTCATCCGGATCGGTGTTAAAGCTTGCATCGACATAACCCTTTACGACGAACTCTTTATCACCTACATAACCGAGAAACATTTCCTTAGTACTCTTTAAGGCATCTAAGAATAATTTTGACCGCTGTCCAGTGATCTACTCCTGGATCACTATTGTACCCCCTTGCCAAACTCATGGCAAGGTACATAACAGGTATGGTACACAGCATGACATACTTTATAGAACCTATGGCTGAGGCATAGGGAATGACTTTCATTCTCTCTCTATCTTCTGTCGTGGTCGGGTTTTGAGTCTTACTCAACTTCACACCTTGCAACACAGGCAAGAACCTTTTTTTTGACTGATCTATTTTGAACTTCTTCAAAACTTTGTCAAGGTATGTGCTTTGTGAAAGTCCTATTGAACGTCTCGATCTATCCCTATAGATTTTGATGCCCAATATATAAGTAGCTTCACCGAGGTCTTTCATTGAAAAATTATTATTCAAGTATCCTTTTATGCTACCCAGAAATTCTATATCATTTCCAATCAACAATATGTCATCCACATATAATATCAGAAATGCTACAGAGTTCTCACTCACATTCTTGTAAATACAGGCTTCACCATAAGTCTGTATAAAATCATATGCTTTGATCACCTCATCAAAGCGTATATTCTAACTCCGAGATGCTTGCACCAGTCCATAGATGGATCGCTGGAGCTTGCACACTTTGTTAGTACCTTTAGGATCGACAAAACCTTTCTGGTTGCATCATATACAACTCTTTTTTAAGATATCCATTAAGGAATGCAGTTTTGACGTTCATTTGCCAGATTTCATAAAATACGCTAACATGATTCGGACAGACTTAAGCATCGCTACGGGTGAGAAAGTCTCATCGTAGTCAACCCTTTGAACTTGACGAAAACCTTTTGCGATAAGTCGAGCTTTGTAGATAGTAACATTACCATCAGCGTCAGTCTTCTTCTTGACGATCCATTTATTTTCTATGGCTTGCCGATCATCGGACAAATCCACCAAAGTCCACACTTTGTTCTCATACATGGATCCTATCTCAGATTTCATGGCCTCAAGCCATCTGTCGGAATCTGGGCTCATCATAGCTTCTTCATAGTTCGTAGGTTCGCCAGGGTCTAGTAATATGACTTCCAGGACAGGATTACCGTACCACTCTTATGTGGATCGTGCTCTGGTTGACCTACGAAGTTCAGTAGTAACTTGATCTGAAGTTTCATGATCTTCATCATTAGCTTCCTCTTTAGTTGGTGTAGGCATCACGGGAACGGTTTTCTGTGATGTGCTACCTTCCAATTCGAGAGAAGGTACAATTACCTCATCAAGTTCTACTTTCCTCTCACTCACTTCTTTCGAGAGAAACTCTTTCTCTAGAAAGGATCCATTCTTAGCAACAAAGATCTTGCCTTCGGATCTGTGGTAGAAGGTGTACCCAATAGTTTCCTTAGGGTATCCTATGAAGACGCACTTCTCCGATTTAGGTTCGAGCTTATTAGGCTGAAGCCTTTTGACACAAGCGTTGCATCCCCAAACTTTAAGAAACGACAGCTTAGGTTTCTTGCCAAACCATAGTTCATACGGTGTCGTCTCAACGGATTTATATGGTGCCCTATTTAACATGAATGCAGCTGTCTCTAATGCATAACCCCCAAAACGATATTGGTAAATCGGTAAGAGACATCATAGAACGCACCATATCTAATAAAGTACGGTTACGACGTTCGGACACATCATTATGCTGTGGTGTTTCAGGTGGCGTGAATTGTGAAACTATTTCACATTGTTTTAAATGAATGCCTAACTCGTAACTCAAATATTCGCCTCCGCGATCGGATCGTAGAAACTTTATTTTCTTGTTACGATGATTCTCCAATTCACTCTGAAATTCTTTGAACTTTTCAAATGTTTCAGACTTGTGTTTCATCAAGTAGATATATCCATACCTACTCAAATCATCTGTGAAGGTCAGAAAATAATGATACCCGCCGCGTGCTTCAACACTCATCGGACCACATACATCTATATGTATTATTCCCAATAAGTCATTAGCTCACTCCATTGTTCCGGAGAATGGAGTTTTAGTCATCTTGCCCATCTGGCATGGTTCGCAAGTATCAAATGATTCATAATCAAGTGATTCCAAAAGTCTATCAGCATGGAATTTCTTCATGCGCTTTAGACCAATATGACCTAAACGGCAGTGCCACAAGTATGTTGCACTATCATTATCAACTTTGTATCTTTTGGCATCAATATTATGAATATGTGTATCACTACGATCGAGATTCAATAAACCATTTACATTGGGTGTATGAGCATAGAAGGTTTTATTCATATAAACAGAACAACAATTATTCTCTCACTTAAATGAATAACCGTATTGCAATAAACATGATCTAATCATATTCATGCTTAACGCAAACACCAAATAACATTTATTTAGGTTCAACACTAATCCCGAAGGTAGAGTGAGTGTGCGATGGTGATCGTATCAACCTTGGAATCAATTCCAACACACATCGTCACCTTGCCCTTAAATAGTCTCTGTTTATTCTGCAACTCCTGTTTCGAGTTACTAATCTTAACAACTGAACCGGTATCAAATACCCAGGGGCTACTATGAACACTAGTAAGGTACACATCAATAATCTGTATATCAAATATACCTTTGTTCACTTTGCCATCCTTCTTATCCGCTAAATGTTTGGGGCAGTTCCGCTTCCAGTGACCATTTCCTTGGCAGTAGAAGCACTCAGTTTCAGGCTTGGGTCTAGCTTTGGGCTTCTTCATGGGAGTGGAACTTGCTTGCCATTCTTCTTGAAGTTCCCTTTCTATCCCTTTGCCCTTTTTCTTGAAACTAGTGGTTTTGTTAACCATCAACACTTGATGCTCTTTCTTGATTTCTATCTTCGCCGATTTCAGCATCGCGAAGAACTCGGGAATCATTTTCATCATCCCTTGCATATTATAGTTTATCACGAAGTTCTAGTAGCTTAGTGATAGTGACTAGAGAACTTTGTCAATCACTATCTTATTTGGAAGATTAACTCCCACTTGATTCAAGCGATTGTAGTACCCAGACATTCTGAGCACATGCTCACTAGTTGAGCTATTCTCCTCCATCTTGTAGGCAAAGTACTTGTCAGAGGTCTTATACCTCTCGACACAGGCATGAGTCTAAAATACCAATTTCAGCTCTTGGAACATCTCAGATGCTCCGTAGCATTCAAAACGTTTTTGAAGTCCCGATTCTAAGCCGTAAAGCATGGCGCACTAAACTATTAAGTAGTCATCATATCGAGCTTTGCCAAACATTCATAACGTCTGCATCTGCTCCTGCAATAGGTCTGTCACCTAGCGGTGCATCAAGGACATAATTCTTCTGTGCAGCAATGAGGATAATCCTCAGATCATGGACCCAGTCCGCATCATTGCTACTATCATCTTTCAACTTATTTTTCTCTAGGAACATATCAAAAATAAGTGAGCTATATCGCGAGCTATTGATCTACAACATAGATTTGCAAATACTATCAGGACTAAGTTGATGATAAATTAAGTTCAATTAATCAAATTACTAATGAACTCCCACTTAAATTAATATCCCTCAAGTTATCTAAGTGATACATGATCCAAATCAACTAAACCATGTCCGATCATCACGTGAGATGGAGTAGTCTTCAATGGTGAACATCTTCATGTTGATCATATCTACTATATGACTCATGTTCGACCTTTCGGTCTCCAGTGTTCCGAGACCATGTCTGTATATGCTAGGCTCGACAAGTTTAACCCAAGTATTCTGCATGTGTAAAACTGTCTTACACCCGTTGTATGTGAACGTAGAGTCTATCACACCCGATCATCACGTGGTGTCTCGAAACGATGAACTTTTGCAACGGTGCATACTCGAGGAGAACACTTTTATCTTGAAATTTAGTGAAGGGGTCATCTTATAATGCTACCGTTGATCTAAGCAAAATAAGATGCATAAAAGGTAAACATCACATGCAATAAAAATATGTGACATGATATGGCCATCATCATCTTGTGCTTTTTGATCTCCATCTTCAAAGCATCATCATGATCTCCATCGTCACCGGCTCGACACCTTGATCTCCATCGTTGCGTCGTGGTCGTCTCGCCAACTATTGCTTCTACAACTATCGCTAACGCATAGTGATAAAGTAAAGCAATTACATGGCGTTTGCATTTCATATAATAAAGAGACAACCATAAGGCTCCTGCCGGTTGCCAATAACTTACAAAACATGATCATCTCATACAATAATGTATATCACATCATGTCTTGACCATATCACATCACAACATGCCCTGCAAAAACAATTTAGACGTCCTCTACTTTGTTGTTGCAAGTTTTACGTGGCTGCTACGGGCTTCTAGCAAGAACCGTTCTTACCTACGGCAAAAACCACAATGGTGATTCATCAAGTTTGCTGTTTTAACCTTCTTCAAGGACCGGCCGCAATCAAATTTGATTCAACTAAAGTAGGAGAAACAGACACCCGCCAGCCACCTTTATACAAAACTAGTTGCATGTCTGTCGGTGGAACCGGTCTCATGTGCGTGGACATGTAAGGTTGGTCCGGTCCGCTTCATCCCACAATATCGCCGAATCAAAATAAGACGTTGGTGGTAAGCAGTATGACTATCACCGTCCACAACACTTTGTGTTCTACTCGTGCATATTATCTACGCATAGACCTGGCTCATGATGCCACTGTTGGAAAACGTTGCATGGAAAACAAAAAAAATTCTACGCACACGCAATGATCTATCCATGGAGATGCATAGCAACGAGTGGGAGAGTGTGTCTACGTACCCTCGTAGACTGTAAGCGGAAGCGTTTCACAATGCGGTTGATGTAGTCGAACTTTCTTCGCGATCCAACCGATCAAGTACCGAGCGTATGGCACCTCCGCGTTCAGCACACGTTCAGCTCGGTGACGTCCGCGCCTTCTTGATCCAGCAATACGGCGAGGTAGTGGATGAGTTCCGACAGCACGACGGCATGGTGACGGTGATGGTGATGTGATCTCCGCAGGGCTTCGCCTAAGCACTACGAAAATATGACCGAGGGAGTAAATGGTGGACGAGGGCGCCGCACACGGCTAAGACAATGTTCTGTTCTTGTGCGGCGCCACCTCCCCACATATATATTTATAGGTGGGAGGGAGGGATGAGCAGCCAAAGGAGACGCCCAAGTAGGAGGAATCCTACTTGGAGTCCCTCCCAAGCCGTGCCCCCTGCCTTATATAGGTGCGGGGGAAATGCAGGGAAGGTTGGCCCCCCCCCTTTCCTTTCTCCCATGAGAGGGAAAGGCAGGAGGGGCTAGCCCTCCCCCCTTTCCTTCCCTTAGGGCCTGCTGTCCAAAGAAGGGGCGCCTGGTCTGTCCCCCCTTTGGCCCGTTAGGCCCATATATACACTTACCGGGGGTGTCCGGAACCCCTTCCGGTGACCCGATGACTACCCGGTGCACTCCGAAACTCTTCCGGTGTCCGAATACCATCGTCCTATATATCAATCTTTACCTGTCGACCATTTTGAGACTCCTCGTCATGTCCGTGATCTCATCCGGGACTCCGAACAACATTCGGTCACCAAATCACATAACTCATATAAAACTATATTGCCAACGAACATTAAGCGTGCGGACCCTACGGGTTCAAGAACTATGTAGACATGACCGAGACACCTCTCCGGTCAATAACCAATAGCGGAACCTGGATGCCCATATTGGCTCCTACATATTCTACGAAGATCTTTATCGGTCGAACCGTTATGACAACATATGTAATTCCCTTTGTCCATCGGTATGTTACTTGCCCGAGATTCGATCGTCGGTATCTTCATACCTATTTCAATCTTGTTACCGGCAAGTCTCTTTACTCGTTCCGTAATACATCACCTCGTGACTAACTCCTTAGTCATTTGCTTGCAAGCTTATGATGTGTATTACCGAGAGGGCCCAGAGATACCTCTCCGAAACTCGAAGTGACAAATCCTAATCTTGATCTATGCCAACTCAACAAACACCTTCGGAGATACCTGTAGAGCATCTTTATGATCACCCAGTTACGTTGTGACATTTGATAGCACACAAGGTATTCCTCCGGTATCCGGGAGTTGCATAATCTCATAGTCGAAAAAAATATGTATTTGACATGAAGAAAGCGATAGCAATAAACTGAACGATCATTATGCTAAGCTAACGGATGGGTTTAGTCCATCACATCATTCTCCTAATGATGTGATCCCGTTATCAAATGACAACACATGTCTATGGTTAGGAAACCTAAACCATCTTTGATCAACGAGCTAGTCTAGTAGAGTCTTACTAGGGACACGGTATTTGTTTATGTATTCACACATGTATTTAAGTTTTCGATCATTACAGTTCTAGTATGAATAATAAATAATTTATCATGAATAAGAAAATATAAACTAACAACTTTATTATTGCCTCTAGGGCATATTTCCTTCACTTTGCACCGGTGAATACTGTTCTTTAAGTGTCACAAAATTTCCTCGATATTAAATCATTTTAGAAGACAACTGTTCTAGAAATTACAGAGTGGATCGGTTTTTCTGCTTCTTTCTGTCAGCAGTTACCAGTGTAGTCGCTTCTCCACCAACCATTACAAATAGCTCTCCTTTTCATTTTCAAAATCATGGTTCATAGCATGATTATTTTGAACTGCTGGTAAATTACGTGTGGTTTTCATGAGAACATATGTTTGGTGATCTTGCAGGTTATGTGTTTTCCACTATCAAATGGAGAAAATGAATCCACGGTTCTGCATTTCCTAACCAAGCCTTCTGGGGCATCTTTGTGCTATTACATGGATGTTGTACTATTGCTAAATTTCGTTCTCCAATATCGACATGTTTTTGCAGATAAACATGTTTCTATGGTGAAGTTTTTGAGAAGGCTTAAATCGTCTTCATAAAAATTATTAAACCACAAATTAAATGGTTTCTCCCTTCATTAACCATTTAGTATCCAACCTATATCTGCAGTGACAGCTTCAAAGCTGGGGCAATGACAGACTAACAATAAACAACTCATTTACACCTATCCATCGCACTACTTGATCTTTCACACAAGAATAACAACATAATGAGCAACAGATAACCCAACAATGGGCACTTACATGGGTGCAGCGTGGCGTGATGCCGCGCTTATGCACTGCTAGTAAATAGAAGACATGCATAGAGTAGTACTAGCTCGTCGCGTGCTTCATTGACGCAGCGTGGTAGAACTTACTTGCATGTGCAAGGTAGGGTGAAGCTTATGCGAGAAGCTACCGTTCAAGCTAGCACGGTTACGGCCTAGCTAGCCACGTCGTGTTGCAACACCCTCTGCCGAACGCGTGGCCTCATACCTAGCAAGCTAAGAGCAATTTTAGGAGAGTCGTGTATCATTTGGATCATCGTAATAACTATTATTACGACATTTTTGATTGAAAATATTGTTGGGTAAAAATGCTACTCCATCGACAGAAAAACTTGGAAACAAGAACGAGCCTCAAATTAGCCTAGAAAAGGATGAACCGGAAAAAACCAAACCGCGGGCAGAAACAAAGAAACCCAGGCTAAGTCCCGCCTGATACGAGGAACAGAGGCAAATGGGAAATCTAAGGAAAATGACAAGACACGCTTGGTTGTATGTATTATGCAAAAAAAATTGGTCACTAGCTCTTTGAACTTTTATACCTATGGCAAGCCATCATTTTCAAAAGCTTCTGTATTAGATTTTCAATTCTAAGAATCCAACCAGTTTTCTACATGCACCAACAAAACAAAAGAAAAAGAGAAGACGCTCTGCAAGGGAAGGTAGCACAACAAATGGCTTTATCAGCTTGAAACCATTCATGTCATAACCTAACACAATATGGACAAGCATCAACCGCAGACTAGTATCACGGCAAGGAGAAAAACCTCCGCATGGACAACTTGTACTCTAGGTAGACCGTCAGGAAATGCCATATGTGATGACACAACTCCAAAAGGCTTGATTTTAGGAGGGGTGTGGGAAAAGGGGCGTGCTACGCGTCCGCCGGCTGATCTTTTTAAAAGATCGGCCGGGCCGCAAGCCATTAGATTTGACCCATCGAGTGGCCAAGTGTTACCGCCCACCATTGCAACACATGCCTTGTTGCAAAAATTTCTCGCAACATACATCTTGTTGCAGAATTTTTTGCAATAAACGTCCTGTTGTAGATTTTTTTTGCAACAGACGTCTTGTTGCAGATTTTTTTTTTCGACAGCCGTCTTGTTGCAGATTTTGCAACGGCCTCGGGTGGCATCTGGGATGACAAGGAAGCTCTGGGTGGGGGTTGAACGGGGACGTTGGCGAAGCTCCGACCTCTTTCCGAGACCGCTTTCCGCTCGGCCGCAGCCTTCTCGCCCGAGGTCGACGCCGCCCTGCCGCAGGCAGTCCCTGGCCGGCCCTGATGACCGACGAAATGAAGAGCCGCACCCCTGGCCACCTTCGCCGGCGCGGAGCCCACCGTCGGCTGCCGATTGGGCGCCGCAAAGGGAAGAACATTATCGACAGCTCTCCGTCGTCGCTTGCTCCGTCCCGACCACCATGCCGGCATTCGGGAGCGTCAGCCGTTGGCCAAGGCGGCGGATAGCACGGCTGCATCGAGGAAGCAGAAGAAGTCGACGCCTTCCCCTCGGCATCCTACGGCACCGACGTCTACCCCCGGCCAGGGTAGAATAGGATGGAAGACCGAGGCCGTGACCGACCTGAATTCAGATCAGATAGATATAAATCGCAGCTCCAATCCCGTTTCTGTTTCCTTCCGATCCCGATTCGTGCTCAGCTTCTTCTCAGGTACGGGTTCCAAGCCAGATCCATCTATTTAAGCCGCCCCTACTCCGCCGCCGTAGGAACAAAGATTTCTTCTCCCACCAGGCAATAGATCAGGCTAGAATAGATGTCGTCGACGAGTACGATGCCGCTGCTACCGTACCTCGCCTTCCACGGCGTGAAGGATCGATCCACGGTGCTGTTCAGCCCGTCGGAGAAGAAGCCCATCGCCGGCGGCGAAACCGGCGCGCTGGAGAACGTGACCATCTGCCCGACCGCCCGTGGCTTCCTGGTAGTCCGTGACCCGACCTCCCTCGCCACCTTCCTCTGGAGTCAGCAGAGCCGCAGCAAGATCGAGCTTCCGCCCTTGCCACTCAACGTCGACGACGAACAGCTCGTATACTGCAACTGCCTGCTCTCCGACAAGCCCACGGCTCCCGGCTGCGTCGTGCTCCTGGCACCGACTGAGGATCCCCTCGTATGGTTCTGTCGCGTCGGGGACGGGCAGTGGGTCAAATACGAGTACGACATAGGGACCCTGGTTCTTCCAGACTGGGATCCGCCGGAGGAGAAGGTGGTCATATGCCCGATCGCGGCGTGCCGGGACAAGTTCTACTTCAACGCCATGCCGACCAGCCTCGGCGTGATCGACTTCTGCGGCCCTGCCCCGGCCTTCAGCTCCATAACCATCGATGAGACCATTGACGCGGACCATGGGACTGTTTTATTGTGGAATCACTACCAGAAAAACAGGCGATGCCGACGGCCAAATATATGCCGACGGCCCCCGTCGGCATAGATAGGTGTATCCCGACGGCCCATCTCAAGCCGTCGGCGTAGATAAGCCGTCGGCATAGGTCGGCCGTCGGCATCGCATGAAATATGCCTACGGTGGCCGTCGGCATACCATGTGGGCCCGGCTACCCGGGCGGCGATGGCGGTTTGACGGCGTGACGCCTACGCCGACGGGCTAACGGTGGCCGTCGGCATAGGTATGCCGACGGCAAGGCCGTCGGCATAGGTATGCGCACGTCATCGATCCGCGTCGTCTGCCACGTCATCGATCCGAGCCGCTCGCCGGTCCGTGGGGTGGCATATCTATGCCGACGGCCTTGCCGTCGGCATAGGCCTGGCCCATGGCCGTTGCCACGTCATCGATCCGCGCCCTACGCCACGTCATCGATCCATGGCTCTACCGTTCCGTGGCCGTAGCTATGCCGACGGCATTGCCGTAGGCATAGATTTCTAATAATATTTTAATATTTTATTTATTTTCTCTTTTTCCTTTTTATTTTCTTCCAAAACTAATTTGATATACTTAAATGTGCCTTATGTACAGAAAACATATCTCGATTATATATATATCGATTGCCCCCCCCCACACGGGCCTTGCTTCCGTCGTGTCACGGAGAGGGGAGACGGGACAGGGTACCCGTGGGGTAGCAATGCCGCCAGGTGTTGCGGTGGGCTCTCCTACGCTTGTGGAAGCGTGGTGGCAGGCGCAGGCACCCGGCATGCGGCTCCGGGGTGTGCCCCCCCTCACGGGCGTCGTTGCCGCCGTGTCCCGGAGGGGGGGAAACGGCCACGTCGGGCCGACACGGAGGGAATCTTGGGGTGGGTTGGGCCGGGACGGTGTTGGGAGGTGTAGCTATGGGCTGGGCTATGACAACAACGTGAAAAGGTCCACCAGCCAAACCCCGTCTGGCGAAAGTCAAAGGGCTAGATCCGGCGGTCGTCCATGTCAGGGTTAGACGGGACGGGGTACCGGGGGGGTAGCAATGCCGCCAGGTGTTGCGGTGGGCCCTCCTACGCTTATGGAAGCGTGGTGGCAGGCGCAGGCACCCGACACGCGGCTCCGGGGTGTGCCCACCTCACGGGCGTCGCTGCCGCCGTGTCCCGGAGGGGGGAAACGGCCACGTCGGGCCGACACGGAGGGAATCTTGGTTATTCACAACATAAATGTGCCTTATCTAAACAAAAAAACATACCCCAATGGTATATCGATTGCCCCCCTCACGGACGTCGCTGCCGCCGTGTCACGGAGGAGGGAAACGGTCGACATGGAGGGAATCTGTTTAGAGGGGGAATCGGGGTGTAGCTATGCCACCGAAATATCGCACGGGTCGTGATGCATGTGTGAAAGTGTCGTGGCATGCGTAGACGCCCATCTTGGGGCTCTGTGGTGTGGCCCCCCCTCCACGGAAGGCAGTGCCGCCGTCACTTGGAGGGGGGATGGTGCGGGTGCGGTGGAACCAGAGGGAATCTAGTGTTGGGTTGGGTCCAGACCGTGTTCGGGGATGTTGCTATGGGCTGACCTATCGCAACCAGGTGGAAGAGTCCACCGGTCAAAGCTCGTCCGGCGAAAGTCAAAGGGCTAGATCTACTGGTCAACTGGGATTCGGGGTGGCCTTCCGGGTGTAGCTATGCCACCGAAACATCGCACGGGTCCCGATGCATGTGTGAAAGTGTTCTGGCATGCGTGGACGCCCGTCTTGGGGCTCCGTGGTGTGCCCCCCTCTAGGGCTAGATTCGGTGGTCGTCTGTGTTAGGGTTAGATGGGACGGGGTACCTGGGGGTAGCAATGCCGCCAGGTGTCGCGGTGGGCCCTCCTACGCTTGTGGAAGCGTGGTGGCAGGCGCAGGCACCCGGCACGCGGCTCTGGGGTGTGCCCCCCCTCACGGGCGTCGCTGCCGCCGTGTCCAGGAGGGGGGAAACGGCCACGTCGACATGACACGGAGGGAATCTAGTGGTGGGTTGGGTCCAGACCATGTTCGGGGATGTTGCTATGGGCTGACCTATCGCAACCAGGTGAAAAGGTCCACCGGTCAAAGCCCGTCCGGCGAAAGTCAAAGGGCTAGATCCGGCGGTCGTCTGTGTCAGGGTTAGACGGGACGTTGAATTTTTTTTAACTTTTTTTTATATGTAATTTTTTTCAAAAAAAAATCATTAATTAAATTGTGCCTTATCTATACATAGATACACCACGCGTGTCTCTTGGGCCCAATTTACCGCCCCGTCAACTCTCGCAGGGTTAGGCGGGACGTGTGTTGTTTGGGGGGTACCTATGCCGCCACGTTTTTCTCTGGGCCCTCCTACACATACGGAAGTGTGGTGGCGGGTGCAAGCACGGGCTCCGTGGTGTGACCCCCCTCACCGACGTCGCCGCCGCCATCGCACGGAGGGGGGAACGGCCATGTCGGGCAGTAACGGAGGGAATCTTGCGGTGGGTTGTGCCCGGACCTTGATACGAAGTGTACCTATGTGCTGGGCTATCACACCCAGGTGAAAATGTCCATCGGTCAAACCCCGTCCGGTGAAAGTCAAAGGCGTAGCTATGCCCGGTCAACGGTGCCAGGGTTAGACAGGACTGGTGTAGTTTGGGGGGGGTAGCTATGCCGCCAGGTCTTTCGCTTGGGGCCCTCTACGTCCGGGAGTGTGTGGTGCGGGTGCAAGCACCCGGCACGGTGCTTAGTGGTGTGACCCCCCCTCACTGACGTCGCCGCCGCCGTCGCACGGAGGGGGGGGAAAGGCCACGTCGGGCAGTAACGGAGGGAATCTTGCGGTATGGGTGGTGCCGGACCTGATCCGAAGTGTACCTATGTGCTGGCATCACACCCAGGTGAAAATGTCCATCGGTCAACCCCGTCCGCGAAGTCAAAGCCCAGCTATGCCCGGTCAACTCTCGCAGGGTTAGACGGGACGTGTAGTTTGGGGGGTAGCTTGCCGCCAGGTCTTTCGCTGGGCCCTCCTACGTCCGGAAGTGCGGTGGCGGGTGCAACACCCGGCACGGGGCTCTGTGGTGTGACCCCCCTCACCGACATCGCCGCCGCCGTCGCGCGGAGGGGGGGGGGGGGAACGGCCACGTCGGGCAGTAACGGAGGGAATCTTGCGGTGGCTTCTGCCCGACCTTGATACGAAGTGACCTATGTTCTGGGCTATCACACCTAGTGAAGTCCATCGGTCAAACCCCGTCCGGTGAAAGTCAAGCGTAGCTATGCCCGGTCAACGGTGCCAGGGTTAGACGGGACGGATTTGTGGGGGGGGGGGGTAGCTATGCCCAGGTCTTTCTCTGGCCTCCTACACCTCGAAAGTGCGGTGGCGGTGCAACACCCGGCACGCGCTCCGTGGTGTGATCCCCCTCACCGACGTCGCCGCCGCCGTCGCACGGGGGGGGAACGGCATTGAGCCCAAAAGACACGTGTGGTGTATCTGTGTGTGTTTACGTCTAGATAAGGCACAATTTATTTAACTAAATTTTAATTTTTTAAATTATTTTATAAAAAAATCATTTTTTTTTTCAAAAATAGCTATGCCGACGGCGGCCCGACGTCCCTCGGATCGATGACGTGGCATTGGCAGGGATATGCTGACGGTGGCCGTCGGCATAGCCCCCCCTTATCCGATCGAGCGGCCTCTCTCTTCCACTCATCCCCTATCCGCTCTCTCTCCCGACCCGACCCCGCCCCGACCAGACCCGCGCCGCCACCGCCCCTAGCGCCGCCCCCCTCCCCGCGCCGCCCCCCCCGCCCCCGGCCCTTCCCGCCGCCGCCCCGCCCCGCCCCGCCCCTGCCCCAGCCCGTTAGACCGTTCCTTGTTCCGGCGACTTGCCCCGCGCCCCGCCCGCCCTCCCCGTCCTCCGCCCCTCCCCGTGCCCCTCGACCTGCCTCCCCCCCCCCTCCACGCCGCCCCCCCCACGCGGCCGCCTCCCCGCCACGCCCGCCCCACTCCGGCCCTGCCCCGCCCCGCGCCCCCGTCCGCCCCCCCCCCCCACCCTACCCGCCGGCCCCGCCCGCCGCCTTCCCGCCACTACCCCACCGTTCCGCCACTCCCCCCCTCTAGCTCCTCTCTGCCTCATCTCTTTCTTCTTCTTTTTAACTTAATGTCTTAGTTTTTTGATGGATGGTGAAATGATGATGATGATTGATGATGTTAGATGTTTAGATGGTGATTGTGATTGTTATTGATGATGTTGTTAGGATGATGTGTTTTATGAGATGAATGATGATGTGTTGTTGCTGTTAATGTTACATGCTAAAAATGTTAATGAATGATAATGATGATGATGCTGCTGTTTGATGGATGTGATGGTCTTTGAATAATAGATAGTAGAAAAAAATAGTATTGAGAAAAAACGTTTGGCTAAAATGTTACTTGCTAAAAACGCACGGAGGGGGGAAACGCATATTAATAAGAAGATGTTGATGTTCGGCTAAAAAATAGATATTTGATGTGATGATCTAAATTGTTTGTCGGTAAAATTTGCAGGCTTTGTGGTGTTGCATCTCTTTGGAGTCATCGTCGTCGAAGTTTGGTCGTGATCCCGCCGCTGTTCGACTACTTCCTCTACAACCAGGGTGAGCTACATATCCAACACCTCCTCCTACTCTCTTTAATCATATCACTAGATTTAATTATCATGTCAAGTCACGTACCTAGGCGTCCCCGTCCGAAAGGGTGCATCGATAAATATGCATTTAATTGCATATTTATCACCGCAACTCTTTCGGATTGTCCACGTTTTCCACGGACAGCCCGAGATGTGTAGATTGGGTACGTTCTCCATCTCTACTCTACCCCCCGTTCCGACAAATTTCGGCGGCCTCCCCGTTGTTCTTCGGAGCACATTCTCTCGGCTATTAGCCGAGACGTGTATCTGGAGAACTTGGGGATGTGCTGCCGAAATTTTGTCTCAGAACGGGGTAAATGGAGAACTACTCAATCTACACATCCTCGGGTGGGATTAGGACCCATCTAAGCTATTAGAGATGTAGGTGGATCAACGCGGTAAAAATGAAAATTTGATGGATAAATTTAAGGAGTCCTTAATATTGTGTGGCTGCAAAAGCAGAGGATGGGAAATCATGAGATAACAGTGTTTTATGTATCCGTCGGAATCGAGTAACATCAGAGTGGATCGCAAAACCAATGTGTATCTGAAGAGATATTCCATCGTCACATGAGAATTTATCCCCCATGCCCTGTGCGAGATGTGCCAGACGTCACCGTAGAAATCAGAGGACATGACTGAGCACCTTCGCACGCACGGATATATGCCAAACTTTGACATGCCGCATAAACATCCGAGCAGACCGTGGTAGAGAGGGTGTATGCGACAATGCATCGTGGATATGAGGACGACGGGGTCAGGGACATGCTAGATGATGTCATTGTTGCAAAACGGCAAATGCGACATCTTCAGAGAACCCAGAGGGCGGAGGCAACCGCAAGGGCCTTCTTCTGGAGGTCTTGGCCTCGTCGAAGAAACCTCTTTATGCGGGTGCGAAAATATCTCAGCTGGATCCCATCTCGCAACATGCATCAGGCTGAGTACGGCTGTAGCCAGAGCAAAATGCTTCGAAGCATTCCTGGGAGTATGGGCTAACAGCCTCCCTGAGGGTCATGAACTGCCGAAAAGCATGTACGCTACAAAGAAAATCAGGAAGCACTCTCTATGGATTGATAGAAATAGATGTTTGCCCGAAGAATTGCCTTTTGTTTAGGCATGAGTATGCGGATGACAAGTACGGTAGGGAGTGCGGTTCATCTCGGTACTTGAGGTGGTCGTGAGGAGGGGGGAGAAAAGCACTAGCCATCCCCGTTAGGTTCTTCGGTATCTCTCCATTTCTAGAAAGACTGCAGCGCCTTTTCATCACGGAGGAGTCTGCCAAATGATGAAGTGGCACAAGGAAGGTGAAGGTACAATCCAAATAAAATTGTACATCCATCGGAAGGCGAAGCATGGAAGTCGTTCGATGAAGAATACCCGAGGAACAGCCGAGGCTGGGAATGTCGGAATAGCCATTCAGGTGATGGGTTCAATCCATATGGTATGTCGTCCAATCCATCCAGCTGCTGCCCCATGTTTGTAATTCGCCTCAATCTCCCTCCCGGTTCCCTAATGCAACGCAGAACCATGTTCTTGTCGCTCATCATTCCGGGGCCTGAATACCCGGGGAAGCAATTGGGTGTGTTTATGCACCCGCTGGTGGATGATTTGCACCATTCTTGGTACTTTCCGAGGTTGACATACGACCGGATCTGCAGAGAAATTTCTTGATGAAAGTTTGGTTGCACTATTGCATGCATGACTTTCCCGCTATGCTCTATTCTGCGGATGGTGTATAAGTGGAAAGATGCCATGCCCAGTGTGCATGCAGGCTCTGCGAATCATTTGGCTGAGTAGGGTGGTAAGTATGTAGCCTTTGACCTGCATCAACAGTTCCCCCTCCAGACCATCCAGACAGGGAAGACAAGAAGAACTTCACGAAAGGCAGGTTTTGTTCATGAAGTAACCGAGATTCCAACATTTTCGGGGCAGATGTTCTTGCTCAGCTAAAAGCTCTCAAGCCAAATCAAAGTCAAAGGCAAGCCAAAGCCAAGGCTTCGAGGGATATGGTGAACGCACACCTGGACTCACATTACCCCCTTCTGGCAGCTTCCCTATTTCAGGACCTCAAACTTCCTTACAACATAGATGTGATGCACACGAAAAGAATGTGGCAAAGTCCCTTTTTCGCACGATCCTCAACATTCATGATAGACGAAGGATGACGTTAAAGCTAGAGCCGATCAACAGAGAATTTGTGATAGACCACGTCTAAACATGAAGCCTCCCACAGGCGGTCAAAAACGGGTTCAAGCCAGATGCTGACTTTGTCCTTAAAAACGCCAGAAAAAGGAAGGTTATCTGGCTGAACACATTTTGAAGTTCACCAATGTTATCTTCGAATATAAGTAAGGGAGTCAATCTTTCAACGGGCAAAGTGACCGGCCTGAAGAGTCATGACTACCATGTATGATTGACGATAATGCCGGTGATGGTTCGAGCGCTATGTCCCCGAGCATGTCTGGCGAGTGCTTGCCGAGCTAAGCCATTCTTCCGCACCCTGTGCTAAAGAGTAAGTAAATACGTGATTGAAAAATTGCATAAGAAGGCACCGGAGTTGATAGTCAAGCTAGAGAAGATCTTTCCGCCAGCTTCTTCTTACTCCGATGACACACCTCATTCTGCACCTCGCGAACGAGGTATTGTTGGGGGGGCGCCGTGCAAATTGCTGGCAGTACGGCCCTAGAGAACAGAAACGCATCTCCGACCGAAATGTGGAACAAAGCTAAGATTGAAGCTTCCATAGCTGAGGCAGTTATCCTAAGGAGGTGTCAGACCTCAGGACATCATACTATCCAGACCTTTCCCCATCTGCATCACAGTGCCTCGATACAATATAGAAAGTCCAAGTCTCAACCCAGGCTCCATCTATTCAACGTGCAAGTGTGGGAGGGCTGGGCCTCGAAATCTTATACATGCCACGACAAGAGTGGGAGGACCTCATGTTCTATATCTTGCACACATCAAGGAAGTGAGAAGTGTGTATGAGGTATACCTACAACTACACCATTCCTTTATGTCTTCCACATCATCATGTTCTATGTTCACTTAGTCCCGGTCTAACACCGCTTTTCTTCTTTTAGTGATTTCGTTCAAGAGGAATGGACGGGAATGAATCCTCCTACGGAGGCGGAGGCACTTACTCTATGGATGATGAATTGAGATGGGTTTCCATTGGTTTTGACCCTGCCACCATGACATGTAAAAGTATGATGTGAATGGGTATCGCTTCATACAGAGGAGCACCCAGAACAGCCGGCCTGATCCCAAAACTATAAATACGGAGTGTACACCCCCGATCAAATTCAGTAGACTACTACGGAAGGGTACACAATAATACGAGATTAAATTCCGCAAGGGGCGCGAGACCCTAAGTCTGCCTGTGTTCAAATGCCGATGGTTCGATCCGCGGGGAGGGGGTAAAACATACGCCTTCCATTGGTTTGGTCGAAGTTAAACCATCAACCGTCTATGCCGAGCCGATCTCTTCATTGCGGCTACCCAAGCACACAAGTTTATTATCTGCCTTACCCATGCCAAAAGAGTACCTAGGGTTGGGATGTTGTGTTCAAGGTGTCGCCACATGGTAAGCTACAGGACCCGAATGAAGACGATTACTACAAACATTAACCCCACGACATACGAGGAGTGTTTCTATCAAGAGAACCTGATGATGATGATGTGGTTAGAAACGATGATCCTAGACCATTGGGTGATGATGATGTGGATCCAAATACGATGATGCACAATGATGGTGAGACCATTGTCAATGAAATGACATACTTATGCTAGAAAAGTAAACAAAGACGTTGACGACGAGGAAGAGCCTCCACCTCCGTCAGACAACGAAGATGATATGATTGATAGTGATGATGAGACCGACCGAGAAAGAGGTTCACAACATTGACGATTCGTATGGGTTCTAGCAGATGTACGTTTCAAGTCTTTTTTTTCTATAGTTTAGGAATATGCCTTTTTATGCTTTTTTATTATGTGTTTTATTATTCATTATTATAGCCTTTCCTTCATTTATTAATGTACTAATTGCTTATTCTCTTTTCAATGCAGGTTCGTGGACCATGGGCAAGGGGAAGGCCGACGGTGTGGGTTTCCTATGCAAGGTCGTCGCCTGCCTAGTCGAGGGTCCGAGCACGTATCCTCCCCCCTCCCGCCTACTTGACGATGACTCCTCATAGGGAGGCCGAGGGAGAGGTGCCCCTAGAGGAGGAGGGGGCGGGGAGAGCCCCTAGAGGGCGAGGTGGTGGGGAGAGCCACTACAGGGGTCGCGCTAGAAAGAGCGCACCCTCACCGACTTAGAGTGTTTGTCTTCGAGGCCCTCCTCTAGTGAGGTAACCCTCCTCTAGTGAGGTACCCTCTGACGAGAGGAGAGAGGAGGAGGAGGAGTAGGAGGTTTGGGATGGGGCCGAGAGGAGGTGTAGGGAGGAGTTGGGGAGGGGGAGGAGGATGAGGAGGACAGCGAGAGGAGGGTGGGTGGCGGGATGTTGGTGGTGGCAGGTGATGGTGTGGCACGGGGGGTTGGCAACAAGGGGTGGCTGCTGGTACGCAAAGCTACCCAAAGCAGATTCCTGCTCTGAGGAGCAGAAGTGGCTCATTGAGCACAGGGAAAGAGTAAGTGCCACTTTATAAATTTCATTCTTTTGCTTGTCACATGCTCATTCCGGTATATTTATTTTGCTTGTCACATGCTAATATTTCATTCTTTTGCACAACTGGATTTATCCTAAAGGGGCCCGTATTCCCAACGGCCTCATCCACCGTCTTGCTGAAGTTACACTGGCCGGGCTGTACTGTCCGGATCCAGTCAGCACCCGACCGTCGGTTTTGGCCACACTGGGACCACTGGGAAGCGGCCCCACGCGACGGCATGAGACCCATGCCAAGCCCGATCACTACTTTCTGGGTGAGTTCTCTTCAGAAGCACAAGTCCATTCTGGTTTCATGAATGATTTAACTCATGGTTTCTTCCATTCTTGTTCATGCATGATTGTAGAAATTCTATCGAGTTCTTCCGTAGCACCAGGCCAGAGCCGACCAGATCGTGCTGCGCCAAGCCAAAAGAAGGCCCCCAGCTCCAGTACGAGGTGTGCTGGGTGGCCATCTCGACATACTATCACGACGCGCTTGGGTGTGAAGATGACCAAGGAAGAAGCGCGGAGATGGGCATTACCTTGGAGAGGCACGAGTACTTTGGCGGTAAGTATAAAGATTTTTCATTCCGATGTTTGTGGTACATTTCACGTTTCGTGTTGACATGCCATTATGCTTTTATTATGTAAGATGTGTCCAATTGGTGTTATGGAAAAGACGAGTCCTGGGCGGCATTGGTGGATCTTTGGTGTGATAAGGATGGAGCCTGGGCAGCTACGAGCATCAAAACAAGGCTAACCGAGGGAGGAGGGAGTACATGCTCAGGGAAACCGAAACCACTTTCTCCACAAGACACTATGTATGACTAACCTCATTAAACTTCTTCTTCTTCTATTTCCGTCACTTTCTTATGTATGACTACCTCTGTTTGGGTGGTGCAGAGGAGAACTGAAGCGGCCGCTCTCACACATGCAGGCGTGGGTGACCGCCCATACGCGGAAGGACTCCAACCTGGCGACCCCAAGTACTACGGCAAGACCGCCGCGAGGAAGAAGGCCTACTCCGAAGGGTATCTGAGGTTACATCCTAACACACCCTGACCCCATTGCGGCGGATCTGGACAAGAGGTGGTGGTGGGCATGGGCCCAGGAGCATGGTCGGGAGGGGTTCTGGATGCTGTGATCACTCCTACTATCTCCTAACACACAGCTCCATCGGATCGACCCGAGCCTGAGCCAGCGCACGGCACGCCCATACCAGGCGCATCACAGTCCCTCTTTCAGGAGCGGCAATCTGTAAGTATTTTCCCTCTATCTTCCATTGCTCACTTTATTTTCCGCATTTAGTAGTTTTATGAGTTCCATCATGTCATACGTAGGCCTACATGGAGTACACATGCCAGGAGACCATGGCGTGGCACGAGAGCCTTTTTGCATTCCATGAGCAGAACATCACATGATGAACAGCAGCTCTTCAGGAAATGGCGGCCGGCAGGTTCCTCAATTGCAAACCAGCACCATCTCCTCCACCACAACCCAAGGCTGCTTACCTTTGAGGAGTTTTCTGGCACAGAACGCTGGCCCCTCGCCGTTAGTTCATCCCCAGTCTATTCACCCAAAGCATATCGTTTATTCAACACAGTCAATATCCCGTTAACATGTCTTTTTCAACATCCAGGAAACCGGTATCGTCTCCGTTGGTGGGTGGTCTCGCAGCCCTCCCCAGTCATGGAGCCCGATCACTCCGATCCATGAGCTAGGCGGTGGCGGTCTTGGCGGTGGCGCTGTCGCTAGCAGTGACGACCTGGGCTTCGGCGGACTTGGCGGTGACGACCTCCGCGGTGCCTCAACGTCCAGGCGCTTAAGCCTTTGGGTGACTTGTGGCGGTCTTGGTGATGATGATACTTATATGCTGTGATGTTACTTATTGTTGTTTGTGATATTCTTATTGCTTGGTGTGTGATGATACTTATATGTTTATGGTTTGCGATGCTTCTTATGTTGTGTGATACTGCTCCTTTTGTTATGGATGCTATATTGCTGTATGATTCTTATATAATGCTGTATAGTTCAAATGAATTGAGCTAAAAGAAACAGAAAAAGAAAAAAAACAGACAGAAACTATGCCGACGGCCTAGCCGTTGGCATAGATATGGCGTGAGCTCCCAGTGACTGCCACGTGGTAGCTATGCCAACGGTCTAGCCGTCGCATAGTTTGTAAGTACGCCGACGGCTAGCCGTCGGCATAGCAGCCACGTGGCAGCCACTGGGCATTCTTGGGGCAGGGCTATGAGCCTCGCAAGTTTAAGGGCAATTCAGTTCTGCCCCTAACTAGAACCCACTACTCAGTTTTGCCCCTAGTTTTCGGGTATGCCTCAGTTTTGCCCCTCTGCCGTCAGTCACCGTTAGAATGCCCTTCCGTGCCTTTACCGTCTGGTCAAAGGGCTTTGACCGTCTGGTGAACAGTATCAAAAAATCAAAATTTTGTGGGATCAAAGATACTCAGGTCGCAAGGTGCGTGCAAATTTTTCGTGCTGTTTGGACATTCCAGGTGCTCGTGGCAAAGGAAAATAGTAAATCTTTATGCCTGTGGAACAGTAAATTCGAAAAAATAGCAATAAAATTCAAAAAATATGATTTTTTTTGGCATCCAAGATGCTCGGTGCGCAAGGTGTGTGCAAATTTTTGTTGTGGTTAACATTGTAGGAGCTCGTGGAGAAAAAACAAATTGACTCAAAAAAAAACTTGACTCAAAAAAAAACTTTGAAAAATTTTGCACTATTTTGTTTTGCTAGAGCTCCTCGCATGTCATTTGATCACAAAAACTTGCAAGCACCTTGCATACCCAAGCCTATTTGATGCAAAAATTTCATATTTTTTTGAATTTTCTTGCTATTTTTTTCGAATTTACTGTTCACAGGCGTACAGATTTACTATTTCCTTTGCCACGAGCCCTCAAATGTCCAAACAGCATAAAATTTGCAGCACCTTGCGCACCTGAGTATCTTTGATCCCCACAAAATTTTAGATTTTTTTGATACTGTTCACCAGACGGTCAAGCTCTTTGACCGGACGGTAAAGGCACGGAAGGGCATTTCTATAAGGTGACTTGACGGTAGAGGGCAAATCTGAGCATACCCAAAAACTAGGGGCAAAACTGAGTAGTGGGTTCCATTAGGGGCATAAATGTAATGTCCCTAGATTTAAACTACGCCGACGGCTCAGCCGTCGGCATAGCCCTGCCCCAGGAGTACAGCTGCGCGCCACGTGGCACATGTATCCGACGGCTGGCCGTCGCATACATGTGCCACGTGGCGCGCGCTGTTGGTCTACACTTGACGGCGGCCACCGTTAGGCGGGGACGTTGCCGACGCCGAGGCGTCGGCATAGATGTATGGACACACGTCGGGATAGATCTATGCCGACGCCTCCGGGCTACGCCGACGATAGTTGCCGACGGCCCTATGTCGACGGGGGCCATCGCATAGGCCTGTCCGACGTGAAATCGGGCTATGCCGACGGCCATGGCCGTCGGCATAGGGGGCAATTCTAGTATGTAATCCGATTGTTGACTTATATTGCTGCCTATCTCTTCCATCAGATCGGTCTTTTAGATTGCTGGTTAGAGCATACACTTCTACATGGATCGGAGCCAAGAGGTCTTGGCTAGCGCAATTAAATTGGCAGCCCACTTTCGGTCCACTTTAGGTCATGAGGGAGCCATACTGAGGGGGAGTGTTAACGTATAATGTGCTGCCTGTTTTCTTCCATCAGATCGGTCTTTTGGTTTCATTGGCTAGAGCATGCACTTCTACACCGATGACCAGCTCTATATGGTAGCCTGTTGTCCGCGATGTTGTCTCGGAGCCAACCGTGGTGCTACTGTTCATCAGATGGATTTCTTGACGCAGCAATGGTGTAGAGTGGACGATCTTGGCGCCGCACTTCTCTTGTCCCTGTATCATTTTGGTGCTTCGTGCTCGGGCGACAATGTGGCTTGCGACAGAATTGCGTCTATTCCCGGATCCTTACGAGAAAACGTTCAGGCTTCGATATGAGATGGAAGTATAGAGTGCAGAAACATATGATGCCCTGGTGTCGATAAAGCGTTTCTGGGTGCTACCTACCGATCCTAGATCGAGCAGCAGAGAACCTACAAGCTTCGTTCCATGTTACTTTTATTAGTTGTTTGTCCACCCTCTGCCATTTTCGGTTTTGTTACCTCTGTCAGTTTTTGTGACCAATTGCACTATGTAAAATTTCTTAGAAACAATACTTGTTAATGGATTTCACCTTATTGGTGTGACTCCAATTTGTCATTTTGTGTCCTGGTACAAAACTATGCTGTTTTAGAAGTACTGTTTCAACACAACGGCTGCGATTTCTTGAACTGGAGTGTGTTTTACCTACCTGTAAATGTTGATTCCCTTATGAAATCGGTAAGAAGTTTACAGCGTCTCTTTTCATGAAATGCTTCTTGTTATTTATATTGAAGTCCAAATTGGCCCAAGGAAAATTATATGGAAATCATGCCCCGGCTGAAATTCAAAACAGAACTTGCCATTGTCGTCGGCACGGCAAACGAAATATTATGTGTGTCGGTTTTGTTACACAGTACTGTGAATCATGGATAAGGGCACGAAGACACTGGAATATGATATTGAATGGTGATACTAAAGCTGCGGTCTGTGGTAGATGTTAAAGATGCCCTTTAACTTCCAAAAACTTTTGTTTGCACCATCTCGGTGTATCCTTACTGGTGGTTATACGAACTATATATTAGAGCACCTGCACCAGGCCCCTCTATCTAGCCATCCATTTTCTGCATCACGATTCGTGAAAGCACATTTTCTCTTTTTTGTTTCTCACACAGAACATATTTGAAGTTCAACTTATGCAACATGTCAAGCTTTCTAACTAGAATCTACGCTAAATCTTCAGATTTTTTGTCAAACATAATATCAAAATAAGTTTTTGTTTGATAAAATCATATTTCTAGTATTTATGTCGACAAAAATTCTGAAGATTTATCCTAATTCTAGTTAGAAAGCTTGCACGCTGCAAAGGTTGTGAACTTCAAGATATGTTTTATATGAGAGAAACAAAAAGAAAAATTTCATATCGAAAGTTAGTTTGTCGCACGGATCTTAAAACGATATTGAGAGATAGGATAGCAGTGCCGGGGTGCAAGTGCCTAAAAATCCACGTCCGGTGGTTATAGAAGAATTGTATTACACCTGCTTTTAACCCTCTAAACGAAACTCACTGCCTCTGCCACGATAGAATATCTGTGCATGTTTCAGCACATCAACATTTTTTCATGGTGATGGCTGAAGAAGGTATGTTTTCTCTCCGGCTGCCAACTGGTCCTGCACCGCATGTGCCATTACTCTAGTGTTGCCTCCTGGTATCTGATGGTTTTAATTTGTGATTGATGATCTTGCAGGTTCCTATGGACCACTCACAGTTCTATAGTGTGAGAACCAGTGGAGGCCTTGGAGTTTTTACACCTGACTATGGTGTATTTTGGCAATTGGAGGAGATAATCATTGCTTCAAAAGCACAAACAAGCCATGGATAAACTCCTTCAACGGTATTCCCTTCCGTTCTTACTATCATCATTAAGATAGTGTCGTCACCTGAGTAAGCAGGTTTTGCAACAAATTTTTAATGCAGCCATTACTTTTTAACTGTGTTTCTTGCGATTTCCAGAATAAAATTTGCTGTCCCCATTCGCTCCTTAGCTGTATGTAAGAGCAACTTGGCTTCCCTGCATGAATGCGTTAAATCTCTCATGACAACTAACGCTAATCATGTCACATATTATACAACATTTTTCTACCGTTGTTTGGGTAGATTGAAATGAAAAAAAACTTGTACCATTTTTTTTGGCTGATAATCTTCAACAGATCCAGGTTTTTATTCACATACCCTGCATGCTATCCGAGTCCCGGCTTCATCTCAAGGCAGCCTATTAAGCAGACAGAATACAGGGTATGTACTGCATTTGCGCTTCCTTTAGCATTTCAAAATGGGATTTGAACATTTGGATGACTGTTTTTTATGTTTACAGTCTTCTATTCATTATGTGGTTCAAATTTTGTCATGTTCGACCTACCCATGTTCCCGGTCGAAAAACGGCCATATTTCTTCTATTAAGGTATAGTTACTGGAAGTGAGCAGAGCTAACTAGCACAGTTTACTCATTTCCATGTACACTTTTAAGTTTGGGAAACGCTTCGTCCAGTAGTCTGATACGAAGCAATCGCCAACCACAGTGAACATCGATGCCTGATTAATCCCACGTCAACATCTCTGTTGCCCACCCCGTATTTGACGCAGGCCCTGGTCCCTCTCCCATCAATCTCTCCCGAACCTCCTTCCCTCTCTTTGGCGCTGTCGCATCTCCCTCCTGCGAGCTTGCCGTCACATGCCGCCCCTGCCCTCCCCTACACGCCAACCCAGGTTCCCATCTTCGCTGCACCGTCCTCCCTTCCCACCTCGCGGAGACCAAATCCACCGCCGAGATGCAATCCACCACAGCACCCAGATCCAATCTCTCTACCGCCTACTCCTCGATGCGATCCCAAGTGAACGTTGGGGGCCCCCATCACGGGAGTAGGTGGTCGTGTCCTCCATCTTCACCTTGTTTGTTGCCAAACGAAGTGCCTGGATCTTGAAGATTTGAACCGGCTGCAACCCGTCGGCCAGAGAACTAGGAGTCCTCCGGTCTTTTGCCCTATTCCGAAATCCTTCCGTAAATCAAAAGGTATTGGCATTCCTGAATCAACTTTAGTTCCATCATCATCTGTCCCCACGCACAGATTCTTATCGTTATGATATTTCCAGTAACCAAGCTTTGTAAAATCAGATATGTGCTTCAACATTCTATTTTGTTTGCGATGCTGATAATTGGTTTGTACTAGATCACAAATGATCGATGCACACACATTCTTGCTAATTTCTAGTTACAAAATTATATGCTTCCACTAGGTAGAATTATGTTGAAGAACAACAAATTGATGCTTCTTAATATCCATGCTTCCTAACTTTGTTGTATGTTTCTTCAGTCCGATAGTTTGGGGCAATAGAAACACCTTCTACTATTTGCTTGTCAAGAGAATTCTTTGTGGTTTAACACTACCATCATGCTTCCTATATTTCAAATCACATGCTGGCATTGGCAAGCCGTTTTTTTTTTTTGTTTCTCTTGAATACCAAATCAAATCCAAAAAAATCAACGGCGGTGTTACATAGCAGTATGAAGTGTCATGCTTCCTTACTGGGGAATGTGAGATTCTCTACTTGTCACTACCGTACCATACATGTAATCTCGTTGTTGCTTCTAACTACCTTCTACACTTATGTTCATGTCTAATGGATTACGGATGTATTTTTCAAGCACGTGTGTTGGCTTTGGAGACCGAGGGCGCGGTCGTGACATATGATGGAAGCGACTGATGCATGCAATAAGAAGTGTGATGACTGATGCACTGTGATCTGCCCTACAATGAGGTCAACCGCAAGCGGAATGGAAATTTCTAACTTCTTGTACGGACGCACTGTTGGTGACTTGAAAGAAATAATTTGTATCATTTTGAAACTTCTTGTACGGACGACGAAAGAACTATGTATGTTCGAGTATAAGCCAAATTAATTTTCATGGAAGCACTTTTATTATTGGATGGAACAAAGTTTCTTGTTGGAAACTTGATAAACAAGATACATGGGACCCAATTTATGATGTGGAACAAATTCTTAGATGCAAAATTTTGATACACGAAGCAAGTGTTTTGGAAAAAAATTGTTTACTTCCAAAAGTTTGGGTTGAGATCGAAGCAAATTATCTCATCGTGTGAAGCAAGGTTTGGGCTCCATTAACAAGAATAAATGATCGTGGGATGCATTTTCATCGAAGCAAATTTGTTATGCACTAGAAGCAAAAAAAAGCTTCCTGAAAAAATTATTGAATAAAGTATGGAAAAAAAGAATTTTAGATGACTTTAATTATATCCTTGCGTGATTTTCTGAAGAAATAATTCAAGGAAGCAAAGGAAATTATATTGGAAGCCATCGTAACACAGGATATAATTCGGAAACTACTAAACGGAAGTGGGCACACACCCTGGGCACCTAATCACTCCATGCAAGTGTATTTAATCTAACGGCTGTCCCCTGGTCTGATAAACTGCTGGGATCAGTAGTCTGATCCCTAGTGGTGAGTTTCTCCCCATTCTAGTCTTCTATTTGCACGGAAAGGTAGCTGTCATTTCCCGGATTGTCAGTAAGCTCTCTCTGCCTTTTCTCCAGAGTTTTTCTGCGGTAGTTGCGGCTAGATGTCGGATCATAATATGCCCGACCGTTTACTAATCTCAGATTATGGGTACACTTGGTACCAGCCCTGGATTTGGCATTAATGTATCATTAATTATTGACTATGAGTTGGCAGTGTTGAACTTTGAAAGTGACTTCATCATTGGACAGTCGGGAACCAATGTAGCAGGACTGATGCGCCATGAGTCCTGTTTCTGTTTACATCACCAGGGGCGCCTTGAATAATGAATGGCTTACATATGTAATTAGTTTTTTGTTTAAGAAGAAACGTCATGTCTGATACATTCTATTATTATGTAAGACCTATTCAAAGAAGTGGTCGTGCATGACCTTGTCCTGCTTACACCAATTTGACGAGCAAATTCATTGATTTTCAGAAACAAGTGTTGAAGTCAATAGATGCAAGGTAAGTTCCGTCACGATCGTTTATAACAACTAGAAATACCCCCCCGCGCGTTGTTCGGGATATGTTTTTAGGCTATCATATAACATTCGCACGTCGGGCAGTAACGGAGGGAATCTTGTGGTGGGTTCTGCCCGGACCTTGATACGAAGTGTACCTATGTGCTGGGCTATCACACCGAGTTGAAAATGTCCATCGGTCAAACCCCGTCCGGTGAAAGTCAAAGGCGTAGCTATGCCCGGTCAACGGTGCCAGGGTTAGACGGGACGGGTGTAGTTTGGGGGGGGGGGGTAGCTATGCCGCCAGGTCTTTCTCTGGGCCCTCCTACACATCCGGAAGTGCGATGGCGGGTGCAAGCACCTGACACGCGGCTCCGTGGTATGATCCCCCTCACTGACGTCGCCGCCGCCGTCGCCGGAGGGGGGGTGGGGGACGGCCACGTCGGCAGTAACGGAGGGAATCTTGCGGTGGTTTTGCCCGGACCTTGATACAGTGTACCTATGTTCTGGGCTATCACACCTAGGTGAAAATGTCCATCGTCAAACCCCTTCCGGTGAAAGTCAAAGGCGTAGCTATGCCCGGTCAACGTTGCCGGTTAGACGGGACGAGTGTAGTTTGGGGGGGGGGGTAGCTATGCCCAGGTCTTTCTCTGGGCCCTCCTACACATCCGAAAGTGCGGTGGCGGTGCAAGCACCCGCACGGCTCCGTGGTGTGACCCCCTCACCGACGTCGCCGCCGCCGTCGCACGGAGGGGGGAACGGCAAATGGAGCCCAAAAGACACGTGTGTGTATCGTGTGGGTTTACAGTCTAGATAAGGCACAATTTATTTAACTAAATTTTAATTTTTTAATTATTTTATAAAAAAAATCATTTTTTTTCAAAAATAGCTATGCCGACGGCGGCCCTCCCCTCGGCTCGATGACGTGGCATTGGCAGGATATGCTGACGGTGGCCGTCGGCATAACCCCCCTTATTCCGATCGAGCGGCCTCTCTCTTCCACTCATCCCCTATCCGCCTCTCTCTCCCGACCCACCCCGCCCCGACCAGACCCGCGCCGCCACCCGCCGCCCTAGCGCCGCCGCCCCTCCCCCGCCCGCCCCCCCCGCCCCGGCCCTTCCCCTGCCGCCGCCCCGCCCCGCGCCCCTACCCTTCCCTCCATCAGCTCCGTCCTTCTCCGCCCGTCCCCTGCCTCCCTCTCCCGGGCGCACCTTCCTCTCTTGCACCGCCCCCTCTCCACGTCCCCTCCACGTACCCTCTCTCCTGCCCGCACCTCCTCTCCTTCCCGCCTTCGCCCGTCCTCCACTTCCCGCCCCCTCCGGTCCACTGCCGCCCGGACGCCGCACGCCCGCCCCCGCTCCTCCCTCCACGCCAGCCCCGCCCCTGCCACTTCGCCTTCCTCGGCCTTCCTCCTGCGCCCTTCCACCCCCCCCGTTCCGAGCCACTGCCCCCCTACGTCGCTCCTCTCGTGCCTCATCTCTTTCTCTTTCTGTTTTTAACTTACTGTCTTAGTTTTTTTGATGGATGGATGAATGATGATGATGATTGATGATGTTAGATGTTAGATGGTGATTGATGATGATGATTTATTGATGATGTTGTTAGATGAATGAATGATGATGTTATGTAGATGAATGATGATGTTGTTGCTGTTAATGTTAACATGCTAAAAATGTTAATGAATGATAAATGATGATGATGCTGCTGTTGCTAGATGGATGTAGATGGTCTTGATAAAAATAGATAGTGAGAAAAAATAGTATTTGAGAAAAAAACGTTTGGCTAAAAAATGTTAACTTGCTAAAAAACGCACGGAGGGGGGAAACGCATATTAATAATGAAGATGTTGATGGTCTTGCTAAAAAATAGATATTTGATGTGATGATCTAAATTGTTTTGTCGGTAAAATTTGCAGGCTTTGTGGTGTTGCATCTCTTTGGAGTCATCGTCGTCGAAGTTGTTGGTCCGTGATCCCGCCGCTGTTCGACTACTTCCTCTACAGCCGAGGGTGAGCTACATATCCAACACCTCCTCCTACTCTCTTTTAATCATATCACTAGATTTAATTATCATGTCAAGTCACGTAACCTAGGCGTCTCCCGTCCGAAAGGGTTGCATCGATAAATATGCATTTAATTGCATATTTATCACCGCAACTCTTTCGGATTGTCCAACGTTTTCCACGGACAGCCCGAGGATGTGTAGATTGGGTACGTTCTCCATGCTCTACCCCGTTCCGAGACAAAATTTCGGCGGTGCCTCCCCGTTGTTCTTCGGAGCACATTCTCTCGGCTATTAGCCGAGACGTGTATCTGGAGAACAGTGGGGATGTGCTGCCGAAATTTTGTCTCAGAACGGGGTAGAATGGAGAACGTACTCAATCTACACATCCTCGGGTGGGATTAGGACCCATCTTTAGCTATTAGAGATGTAGGTGGATTCAACGCGGTAGAAAATGAAAATTTGATGTGATTAATTTAAGTGAGTCCTTAATTATGTTGTGTGGCTTGCAAAAAAGCAGAGGATGGCAGATAATCAGTGGATATACAGTGGTTTTATCCGTCGGAATCGAGTAACATCAGAGTGGATCGCGAAAACCAATGTGTATCTGAAGGAGATATTCCATCGTCACATGAGAATTATCCCACCATGCCCCTGTGCGAGATGTGCCAGACGTCACCGTAGAAATCAGAAGGACATGACTGAGCACCTTCGCACGCACGGATATATGCCAAACTTTGACATGCCGCCGATAAACATAGCCGAGCAGGACCGTGGTAGAGAGGAGGTGATGCGACAATGCATCGATGGATATGAGGACGACGGGGTCAGGGACATGCTAGATGATGTCATTGTTGCAGAAACGGCAAATGCGACATCTTCAGAGAATGAACCAGAGGAGCCGGAGGCAACCGCAAGGGCCTTCTTGGAGGTCTTGGCCTCGTCGAAGAAACCTCTTTATGCGGGTGCGAAAATATCTCAGCTGGATGCCATCTCGCAACTGATTGCAGTCAAGGCTGAGTACGGCTGTAGCCAGAAATGCTTCGAAGCATTCCTGGGAGTATGGGCTAACAGCCTCCCTGAGGGTCATGAACTGCCGAAAAGCATGTACGCTACAAAGAAAATCATGAAGGCACTCTCTATGGATTATGAGAAAATAGATGTTTGCCCGAAGAATTGCCTTTTGTTTAGGCATGAGTATGCGGATGACAAGTACTGTAGGGAGTGCGGTTCATCTCGGTACATTGAGGTGGTCGGTGAGGATGGTGAGAAAAAGCAGCTAGCCATCCCCGTTAAGGTTCTTCGGTATCTCCATTTCATAGAAAGACTGCAGCGCCTTTTCATCACGGAGGAGTCTGCCAAAATGATGAAGTGGCACAAGGAAGGTGTAAGGTACAATCCAAATAAAATTGTACATCCATCGGAAGGCGAAGCATGGAAGTCGTTCGATGAAGAATACCCCGAGGAAGCAGCCGAGGCTGGGAATGTCGGAATAGCCATATCAGGTGATGGGTTCAATCCATATGGTATGTCGTCCAATCCATACAGCTGCTGGCCCATGTTTGTAATTCCGCTCAATCTCCCTCCCGGTTCCCTAATGCAACGCAAGACCATGTTCTTGTCGCTCATCATTCCGGGGCCTGAATACCCGGGGAAGCAATTGGGTGTGTTTATGCAGCCGCTGGTGGATGATTTGCACCATTCTTGGTACTTTCCGAGGTTGACATACGACCGGGATCTGCAGAGAAATTTCTTGATGAAAGTTTGGTTGCACTATTGCATGCATGACTTTCCCGGCTATGCTCTATTCTGCGGATGGTGTATAAGTGGAAAGATGCCATGCCCAGTGTGCATGCAGGCTCTGCGAATCATTTGGCTGAGTAAGGGTGGTAAGTATGTAGCCTTTGACCTGCATCAACAGTTCCTCCCTCCAGACCATCCAGACAGGGAAGACAAGAAGAACTTCACGAAAGGCAGGGTTGTTCATGAAGTAACCGAGATTCCAACATTTTCGGGGGCAGATGTTCTTGCTCAGCTAAAAGCTCTCAAGCCTAAAGTCAAAGGCAAAGGCAAAGCCAAAGCCAAAGGCTTCGAGGGATATGGTGAGACGCACAACTGGACTCACATTACCCCCTTCTGGCAGCTTCCCTATTTCAAGGACCTCAAACTTCCTTACAACATAGATGTGATGCACACCGAAAAGAATGTGGCAAAGTCCCTTTTTCGCACGATCCTCAACATTCATGATAAGACGAAGGATGACGTTAAAGCTAGAGCCGATCAACAGAGAATTTGTGATAGACCACGTCTAAACATGAAGCCTCCCACAGGCGGTCAAAAAACTGGTTCAAGCCAGATGCTGACTTTGTCCTTAAAACGCCAGAAAAAAGGAAGTGCTTATCTGGCTGAAACACATTTTGAAGTTCACCAATGGTTATGCGTCGAATATAAGTAAGGGAGTCAATCTTTCAACGGGCAAAGTGACCGGCCTGAAGAGTCATGACTACCATGTATGCATTGAGCGGATAATGCCGGTGATGGTTCGAGGCTATGTCCCCGAGCATGTCTGGCGAGTGCTTGCCGAGCTAAGCCATTTCTTCCGCACGCTCTGTGCTAAAGAAGTAAGTAAATACGTGATTGAAAAATTGCATAAGAAGGCACCGGAGTTGATAGTCAAGCTAGAGAAGATCTTTCCGCCAGGCTTCTTTACTCCGATGACACATCTCATTCTGCACCTCGCGAACGAGGTATTGTTGGGGGGGGCCTGTGCAGAATTGCTGGCAGTACGGCCCTGAGAGACAGAACAAGCATCTCCGACAGAAATGTGGAAACAAAGCTAAGATTGAAGCTTCCATAGCTGAGGCAGTTATCCTAGAGGAGGTGTCAGACCTCAGGACATCATACTATCCAGACCATGTTCCCCATCTGCATAACAAGGTGCCTCGATACAATATAGAAGAGTCCAAGTCTCAACCCAGGCTCCATCTATTCAACGTGCAAGGTGGGAGGGCTGGGGCCTCGAAATCTTATAACATGCCACGACAAGAGTGGGAGGACCTCATGTTCTATATCTTGCACAACATCAAGGAAGTTGAGGAAGTGTGTATGAGGTAATACCACTACACCATTCCTTTATGTCTTCCACATCATCATGTTCTATGTTCACTTAGTCCCGGTCTAACACCGCTTTTCTTCTTTTAGTGATTTCGTTCAAGAGGAATGGACGGGAATGAATCCTCCTACTGAGGCGGAGGCACTTACTCTATGGATGATGAATTGAGATGGGTTTCCATTGGTTTTGACCCTGCCACCATGACATGTAAAAAGTATGATGTGAATGGGTATCGCTTCCATACAGAGGAGCACCAGAACAGCCGGCCTGATCCCAAAACTATAAATACTGGAGTGTACACCCCCGATCAAAATTCAGTAGACTACTACGGAAGGGTACACAATATATACGAGATTAAATTCCGCAAGGGGCGCGAGACCCTAAGTCTGCCTGTGTTCAAATGCCGATGGTTCGATCCGCGGGAGGGGGTAAAACATACGCCTTCCATTGGTTTGGTCGAAGTTAAACCATCAACCGTCTATGCCGGAGCCGATCTCTTCATTGCGGCTACCCAAGCTACACAAGTTTATTATCTGCCTTACCCATGCCAAAAAGAGTACCTAAAGGGTTGGGAAGTTGTGTTCAAGGTGTCGCCACATGGTAAGCTACAGGACCCGAATGAAGACGATTACTACAACATTAACCCCACGACATACGAGGGAGTGTTCTATCAAGAGCAACCTGATGATGATGATGTGGTTAGAAACGATGATCCTAGACCATTGGGTGATGATGATGTGGATCCAAATGACGATGATGCACGGAATGATGGTGAGACCATTGTCAATGAAAATGACATACTTATGCTAGAAAAGTTAAACAAAGACGTTGACGACGAGGAAGAGCCTCCACCTCCGTCAGACAACGAAGATGATATGATTGATAGTGATGATGAGACCGACCGAGAAAGAGGTTACAACAGTGACGATTCGTATGGGTTCTAGCAGATGTACGTTTCAAGTCTTTTTTTTCTATAGTTTAGGAATATGCCTTTTTATGCTTTTTTATTAATGTGTTTATTATTCCTTATTATTATGCCTTTTCCTTCATTTTATTAATGTACTAATTGCTTATTCTCTTTTCAATGCAGGTTCGTGGAACATGGGCAAGGGGAAGGCCGACGGTGTGGGTTTCCTATGCAAGGTCGTCGGCCTGCCTAGTCGGAGTGGTCGAGCACGTAATCCTCCCCCCTCCCGCCTACTTGACGATGACTCCTCATAGGGAGGCCGAGGGAGAGGTGCCCCTAGAGGAGGAGGGGGCGGGGGGAGAGCCCCTAGAGGGCGAGGTGGTGGGGGGAGAGCCACTACAGGGGGTCGCGGCTAGAAAGAGCGCACCCTCACCGACTTAGAGGTGTTGTCTTCGAGGCCCTCCTCTAGTGAGGTACCCTCCTCTAGTGAGGTACCCTCTGACGAGGAGGAGGAGGAGGAGGAGGAGGAGTAGGAGGTTTGGGATGGGGCCGAGGAGGAGGTGGAGGAGGAGGTTGGGGAGGGGGAGGAGGAGGAGGAGGAGGCAGGCGAGGAGGAGGGTGGTGGCGGGGATGTTGGTGGTGGCAGGGATGATGGTGGTGGCACGGAGGGGGTTGGCAACAAGGGGTGGCTGCGTGGTAACGCAAAGCTACCAAAGCAGATTCCTGCTACTGAGGAGCAGAAGTGGCTCATTGAGCCCACAGGGAAAGAGTAAGTGCCACTTTATAAGAATTTCATTCTTTTGCTTGTCACATGCTCATTCCGGTAGTTATTTATTTTGCTTGTCACATGCTAATATTTCATTCTTTTGCAGCAACTGGATTTATCCTAAAGGGGCCCGTATTCCCAACGGCCTCATCACCGTCTTGCTGAAGTTACACTGGCCGGGGCTGTACTGTCCGGATCCAGTCAGGCACCCGGACCGTCGGGTTTTGGCCACGAGCTGGGACCACTGGGAAGCGGCCCTCCACGCGGACCATGAGACCCATGCCAAGGCCGTGATCACTACTTTCTGGGTGAGTTCTCTTCAGAAGCACAAGTCCATTCTGGTTTCATGAATGATTTAACTCATGGTTTCTTCCATTCTTGTTTCATGCATGATTGTAGAAATTCTATCGAGTTCTTCCGGAGCACCAGGCCAGAGCCGACCAGATCGTGCTGCGCCAAGCCAAGAAGAAGGCCCGCCAGCTCCAGTACGAGGTGTGCTGGGTGGCCATCTCGACATACTATCACGACGCTCTTGGTGTGAAGATGACCAAGGAAGAAGCGCGGAGGATGGGCATTACCTTGGAGAGGCACGAGTACTTGGCGGTAAGTATAAAAGATTTTTCATTCCGATGTTTGTGGTACATTTCACCGTTTCGTGTTGACATGCCATTATGCTTTTATTATGTAGATGTGTCCAAATTGGTGTTATGGAAAAGACGAGTCCTGGGCGGCATTGGTGGATCTTTGGTGTGATAAGGATGGAGCCTGGGCAGCTACGAGCATCAAAAACAAGGCTAACCGAGGGAAGGAGGGAGTACATGCTCAGGGAAACCGAAACCACTTTCTCCACAAGACACTTAATGTATGACTAACCTCATTAAACATTCTTCTTCTTCTATTTACCGTCACTTTCTTATGTATGACTAACCTCTGTTTGGTGGTGCAGGAGGAGAACTGAAGCGGCCGCTCTCACACATGCAGGCGTGGGTGACCGCCCATACGCGGAAGGACTCCAAGCCTGGCGAGCCCAAGTACTACGGCAAGACCGCGCAGAGGAAGAAGGCCTACTCCGAAGGGTATCTGAGGTTACATCCTGACACACCTGACCCCATTGCGGCGGATCTGGACAAGAGGGTGGTGGTGGGCATGGGGCCCAAGGAGCATGGTCGGGAGGCGGTTCTGGATGCTGTGATCACTCCTACTATCTCCTACACACAGCTCCATCGGATCGACCCGAGCCTGAGCCAGCGCACGAGCACGCCCATGACCAGTGCGCAGTCACAGTCCCTCTTTCAGGAGCGGCAATCTGTAAGTATTTTCCCTCTTATCTTCATTGCTCACTTTATTTTCCGCATTTAGTAGTTTTATGAGTTCCATCATGTCATACCGTAGGCCTACATGGAGTACACATGCCAGGAGACCATGGCGTGGCACGAGAGCCTTTTTGCATTCCATGAGCAGAACAATCACATGATGCAGCACGCTCTTCAGGAAATGGCGGCCGGCAGGGTTCCTCAATTGCAACCAGCACCATCTCCTCCACCACAACCAAGGCTGCTTACCTTTGAGGAGTTTCTGGCACAGAACGCTGGCCCCTCGCCGGTTAGTTCATCCCCAGTCTATTCACCCAAAGCATATCGTTTATTCAACACAGTCATATATCCCGTTAACATGTCTTTTCAACATCCAGGAAACCGGTGGATCGTCTACCGTTGGTGGTGGTCTTCGCAGCACTCCCAAGTCATGGAGCCCGATCACTCCGATCCATGGAGGCGGAGGCGGTGGCGGTCTTGGCGGTGGCGCTGTCGCTAGCAGTGACGACCTGGGCTTCGGCGGACTTGGCGGTGACGACCTCCGCGGTGCTCAACGTCCAGGCGCTTAAGCCTTTGGGTGACTTGTGGCGGTCTTGGTGATGATGATACTTATATGCTTGTGATGTTACTTATTGTTGTTTGTGATATTCTTATATGCTTGGTGGTGATGATACTTATATGTTTATGGTTTGCGATGCTTCTTATGTTGTGTGATACTGCTCCTTATTGTTATGTGATGCATATATTGCTGTATGATTCTTATATATGCTGTATATATTCAAATGAATTGAGCTGAAAAGAAACAGAAAAAAGAAAAAAAAACAGACAGAAACTATGCCGACGGCCTAGCCGTTGGCATAGATATGGCGTGAGCTCCCAGTGACTGCCACGTGGTAGCTATGCCAACGGTCTAGCCGTCGGCATAGTTGTAAAGTACGCCGACGGCTAGGCCGTCGGCATAGCAGCCACGTGGCAGCCACTGGGCATTCTTGGGGCAGGGCTATGAGCCGTCGGCATAGATTTAAGGGGCAATTCCAGTTCTGCCCCTAACTAGAACCCACTACTCAGTTTTGCCCCTAGTTTTCGGGTATGCTCAGTTTTGCCCCTCTGCCGTCAAGTCACCGTATAGAAATGCCCTTCCGTGCCTTTACCGTCTGGTCAAAGGGCTTTGACCGTCTGGTGAACAGTATCAAAAAAATCTAAAATTTTGTGGGATCAAAGATACTCAGGTGCGCAAGGTGCGTGCAAATTTTCGTGCTGTTTGGACATTCCAGGTGCTCGTGGCAAAGGAAAATAGTAAATCTTTATGCCTGTGAACAGTAAATTCGAAAAAAATAGCAATAAAATTCAAAAAAATATGATTTTTTTTGGCATCCAAGATGCTCGGGTGCGCAAGGTGTGTGCAAATTTTTGTTGTGGTTAAACATTGTAGGAGCTCGTGGAGAAAAAAACAAAATTTGACTCAAAAAAAAACTTTGACTCAAAAAAAAACTTTGAAAAATGCACTATTTTGTTTTTTTTGCTAGAGCTCCTCGCATGTCATTTGATCACAAAAACTTGCAAGCACCTTGCATACCCAAGCCTATTTGATGCCAAAAAATTTCATATTTTTTTGAATTTTCTTGCTATTTTTTTCGAATTTACTGTTCACAGGCGTACAGATTTACTATTTTCCTTTGCCACGAGCTCCTCAAATGTCCAAACAGCATGAAAATTTGCATGCACCTTGCGCACCTGAGTATCTTTGATCCCACAAAATTTTAGATTTTTTTGATACTGTTCACCAGACGGTCAAAGCTCTTTGACCGGACGGTAAAGGCACGGAAGGGCATTTCTATAAGGTGACTTGACGGTAGAGGGGCAAATCTGAGCATACCCAAAAACTAGGGGCAAAACTGAGTAGTGGGTTCCAGTTAGGGGCATAAATGTAAATGTCCCTAGATTTAAACTACGCCGACGGCTCAGCCGTCGGCATAGCCCTGCCCCAGGAGGTACAGCTGCGCGCCACGTGGCACATGTATGCCGACGGCTTGGCCGTCGGCATACATGTGCCACGTGGCGCGCAGCTGTTGGTCTACACTTGACGGCGGCCACCGTTAGGCGGGGACGTTGCCGACGGCCGAGGCCGTCGGCATAGATGTATGGACACCGTCGGGATAGGATCTATGCCGACGGCCTCCCGGGCTACGCCGACGGATATGTTGCCGACGGCCCTATGTCGACGGGGGCCATCGGCATAGGCCTGTCCCGACGGGAATCAGGGCTATGCCGACGGCCATGGCCGTCGGCATAGGGGGCGATTCTAGTAGTGAATCCGATTGTTGACGTATAATGTGCTGCCTAATCTCTTCCATCAGATCGGTCTTTTGATTGCATTGGTTAGAGCATACACTTCTACATGGTATCGGAGCCAAGAGGTCTTGGCTAGCGCAATTAAATTGCAGCCCACTTTCGGTCCACGTTTAGGTCTGAGGGAGCCATACGTGAGGGGGAGTGTTAACGTATAATGTGCTGCCTAGTTTCTTCCATCAGATCGGTCTTTTGGTTTCATTGGCTAGAGCATGCACTTCTACACCGATGACCAGCTCTATATGGTATGCTTGTTGTCCGTCGATGTTGTCTCGGAGCCATACCGTGGTGCTACTGTTCATCAGATGGATTTCTTGAAGCAGCAATGGTGTAGAGTGGACGATCTTGGCGGCCGCACCTTCCTCTTGTCCCTGTATCAGTTTGGTGCTTCGTGCTCGGGCGACAAATGTGGCTTGCGACAGAATTGCGTCTATTTCCCGGATCCTTACGAGAAAACGTTGCAGGTCTTCGATATGAAGGATGGAAGTATAGAAGTGCAGAAACTAGATGATGCTCCGGTGTCGGATAAAGCGTTCTGGGTGCTACCTACCGATCCATAGATCGAGCAGCAGGAGAAACTACAAGCTTCGTTCCATGTTACTTTTATTAGTTGTTGTCCACCCTCTGCCAATTTCGGTTTTGTTACCTCTGTCAGTTTTGTGACCAAATTGCACTATGTAAAATTTCTTAGAACAAATACTTGTTAATGGATGTTCATCCTTATTGGTGTGACTCCAATTTGATCATTTTGTGTCCTGGTACAAAACTATGGCTTTGTTTTAGAAGTACTGTTTCAACACAACGGCTGCGATTTCTTTGAACTGGAGTGTGTTTTACCTACCTGTAAATAGTTTGATTCCCTTAATGAAATCGGTAAGAAGTTTACAGCGTCTCTTGTTCATGAAATGCTTCTTGTCTATTTATATTGAAGTCCAAATTGGCCCAAGGAAAATTTAGTATGGAAATCAATGCCCCGGCTGATAATTCAAAACAGAACTTGCCATTGTCGTCGGCACGGCAAAACGAAATCATTATGTGTTGTCGGTTTTGTTACACAGTACTGTGAATCAGGGATAAAGGGCACGAAGACACTGGAATATGATATTGAATGGTGATTACTAAAGCTGTCGGTCTGTGGTAGATGTTAAAGATGCCCTTTAACTTTCCAAAAACTTTTGTTTGCACCATCTCGCGGTGTATCCTTACATGGTGGTTATACGAAAATATATATTAGAGCACCTGCACCCAGGCCCTCTCTATCTAGCCATCCATTTTCTGCATCACGATTCGTGAAAGCACATTTCTCTTTTTTGTTTCTCCCACACAGAACATATTTTGAAGTTCAAACTTATGCAACATGGCAAAGCTTTCTAACTAGAATCTACGATAAATCTTTCAGATTTTTTTGTCAAACATAAATATACAAAATAAGTTTTGTTTGATTAAAAAAATCATATTTCTAGTATTTATGTCGGACAAAAAATTCTGAAAGATTTATCCTAAATTCTAGTTAGAAAGCTTTGCCACGCTGCAAAGGTTTGAACTTCAAGATATGTTTTATATGAGAGAAACAAAAAAGAGAAAATTTCATATAGAAAGTTAGTTGTGTCGCACGGATCTTAAAACGATATTGGAGAGATAGGATAGCAGTGCCGGGGTGCAAGTGCTCTAAAAATCCACGTCCGGTGGTTATAGAAGAATTGTATTACACCTGACTTTTAACCCTCTAAACGAAACTCACCTGCCTCTGCCACCGATAGAATATCTGTGCATGTTTCAGCACATCAACATTTATTTCATGGTGAATGGCTGAAGAAGGTATGTTTTATCTCCAGGCTGCCAACTGGTCCTGCACCGCATGTGCCATTACTCTAGTGTTGCCTCCTGGTATCTTGATGGTTTTAATTTTGATTGATTGATCTTGCAGGTTCCTATGGAGCCCATCAAGTTCATAGTGTGAGAACCAGTGGAGGCCTTGGAGTTTTTAACCTGACCATATGGTGTATTTTGGCAATTGGAGGAGATAATCATTTGCTCAAAAGCACAAACAAGCCATGGATAAACTCCTTCAACGGTATTCCCTTCCGATTCTTACTAATCATCATTAAGATAGTGGTCGTCACCTGAGTAAGCAGGTTTTGCAACAAAATGTTTAATGCAGCCATTACTTTTTAACTGTGTTTCTTGCGATGTTCATAATAGAAAATTTGCTGTCCCACATTCGCTCCTTAGTCTGTGTATGTAAGAGCAACTTGGCTTCCCTGCATGAATGCGTTAAATCTCTCATGACAACTAAACATATGAATCATGTCACATATTATACACATTTTTCTACCGTTTATGGGTGATTGGAAATGAAAAAAAACTTGTACCATTTTTTTTGGCTGATAATACTTCAACAGATCCAGGTTATTTATTCACATACCCTGCATGCTATCCGAGTCCCTGGCTTCATCTCAAGGCAGCCTATTAAGCAGACAGAATACAGGGTATGTACTGCATTTGCGCTTCCTTTAGCATTTCAAAGATGGGATTTGAACATTTGGATGACTGTTTTTTATGTTTACAGTCTTCCTTATTCATTATGTGGTATCAAAATTTTGTCATGTTCGACCTACCCTAGTGTTCCCGGTCGGAAAAAAACGGCCATATTTCTTCTATTAAGGTATAGTTACTGGAAGTGAGCAGAGCTGACTAGCACAGTTACTCATTTCCATGTACACTTTTAAGTTTGGGAAACGCTTCGTACCAGTAGTCTGATACGAAGCAATCGCCAGACCACATGTGAACCATCGATGCCTGATTAATCCCACGGTCAACATCTTCCTGTTGCCCACCCGTATTTGACGCAGGCCCTGGTCCCTCTCCCATCAATCTCTCCCGAACCTCCGTTCCTCTCTCTTGGCTCTGTCGCATCCTCCTCTGAGCTTGCCGTCAACAATGCCGCCCCTGCCCTCCCCTACAGCGCAACCCAGGTTCCATCTTCTGCGCACCGTCCTCCCTTCCCACCTCGCCGGAGACCAAATCCACCGCCGATGATGCAATCCACCACAGCACCCAGATCCAATCTCTCTACCGACCTACTCCTCGATGCGATCCCAAGTGACGTCGGTGGCACACCATCACGGGAGTAGGTGGTCGTGTCCTCCATCTTCACCTTGTTTGTTGCCAAACGAAGTGCCTGGATCTTGAAGATTTGAACCGGCTGCACCCGTCGGCCAGAGAACTAGGAGTGGCCTCCGGTCCTTTTGCCCTATTCGAAATCCTTCCTGTAAATCAAAAGGTATTGCATTGCCTGAATCAACTTTAGTTCCATCATCATCTGTCCCACGCACAGATTCTTATCGTTATGATATTTCCAGTAACCAAGCTTTGTAAAATCAGATATGTGCTTCAACATTCCTATTTTGTTTGCATCGATGGATGAAATTGGTTTGTACTAGATCACAAATTGATCGATGCACACACACATTCATTGCTAATTTCTAGTTACAAAATTATATGCTTCCACTAGGTATGAATTATGTTGAGATAACAACAAATTGATGCTTCTTAATATCCATGCTTCCTAACTTTGTTGTATGTTTTCTTCAGTCCAGATAGTTTGGGGCAATAGAAACACACTTCTACTATTTGCGTTGTCAAGAGAATTCTTTGTGTTTAAACACTACCATCATGCTTCCTATATTTCAAATACATGCTGGCAGTGGCAAGCCGTTTTTTTTTTTGTTTTCTCTTGAATACCAAATCAAATCCAAAAAAATCAACGGCGGTGTGACATAGCATGTATGAAGTGTACATGCTTCCTTACATGGGAATGTGAGATTCTCTACTTTGTCACTACCGTACCATACATGTAATTCTCGTTGTTGCTTCATAACTACCTTCTACACTTATGTATCATGTCTAATGGATTACGGATGTATATTTTCAAGCAGCTGTGTGTTGGCTTTGGAACCGATGGGCGCGGTCGGTGACATATATGGAAGCGACTGATGCATGCAATAAGAAGTGTGATGACTGATGCACTTGGATCTGCCCTACAATGAGGTCAACCGCAAGCGAATGGAATCATTTCTAACTTCTTGTACGGACGCACTGTTGGTGACTTGAAAGAAATAAATTTGTATCATGTTTGAAACTTCTTGTACGGACGAACGAAGAACTAATGTATGTTCGAGTATAAGCAAATTAATTTTATCATGGAAGCACTTTTATTATTGGATGGAAGCAAAGTTTCTTGTTGGAAACTTGATAAACAAGATACATGGGACCCAAATTTATGATGTGGAAACAAATTCTTAGATGCAAAATTTTGATACACGGAAGCAAAGTGTTTGGAAAAAAAATTGTTACGTCCAAAAAGTTTGGTTGAGATCGAAGCAAATTATCTCATCGGTGGAAGCAAGGTTGGGCTCCATTAAAACAGAATAAATGATACGTGGGATGCATTTTCCATCGAAGCAAATTTGTTATGCACTAGAAGCAAAAAAAAGCTTCCTAGAAAAAATTATTGAATAAAGTATGGAAAAAGAAGAATTTAGATGGACTTTAAATTATATCCTTGCGTGATTTTCTGAAGAAATTAATTCAAGGAAGCAAATAGGAATTATATATGGAAGCATCGTAATCACAGGAGTATAATTCGGAAACTAACTAAACGGAAGTGGGCCACACCCTGGGCACCTAATCACTCCATGCAAGTGTATTTAATCTAACGGCTGTCCCCTGGTCTGATAAACTGCTAGGGATCAGTAGTCTGATCCCTAGTGGTGAGTTTTCCCCATTCTAGTCTTCTATTTGCACTGAAAGGTAGCTGTCATTTCCGGATTGTCAGTAAGCTCTCTCTGCCCTTTTCTCCAGAGTTTTCTGCGGTAAGTTGCGGCTAGATGTCGGATCATATATGCCCGATCGTTTACTATCTCAGATGATATGGGTACAGCTTGGTACCAGCCCTGGATTTTGGCATTAATTAGTTGACTATGAGTTGGCTAGGTGTTGAACTTTGAAAGTGAATTCAGTCATTGGACAGTCGGGAACCAATGTAGCAGGACTGATGGCGCATTAGTCCTGTTTCTGTTTACATCACCACGCCTTGAAAATTGATGGCTTACATATGTAATTAGTTTCTTTGTTAAGAAGAAACGGTATGATTCTTGATACATTCTATTATTATGGTAAGGACATAATGCAAAGAAGTGTCCGTGCATTGACCTTGTCCTGATTACACCATGAACTGAGCAAATTCATTGATTTTTCAGAAACAAGTTGTTGAAGTAATAGATGCAAGGTACAGTTCCATTCACGATCGTTTATAACAACTAGATGATACCCCGCGCGTTGTTGCGGGATATGTTTAGCTATACATATACATGTATCAAGAAGACACGAAAAAGAGACATAATACGCTCAATCATACGATATATAGTTTGATGGTCAAATATGTCATCACTAAAATGTACTGAAAGATTTGTTGTTGGCTTCATCTTTCGGTTTAAAGAATGAACAATGTAAATGAAAATTTAAGCACAGTAATGCACTGTCGGGATTCCTTGTGTTTATATTTCGAATTCACCAAAACAAATAACTGGATCTGGACATTTTCAGATAGCGTACGGGGGAGAGCATCTCATTGTACACATGGCAGATTGTTTGTTATAGGACAATTTGATCTTACAACATTTTATATACATACAATGATGTCAGTCCTCTTCTTTAGTATGCAATTTCAGATCAACAAAATAAAGGGAGCAAGAGCATGACCATCAAAGTAGATAAAACGGTACTGTATAATCTACATAGGAGTCATGACGATAAAACTTGTCTGTTCACTGCACTGAATGAAACCAAAAGATAAATTTAAATGAACTTTTCTAGTGCCTACCCGTGTAGGTGTTTCAGAAAAAAAACATAACTGGAAGCTAGACGCTCTTTCTCAATTATGAAGTGAAAATTCCTGCAAGAAGAAAAAAGAGCTGAAAACAAAATTAGCGGCAACATTGACAGGCTGAGATGACCCTTATGAGAAGCTTATTAGCAGCTTGGACGGAAGCAGGCCAAAAATAATCATTTTTTGTCGAACTGATCACTTTCAAAAGCTTTTATATACTCCTGAAAAAAATTCACACAGATATAGATGCACCCAAATAGAGGAGAGTGCCAGTCTGATGGTTGCCTTTCAGTGTGGTTTGTTGTGGTGAGACTCAAACATTGGATTCACGGCCTCAAGAAGCAAGACTGGCACTCTCCATCATGGTAGTAACAGTATGGATGGCTGACCCATTACGTAAAGGATTTCGGAGCTGTACAAGGGGATCGAGGGACGATCACTATCATCCTGGATTGCACATGGCTTGTGGTGGTTTATAGCGCAAATTTGATTACTGGAACGAGGCAGATTCTTTTTTCTTTCTTTCATGTTGCTGTCTACTGAAGACGCAGGTTACATTTTGATCTTGGATCTCTGTTCTGGTTACAGTTTTGTACTCTGCTGGACATTACAGTACCAGAATTTACGGAATTTTGGCATTTAAACTTGTTTTAATCAAGCACGTTCTGTTGCGCGAAAGGGATTCTATTCACCAGAGGTGCACTATTTTTTCCACTGTTTCGTTTTCTTCCGAGTTATAACGCGACCTGACATACTTATTTACCTGTTATAGTACTAATCTTGTCAGGTTCCAGTGGTGCAATACTTCGGGATGATCGTGGTGATTATATTGCCGCAGCATCATGGTTCTTCCCGCGCGTTAGGGACGTGGACGCTGCTGAACTGTTAGCTATAAGGAATGGTTTGTATCTCCTCTTAAGAATGGGATGCAACATGTCAGAGGTAGAATATGATTGCTCTTTCGCCATTGCATCAGTACAATCGTCGGATGAATACCTGGGACCAGATGCTGCAGTGGTGGCCGAATGCAAGCAGCTATCACTTGATTTCTCAAAGTTAACCTTCAATCATTGTTACAGAGAAGCAAACCAGGTGGCTGATAAGTTAGCAAAACATTCCTATAATTCTAGATCTACGGGCGTTTGGGATAATGTTGTCCCTGATTTTATTTCTCATCTCCTTGTAAACGATATGACCATTATTTGAGAAATAAAGTCTAGTTACTTTCAAAAAAAATAATCTTGTCAGGTTTGCTTTTTTTTAGCAAAGTCAGGTTTGCTTCTAAGCTCGTGGATTCCATAACCCACGAAAAGCTAGGGTCCCACAGAGCAAGAGTTGAAGGGGAGGCGAACCAACCTGTGGTTGGATGGTTATGACGACAGTGGTATCCCCAGCCCAACAGGGTTCAAATCTTAGACTTGACATTGGTGCTCGCATTATTCCTGGATTTATTTGAGGCTTTCGACGATGTTTTTTCAGTGGGAGGAAACATTCCTGTCGACTGCGAGACGTTTGTGTTGACTTCTTAAAATCTTAAGATGCTATGTCGGCTCAGTCTCTCGAAGGTCCTCATAGGGGTAGGTGTGTATGCATTCATAGGGGTGAGTGAATGCTTGTGTATGTGAGTGACTTTGATTGTATTGTGTTCAACAAAGAGATGAAGGGGAGAATTCCTCAAAAAAGAAAAAAAAAAGATAGTTGAAGGGGAGAAGACAGAGAGGGGATAGCCGTAAAAAAATAGTGAAGCACACCATTAGACTCCGTAAAAGTCGCGGTGAATATGCACCTGTAGCAGTTCTTTGTGGATCTGTTAAACAATGAGATCCGAAGAACTTGTGGGAGGTGATGACATGTTCTTTTATCATGCCCTAGCGCTTGAATTTAAGAACATGGGTGAACCTATCAAACTTTCAAAATAGAATGCGGCGACATTTGATGAGTTTGTTTAAATGCATCAATACATTTAGCATTGAACAACTCATGAGCAATTAAAGGAAGATTTGATTGAGTATCTCTGGACGGTTAAAGGGGACAACTAGTACATACGTGCTAGTTGAATTCAAGTTTGAAGTACTTTAATTTAAAAACTTTGTTGGATTGTAATTGTTAGATGGGAGAGAGGGATTTGGTGGAATAGTTCGTTATATTGCTTGAGCCTCGTGGGCATATATATAGAAGTACATGGTCATCTTGGAGTACAAGTCAAGTAGAATAATATTCTACGCTATCCTACGTTTCCTAAATAACCCTTATACTCAACATCCCCCCGCAGTCACAATGATAGCGACGCAGACGGTGAGACTGGAAAAGAATTCGAAGGCAAGCCGACGGACACCCCCCCCCTCCTTAGTCGTAACGGTCGATGCATCGCGAAAGTCATGGCTGGAGTGGAAACCGAGGAGGTTGCTCAAGCAAGGCGGTAGCCCTTTGTGCCGTTTGTCGATGTAGCCGAGAGCATAGGATGGTGTAGCCGTGGTTGAGGTAGCCGTGCGAGGGACGCCGTGGTCGATGTCGAGTCGGGGTGGCCGGTGTCGAGGTAGTCGCCGTGGACCGGGAAGAAGAGCGGCGGCGGCGGCGGCCTGAGGAGGCGGCGGCGGCTAGGTCAGAAGCGTGGCGACGGTGCTCGAAGTAGGCGAAGAAGAACCCGACAGCGTGACGAAGACCGGTGCGGACGGTGACGTTCCTGCACCAAGGGAGGCGGCGTGACGCATATCACGTGGAAGTCGACGCGCGTGGACGGCGGTGGACCGCGGGCCGTAGCGCTACGGCCCCGAAGGGGCGACGCAGCGGCGGCAGGCAGGTCGGGGCGACGTCGGGGAAGACCTCAGGGCGGTTGCAGGGATCGTGTGCCACGCTCGCTACGGCCCGACGGGGCGACGCAGTGGCAGCGTGAGGGTCGGTGCAGCCACGGTGACGGCCTGGAGCAGACGGCCTCGGGGTGGCGATCGACCGCGGGCCGCGGCACTACGGCCCGAAAAGGCGACGCAGCGGCAGCGCAGGGGTTGGTGCAACCACGGGAAGAACCACGGGGCGACGCAGGGGCCGCGTGCCATGCTCGCTACGGCCCGATGGGACGACGCAGCGGCAGCTCGAGGGTCGATGCAGCCACGGAGACGACCTGAAGCGGACGGCCTCGAGGCGACAGTGGACCGCGGGCCGCGGCACTACGGCCTAAGGGGCGACGCAGCGGCAGCGCGCAGGTCGATGCAGCCGCGGAAAATCCATGGAGCGGCGACGCTGCGGTCCGAAGGAACGACGCAGCTACAGCTCGTTGCTCAATCGGACGAGATGTGCATATACTAGATCGTAATCTCCACGAAATCCTATGACGTGCAGTCGGCTGATCAGATCGTAGACGCGACTGACGGGGCAGGAGCACCAGACTGGGACATATGTCGGGCAGGCAAGCTGATCCGTGTCACGCGTTGTGCAAAGAAGAAGATCCATGCACACACGTGCATGCAAGGAGCAACTCCAACGCGGGGCAACGGTGACCGGAGGCGCGCGCCCATGCAGCACGCCCATGCAACACTCCCGCGCAGGCGCGCGACGGCAGGCCAACGCACGACCGCGCTATCGGCAGCCTACCAGCGCCCGCGCGGCAGAGCCAATCCAGTCGGAGATGATGAAGTAGATGCGCATTGTAGATGACGAACGGTGGGCGACTCAATCTGATCATGGATTGAAAAACCAAAGAAGAATAACACCAATTAATCGATCGGCGAGAGAGAAAAACCTCAATCAATGGATCGGGAAAAAGACTCTTTAGGGCAGCCGGTCAACATGACCGGCAGACGAATCTTAGGTACGGGCGGCGCGGCCCCCGGTGGCGATCATGGAGATCGACCGCCCCGGGGCGGCGCGGTGCGGAAACGGCAACGACGGATAGGGTTTGAATCGAGGTTAGGCTGATACCATGTTAGAAGGGAGAGAGGGATTTGGTGGAATAGTTCGTTGTATTGCTTGAGACTCGTGGGCATATATATAGATGTACATGGTCATCAAGTACAAGTCAAGGTAGAATAATATCCTACGCTATCCTACGTTTCCTAAATAACCCTTATACTCAACAGTAATATTTAAGTCAGAACTACTGCCGCATTTAAACATTTTAAGATAAACCATGATTTCCTATGCGGTTATTTCAAGCTTGCGGTCTTTAAAAAAAAGGCGGATGCTTGCGGATAATTTTGGATGACCGGCTTTGGCATCAGTGTGTCCTGTTTGAGGGCCAGTGTTGAAGATACTCTATACTCCAAACATCTCAGTGATGATATGGCCAGCCCACCTGACCTGGCCATATATGTCCGGTTTGCATGTTTTTTCACCGGCTAAATAAACCATACATCGATCGAGGAGAATATATTAGTACCTAATTTCTTCCTAAACGTTTAACGTTTAGATCATCATTTTAGTGATCTAAACGCTTTTATATTAGCTTACAGAGGGAGTACTAGCTATTGGGCTATTGTTGTTCCGTATGTACTAGCGACGTGTGTGTTGAACTTGAACATACATAATTCCTTATGATCCTGTCTCTAGTTTGCACGCCTGATAATGATAAAACCATCAAATCAGCCACGTGGCAGATCCTACACATTCCCAGCCGCACTACATGTGTATACATACAACATACACGTTTAATCATTCAATACAAGTTCCCAAACTGAAATGCAACAACAATTGAATGGAGAGAAAAAAGGGTATTGGCCCTGACTGCAGATGATGGGCTGACTATCGGATGGGAAGCGATGCACATGGCGATGATGAAAACTAAAGAAAGGGGAGGCTAGGAGCTCCAGTGGACCATTCTGTTCTTCGTTTCCAGCGACTGACCCATTGAGTGTAGAGACCCACACCGCCACATGTTTGGTACAGTGTCGATCCTAGAATAAAAGTGATATTGTCGCAACCTACAAAAGTCAAAAGATTGTTGGTTGTAGAATCCCTTGAAGAATAAACATTAGAGAACCATTGATTGATGTGATGGGTTAAGTTAATTAAATAATTATTAACTTATGTAGAGTTGTTATCTACTCCCTCCGTTCTTAAATACTATAAGTCTTTGTAGAGATTTCAATATGGACTACATACGGAGCAAAATAAGTGAATCAACACTCTAAAATATGTTTATATACATTAGTAGAAGCCGGCACACCAATCTTTCCCCACCCCCGACCCCCGTGTCGCCTCCCCGAGCGAGGCGACCGGGGGCTCCCCTTCCCTCCTCCTCCCAGCGCTCCCTCCTCCTAATCCCCTCTCGCCGCCGCCGGCGTAGGCCACCGGGCCTTGCTCGCGTGGTGCCGGCGGCGGCCCCGTTCTCCCCCCCCCACCCCCAGCGCGGCGCTGCGGCTCGGGTGATGGCGGCTGGCGCCGGTGCACCCAGGCCGACGACGGATCCGGCGGCGGCACGTCTTCGCGGGCGGCGCAGCTCCGGGTGGTGAGGTGGCGGTGGCGCGGCTGCTTGGCTACAGGGCGGCGTGATGGCTGGCGGCGGAGCCCTTCCGGCCCAGATCTGGGCCCTTTTGGGCCCCATCTGGGTCAGGGTGGGCCTGGCGTGTGCTTTCCAGCGTCATCTCCGGCGGACGGAGGTGTGGCTCGGGCTGGGGGTGGCGGAGACGGCGACGCGTGTACTGCGGCGCAGCGACAGGAGCTTCACGAGGCCACCTCGGGCTCGGCCGGGCAGGGGTGCCTGGTTTGCTCCTGAGCTACGTCCGGTCGGTCACCGCCGAGGGTGGTGGAGGTTGTCTCCTCCCGCGTGGCCGCTGACCCTGCTGCTCCTCGTTTCCGGCTGGTTCCTCTCGATCCCGCCGTTCTTGCTTCGCTTGTCACGGTGAGACGGCGATGGTGACTACAAGTCCGTGGTGGCGCATATTGGTGGACGGCAAGTATGGTGGAGCGCGATGGATCGTCCGGGGTCGTGGTTGGTTGGCGGTTGGGAGAAATCCTTATCGGCTTGTCCGGCACCGACGCGGTGATGCCCATGGGCGCCGCCGTGCCTTCCTGAAGGGCGTCGGACATACCCCTTCCCCCACAGCCCTTCGCGTACCGGGGGAAACCCTAGGACATGTCCGGTAGCAGCGTCGTTATCGTCACGTTCCTTCTTGAAGGTGTTGCTTGGTATGCGGCGTTTCGGGGTGCTAGGAGCGTGGTGGAATTCTCCGGCGGGCGCAGCGGTTGCGAGTCATCTTCGTTTTTGTTGATCCGCCGTTGTCGGCATTTTTCCTTTTGTATTTTCTCTTTCTTTTCTTTTGGGCGTGCCTGTGTTGCTTCCGCCCCAGCATCTATCATCGGTTGTATCGATGTTGTTGCTTTGTAATACAAAGCGGGGGAAACCCTTTTTCGGTATATACAGTAGTACGTAGTCCATATTAAAATCTTTAAAAATAATTATAAGTACTACGTCAATGAACAGTATATACATGAATGAACAGTACGTACATATGACCAGTGCTCTCTGGTGAACAGTACGCAGATGTATGAACAGTGACTTTACTAACAGTGCCCTGCGAACAGTGTTAGCAAAAAAAACTTCCCCAGAGAAAAAATATGCAATTTCTTTTTTTTAAAGGTATATTGTACACATCATTTCTCTCATCTTCCTTCATCCTCACGTCCTTATATAGAAAGTTAAGGATTTAGAATTTTCTATACATCATTTCTCGACACCGACGTACCGATGCACAACACCAGCGTACCAAGCAGCCGGCTCAATCGTCTCCTAATTCTTTTCGATGATAGTGTTAACAAAGCACAAAAACAGTAGACCGAAATTGTATATTTGCACGAACAGTAATCCGTGAAAAAAAATGCCTTTTTTTACAACGCAACAACAATTAAAAATGCACTAACAAATACCCGAACAATAACTGAACATTTTCCGAATGAACTCAAAACTACTAACCAAAATAATAGGCCAAATAAACTGAAACAACAACTCCGAATAATCCGGAGCAATAAAACCTACGAAACAGAACAACACCTGAATAAACCGAAAACATTAACCCGCACAAGTCATAAAACTAAAACAGTAACCAAATTTTAAACCAAAACAATAAACCCGAATAAACCGAAACAACTAAAAATAACACTACGCATTCACGTGAACAGAAATACATAAGAAAAAAAACCAAAAAACCTGGAACTCCTCCTCCCTAGACCTGAAGCAATAAAATCAGTGAAACGAAACAATACCCAAATAAACCAAAATATTAACCCACACGAACCATAAACCGAAACAGTATCTACTAACAAATAGCCGAACAAAAAACGGACATTATCGGAATGAACTCAGAACTACTAACCGAAACAATAGCCCAAATAAACCGAAACAACAATCTCGAATAATCCGAAGCAATAAAACCAGTAAAACAGAATAACACCTAAATAAACCAAAAACATTAACCCACACGAACCCCACCCGAACCATAAACCGAAACAGTATCTACTAACAAATAACCGAACAAAAACCGGACATTACAAATTTTAAACCAAAACAATACACCCGAATAAACAAAAACAACTAAAAAAAACACTACGCATTCACGTGAACATAAATACATAAGAAAAAAACGAAAAAAAACTGGAACTCCTCCTCCCTAGACCTGAAGCAATAAAATCAGTGAAACGGAACAACACCTAAAAGAACCAAAAACATTAACCCACATGAACCATAAACCGAAACAGTAACAGTATCTATGAACCAACCTGTGGTTGGATGGTTAGAGGGACCGTAGTATCCTCAGCCCACCAGGGTTCAAGTCCTGGTGCTCGCATTATTCCTGTATTTATTTCAGGATTTTCTAAAAAAAAAACCGAAACAGTATCTACTAACAAATACCCGAACAAAAACCGGACATTATCGGAATGAACTCAGGACTACTAACCGAAACAGTAGCCCAAATAAACGAAAACAACAATCTTGAATAATCCGGAGCAATAAAACCAGTAAAATGGAACAACACCTAAATAAACCGAAAACATTAATCCACACGAACCCCACCCGAACCATAAACCGAAACAGTATCTACTAACAAATACCCGAACAAAAATCAGACATTATCGAAATGAACTCAGAACTACTAACCGAAACAAACACCCGAATAAACCGAAACAACAACCTCGAATAATCCGGAACAATAAAACCAGTAAAACGGAACAGCACCTAAATAAACCAAAAACATTAACCCACACGGACCATATAACTGAAACAGTAACCGAATTTTAAACTAAAACAACACACCCAAATAAACCGGAACAAAAAAAAACACTATTCATTTACGTGAACAGAAATTTCACAAGTGCTCCAAATAATCTGCTTCCCTTATTGAATGTCGCCCGACCTCACATGCATGCTGAAGAAATTTCACAAGGACAAAAAAGGCAAAACACTAATGGTTTACCCACACGCAGAAAACAAAAAAAGGTTTTCAATTTGTTGCACCATATTAGTAAAAAAATTATTGCACCATACTTAGAATAATTTGTTCTACACCGCACATGTATTATTTAACTCTTTGACTTAAATAAATCACGGTTCGTTCAAAACTTCAATATCATGATCCTTGAAACACTTTCATTCTATACAAAAAACACGGAATGGACGGGACCGGTAATGGTCTTTGCCGCTCTATACAAAAAACAAGACAAGCATTTCTACATGCAAGGAAAAAAATAACAACTACAACGGATGTAAACGTGTTATAAATAAACATATTGCACCAATGAACCTTGCCAAAATGAACCTACACATCCTTTCCTTCCTATAAAACCCAAATAAAACAAAACAAGTCCAACAGACTAAACATGAAAAAAGACATGCATTCAATAAAAATAAAAATAAAAATAAAAATATTTAACCAAAATATAAGCGAGGCTTGCCACGGGCACGGCGTGTGCCGCGCTTCTTCAGCGCTAGTATATTTAGAAATGGAGGGAGTAGCTACTAACTGAATTCCCTTGGTGAGTGAGTACATGCTTTTGGAGCCAGTCAGAAGGATGTTTGCCTGGTGGTGCCGAATGCACACACTCTGGATCTTAGTTGGCACTTGGTAGGTGACTAGTACAGGTAGAGTAGAGAGTAGAGACCAGAGACAATCTTATCTTTGTGGAATATGTCACCTAAGATCCAAGAGGAAGCAGACAAAGACAAGTTCATACATATATCTTGACACATTATCATCCTCAAGTACAGCAAGCGATCAGCTACTGAGATTGTTTGCTTGGCTGTATTCTTTCGGAGTCCCAAACCAAGTGCAGCAAGCGCGCATAAAAGTTGGCCCATCCAACATGAATGGAGAACTGCACGTTCATGTTCCGACCTAGGTTCCATGATCGCTTAATTAGTTAGTTACAAGCTTCTTTCTGAGTTCTGAACTTGGTCGATGTGGAAATGTGTCAACTGACAAGGGAAGTACATATTTGAAAGATTAAAGTGCTTTTAAGAATCAAAATCTTCATGTGGTTTGTTCATAAGAAGGTGATTCTGACTAAGGATATCTTAGCAAAGCGAAGATGGGAGGGTAGTCAACAATGCCGCTTTTGTGATTAGGATGAAACTATTAAGCCCCTCTTTCTCAATTGTCCTCTCGCCAAACTTTTATGGTGTTCGATTCATATAGTCTTTAATGTCAGCCCTCCAAGTAGTATTAACACGTTATTTGAAACGTGGCTAAATAGAGTGGAGCCAAACACTGTAGGACATATTTAGATAGGAGTATGCACATTACGTTGGGCTATATGGAACTGCAGAAATGACATAGTTTTTAACAGACAAACTCGTATATATTTTTGCAGGTTATTTACAGGGCCACTACTTGAATTCATACGTGGTCATTACTCACTCCTGTGCAAGCGAGTGAGCTTTTGGATACTGGGTGTACCCAGTGGGAGATGGTAGCTCGGGATATCTACAACTGGTTTGGATGAAGGTCCAATAATAGAATAGGTGTTTAGTCATCTCGACCTATTTTCACCGGTTGTGGCAACTTTTATCTTCTTTTTCTTTGCTTTTAAGCTTTGAGTGAGCTTGTACTACATCGCAGACCTTTTGGATATTTCATTTAATAATATGGATGCATGCATCAGTCTGATGCAGAGGCCGGGGGTGATCCTTCTTTAAAAAAAATCCCCGCCTCCATGTTCATATGTTTTCCATGACCTTCTTTCTAACTCTGATGTGGATTTGGACTGAAAGTGATGTGCATATTTCTTTTCGAAATGGCAGTTATCCTGCATTCATTAGGAAGAAAGAAGTTGCTCAATTAATTGGGAAACCAAGCAAAAATCAGATTGCCTAGTTAATTATGGAGAACCGAGCGAAAACTTGTTGCGAAACGGAGCATGCAATTTCAAAAAATTTCCTACGCTCACGCAAGATCTATCTAGGAGATGCATAGCAACGAGAGGGGGAGAGTGTGTCCACATACCCTCGTAGACCGAAAGCGGAAGCGTTAGCTTAACGCGGTTGATGTAGTCGAACGTCTTCTTGATTCAACCGATCAAGCACCGAACGTACGACACCTCCGAGTTCTGCACACGTTCAGCTCGATGACGTCCCTCGAACTCTTGATCCAGCAAAGTGTCGAGGGAGAGTTCCGTCAGCACGACGGCGTGATGACGGTGATGGTGAAGTGATCCGCGCAGGGCTTCGCCTAAGCATTACGACAATAAGACCGGAGGAGTAAACTGTGGAGGGGGGCACTGCACACGGCTAAAAGAACAATTGATGTATCTCCAAGGGGTGCCCTGCCCACGTATATAAAGGAGGGAGAGGGAGGAGGCCGGCCCTAGGGGGCGCGCCAAGAGGGGGGAGTCCTACTAGGACTCCTAGTCCTAGTAGGATTCGGCCCCCCCTCTTATTCCTTCTCATGGAGGGGAAAAGGGGGAAGGAGAGGGAGAGGGGGAAGGAAAGGGGGGCCGCGCCCCCTCCCCTTGTCCAATTCGGACTCCCCATGGGGGGGGGGGGGGGGCGCACCACCTCCTTGTGGCCTGCCTTGCCTCTCCCCTATGGCCCATGAGGCCCATTACTTCCCCCGGGGGGTTCCGGTAACCTCCCGGTACTCCGAAAAATACCAGAAACACTCCGGAACCATTTCGATGTCCGAATACTATCGTCCAATATATCAATCTTTACTTCTCGACCATTTTGAGACTCCTCATCATGTCCGTGATCTTATCCGGGACTTCGAACAATCTTCAGTCACCAAAACACATAACTTATAATACAAATCGTCATCGAACGTTAAGCATGCGGACCCTATGGGTTCGAGAACTATGTAGACATGACCGAGACACATCTCCGGTCAATAACCAACAGCGGAACCTGGATGCTCATATTGGTTCCTACATATTCTACGAAGATCTTTATCGGTCAAACCGCAATGACAACATACGTCATTCCCTTTGTCATCGGTATGTTACTTGCCCGAGATTCGATCGTCGGTATCTCCATACCTAGTTCAATATCGTTACTGGCAAGTCTCTTTACTCGTTCCGTAATGCATCATCCCGTAACTAACTCATTAGTCACATTGCTTGCAAGGCTTATCATGATGTGCATTACCGAGAGGGCCCAGAGATAACTCTCCGATACTCGGAGTGACAAATCCTAATCTCGATCTATGCCAACCCAACAAACACCTTCGGAGACCCCTGTAGAGCATCTTTATAATCACCCAGTTATGTTGTGATGTTTGATAGCACACAAGGTGTTCCTCCGGTATTCGGGAGTTGCATAATCTCATAGTCAAAGGATTATGTATAAGTCATGAAGAAAGCAATAGCAATAAAAGTTAACGATCATTATGCTAAGCTAACGGATGGGTCTTGTCCATCACATCATTCTCCTAATGATGTGATCCCGTTAATCAAATGACAACACATGTCTATGGTTAGGAAACTTAACCATCTTTGATTAACGAGCTAGTCTAGTAGAGGCATACTAGGGACACAATGTTTTGTCTATGTATTCACAAATGTATCAAGTTTCCGGTTAATACATTTTTAGCATGAATAATAAACATTTATCATGATATAAGGAAATATAAATAACAACTTTATTATTGACTCTAGGGCATATTTCCTTCAAAACTATCACAACCGCTGAGCAGCACACATAAGATTCCACACACACCACTCCAAAGAGGGTCTCGTCGAGACAACATGCAGGCATCATCGTCATCACTCCTCCACTAGAGGCGTCATCGCCATCCCTAAATCCCGAGCAAACGATTCCGACTTCACCTTAGGCGATCATCGACCCAACCCACACTGAAGAGGTCATGTGGAGATGCATGAAGCTCCGCGCCAGACCCAGCCACCTGCGACCAGACAGCGCACCTGCGACTCTGACGGAAAACCATGAAGGAGAACAAGGCATGGCTGGCGTCGCAGAAGATCATCGAACAAACCACCTGTTGCCCATCATCGTATACCACAAGGGCCCTGCCACCGCAGCAACGCAAACTAGCCGAGGCAATCCTGCGAACACGCCGAAGAAGAGTCGACTACCTCAACCATTGCCACGTCTCTGACATTGCTCTCCCATCATCGTTGCCACAGAAGCCTCGACGCCAACACCGTCACCTTCCACTGGTCCTGATTGCCAGTGCCCAGCTCCAAAGACGAAGCCCCCAAGAGGGAATACGACACCAAGGCATCGCCATCGTTTGATCACACAAGATCAAGGGTACCCCCCGGAGCTGCAGCTATTGTGGATCCGCACAAGAGGGGTTCCGCAGCAATGCAGCAATGCCTCCAGGAAGGTCAACGACGGTAACAGCCGCCGCCATCACTGGTCATGGCCACAACCGAGACAAGGTCTTCACCCAAGCTCCCAACACCACCTCATCGACACATCACAGCACCGCCGGCAAGCCCTCCAACCATCACCCCACTGATGCACGCCAAGCCGCCTCATGGCCTGCCGCAACACCATAGCCGCCAACCTGGGGCCGCCGCCCCAGCTCTCGGGTAGCATGTCGTTCGTTAGCTATGAGCAACGTCCGCCACCGCAGTCACCGGATCTAGGCGTTAGGACCCAGATCCCACTGCATCGGACCTCCCCATGGCCCTCCCACCCTGGCTTCCCTCGTCTCGCCGACATGGAGTTCCACCACCCAGACATGATGTGCATATATCGATACAGAACAAATAGACTAAAAGGTGATCGAGCTGCTAATGTTACCGTAGTTAATAAGTAGGGTATCATGCAGTGCACACTCATGGTGTTGTGTACTCGGTTTCGTCCAATGTACACGAGCAAATCCAAAATGATCATGCATTTATACCACTCACTTCTGGGCTCAATTGGAATGAACTGAGTCAAACCATGGATGTTGCGTGTTTGGAACTATTCCCTGGTTTATATGATTGATTAAGCTGGATTGTGACAATTTTGCGGTATCACCACTTGTATTATATTGTCATATTCATTTGTACATGAAGAATACGATAGACCACATGTAACAGAACCGGTTTGCAAAATTGCAGTATGCATGTGTCCATCTACCCATATAACTTGTTGTTTTAGTTTCAAGTTTAATTTTTATTTATAATTTTGAATTGCAAAGAAAACTTTGAAAGAACTGCAGTAAAGTAGGAATAATTCATGACCAATCTGGCTTTTCTTTATCTCAAATTGGCATGTGAGATGGGTTGGGGGGGGAGAGAGATTCTCTCAAATACCTTGTAGGTAGCTTCACAACATTTGGTTATTCTACTAACATGAGTTTGTTTGTACTAGCTAGTTTGGCATAACCATAGCTGAAGTTGTCAATGTCACCTTCATATTTTCCATCCAAATAAATTAGCATGTTACGACAAACACAAAATAAGTTACTAGCATGTTACTTGAAACGAATAAAGATGTTACTGACGAACACGACCTTAGTCATCGTTGACCGGCCAGGGAGATTGACGAGGAGTGTGAGAAGACAAAAGTCACCATAGAAGGCCAACCCATGGCTGTACACCCAACCTGAGCCGGTGGGTCATGTGTGTGAAGACCAAAAAAAGAAAAAACCAGGGGACCTTCGAAATGATCCTCTCATGATGTGTATCAAATCAGGATCGGCTACTTTCATGGCCGGGAGCCACTGAGAAGACAAGCAGACATTAGAAAGTGGAAAGTGAAGGATGAGCTGGGTGGGACCCATGAAACCACTATGTTGGTGCAATAATTTTCCTCCTTATGTTTTGGAGTTTGTTGACATAAACAATATGGGACTTATGTGTTTGCTAGTGTACACAGAGTAACAGGTCCCTGGAGTCAAGAGGAGTTTGATTCAAACGCCGAAGACAATCCCCTGCGTGGAAGTGAAGGTTATCACCAAAGATTATGATAACAAGAGTGACCCCTCAAAAATTGCTGACGCGAAGCAATTGGTTTGGTGCTCATCCGAAGGAAGTGACTGCGACCGAGAAGATTAAAGACGAAGTGAAGACGTAGCATTTATTTCATTGTTTCTCTCCTCTTTATTGAGTCACAGGACCACCGTACTACTAAGAGGGGTGTAGCGTTCGAAGCTTTGATTCTCTGATGCTAAACCCAAGTCCTATGAAAGTTGCGAGAGAAATCTCTTTGTATTCCGAGCAAATACTTGCCAGCAAGAGACTGTGATCTTCTTCGCTGCGAGAGATTTGTCTCTGACCGAGGAGTTAGCATTACTTGGTCCTCAATTAATGTTACCGTTGCTCTTGAAATCCGACCGTTGTGAACGTGTCGGTTGGCCATTGGCTGGACCACGTGTCCAAAATGGTCATTTCCCACCAGGGAAGGCTGCGGCTATAAATAGCCACCTCGCATCGCCTTTGTCCAGCGGCTGCTCCGTTTGATTGTGAGAAGATTGTTGTGAAACCCCCTCTCCTGAGTGATTTGAGTTTAAAATCCACAGAGAGGAAACCCCTAGACCCAAAAAATTAGATAGTGGTTCAACATCACTTGAATCTAAGTCCAGTACGCTCCGCCTATTACTCTTGAGAGCTGCAAACTCTCTAGACAGTTAGGTGTCAATTTCTTCAGAGACCAAGAGTAATTGTGGTTCTCGAAGAAGAAGTCTGTAAAGGTTCAGATATCGCCTCAAATATCCACCACGAGTGATCGACATTGGTTGACAAACCAATTATAGAGGAGAATAGGGCGAAGAGAGTTTATCTTCTGTGTTAAATCACAACCCTTCCAACCAGACGTAGTCCTTTTGCAGAAGGGCGAACTGGTCTACCAAATTCCTTGTCGCCATCGAGCATCACTGGTTACCATTGCCTCTCCTCATTACATTCAAACTATTTCAATCATGTGATTTTATCTCGATGCATGCTTTTAGTTTCCATTCGTTAGTTTGTATTCGCTCGCTGTACACTGTTTTCATTCGCTTCGCTGCTGGGTTCCGAGATTTTTGATATTTTCGAAGAAAAAGTAAAAGTCCCATTCACCCCCCCCCCCCCTCTGGTAGACATACTTCGTTCCTACAATTGGTATCAAAGCAAGGTACTCCTTGACTCTGCTCATTTTGGTCTAACCACCTTGGAGTTTAAGTATGTCTTCAGTGAGCTACAAGTCGCACCTCAAGATTCCCATCTTCGATGGGACAAACTATCCCTTCTGGAAAGGGAATATGAAGATCCGTCTCTGAGCTATTGATGATGATATGTGGAAGGTGGTGCAGACTGGATTCATGGTTGAAGTGCCCCAGGTCCCCACTGACCGCGAGAAGAAACTCATTCAGATGGACGCTGAAGCTAAAGATGAAATTGGTGGCCATCTCTCTCATGCTCAATTTCTTCGTATCGTCAGTGTGAAACTGCAAAGGAATTGTGGGACATTCTCGAGAAGATAAATGAGGGTGTTTCAACTCAAAAATAAGCTCGCATTGATACTCTTCGGGCGAAGTTCAATCGGTTCAAGCGAATCGGAAATGAAATATGTCAGCAAACTTTCAATCGTCTGAGTGACATTGCAAACGAGCTGCAAGGTCTCAGCGCCAAAGACATCACTGATCACGAAGTTGTGAAGAAACTGCTCCGATCTCTTGTCAGCTCATTCGACACACTAGTTCTGATGAGTAGGGAACGAGCTGACTTCAAAATTCTCGACTCTGCTGATATCATGGAAAGGCTAAACACCCATGAGGAACAAGAAGAAGAAAAGAGAGATCTCTATGGCTCAAGTCATCGCAAAAGTCATGCTCTCAAGGCTGTGGCTGATTCTTCCTCAGAAGGAAATGCTGAAGAAGATTCAGATGACCCAGAAAGGATCAGCAAAGATCTCACATTAATCATGAAAAGATTCCAGCGCCTTCACAGGAAGAACCAGTTTCAGAAGAAAGGATCCAGCAACTCTGGCGGTTCAAAATCTTCATCAAAACCTACTAGAGATTACACCTGCTTCAAGTGCAAAAAGCCAGGACATTTAATTTCAGACTGCCCTCTCTGGGAAGCTGAAATCCGTGCCAGTGGAATATATGATTCAGGAAACAACCATGGCAAAGGCAAGAGTAAGAACTACGACTCCGATGATGAGAAGAAAACGAAGAAGTTCTTCAAGAAGAAGGACGACTCCGTCTCTAAGTCTTCGTCAAGATCTTCCTCAAGGAATCCCTCCAAGTCCTCCTCCAACCGCAAGAATACCTCTCGCAAGGCCAAGGCGTACATCGGCAAGGAGATGGACTCCGATGAAGAAGAGTCATCTGACTCCGAAGAAGCTGATGAATCCGATGAGGATTCTGATTCCGGCATGGCTGGTATAGCATGTGCCTCCACCCCTGCATCAAACTTCTTCAAGAATCATTCAAGCGCTGACGAATCTCCTGCTTACTGCTTCATGGCCAAAGCTTCGAAAGAAAAGGTATCCTCCAAACATCACAAGGTTCACTCTAGTGATCAATATTCTTCGGATGAGGATGACCATGCTAAACTGATCAAAATTGCTAATATACAACAAAACTCTCTTGAGGAAATTGAGAAAACCCTCAGGAAATCTGAAGGGTTGTTGGTTGAGGATATGGAGAAAAATCAGTCGTTGACAGAAGAGCATTCCGCTCTCAAGTCACGAATGGAAGAACTATCAAATCGTCATGATTTTCTCTCGGCCGACCACGAGAGATTAACTTATGACTACCTGAAAAGGAAACAAGAACTCGAGTCGCTGAGAGAGGCTCATGATGACTTAATCAGAGAAAATTCTCTTCTCACCCAACAACTCAAAGAGAAACCTGAAGTGTTTATACCACCTTGCTTAAAATGCCTTGAACGCAGCAATGCTAAATCAAATGTTGAATCTTCTGTGAGTGCTGACCCCTCTGTCGAGGAAAATGGTTCTGTGTCTGATGAGAATGCTAGGTTGAAGGATCTTATTCAGACAGGAATGTTCAAGTCACTCCAAGGGCATCAAACCCTTTGTGATGTTCTGAAGAAATCCATTCTTCACAAAAATCCCAGGAAAGAAGGTATCGGTTTCGAAAGGAAACTGAATGAAAATGGCTCCTACTGGGAACCTGATCAATATCCTCGCACAGTGTGGGTGCCTACCAAGAACAAAATGCTCGATCTAGCTTTACTTTCGGGATATGACTCTCCTATCCCTAAATACTCTTATGATGATTCTCTGGACAACTATAAGATGTTCAAAAACCAACGTGGTGAGGCTGTTGCTCGCTATGTTGGACCAAACAGCAGAAATGCCCCCCCCCCCCAAAAAAAGAAAGCTATTTGGGTGCCCAGGAAAACTACCGAAGCATTGCCTATTACTACATTACTAACCATGCAGGCAGAAAATGCTCGTTACTTCCTTAAAAAAGTTCGACAGAATGAGTACATGCATACCTCATTCAACCACTATACTCATTCGTGTGGAAAGAATTTCAATGCCTATTCCTTCGATTATGCTCGCACTTCTTCGAGTAACAATTATGGTTATCGAAAGAAATAATATCCTGCTCGCTCTCTTGTTTCGAAGCCACCTACAAAGATGTGGGTGGTGAAGAAAGCCTAATTCCTCTGCAGGACTATGTCTCCGGGTGTATCGAATGGATAATGGATAGTGGATGCACTAGTCAGATGACCGGAGACAAGTCGTTGTTTGTCGACCCCAACTTAACTGCTTCATCTCAGAAGTATATTACTTTTGGCGACAACAACAAAGGAAAGGTAATTGGGTTAGGTAAAATTGCTATATCCAAAGACAAGAACATTGATGATGTTTTACTTGTTCAGTCTCTTGGATTCAATCTCATGTCAGTTGGCAAACTTTGTGATCTAGGCATGCTTGTTCTATTTTCTATATCCAAATGCATCGTCTTTATGGCCTCTGACAATTCCTTCATCATCGGGGGAAATAGAAAAGGTGATTTATATATTGTGGATTTTTCTAAGGGTCCCTCGGTCCAAACTTGTTTGCTTGCAAAAGCAACCGAAGGATGGCTGTGGCACCGAAGACTTGGTCATGCAGGCATGAGAAATTTGCAGACTCTCGTGAAGAAAAATCATCTCCATGGCATTCCTGATGTAAAATTCGACAAGGATCGTCTGTGTGGTGCGTGTGAGGCCGGTAAATCGGCCAAGAAGCATCATTCATCAAAAACTATCATGACCACAACAAGACCTCTGGAAATTCTTCATATGGATTTATTCGGACCTCAAAACTATGCATGTTTTGGAGGCAGTCATTATGGTCTAGTTATTGTTGATGATTTCTCTCATTACACTTGGGTATTCTTTCTCGAAGACAAAACCTGCATCCAAGACATCTTCAAAAGATTCGCCAAGAAGGCCCAAAATGAATATGATGTGCGAATTAAGCATGTTAGAAGCGACAATGGTACTGAGTTCAAAAATACTCATATCGAAGATTTTCTCGACAAAAATGGTATAACTCATGAGTTCTCTGCCGCATACACTCCCCAACAGAATGGAGTTGTTGAGTGAAAGAATAGAACTCTCATCGATATGGCGAGAACAATGCTCAGTGAGTATAAAACTCCCATTCGCTTCTGGGCTGATGCCATTAACACTGCTTGTCATGTTGTGAATTGTGTTTATCTTCACAAATTCCTTAAGAAAACTTCATATGAGCTCGTCACTGGCAAGAAACCAAATGTTTCTTATTTACGTGTTTTTAGTGCACCTTGCTATATTCGTGACATGAATCATAATTCCAAGTTTGCACCTAAGGCACATGAAGATTTTCTTCTTGGTTATGGCTCGAACTCGCATACTTATCGTGTCTATAACTCTCACCACGGGAAAGTTATGGAAACGGTAAATGTGCAGTTTGATGAATCTAACGGCTCCCAAAAGGAGCACCTGCCTAATGTGATAGATGAACCACCGATTTCGGATGCTATTCAACAAATGGCCATTGGGAGCGTCAGGCCAGTTGAAGGAAATGTACTTGACACTTCCGATGATGATGCCCCCATGACTCGAAGCAGAACACGCCAAGCCACTTCCGAAGAAAATGCCACTCCGAACACAAATGGCAACCAGAATGCAAATGCCAATCAAAATGGCAATCCCGATGAAAATGGTGACACAAATGCTCATCCTGATGTTGATGCTGAGGAAAATGAAAATGATCATCAAGATAAAAATCCTCACACACGAGTGGCTAATCGAGTTGACCATGCATTAATTCTCAAAGATCTCGAGAATCCAGGTTATCGACCCACAACTCGTTCTCGCACTTGTTTGGCTAACTACTGTGGCAGTCTCTCCTTTGTCTCATTGACAGAACCTACCAAGTATGAGGAAGCCATGAATGATCCCGATTGGATGAATGTCATGCAAGAAGAGTTGGTGTAATTCGAATTGAATGTTGTATGGGAATTGGTCGACAAACCGAATCCTAAGAAGCACAATATCATCGGCACAAAATGGATATTCCGAAATAAGCAAGATGAAAATTGCATTGTTGTGAGAAACAAAGCACGTCTTGTTGCTCAAGGGTATACACAGGTAGAAGGTATTGATTTCGGTGAAACATATGCTCCTGGTGCTCGCCTTGAGGAAATTCATATTCTTCTTGCTTATGCAAACTACAATGATATCCTACTTTATCAAATGGATGTGAAAAGTGCTTTCCTTAATGGTGAAATTGATGAGGAAGTATATGTTAGGCAACCACCTGGCTTTGAAAACCCTTAGTTTCCTAACAAAGTTTTCAGGTTGAAAAAGGCTCTATATGGGCTGAAGCAAGCCCCTCGAGGCATGTATGACACCTTGAAGAGGTTTGTGCTCGACAAAGGGTTCAAGCCAGGATCCACTGGTTCCACTCTTTTCACTTGTGCTATTGATGGTGATCTATTCATGTGTCAAATTTATGTGAATGATATCATTTTCGGCTGTACTAACAATGCTTGCAGCATGGAGTTCGGGCGAATGATGTCCGAGGAATATCAAATGTCTATGATGGGTGAACTTAAGTTCTTTCTCAGGCTGCAAATACGTCAACAGGACAACAGAATTTTCATATCTCAGAGAAATATCTGAGAGACTTTCTGAAGAAGTTTAAAATGCAAGATTGCAAACTGAAGGGCTACAAAACTCCAATGCCCACGAATGGTCAGCTGGACGCAGATGTGTATGGTAAAGATTACGATCAGAAAGCTTATCGTTCGATGATTGGTTCTTTACTCTACCTATGTGCATCTAGACCTGATATTATGTTGAGTGTTTGTATGTGTGCTCGTTTCAAGCTGCACCGAAAGAATCGCTTCACCAAGCGGTCAAGCGTATTCTGAGACATTTGGCTCACACCCCCACCTTAATTTTGTGGTATCCTAAGGGAGCGCGGTTTGATCTCATTGGATATTCAGACTCAGATTATGCAGGTGACCGGGTTGACAGGAAATCTACTTCGGGGACATGCCATTTCCTCGGTAGATCTTTGGTATGTTGGTCATCAAGGAAGCAGAATTGTGTGTCTCTCTCGACGGCTACGGCCGAATATATTGCTGCTGGCGCGTGTTGCACTCAGTTATTATGGATGAAGCAGACTCTGGTGGATTATGGCATCAAGGTCAAGAAGATTCCTCTATTGTGCGACAATGAGAGTGTGATCAAAATTGCACACAATCCAGTGCAGCATTCTCGCACCAAGCATATTGAGATCAGACATCATTTTCTTCGTGATCATGTTGCTCGAGAGGATATTGATATCAATCACGTCAATACTGAAGAAAATCTCGCTGATATCTTCCCCAAGCCTCTCGATGAGAAAAGATTCTGTGCGTTATGGTGTGAGCTAAATATCCTAGATTCCGCAAACGTGCAGTAAGCTGGACTCGGCACCCGTACCATCACTTCCACATCTCAGGAGGAATGGGTGCACAACACTCGAAGAGTTTGAAAATTTTGACAAAGTGAAATTTTCTTTCTGAGAGTGAATACATTAATGAAGAACTAGACTATCTGGGTGCCACGATAATTGTGCGACGCTCAGGGTCATACAGTCCTTATACGGTGGGTCACGCCACCACAATTTCCCTTCGTTGAGTTGCCTTTCGGTTGAAGGATTTTGTGTTAGTCCGAATGTATTTCACTCATAGCTTTTCTCTCGGGTGTTTGTGTTTCCTTGTCTGAGTGAAATACCTAGGACCCTGTTTTCCCTCTATTCTATCTCTTCCAGTTTATGTTGTTCCGTTATGAATGCTCAAATTTCATCTGGTAATGATACTTTATCTGGTGTCCTTGACCACGTTAAAGGTTCGTTCTGAACTTAATTCGTTTTGGCGAAAGCCGTCCAAAATTTGGGGTTTCCCGCCCAAGTCAGGACCACGATCTTTGATGATGGTTGCCACGTGCTTTTGATCAACTATCGTGTTACCTGGTCCGTTGAATCGCAATAGTCCTTTGACTGTGGTCGTTCGATCAGATTCACCGGATGCTGTTATTCCTCCTCGCATATATATATACTGCATCGCTAACCTTCCCCAAATCCACTTTGCCACTTCGCCACCGTCACTTTCCAAAGCCCTACCGCACTGCTCCACCTTGAGCTCGACGACGTCGATCATCTTCGCCGCTTTGCTGCCGGAAAGAGTTCGACTTAGTCATTCCTCTCCGCCGCGCATCATCTTCCTCCCCGCGCCGCCGTAGTTACTGCACATCACCGAGTTAGGGTATGTGTAGTGCGAACTCGTTCTTCCATTCATCTTGTTCGAGTTCGTCTGCGGTAGTAATTACCTGTGTTTATCGCATTTCTCAGATCTTTACTGATAGGTAACTTGTGCGGATGTGGTTTGTAGAAGTCCCTCGCATTCGAAAATTTTCAGATCTAGGGTTTGTGTTATGTCTCGTATGAACGGAATGCTTAGCACGTTAAATAGTATATTCTTCAAACCTACTAGTTCGTTCTACACATTTCTTTCATCCGAAACATTTCTCAAAGTCTGCATCTAATTCTTCTTCAAAACGTTTTCTTTCTCAAAAACCTCGTTGTGAGCATTCGTAACCCTGTCCCCATTTTCCCTCGCATCTATCCTTATTCACAGGTAAATGCAGTCAGTTGAGGATTCGGCTCGACTAGTGAGCCTGGCTAACGGAGATGATGTTGTTCTAGGCACAGAAGACAAACCCAAAGCTCTGAATGCCAAGGACCCAACGGTAGGCTCATCAACCAGCAAGCAAAAACAAACCGAGCAAAATGTCGATGAGCAAGAAGAGAATGCTCTGAAGAAGAAGAGGGGTGGCAGACAAGCATACACAAACACAACTAAATATATCTCATGTGATCGTTATGATACTGTTCCAGGAGAAACAAAGTAGCAGAGAGATAAGCGTCTGCAATTGATTCGACGTCACTAGGTGCGCAAATGGTTCAGTTATGAATTTGTTCATCCTCGGTTTGCTCAAAACTTTGCATTTCATCCACCATGGGGTGACTGCCGGGAAATTTCTCTCATAAAACCAAATGATCCCCAGGAGAGACCGCCGCCTCCACCAAATGCTCATGAGTCCTCCCTTCGCACACCCGAATCTTATCCCGATGAGCTTGTTAAGCGTCAGTGAAATGCCATCAAGCAAGCTAAGAGGGCTGAAAAGAAAAAGGCTCATGAAGAGGAAAACCATCACCTTCTCAAAGATGATGTAAAGAAGAAAAAGGCGGAAGGAAAATCTGAAGGTCGCTTTAAACGCAAGCATGATCCCAGTGCTGGTGCATCAAAGCGAAAGAGTGCACCAAAGAAGAGAACGACTGAAGTAACCGATGAATTTTCCATAAGTGATTCTTCAGATGATGATGATCCTCCACTCACAAAGGAAGAAGTTGTTGCTGCTCTTAGCGAGCAAGTGAATATCACTACTTCAACGGTGTTACCTGAGCTTCGAGTCCCTATGGTTCCAGAAGCACCACCGAAGAAGATCACTGCTAGGAAAACTCCAGCTATCAGTGTCACTATGAAACAGCATGTGAATACAACTCCTCATCCAGATGCTATCAATTTGAAGGATTTGGTAGTTGACACTCTTGTGAGTATTGCAAAGCCAAGCGAATGAATTCCCAAGCCTGACTTGAAGAAAATCAAGGCGCCTACTACCAAGCATAATGCTCCTCAAGCTACTGCTCTGACGGAGAAGGCTGCTAAGTTTTCTCCTACATTAATTCAGCCATTGGTCTCTAAACCTCCTTCCAAGCAAGTTCCAGTGCAAACTGATCCAATTGCTAAGTCTGATGCTCCTCACTACTATGATCATATGTTCATCATGGAACAGCTTGATAAGTTTGTGGACAATCCATTCGATGGTGAAGTGGACTCTCTGCCTATCCCTCCTGAAGTTATTTCTCAGGCCACTTCCGTTATTCATGAAATGAGAGAAGATGCAGTTGAAATCAACACTCTTTCTGCCGAACTAAATGACCTTGATGGTCGAATGAAAACCGCCTCTTCAAAATTTGTCATTAAAGCACTCGAAGACTCCTACAAGGACATCAACCATGCCAGGACTCTTCCCTAAAACAAAAGGTTGTGTTTTCACATGGATCTAGATGAAATTGTTCGCAAGATCTGTGATGAGCATCAAGCAAAGGTTACTAGCTACAATGATCTGGTCAAAGGCCATATTGATTAAGTTGCTCAGCAAAAGAAGAAGCAACGAAAGAGAATTGCGAAGAAAAATGTACCTCCTGCTCCGACAAAAAAGTCACCTGATTGCCCAGAGGCTCAACCTCAGAAACTTCGCAACCCCCAATCAAAGGCTCAGATCCTCCTCCCTCGCCAAGGCCAACTGAATCAGTGCCTGTGGCCTCCACTGCTCAAGCTGATATTCCATCCGAGCAAACTGTTTATGAGGAAGGTGAAATCCCTCGCTCCGAGCCCCAAGCTTCTCCGGCTCATGAAACACCAAAGGTCTCGGCCTCTCCAACTATTCAGCAACAACATATTCCAGTGGAACAATTTTCAACCACCTCTATTACTTGATTCAGCCTCAGTGCCTGCAGTGAAGCAACCTGCTCTGCTGCCTACTGCCTCTGCAGCTCCCTCTATTGTGCCTCCAGCTCCATCTCGAATTAAGTTATCTATCGACACATCGATAAGAATGCCAGATGATGGTCCCTCCGAACAAAAATTTGTTTCTGCTCGCCGTACTGACTCTGTTGTATATGGCGATGAATATCTCTCTCCTGAAGAAGAACTCAAATACCCATACCCTCATGAAGAACGGCCTTTGTTCTCATCAGAAGCTGGCGCCAAAGGTCCTCCTTTCAATCGGAATGTGGATCCCAAATTCTTTCAAGATAGTCCGATTGATGGGCCGTGCACTTCGGAATCCCCTCGCTTCTGGAGAAAGGAACAGGCTATATATTACTCTCGGGTCCTCTATGAGAGCAGAAAGATATTTCCGCATGAATACCTGAACATCCCTGCTATGTGAAATATTGGCTGCTTCAATCAGTTGCTGCAAGATCTGGATGATTTCTGCCTCACCGAGGTATTCGAATTCGAGCATCCTTGGAACAGAGAGATTATCCTTCAGTTCTATGCTACTCTATATATCTCTGGTGATGAATCCGACAGCTCAAAATAGATTATGGAGTGGATGATCGAAGGAAAACGCATCAAATGCACTTCAACAGATTTTTTCTCGCACTTCCATTTCCCTCGCTTTGAGCATGGTGACACTGAAATTCGGGTGCACAACATTGATGTCATACCAGATGAAACTTTTCGGTGCACTATGGATCAAGAAAAGATTTGTGAGTACACTTGTCCTCCCCGTCCTGAGCATTTAACGTTCGAGAACCAGACGCTATTTCACATGCTCTCTTACACTATTTGCCGTATGGCCGGGATGAATACAGATAAGTCCATCTCAGATGTTCTTTGAATAGTATCTATGTAATCTCTGAGCGGTATATCTTCGATGTTGAGGACATGTTTCGGCGTATTCTGAAGGATTCTGCTCAATACCCTTTCTGCATCAAAGTTTTTGCGCCATGGATCCAGAAAATTATTGATCATGCTATGCGCACAGTGTATCTGGCGAAGGAAAGTCATAAAAACTTCATACCTCCTGCTCGCGATACCTTGCAAATCATGGAAGATATTTCTTTGGGTAAATCGCCCGCATCAAGCCCTCATGATTATCACAAGCAATTCGATGGGCCACGTCTCCCTCAGCGCGACCGAAATATTTCGCCTCAACCTCCATCGCAACTCGAAGTGAGTTTGCGTACCTAACAACTGCTGTGCAGCACATAGCTGAGGATCGACGCGAAAAAGAACATCTCAGCTCCGAGCTAAATGCTCTCAACAATCGCACCAAAATCATGCATCTGATTGCGGATGAGAACAAGAAGAGGCTCTGGAAATTGCTGAAGGAAATATGCCCTAGAGGAAATAATAAAGTTGTTATTTTATATTTCGTTATTCATGATAAAGGTTTATTAGTCATGCTAGAATTGTATTGATCAGAAACTTAAATACATGTGTGAATACAAAAAAAAATACCGTGTCCCTAGTGAGCCTCTACTAGACTAGCTCATTGATCAAAGATGGTTAAGGTTTCCTAACCATGGACATGTGTTGTCATTTGATAACGGGATCACATCATTAGGAGAATGATGTGATGGACAAGACCCATCCGTTAGCTTAGCATAATGATCGTTCAGTTTTATTGCTATTGCTTTCTTCATGTCAAATACTTATTCCTTCGACTATGGGATTATGCAAGTCCCGGATACCGGAGGAATACCTTGTGTGCTATCAAACATCACAACATAACTGGGTGATCATAAAGATGCTCTACAGGTATCTCCGAAGGTGTTTGTTGAGTTGGCATAGATCGAGATTAGGATTTGTCACTCCTAGTATCGGAGAGGTATCTCTGGGCCCTCTCGGTAATACACATCATAAGCTTGCAAGTAAATGACTAAGGAGTTAGTCACGAGGTGATGTATTACGGAATGAGTAAAGAGACTTGCCGGTAATGAGATTGAACTAGGTATGAAGATACCGACGATTGAATCTCGGGCAAGTAACATACCGATGGACAAAGGGAATTACGTATGTTGTCATAAGGTTCGACCGATAAAGATCTTTGTAGAATATGTAGGAGCCAATATGGGCATCCAGGTTCCGCTATTGGTTATTGACCGGAGAGGCGTCTCGGTCATGTCTACATAGTTCTCGAACCCGTAGGGTCCGCACGCTTAACATTCGTTGACGATATAGTATTATATGAGTTATGTATGTTGGTGACCGAATGTTGTTCGGTGTCCCGGATGAGATCACGAACATGACGAGGAGCTCCGGAATGGTCCAGAGGTAAAGCTTGATATATGGGATAATAGTGTTTTAGTCTTCAAAAAGGTTCCGGAATTCACCGGAAGGGGTTTCGGATGTTTCCCGAAATGTTTGGGCACGAGAACACTTTATTTGGGCCAAGGGGTAAAGCCCACAAGGGTTTTGGAAAGTGCAAAAGGAAGTTTTGTGGAGGCCAGGGGCCAGATGCCAGGAACCCTGGCATCTGGGGGGTAGACACCGGGAACCCTGGCGTCTAGCCCTGGAGTCCGAGAAGGACTCTTGCCTTTCGGGCAAAACCAACTTTGAGGAGGCTTTTAATCCAAGTTTCGACCCCAGGGCTCAACATATAAATAGAGGGGCAGGGCTAGCACCCAAGACACATCAAGATTCACCAAGCCATTTGCCGACAACCCCATCCCCTCTAGTTTATCCCCCGTCATAGTTTCCGTTGTGCTTGGCGAAGCCCTGCGGAGATTGTTCTTCACCAACACCGTCACCACGCCGTCGTGCTGCCGGAATTCATCTACTACTTCACCCCTCTTGCTGGATCAAGAAGGCGAGGATGTCATCGAGCTGAACATGTGCTGAACGCGGAGGTGCCGTACGTTCGGTACTTGATCAGGACAGATCGTGAAGGTGTACGACTATATCAACCGCGTTGATAAACGCTTCCGCTTAGCGATCTTCAAGTGTATGAAGATGCTCTCCCCTCTCGTAGCTATACATCTCCATGGATAGATCTTGCGTGTGCGTAGAATTTTTTTTGTTTTCCATGCAACATTTCCCAATAGTGGCATCATGAGCCAGGTCTATGCGTAGATGATATGCACGAGTAGAACACAAAGAAGTTGTGGGCGGTGATGTTCATACCGCTTACCACCAACGTCTTATTTTGATTCGGCGGTATTGTGGGATGAAGCGGCCCGGACCAACCTTACATGTCCACGTACATGAGACTGGTTCCGCCGACTGACATGCAACTGGTTTTGCATAAAGGTGGCTGGCGGGTGTCTGTTTCTCCTACTTTAGTTGAATCGAATTTGACTACGGCCGGTCCTTGAAGAAGGTTAAAACAGCAAACTTGATAATTCACCGTTGTGGTTTTTGCCGTAGATAAGAACGGTTCTTGCTAGAAGCCGGTAGCAGCGACATAAAACTTGCAACAACAAAGTAGAGGACGTCTAACTTGTTTTTGTAGGGTATGGTGTGATATGATATGTGATAACCCACAAGTATAGGGGATCGCAACAGTTTTCGAGGGTAGAGTATTCGACCCAAATTTATTGATTCGACATAAGGGGAGCCAAAGAATATTTGCAAGTATTACCAGCTGAGTTGTAAATTCAACCACACCTGGAAATTAATTATCTGCAGTAAAGTGATCAGTAGCAAAGTAATATGTTAGTTTTGATAGTAGCAGCAGCAGCAACAGTAACGGTAATAGTGATAGCAATAGTTTTGTAGCAAGTGCAATAGTAATAGTAGTGATAGTAACTTAGCAAGATCAATATGTAGGAAAATTGTAGGCATTGGATCGGCAATTTGTTGGATGATATTCATCATGTGACAGTCATAACCTAGGGCGATACGGCACTAGCTCCAGTTCATAAATATAATGTAGGCATGTATTCCGTACATAGTCATACGTGCTTATGGAAAGATCTTGCATGACATATTTTGTCCTACCCTCCCGTGGCAGCGGGGTCCATATTGGAAACTAAGGGATATTAAGGCCTCCTTTTAATAGAGAACTGGAACAAAGCATTAACACACGGTGAATACATGACCTCCTCAAACTACGGTCATCACCGGGAAGTGTCCCGACTATTGTCACTCCGGGGTTGCCGGATCATAACACGTAGTATGTGACTATAACTCGCGAGATCGGATCTAGAACATGGATATAATGGTGATAACATAAACGGTTCAGATCTGAATTCATGGCACCTGGGCCCAAAGTGTCAAGCATTACGCATAGCAAAGTCATAGCAACATCAATCTCAGAACATAATGGATACTAGGGATCAAGCCCTAACAAAACTAACTCGATTACATGATGAATCTCATCCAACTCCTCACCGACCAGCGAGCCTACGCAGGGATTACTCACTCCCGTGGTGGAGTATCATGGAATTGGCGATGGAGAAGGGTTGGTGATGACGAATACCGAAGATCCCTCTCTCCAGAGCCCCAAATGGACTCCAGATCTGGCCTCCCGATGAAGAACAGGAGGTGGCGGCGGCTCCGTCTCGCGAAACGCGATAATTCTTTCTCCTTGATTTTTTTTTCTGGAAAAATAAGATTTTATAGAGTCGGTTTCAGGGTCTGCGGGGCCACCATGTGGGGACAACCCACCTGCGCGCGCCTGGAGGGGGGGCACGCCCTGGTGGGTTGTGCCCACCCAGGTGCCCCCCTCCGGTGGTTCTTGGCTCCAGTATTTTTCTTTTATTGTATAAAAATTCCTCGCAAAGTTTCGTTCCATTCCGAGAACTTTTATTTCTGCACAAACACAACACCATGGTAGTTCTGCTGAAAACAGCGTCAGTCCGGGTTAGTTTCATTCAAATCATGCAAATTAGAGTCCAAAATAAGAGGAAAAGTGTTAGGAAAAGTAGATACGATGGAGACGTATCAACTCCCCCAAGCTTAAACCTTTGCTTGTCCTCAAGCAATTCAGTTGATAAACTGAAAGTGAAAAAGAAAAACTTTTACGAACTCTTTTGCTCTTGTTTGCATAAATAAGCTTAAGTAGCACCCAGGTTTTCAGCAAAAAATATAACTAACCATGTCAAAAATAACTCTTAAAGATTATATTAACTCATATCAATGACATAATCAGCTGGCGAGCAATAATAAGATATCTCAAATAACAACACGTTATCAAAACAACCATGATATAATATGACAATAGTGGTATCTCGCTAGCCCTTTCCGAGACCGCAAAACATAAATGCAGAGCACCTCCAAAGTCCAAGCAGCGACTAAACATGGTAATTCATGGTAGAAAAGATCCAGTCATGATGCACCCAACATTAGCTATACACAATGCATGAGCATGACAACAGTGCTCTCAGGTTCTGGTGCTTATTTGAGAAGATGATGACACAACATAAAAGTAAATAGATAGTCCCTTCGCAGAGGGAAGCAGTGATTTGCAGAGGTGCCAGAGCTCAAGTTTTGAAACAGAGGTAAATGCAATTTTGAGAGATGCACCCTTCTTGTTTACTTCGCGACCATCAGTTATTGGTATCTTCCATGCTAAACACATTAGTGGCGGTTCCCAAGCGATAAAAGTAAAGGTTTACTCCCCCTCCACCAACAGTCACACTCCACGGCTTGTCCGAAACAACGGGTGCCGTCCATACTAACAACAGTCCTGGGGGAGTTTTGTTTAATTATTTTCATTTTGAGTTCGGGACTGGGAATCCCTATTACCGCCCCTCTCGTGCAAGGACGAGTGAATAAACACTCATCATGAGAATAACCCGCTTAGCATGGAAGATACTGACTACCTCATGTCGCTCTATGAACAATCCAAGCACATAAAAAGGATATTTATTTGAAGTTTTTAGAGGTGGCACATGCAAATTTACTTAGGCTGGCAGGGTAATACCGTATATAGGTAGGTATGGTGGACTCATCTGGAATAACTTGGGTTTTAGGTTTATGACGCACAAGCAGAATTCCCACTTAGTATAGGCGAAGGCTAGCAAATAGGTTGAGAAGCGGCCAACTAGAGAGCAACAATGGTCATGAACATGCGTTATGCATAATTAACATTGGATACTAGCATGAGTAGGATATGAACACCATGAACATAAATATCATAGAGGCTATGTTGGTTTTGATTCAACTACATGCATGAACATGTGCCAAGTCAAGCCACTCGAATATTCAGAGGAGGATACCATATCATCATACTACATCACAATCATTTTAACTCAATGTTGACATCCAAGATAAATCATTATCCACTCCTAGCTACTTATGCATGGCGTGAGAAACTACAATCTCTAATTGTCATTGCAAACATGTTTGATTATAATGAGCTGAATCATGGATACTAGGTTAAACATATTTACAAAAACAGAACAAGTCGAGTTCATACCCGTTTCTCTCTGCCACGGCAGTTCATCGAATATTGTCATTATTGCCCATCACTTGCACGACCGAACGATATGAAAATAATAATAGTGCAAGAGAGCCGTGGACTAAGCTGGAATCTGCAAACATTTTATTTAATAGGAGAAGACAAGGTAACATGGATTCTTTGTTAGATCAATAATAATGCATATGAGAGCCACTCAACATTTTCATCGTGGTCTTCTCCTCGGTATGACTCAATAAAAAGAAAAGAAATTCAGAGAAACACACTGAAATATTTTTGTAGTTTTTGGTTTTTTCCTGAACAAGCAAATTAAAAGAAAAGGGGAAAAGCAAAAATGAGAAAAACTATTTACACGGGAAAGCTCCCAACAAGCAAAAGAAGAAAAAGGAAATCTTTTTGGGTTTTCTTTTTAAATACTACAACAAATTACACTAGAAAGAAAAATAAAAAAGAAGCAGGAAATATGTTTTTGGATTTTCTCAAAGTTTTTCAAACACACAAAAAGAATGAGAGAAAATAAATCTAACATGGATAATACAATGAAAAAGTGTGACACCGACAACTGGAATGAAATGTGTGAATATGAATGTAATGTCGGTGGGAATACGTACTCCCCCAAGCTTTGGCTTTTGGCCTAACTTGGTAATCACCATCAGTAGCCTGCATAATGGTCGGAATGATAGCTCACGGAGGCTCTCGGTGTAGATGCCTCAGCTCGCAGTGCAGCCACAACCGCGGCGTTATGTGCTCGGGCCTCGCTCTCAAGAACATAATATCTCCCCTTACTGTGAACATCAAAGAGAGCAGGTGCAGGCAAATATGTGTCCACAACGGAACTTTTATTAAACAAAAGGTTATAAGTGAAATTATGGTGATCACCACTAAGGATCTTATGACGTTTCATAGCATCAAAGTCCAAGTACTGCGTGGGTAAAATAGGGTCATAAGGCCAAGGTGAAACACCCAGCTCTCTTGCCAAGCGTGTGGCATAAATTCCTCCATAAAAATATCCACTACCAGCGTTGTGTTGTAATCTACGTGCCACTATCACTCCAAGGTTATAACTTTTATCACCAGTGAGAGTGGTGCGTATGAGGCTCAAGTCTGGAGCACAAAATGTACTGCAATCTTGCTTACCTACAATACATTTTCCATTGAACAATGCAAAGTACTGAATTGCAGGAAAATGAATGCACTTTATTCTACCCTGCGTCACTCCCCTAGTTTCGCCATAGCAAAGACTAGTCTAGAATATCTCAAACTCAGATCTTGGTGGTTCGTCAAGCGAACCCCAGAATGGGATTTTGCAACAGTGGGCAAATCTCTCTAGAGATATAGTAAATGGATTTTCATACAGTTTAAATGACACCCTAGACTCACGGGGATGGAATTTAAATCCTTTGGTAAATGATTCAGTGAGAGTGAGGTGTTGGTTGCACTTATCTGAAATGTAGGGACCGAGCTCGGCATTGTGAACATATTGCTCAAATTCTTCCTTAATGCCCACGCACACCATATAATCATCCATGGCCATAAGCATGTTTTGGTGGCGGCATCTCGTATGGAACTTTCACTTGGTTCAACATAAGACCGACGAGCAGAGCTGCTACTAGAAGATGCCTCTGAGGATCTCCTTCTCGAAGAACTCCTTCCAAAAAGGTTCATCATATTCGCGTACAATTTTCTTAAAAATTTTGTGTCACAAATTTTTGTCAACAAAACTTTATAAGATTGAAAGCAACTACTTATAGGGATGCATAGAGGCCATATCAAGCATTCAAACTACTTAGAACTCTAAAAATTCAACATGCAAGCTCATCTACAGCAGCACCAAGAGTAACTAATTATTCAAAATATAAACCACTAAAGCAAAAACTAATTGGACCAACGGAGGAGTCACATACCAAGCAACAATCCCCCGAAACAGTTTTGGAAACGGAGCTTCGAGCAAAGAGATCGAAATCCATGGGTTCGGGAGCAAGAACACGAGAGAGAGAGAGAGAGCAATGGTGATTTTTTTCTGGAGGTAGGTGATGATGTGGGATGAAGAGATAAGTGAGGGGGCCCACGTGGGGACCACAACCCACCAGGGCGCGCTTGGGGCTCCTGGCGCGCCCAGGTGGGTTGTGCCCACCTGGTGCACCTCCCTCTTATATTATTTGCACCAAAAATTCTTAAATATTAAAAAAAAAATCTTATTAAATTTTCATGGCATTCTGAGAACTTTTATTTTTGGGTCATTTTTTTATTGCATGAAAAATTCAGAAAACAGACAAAACATGGCATTTTATTTTATTTAACTAATAAAAACAGAAAACAAAAGGTAGGGACAGAAGGTAGTGCTTACTAAATTCATCAACTTCATACCTCTCAAAAATGATCAATTAATAAGGTTGATCAGGTCTTATTAACAACCACTTTCGATTAGCATGAAACCGAAGAACTTTCGTAAATCACTAAGTTACCTCAACGGGGATATGAATGTCCCCAATAATAAGCATTTCATATTTCTTTTTTACAGTAGGTAGAGGTAGTCGGAAACTTCCAATAGTTATTGTCGGAGATTTTTCAATAACATTAATACCATTCACTTGGAATTGTTTCTTCGGAAAGTGCACCGTATGCTCATTACCATTGATATGAAAAGTGACCTTGCTTTTATTGCAATCAATAACAGCCCCTGCAGTATTCAAGAATGGTCTACCAAGGATAATCGACATGTTGTCGTCCTCGGGCATCTCAAGTATAACAACGTCAGTCAAAATAGTAACATTAGCAACAACAACGGGCACATCCTCACAAATAACGATAGGTATGGCAGTTGATTTGTCAGCCATTTGCAAAGATATTTCAGTAGGTGTGAGTTTATTCAAATCAAGTCTTTTATATAAAGAGAAAGGCATAACACTAACACCAGCTCCCAAATCACACAAAGCAGTTTCACATAATTTCTATTGATGGAGCAAGGTATAGTTGGTATTCCCGGGTCTCTATCTTTTTTAGGTGCTCCACCCTTAAAAGTATAGCAAGCATGGTGGAGATTTCAGCTTCCGGTATTTTTCTCTTATTGGTGATGATGTCTTTCATGTACTTTGCATAAGGAGGCATTTTTAAGATATCAGTCAAGCGAGTACGCAAATAGAAAGGCCTCAACATTTCAGCAAAGCTTTCAAATTCTTCACCATCTTTCTTCTTAGTTGACTTAGGTGGAAAGGGCATAGGTTTTTGAACCCATGGTTCTCTTTCCTTGCCATGTTTTCTAGCAACAAAGTCTCTTTTCTCTTATCTTTTATTCTTGGGTTGTGGGTTATCAAGATCAACTGCTGGTTCTATCTCAACATCATTGTCTGGTTCTTTACTATTTGTTTGAGTATCTTCATGAACCTCATCATTATCTTTTTCATTATCAGAAGGTGAGTGTTCACTACCAGATTGAGTTTTAGCATCAGAGATAGAAACTTCATTATCATTATCAGGAGGTTTTTCTACTTCAGGTTTACTAGAGGCATGCAAAGTCCTATCATTTTTCTTCTTCTTTTTCTTTTTAGAAGGACTAGGTACATCAGTGTCAACTCCTTGAGAGTCTTGTTCAATTCTTTTTGGGTGTCCCTCAGGATAAAGTGGTTCCTGAGTCATTCTACCTCTTCTAGTCATTACCCTAACAGCATGATCATTGATATTATTATTCATTTCATCAAGCAACTCTTTTTGAGATTTAGCAACTTGTTCTAATTGAGTTTGAACCATAGAGGCATGCTTTCCTACACCTCTAACAACATTTGAGATTCTAAATAACAGGTCACTCAAGCGAGCAATCATATCAGAATTGTATTTCAATTGTTTCATAACATTTGCATTGAAGTGATCTTGCTTTCTAATGTAATTATCAAACTCATAAAGGCATTGACTAGGATGTTTAATATAAGGAATATCACCTTCATTGAACTTTAGTAAAGAATTTACCTCTACGACCTTAGGTGGTGGTGGTGTTTCAAGCCCATGTATTTCTTCGATAGGTGGTAAATTTTTAACATCCTCTGCTTTAATACTTTTTTCCTTCATGGATTTCTTTGCCTCTTGCATATCTTCAGGACTGAGATATAAGATACCCCTCTTCTTTGGAGTAGGTTTAAGTGGTGGTTCGGGAAGAGTCCAATCATCATAATTTTTCAATATGTTATTCAATTATTCTTTAGCTTGTTCAACAGTCCGCTCCCTGAAAACACAACCAGCACAACTATCTAGGAAATCCCTAGAAGCATCGGTTAGTCCATTATATAAGATATCAAGTATTTCATTTTTCTTGACAGGATGATCAGGCAAAGCATTAAGCAATTGGAGAAGCCTCCCCAAGCTTTTGGGAGACTCTCTTCTTCAATTTGAGCAAAGTTAAATATTTCCTGTAAAGCAACTTGTTTCTTATGAGCAGGAAAATATTTTTCAGAGAAGTAATAAATCATATCCTGGGGACTATGCACACAACCAGGACCAAGAGTATTGTACAAAGCCTTAGCATCACCCTTTAATGAGAACAGAAATAATTTGAGAATATAATAGTAGCAAATTTTCTCATCATGAGCAAATAGGGTAGCTATATCATTCAACTTAGTAAGGTGTGCCACTACAGTTTCAGTTTCATAACCATGGAAAGGATCAGATTCAACCAGAGTAATTAACTCTGGGTCGACAAAGAATTCATAATCCTTATCATCAACAAAGATAGGTGAAGTAGCAAACTGAGGATCACATTTCATTTTAGCATTCAGAGTCTTTTCTTTATACTTGCATAATAATTTTTTCAGATCATCTCTATCCTTACAAGCAAGAATGTCTCTAGTTGTCTCCTCATCCATAACATAACCTTCAGGTACATTAGGCAATTCATCTCTAGGAGAACTAGGACTAATAGGTGATTCAAGATTTTCAGTTTCAAGATCTTCATCGGTTTCAACAATCTCATGCTATCTTACTCTAGCAATTTGTTCATCAAGAAATTCACCTAGTGGCACATTATCATCAAGCAAGGTACTAGCATCATCATGAGTAGCATTCATAGTAGAAGTAGCATCATCAATAACTTGCGACATATCAGAATTGATAGCATGTGGTGGTGTTGCAAGTCTACTTATAACAGACGGTGAATCTAAAGCGGAGCTGGATGGCAGTTCCTTACCTCCCCTCGTCTTAGAGGGAAAAATCTTAGTCTTAGCATCCTTCAAATTCTTCATAGTTATAATTTGATAATAATCCCAAGTGACTCAACAAATATAGCTATGCTCCCCGGCAACGGGGCCAGAAAAAGGTCTTGATAACCCACAAGTATAGGGGATCGCAACAGTTTTCGAGGGTAGAGTATTTAACCCAAATTTATTGATTCGACACAAGGGGAGCCAAAGAATATTTGCAAGTATTAGCAGCTGAGTTGTCAATTCAACCACACCTGGAGATTAATTATCTGCAGCAAAGTGATCAGTAGCAAAGTAATATGGTAGTTTTGATAGTAGCAGCAACAGCAACAGTAACGGTAACAGTGATAGCAATAGTTTTGTAGCAAGTGCAATAGTAACAGAAGTGATAGTAACTTAGCAAGATCAATATGTAGGAAAATTGTAGTCATTGGATCGGCAATTTGTTGGATGATATTCAACATGTGACAGTCATAACCTATGGCGATACGGCACTAGCTCCCGTTCATAAATATAATGTAGGCATGTATTCCGTAAATAGTCATACGTGCTTATGGAAAGAACTTGCATGACATCTTTTGTCCTACCCTCCCGTGGCAGCGGGGTCCATAATGGAAACTAAGGGATATTAAGGCCTCCTTTTAATAGAGAACCAGAACAAAGCATTAACACACGGTGAATACATGAACTCCTCAAACTACGGTCATCACCAGGAAGTGTCCCGACTATTGTCACTCCGGGGTTGCCGGATCATAACACGTAGTAGCTGACTATAACTTGCAAGATCGGATCTAGAACATGGATATAATGGTGATAACATAAACGGTTCAGATCTGAATTCATGGCACCCGGGCCCAAAGTGTCAAGCATTAAGCATAGCAAAGTCATAGCAACCTCAATCTCAAAACATAATGGATACTAGGGATCAAGCCCTAACAAAACTAACTCGATTACATGATGAATCTCATCCAAATCCTCACAGACTAGTGAGCCTATGAAGGGATTACTCACTACCAGTGGGGAGCATCATGGAATTGGCAATGGAGAAGGGTTGGTGATGATGAATACCGAAGATCCCCCTCTCCGGAGCCCCAAACGGACTCCAGATCTAGCCTCCTGATGAAGAACAGGAGGCGGCGGCGGCTCCGTCTCGCGGAACGCGATAATTCTTTCTCCCTGATTTTTTTCTGGAAAAATAGGATTTTATAGAGTCGGTTTCAGGGTCTGTGGGGCCACCAGGTGGGGACAACCCACCTGGGCGCGCCTGGAGGGGGGCGCACCCTGGTGGGTTGTGCCCACCCAGGTACCCCCCTCCGGTGTATCTTGGCTCCAGTATTTTTATTTTATTGTATAAAAATTCCTCGCAAAGTTTCGTTCCATTCCGAGAACTTTTATTTCTGCACAAAAACAACACCATTGTAGTTCTGCTGAAAACAGCGTCAGTCCGGGTTAATTTTATTCAAATCATGCAAATGAGAGTCCAAAACAAGAGGAAAAGCATTAGGAAAAGTAGATACGACAGAGACGTATCAATATGGTCAAGACATGATGTGATAAACGTTATTGTATGAGATGATCATGTTTTGTAAGTAATCGGCAACCAGCAGGAGCCTCATGGTTGTCTCTTTATTGTATGAAGTGCAAACGCCATGTAATTGCTTTACTTTATCACTATGCATTAGTGATAGTTGTAGAAGCAATAGTAGGCGAGACGACCACGATGCAACGATGGAGATCAAGGTGTCGAGCCGGTGACGATGGAGATCATGACAATGCTTTGGAGATGGAGATCAAAAGCACGAGATGATGATGGCCATATCATGTCACATATTTTGATTGCATGTGATGTTTATCTTCTATGCATCTTATTTTTCTTAGTACGGCGGTTGCATTATAAGATGGTCCCTTCACTAAATTTCAAGGTAAAAGTGTTCTCCCCGAGTATGCAACATTGCTACAGTTCGTCGTGTTGAGACACCACGTGATGATCGGGTGTGATAGACTCTACGTTCACATACAACGGGTGTAAGACAGTTTTGCACATGTAGAATACTTGGGTTAAACTTGACGAGCCTAGCATGTACAGACATGGCCTCGGAACACTGGAGACCGAAAGGTCGAACGTGAATCATATAGTAGATATGATCAACATAGAGATGTTCACCATTGATGACTACCCCATCTCACGTGATGATCGGACATGGGTTAGTTGGTTTGGATCACGTATCACTTAGATAACTTGAGGGATGTTTATTTAAGTGGGAGTTCATTAGTAATTTGATTAATTGAACTTAATTTATCATGAACTTAGTCCTGATAGTATTTGCAATTCTATGTAGTAGATCAGTAGCTCGCGATGTAGTTCCCCTATTTATTATGTTCCTAGAGAAAAATAAGTTGAAAGATGATAGTAGCAATGATGTGGACTGGGTCCGTGATCTGAGGATTATCCTCATTGCTGCACAGAAGAATTATGTCCTTGATGCACCGCTATGTGACAGATCTATTGCAGGAGCAGATGCAGACGTTATGAACGTTTGGCAAGCTCGATATGATAACTACTTAATAGTTTAGTGCGCCATGCTTTACGGCTTAGAAGAGGGACTTTAAAATTTTTTGAACGCCACAGAGCATATGAGATGTTCCAAGAGCTGAAATTGGTATTTCAGACTCATGCCCATGTCGAGAGGTATGAGACCTCTGACAAGTACTTTGCCTACAAGATGGAGGAGAATAGCTCAGCCAGTGAGCATGTGCTCAGAATGTCTGGGTACTACAATCGCTTGAATCAAGTGGGAGTTAATCTTCCAGATAAGATAGTGATTGACAAGAATTCTCTAGTCACTATCACTAAGCTACTATAACTTCGTGATGAACTATAATCCGCAAGGGATGGCGAAAATGATACCTGAGCTCTTCACGATGCTGAAATTGGCGAAGGTAGAAATCAAGAAAGAGCATCAAGTGTTGATGGTTAACAAGACCACTAGTTTCAAGTAAAAGGGCAAAGGAAAGAAAGGGAACTTCAAAAAGAATGGCAAGCAAGTTGCCACTCCCGTGAAGAAGCCCAAAGCTGGACCTAAGCCTGAAACTGAGTGCTTCTACTGCAAAGGAAATGGTCACTGTAAGCGGAACTATCCCAAATGATTGGCGGATAAGAAGGATGGCAAAGTGAACAAAGGTATATTTGATATACAAGTTATTGATGTGTACCTTACTAGTGTTCGTAGTAGCCCCTGGGTATTGGTACCGGTTCAGTTGCTAAGATTAGTAACTTGAAACAGGAGTTGCAGAATAAATAGAGACTAGTTAAGGGCTAGGTGACGATGTGTGTTGGAATTAATTCCAAGGTTGATACGATCACCATCGCACACTCACTCTACCTTTGGGATTAGTGTTGAACCTAAATAAATGTTATTTGGTGTTAGCATTGAGCATGAATATGATTAGATCATGTTTTTGCAATACGGTTATTCATTTAAGTCAGAGAATAATTGTTGTTCTGTTTACATGAATAAAACCTTCTATGGTCATACACGAAATGTAAATGGTTTATTGAATCTCGATCGTAGTAATACACATATTCATAATAATGATGCCAAAAGATGCAAAGTTGATAATGATAGTGCAACATATTTGTGGCACTGCCGTTTAGGTCATATTGGTGTAAAGCGCATGAAGAAACTCCATGCAGATGGACTTTTGGAATCACTTGATTATGAATCATTTGATACTTGCGAACCATGCCTCATGGGCAAGATGACTAAAATTCCGTTCTCCGGAAGAATGGAGCGAGCTAATGACTTATTGGAAATAATACATACCGATGTATGCGGTCCGATGAGTGTTGAAGCACACGGCGGGTATCGTTATTTTCTAACCTTCGCAGATGATTTGAGTAGATATGGGTATATCTACTTGACGAAACACAAGTCTAAAACATTTGAAAAGTTCAAAGAATTTCAGAGTGAAGTGGAGAATCATCGTAACAAGAAAATAAAGTTTCTAAGATCCGATCGCGGAGGCAAATATTTGAGTTACGGGTTTGGCCTTCATTTAAAACAATGTGGAATTGTTTCACAACTCACGCCACCTGGAACACCACAGCGTAATGGTGTGTCCGAACATCGTAACCATACTTTATTAGATATGGTGCGTTCTATGATGTCTCTTACCGATTTACCACTATCATTTTGGGGTTATGCATTAGAGACAGCTGCATTCACGTTAAATAGGGCACCATCTAAATCCGTTGAGACGACACCGTATGAACTGTGGTTTGGCAAGAAACCTAAGCTGTCGTTTCTTAAAGTTTGGGGATGTGATGCTTATGTCAAAAGGCTTCAGCCAGATAAGCTCGAACCCAAATCGGAGAAGTGCGTCTTCATAGGATACCCTAAAGAAACTATTGGGTACACCTTCTACCACAGATCCGAAGGCAAGGTCTTTGTTGCTAAGTTTGGGTCGTTTCTAGAGAAGGAGATTCTCTCGAAATAAGTGAGTGGGAGGAAAGTAGAACTTGATGAGGTAATTGTACCTTCTCTCGAATTGGAGAGTAACACATAATAGAAAATAGTTCCCGTGATAGCTACACCAACCAGAGAGGAAGCTAATGATGATGATGATGAAACTTCAGATCAAGTTACTACAGAACTTTGTAGGTCGACCAAAACACGTTCCTCACCAGAGTGGTACAGTAATCCTTTCCTGGAAGTCATGTTATAAGACCATGGTGAACCTACGAACTATGAAGAAGCTATGATGAGCCCAGATTCCGACAGATGGCTTGAGGCCATGAAATCTGAGATAGGATATGATAACCAACAAGTATAGGGGATCAGTTGTAGCCTTTCTTGATAAATAAGAGTGTCGAACCCAATGAGGAGCTCAAGGTAGAACAAATATTCCCCCAAGTTCTATGGACCACCGATACAACTCTACGCACACTTAACGTTCGCTATACCTAGAACAAGTATGAAACTAGAAGTACTTTGTAGGTGTGATAGGATAGGCTTGCAAGATAATAAAGAGCATGTAAATAAAAGCTAGGGGCTGTTTAGATAAAGAAGTAACTAAGTTAGTTTTAGTAGAGAGCTTTTTGTCACACAAGAAAGTTATTTGTCCCTAGGCAATCGATAACTAGACCGGTAATCATTATTGCAATTTTATATGAGGGAGAGGCATAAGCTAACATACTTTCTCTCCTTGGATCATATGCACTTATGATTGGAACTCTAGCAAACACCTGTAACTACTAAAGATCATTAAGGTAAAACCCAACCATAGCATTAAGTACCAAGTCCTCTTTACTCCCATACGCAAACAACCTACTTACTCGGGTATGTGCTTCTGTCACTCACACCTCCCACCATAAGCAAATCATGAACATATTGCAAACCCTACAGCGGGGATCCCTCATGCTTGCGTGACACGGAGAGTACCATAGGATAGCACCTATAATAATGCATGCAACTCAAACCAATCACGATCATCAATTAACCCATAGGACAAAACGGATCTACTCAAACATCATAGGATAGCCATACATCGTTGGGAAATAATATATAGCGTTGAGCACCATGTTTAAGTAGAGATTGCATCGGGGAGAAGAGGTGTTACACCGCTGCATAGAGGGGGAGAGAGTTGGTGATGACGGCGGCGAAGTTGTTGGTGTAGATCGCCGTCACGATGATGGCCCCGGCGGCGTTCCGGCGCCACCGGGAGAGAGGGGGAGAGAGCCCCCCTCCTTCTTCTTCTTCCTTGACCTTCCCCCTAGATGGGAGAACGGTTTCCCCTCTGGTCCATGGCCTCCAAGGCGGTGTAGGGGCGAGAGCCCCTCCGAGATTGGATCTCTCTCTCTGTTTCCTTCTTTTTCTGCGCTCCCTCTTTCTGGTCTTTCACCGTTTCTTAAATTCCCGGAGATCCGTAACTCCGATTGGGCTGAAATTTTAACACGATTTTTATCCGGATATTATCTTTCTTGCGGCCGAAGAAGGGCTCCAACCGCCATATGGAGTGGCCACAAGGGTCCAAGGGCATCGTCTCGCATTGATTCTTTTTCCCAAAAATCACATATATTCCAAAAAAAATCTCCGTAAGTTTTTATCGCGTTTGGACTCCGTTTGATATGGATTTTCTACAAAACAAAAAACATGCAACAAACAGGAACTGGCACTGGATCAATATGTTAGTCCCAAAAATAATATAAAAAGTTGCCAAAAGTGTATAAAAGTTGTAGCATATTGGCATGAAACAATCAAAAATTATAGATACGACGGAGACGTATCAGCATCCCCAAGCTTAATTCCTGCTCGTCCTCGAGTAGGTAAATGATAAAAAAGGTAATTTTTGATGTGGAATGCTACCTAGCATAATCTTGATCACATAATCTAATCATGGCATAAATATTAAGACACGAGTGATTCAAAGCAATAGTCTATCATTTGACATTAAGACAACAATACTTCAAGCATACTAATAAAGCAATCATGTCTTCTCAAAATAACATGGCCAAAGAAAGTTATCCCTACAAAATTATATAGTCTGGCTATGCTCCATATTCACCACACAAAATATTCAAATCATGTACAACCCCGATGACAAGCCAAGCAATTGTTTCATACTTTTGATGTTCTCAAACCTTTTCAAGTTTCACGCAACACATGAGTGTGAGCCATGGACATAGCACTATAGGTGGAATAGAATATGATGGTGGGGGTTGTGTGGAGAAGACAAAAAGGAAGAAAGTCTCACATCGACGCGACTAATCAACGGGCTATGGAGATGCCCATCAATTGATGTCAATGCGAGGAGTAGGGATTGCCATGCAACAGATGCACTTGAGCTATAAGTTTATGAAAGCTAAAAAGAAAGAAACTAAGTGGGTGTGCATCCAACTTGCTTGCTCATGAAGACCTAGGGCATTTGAGGAAGCCCATCATTGGAATATACAAGCCAAGTTCTATAATGAAAAATTCCCACTAGTATATGAAAGTGACAAGATAGGAGACTCTCTATCATGAAGATCATGGTGCTACTTTGAAGCACAAGTGTGGAAAAAGGATAGTAACATTGCCCCTTCTCTCTTTTTCTCTCATTTTTTTTGTTTTTTTGTTTTTTTTTTGTTTTTTTTCTTTGGCTTCTTTGGCCTCTTTTATTTTTCCTCACATGGGGCAATGCTCTAATAATGAAGATCATCACACTTTTATTTACTTACAACTCGATACTAGAACAAAGATATGACTCTATATGAATGCCTCCGGCGGTGTACCGGAATGTGCAATGATCTAGCGTAGCAATGACATCAAAAAACGGACAAGCCATGAAAACATCATGCTAGCTATCTTACGATCATGCAAAGCAATATGACAATGAATTCTCAAGTCATGTATATGATGATGATGGAAGTTGCATGGCAATATATCTCAGAATGGCTATGAAAATGCCATGATAGGTAGGTATGGTGGTTGTTTTGAGGAAGATATAAGGAGGCTTATGTGTGACAGAGTGTATCATATCACGGGGTTTGGATGCACCGGCGAAGTTTGCACCGACTCTCGAGGTGAGAAAGGGCAATGCACGGTACCGAAGAGGCTAGCAATGATGGAAGGGTGAGAGTGCGTATAATCCATGGACTCAACATTAGTCATAAAGAACTCACATACTTATTGCAAAAATCTATTAGTCATTGAAACAAAGTACTACGTGCATGCTCCTAGGGGGATAGATTGGTAAGAAAAGACCTTCGCTCATCCCCGACCGCCACTCATAAGGAAGACAATCAATAAATACCTCATGCTCCAACTTCGTTACATAACGGTTCACCATACGTGCATGCTACGGGAATCACAAACTTCAACACAAGTATTTATACAATCCACAATTACCCACTAGCATGACTCTAATATCACCATCTTTATATCACAAAACTATTGCAAGGAATCAAACATATCATATTCAGTGATCTACAAGTTTTATGTAGGATTTTATGACTAACCATGTGAATGACCAATTCCTGTCAACTCTCTAAATAGATATAAGTGAAGCAAGAGAGTTTAATTCTTTCTACAAAAGATATGCCCACGCTCTAACAAATATAAGTGAAGTAAAAGAGCATTCTACAAATGGCGGTTTTCTATGTGTAGGGAAACAGGCAATCCAAACTTCAAATGATATAAGTGAAGCACATGAAGCATTCTATAAAGCCATACTCAAAAGATATAAGTAAAGTGCAAAGAGCATTCTATAAATCAACCAATGACTATCTCATACCAGCATGGTGCATTTATTAAAATAAAAATAAAAGGCACATGATGCTCCAAGATTTACGCATATCATGTGACGAATAAAAATATAGCTCCAAGTAAAATTACCGATGGTCGTTAGAAGAAAGAGGGGATGCCTTCCGGGGCATCCCCAAGCTTAGTTGCTTGGGAGTCCTTGAATATTACCTTGGGGTGCCTTGGGCATCCCCAAGCTTAGGCTCTTGCCACTCCTTATTCCTTCATCCATCGTGATATCACCCAAAACTTGAAAAATTTAATCACACAAAACTTAACAAAACCCTCGTGAGATCCGTTAGTATAATAAAACAAATCACCACTTTAAGTACTGTTGCAAACCAATTCATATTTTATTTTTGCATTGTAGCTACTATATTATAACTTCTCTATGGCTTATACCACCGATAAAATTGATAGTTTCATCAAAACTAGCAAAACAATGCATCAAAAACAGAATCTGTCAAAAACAGGACAGTTTGTAGCAATCTGAACATCTACCATACTTCTGTAACTCCAAAAATTCTGAAAAATTAGGAAAAAATAAAAAAAATCATAGAAGTACTGTGTAAAATTTTCAGAAACTTTTAACATTCCAGTAAAAAAATGTAAATTCACGCGCTACAGCCAAAGTTTCCGTTTTTCCACTTCACAAACCAAACAAGCAATCTAATCATCCTAAAGGCAAATCTTGGCACATTATTTTTATAATACAATGGATTTATACAAGGGGATAATTTTTTTTATTGAAAAGTTTCTGTAATTAAGATTCACAAAGTTTCCATGGGCATGAACAAAGTTCAAGGCATGCTCCCACTTTAACAATGCTCGTCTCTCTCACTTTCACCTTTCTTTTTGAAAAAGTTTTAGGTTCCCCTCTTTATTTTTATTTTTGTAACTTTATAAAAGCACTCAACAGAAATAAATGACTCTCTAAAACTTCCGGGTTGTCTCCCTGGCAGCGCTTTCTTTAAATCCATTAAGCTAGGCATAAAGTGCTCAAGTAATGGATCCACCCGGATCCCAAGGTATATCAAAACCAATTTTAATTAACAATGATTTGAGATTTTGTAGTGAGCACAAAGTAACATATATCATGTAATGACGAAGTCTAACACTCTTCCTATGCATCGACATGTCATAAAAGAACAATTCATGCACACAAACTAAAGGCCAATGCATAGTATAAACAGTTTCTTGCAATTTTATCGTATTGGAAACATAGAGAGGCGGAGATGTAGTTTCTCTCTCATAATAATTGCAAGTAGGAGCAGAAAGCACATGCATATTACATCTATCAAAATCATCATGTGTAGTAGTAAAACGCAACGCATCAATATAGTCCTTAATAAGCCCAAACTTCTCCGATAAAGTGTAGTTGGGAGAATTCAAAAAGATAATAGGACTATCATGCGTAGGTGCAATAGCAACAATTTCATTCTTAACATAAGGAACTATAGCAAGTTCATCTCCATAAGCATAATTCATATTGGCATCATGGACACAAGCATAGCAAGCATCAAGTTCATCAAAAAGGGATATTTTAAACAAATCAAAGAGATCATAGCAATTATCATAGCAATCATCCTTCGGTAAGCACGAAGGGAAATTAAACAATGTATGAGTTGAAGAGTTACTCTCATTAGAAGGTGGGCACGGGTAGCTAATCCGCTCTTCCTCCTTTTGTTCTTCGCTCTCCTCGTCATCTTTTTCATCTAATGAGCTCACAGTGTCATCAATTTCTTCTTCCATAGTTTCCTGCAAAATATTAGTCTCTTCTTGGACAGCGGAGACTTTCTCAATAAATGCATCAATATCGGCTTTGTATTCATAATTCTCATAGAAATTAAGTATAGCAAAATTTTCAGGTCTGTAAACAGCATCATCAAGATTTTCACACTTTTCAAACAAAAATTCAATCCCATAAGCACCCTTAAAAGCAACGAATTCTTCTATTCGTTCCACATCATAGTAATCATATATACCATTAGCATAAGAAGCCAAGGTTTTATTATCATTAAATTTACATGAAAAGGGAAGGTGTGGAGCCTTCATCCTAGAGCAACAAGTATAATCATATCTCAAGCATAATTCCCGAGCATACCAATGCAACATATGAATTTGATCCCATAATATTTTCCCTTTTTGTGTCAAGCGATAATCCCTAAAGTATTCACGGTGATCCAATGTGTCTCCCATTATATAGTTGAATGGGATTTTCTCAGGATTATTAAAGTAGTACATAATATGTTTCACATAATGAGCATCGAGGGTTTTAGGAGGTTCGCCATCTCCATGAGTAGCAAGTACACCTAATTTTTTTGGAATTTCGTGTTCCATATCCATAACTAAAGATAGAGAACAACTTAGAACAGCAAATAAAATCTACTTAGTGCTAAAGCAAACAAGCACACACGAGAATATTCACCCCACGCTATTGCTCCCCGGCAACGGCGCCAGAAAAAGGTCTTGATAACCCACAAGTATAGGGGATTAGTTGTAGCCTTTCTCGATAAATAAGAGTGTCGAACCCAACGAGGAGCTAAAAGTAGAACAAATATTCCCTCAAGTTCTATCGACCACCGATACAACTCTACGCACACTTAACGTTCGTTTTACCTAGAACAAGTATGAAACTAGAAGTACTTTGTAGGTGTGATAGGATAGGCTTGCAAGATAATAAAGAGCACGTAAATAAAAGCTAGGGGCTGTTTAGATAAAGAAGTAACTAAGTTAGTTTTAGTAGAGAGCTTTTTGTCACACAAGAAAGTTATTTGTCCCTAGGCAATCGATAACTAGACCGGTAATCATTATTGCAATTTTATATGAGGGAGAGGCATAAGCTAACATACTTTCTCTCCTTGGATCATATGCACTTATGATTGGAACTCTAGCAAACATCCGTAACTACTAAAGATCATTAAGGTAAAACCTAACCATAGCATTAAGTATCAAGTCCTCTTTACTCCCATACGCAGACAACCTACTTACTCGCGTTTGTGCTTCTGTCAGTCATGCCACCCACCATAAGCAAATCATGAACATATTGCAAACCCTACAGCGGGGATCCCTCATGCTTGCGTGACACGGAGAACACCATAGGACAGCACCAATAATAAAACATGCAACTCAAACCAATCACGATCATCAATTAACCCATAGGACAAAACAGATCTACTCAAACATCATAGGATAGCCATACATCATTGGGAAATAATATATAGCGTTGAGCACCGTGTTTAAGTAGAGATTGCAGTGGGGAGAAGAGGTGTTACACCGCTGCATAGAGGGGGAGAGAGTTGGTGATGACGGCGGCGAAGTTGTTGGTGTAGATCGCCGTCACGATGATGGCCCCGACGGCGTTTTGGCGCCACCGAAAGAGAGGGGGAGAGAGCCCCCCTCCTTATTCTTCCCCCTCTAGTCCATGGCCTCCATGGCAGTGGAGGGCGAGAGCCCCTCCGAGATTGGATCTCTCTCTGTGGTTCCTTCTGTTTCTGCGCTCCCTCTTTCTGGCCTTTCACCGTTTCTTAAATTCCCGAAGATCCGTAACTCCAATTGGGCAGAAATTTTAACACAATTTTTATCCGGATATTATCTTTCTTGCGGCCGAAGAAGGGCAACAACTACCTTACGGAGTGGCCACAAGAGTCCAGGGCGCGCCCTATCCCCTGGGGCGCCCCCCTCGTCCTTGTGGACTCCTCGGGCATCGTCTCGCGTTGATTCTTTTTTCAAAAATCACATATATTCCAAAAAAATCTCCGTAAGTTTTTATCGCGTTTGTCCTCTGTTTGATATGGATTTTCTGCAAAAGAAAAAACATGCAACAAACAGGAACTGGCACTGGGCACTGCATCAATATGTTAGTCCCAAAAATAATATAAAAAGTTGCCAAAAGTGTATAAAAGTTGTATCATATTGGCATGAAACAATCAAAAATTATAGATACGACGGAGATGTATCAGGATCCATGTATGAGAACAAAGTGTGGACTTTGGTGGACTTGCCCGATGATTGGCAAGCCATTGAGAATAAATGGATCTTCAAGAAGAAGACTGACGCTGATAGTAATGTCACTATCTAGAAAGCTCGACTTGTCGCAAAAGGTTTTCGACAAGTTCAAGGAGTTGACTACGATGAGACTTTGTCACCCGTAGCGATGCTTGAGTCCGTCTGAATCATGTTAGCAATTACCGCATTTTATGATTATGAAATCTGGCAAATGGATGTCAAAACTGCATTCTTAATGGATATCTTAAAATAAGAGTTGTATATGATGCAACCAGAAGGTTTTGTCGATCCTAAAGGTGCTAACAAAGTGTGCAAGCTCCAACGATCCATCTGTGGACTGGTGCAAGCATCTCGAAGTTGGAATATACGCTTTGATGAGGTGATCAAAGCATATGGTTTTATACAGACTTACGGTGAAGCCTGTATTTACAAGAAAGTGAGTGGGAGCTCTTTAGCATTTCTAATATTATATGTGGATGACATATTGCTAATTGGAAATGATATAGAATTTCTGGATAGCATATAAGGATGTTTGAATAAGAATTTTTCAATGAAAGACCTCGGTGAAGCTATTTACGTATTGAGCATCAAGATCTATAGGGATAGATCGAGACCTTTAATAGGAATTTCACAAAGCACATACCTTGACAAAGTTTTGAAGAAGTTCAAAATAGATCAGTCAAAGAAAGGGTTCTTGCCTGTGTTGCAAGGTGTGAAGTTGAGTAAGACTCAAAACACGACCACGACAGAAGATAGAGAGAGAATGAAAGTCATTCCTATGCCTCAGCCATAGGTTCTATAAAGTATGACATGCTGTGTACCATACCTATTGTGTACTTTGCCATGAGTTTAGCAAGGGGGTACAATAGTGATCCAGGAGTAGATCACTGGACAGCGGTCAAAATTATCCTTAGATGCGTTAAAGTGGACTAAGGAAATGTTTCTCGGTTATGGAGGTGATAAAGAGTTCGTCGTAAAGGGTTACATCGATGCAAGCTTTAACACCGATCCAGATGACTCCGAGTCTCAATCTGGATACATATTGAAAGTGGGAGCAATTAGCTAGAGTAGCTCCATGCAGAGCATTGTAGACATAGAAATTTGCAAAATACATACGGATCTGAATGTGGCAGACCCGTTGACTAAACTTCTCATACAAGCAAAACATGATCACACCTTAGTAGTCTTTGGGTGTTAATCACATGGCGATGTGAACTAGATTATTGACTCTAGTAAACTCTTTGGGTATTGGTCACATGACGATGTGAAATATGGGTGTTAAATCACATGGTGATGTGAACTAGATTATTGACTCTAGTGCAAGTGGGAGACTGAAGGAAATATGCCCTAGAGGCAATAATAAAGTAGTTATTTTATATTTCCTTATTCATGATAAAGGTTTATTATTCATGATAGAATTGTATTGATCGAAAACTTAAATACATGTGTGAATACATAAACAAATACCGTGTCCCTAGTGAGCCTCTACTAGACTAGCTCGTTGATCAAAGATGGTTAAGGTTTCCTAACCATGGACATGTGTTGTCATTTGATAATGGGATCACATATTTAGGGGAATGATGTGCTGGACAAGACCCATCCGTTAGCTTAGCATAATGATCGTTCAGTTTTATTACTATTGCTTTCTTCATGTCAAATACTTATTCCTTCGACTAAGAGATTATGCAACTCCCGGATACCGGAGGAATACCTTGTGTGCTATCAAACATCACAACGTAACTGGGTGATCATAAAGATGCTCTACAGGTATCTCTGAAGGTGTTTGTTGAGTTGGCATAGATCGAGATTAGGATTTGTCACTTCGAGTATCGGAGGGATTTGTCACTCCGAGTATTGGAGAGGTATCTCTTGGCCCTCTCGGTAATACACATCATAAGCTTGCAAGCAAATGACTAAGGAGTTAGTCATGAGGTGATGTATTATAGAACGAGTAAAGAGACTTGCCTGTAACGAGATTGAACTAGGTATGAAAATACCGACGATTGAATCTCGGGCAAGTAACATACCGATGGACAAAGGGAATTACGTATGTTGTCAGAAGGTTCGACCGATAAAGATCTTCGTAGAATATGTAGGAGCCAATATGGGCATCCAGGTTCCGCTATTGGTTATTGACCGGAGAGGCGTCTCGGTCATGTCTACATAGTTCTCGAACCCGTAGGGTCCGCACGCTTAACGTTCATTGGCGATATAGTATTATATGAGTTATGTATGTTGGTGACCGAATGTTGCTCGGTGTCCCGGATGAGATGACGGACATGACGAGGAGCTCTGGAATGGTCCGGAGGTAAAGATTGATATATGGGACAATAGTGTTTTAGTCTTCGGAAAGGTTCCGGAATTCATCGGAAGGGGTTTCAGATGTTTCCCGAAATGTTTGGGCACAAGAACACTTTATTTGGGCCAAGTGGTAAAGCCCACGAGGGTTTTGGAAAGTGCAAAAGGAAGTTTTGCTGAGGCCAGGGGCCAGATGCCAGGAACCCTGGCGTCTGGGGGGTAGACACCGGAAACCCTGGCATCTAGCCCTGGAGTCTGAGAAGGACTCTTGCCTTTCGGGCAAAACCGACTTTGAGGAGGCTTTTACTCCAAGTTTCGACCCCAGGGCTCAACATATAAATAGAGGGGCAGGGCTAGCTCCCAAGACACATCAAGATTCACCAAGCCGTGTGCCAGCAACCCCGTCCCCTCTAGTTTATCCTCCGTCATAGTTTCCGTTGTGCTTGGCGAAGCCCTGCGGAGATTGTTCTTCACCAACACCGTCACCATGCCGTCGTGCTGCCGGAACTCATCTACTACTTCGCCCATCTTGCTGGATCAAGAAGGCGAGGACGTCATTGAGCTGAACGTGTGCTGAACGCGGAGGTGCCGTACGTTCGGTACTTGATCGGGACGGATCATGAAGGTGTACGACTACATCAACCGCGTTGATAAACGCTTCCGCTTAGCGATATTCAAGGGTATGAAGATGCTCTCCCCTCTCGTAGCTATACATCTCCATGGATAGATCTTGCGTGCGCGTAGAATTTTTTTTGTTTTCCATGCAACGTTTCCCAACAATTGCTTCGCAAGTTCTTTATCGAGAAACAACTCCTGAATGTCAATCTCCAAGAGCTCTATGATTATATTGACAAAGGCTTCACTATTGACGATTTCCAAGATCGGAGTACCCCTCCTCTTCCTAGTCGTGAGCCAACCACTGATCTTCTGCATCTCAAGCTTCGCAAACTGCTTGAAGAGTCTGAAGCCACCTCACCGACTGAGAAACCTACCGAAGACAATGTGCTATCCCGTGTTCCTCATGTGGCTGCCCCAAATATGCCCTCGTCCTCTCAGCCCCAAGTTGTTATCCCTGAAAGAAAATCTGATGCTGCTGAAGATGAAGCTAATTCAGTCACTTCCGAAGAAGAAGTCACCTCGGACAGTTCTTCTGGAGATGCCACCGAGTGAACCAAGTTCTGCGTTTTTGCACTCATGTTATTCGTCACCTTTTTGACACTAGTTGAAAAAAAAGGGGGAGAATTACATCGAGTCTCGATAGATTTGCTTTTTGTGCTTCTTTGGTTTGGTTTCGTGCGAGTTTGCAACTTCTGGTTTAAGCTTATCTGCTCTAAGTTGTAAAGCTTCTATGTTGTAATTTTAATAACCCCTCCTGTTGCACTATTTCTCTCAAAGCATTTGTTTTGCAGGTGGAATTATTATCGGAAGTTATAAATGATAGCACTACAATCTCGATGGATTATATGTCATCAGCGCGAATCATTGTCTTGAATGATTGAAATTTCCTCTGTATACTTCAATACTTGCAGGTGAATTAATCTCATATCTTTTTCCCTGCATACATGTAGCGGGAGTCTATTTCATCATCGAGCAAAGTAACACTTCTTCACTCTTGTTGGAATTACTTGTCACTTATCTATCTTCACTTTGATGATTATCTATTTTGTCAACAATTGTCCAAAAAGGGGGAGATTTTTGGTGCAATAATTTGCCTCCTTATGTTTTGGAGTTTGTTGACATAAACAGTATGGGACTTATGTGCTTGCTAGTGCACACAGAGTAACAGGTCCCTGGAGTCAAGAGGAGTTTGATTCAAATGCCGAAGATAATCCCCTTTTGTGGAAGTGATGGTTATCACCGAAGATTATGATAACAAGAGTGACCCCTCAAAAATTGCTGATGCGAAGCAATTGGTTCGGTGCTCATCCAAAGGAAGTGACTGCGACCGAGAAGATTGAAGACGAAGTGAAGATGTAGCATTTATTTCATTGTTTCTCTCCTCTTTATTGAGTCACAGGACCACCGTACTACTCAGAGGGGTGTAGCGTTCGAAGCTTTGATTCTGTGATGCTAAACCCAAGTTGTCGTGGATTTGTCACAGCAAATGTCCTTAGTGAAAAGGACTTAGTCATGAGGCCAACACATCTAACTAGTAGCTTGAGATGGGTTGAGCGGGATGAGAGACGCGAGATTTTACCCAGGTTCGGCCCCTCACGGTGGAGGTAAAAGCCTACATCCTGCTTGATTGATATTGATCATGATGACGATCTCGATTACAAGGGTGGTGTTTCAAGACCTCTCATATCGAGAGTATCTATTTTGATCTTGTCTCAGACTTGTCTCTTGAGACCTGTCTATTGAGACGTCTAGAAAAAACTTGACCCTCTTGGGGTGCCCCGCCCCTCCTTATATAAGTTGAAGGGGCGAGTTACATGTAGAGTCCAAGTCGGATTAAGACTTAACCTATTCTGACTTCTCACCGTGAGCTTTTTAACGTCTTGGGCTTCTTAAAATCTTGGGTTTCTTAACCCTAGGCGACTCATCTCTGAGACTCATCTCCATGACTCCATGCATCTGTTGGGTCATAACTGTCTGCTGGGTCATAACTGGCTGTCGGGTCATAACTGTCTGTCAGGTTAAAGACTATCTGTCGGGTCATAACTGTCTGTCGGGTCTCACCTGCCTGGTCTGACCAGCCGTGTCTCTACTGCCGGGTCTCACCAGCCGGGTTAGGATCTGAGATGACTTAACGTCAGGGCGACTTAAACCCAGAGATGACTTAAGCCTTAGGGCGGCTTATCCTTTTGAGCCGGGTCTTGGTCGTGGGGAATATCCCCAACATTAGCCCCCAGTTTAGCTTTGAATTTATTCATGCTAAACTCTTAAAATAAGAATATGCAAAGGGACCGGCTCACTCAAAAAATACCAGCTGACCAGCTTCTGAAAATTCCGAATCTCTGTCATATCAATAAACTGACGTTGGCTCCTTGGAGAAAAAATAATCCTTATTATCTTCAACTGCCTTGACTTGATAAAATTCGTCTGATGTTGTGCCAACTTTCAATACTTCAGACTTCGATAAAAAAATCCATATGATGTTAAGTTGTCTGAATAGCTTAGAGCAAATAATCTTTGCAAACTTCTTCATCGAAAAATAAGAGACCTGGTTCAGTCATAACTGAGAATTCGAAGGCATATCTTCCTCATATCCATATTACCTGTAGCCCCCAAGTATTAGGAGGGGAACGTAGTGATAGCTTTAAGACTTGCTTCAATATAAATATTGCAACTCTAGAAAAAATCCAGTGTTGCTCATCTGAGTCACCAGTCATAATTTGAATGTTCCACATATGTAGCCCCCAAGTACCGGGTTGTCTTGCCTGCAGCAACCTGGGACTTGTAAATGTCTTATGCTCATAAAACTTCAGCCAGTGTAGCCCTCAAGGGCCGGGTCATTATGCAATAATGATCAGGGACTTTTGTAGATCTGATCATATAGAATTGAGGAGCAATGTGTAGCCCCCAAGTACCGGCTCCGTAAGACAATACTGGGCTGGGACTTAGAAAAAGATAGAAGGTCGGCTCATCTTCCTGAGAGAACCCGGTGATTTGTATAATGTGATGACTTGAAAATCACCTTGCACTAGCCCCCAAGTGCCATGGTGCATGCTTGCAGCGACATGGGACTTGCATACTTGATATAATCTTAATTTGAATAATTTAGCCCCCAAGTGCTGGGTCGTATGCCTGCAGTGACTCGGGACTATTCCTCCCATTGTAGAATAAATCATATCCACTGTCTGGATAATGTTGTTGAATGCCTTGCATATCAATATTGAACCATGCTCTCTGTTGTGAACTGGTATTCTTGGATGAAGAAATAATAGCCATTGCTCTGAAGCGGCTTTGAAAAACCTCAATCATAATACTGGTTATTGATAACCATAATAAAAATCCAGCCATGTTGGCTATTAAAGATTTGAATAATATAACCCGGTTGGAAAACCTCAATCATTCAATACTGGTTATGACAACCATAATGAAAAATCCAGCCATGTTTGGCTATTAAAGATTGGAATAATATAATCTGGTATGAAAACAATCACAAGATCTTGTCTGTTGACAAGTAAATCCAGAGTTAAATACTTAGTGGCTCTTGGCCGATGGCAACTTAATGCGCATTCATTGTAATCTGGGATTTTTGTAACCTGACGGCTTATAGCCTTTGTAAAAATCAAGAACTGATAACCCTTTTGAAACACCAATTTTAATCTTTGATGATGGGCTTGAACTTAATCATTTATGTAAGCCATAGCTCTGCATGTCCTGCACAAAGTTTAAACAACATATGCCCTGGCGACTTAACGCCAAAAGCCAGGGTGGGTAACAACCCAAACATAATATAGTCTTATGCAATTATGAAAAAGACTAGCATTAAGGCTATTGAAGCCAAAATATACTGGCGACTTAAAGGTCAAAACCAGGGTGGGTTATTAAACCACGCATATTCATAATGAGTAACATACCTGTAACTTGGACGTATATAGTCGGCTTACATCACCGGAACCAGTGAGGGTGACAACCCAAAGATTTGTAAGCGCATGGCTCCAATTGCGCAAACCAAAGCATAATACTGACTTAAAGTCCGTAGCCAGGGCGGGTTACCAAACCCAAAAATGCTCAAATATGAGTCATATAATCAGGGCTGCATGACCCGGATTGTCGAAAAATGCACTTAGCAAAAAAAATCTTGAGGAAATACAAATCCAAAAGAGTCAAAAAGAAAGATTCAAACACTCTCAAATAATAGTCTGACTGACTCACAAAAGTACGGCCAGATAAATTGGCTATCAAAGCCATGTGCTTTTAATGGCCGCACAGCCTTTGGCACTTAGACCACATGATTGCTTTAAAAACAGCAATAGTCATTTTGGTACTTAGACCACATGATTGCTTTCAAGAGGCAGCAACAGTCATTTTGGTACTTAGACCACATGATTGCTTTCAAGAGGCAGCAACAGCCTTTTTGGTACTTAGACCACATGATTGCTTTCAAGAGGCAGCAACATCCGTTTTGGTACTTAGACCACATGATTGCTTTCAAGAGGCAGCAACATCCATTTTGGTACTTAGACCACATGATTGCTTTCAAGAGGCAGCAACAACCGTTTTGGTACTTAGACCACATGATTGCTTTCAAGAGGCAGCAACAACCGTTTTGGTACTTAGACCACATGATTGATTTCAAGATGCAGCAACAGCCGTTTTGTTACTTAGACCACATGATTGCTTTCAAGAGGCAGCAACAGCCGTTTTGGTACTTAGACCACATGATTGCTTTCAAGAGGCAGCAACAGCCATTTTGGTACTTAGACCAGATGATTGCTTTCAAGAGGCAGCAACATCCGTTTTGGTACTTAGACCACATGATTGCTTTCAGGAGGCAGCAACAACCATTTTGGTAGCTAGACCACATGATTGCTTTGAAGGCAGCAACAGCCGATTGGCACTTTTTAAGCTAGAAATTTTTCTGACGACCTTTAAATTTTCACCAATGTGGCAGTAACTCCCGAGACCGGGTTATTTTCCCTCCAATGACCCGGGGTTCTTGAATTTGCTTGAAACTGGCAACATTTGCTGAGTCATGCCCTTGTAGCCCCCGAGTCTTAAGACGGCTCAAGGAGTTGGCTTAAGATTCTCCATACTTGACCGTGATATAAACCGGCATATAATTGAACAGCGGAAACACTGGAATGTGCTGAAGCTCGGCGGGTTAAATATGATCCCGTATGATTTGTGTCTGTAATCCGGCCAGTGGTTCATACCAGCTGGTTGTTGAAGTTAACCAAAACGCAGTGGCGGCGACTTGTGCGCCTGCCCATTGAGCCATCCGGTGCAGGCGGCGGCTGATAACATATTATGGTTTGCTCCAGCATTATTGGAATAAACCAGGTTGCAGGAGCAGCGACTTGCATGCGCTCACTAAAACAGCTCGTGCAGGCAGGTGCAGCTCCAGTGTGTTGATGTAGACCAAACCGCGGGGGCAAGCCGCGTGGACGGGCGGGTCAATCGCAGGCGCGGTAAGCCGCGCGGACGGGCGAGTCAGCCGCATCGTGTTAATGTAAATTGGGCCGCAGAGGCGGCGGTTTGCACATATATTCATCGAGCATCATAGCACAGTCAGATGCTAGCGCATGATAATGGTGGCGCGAGCTATATATCCATGACACGACCATCGCTCTTGCAGTGAATAATTGTCCTGCATAAAAAAATATCGCAAGCCACAGTACTTGTTCTTTAAAGAATAAAAACATATCAACAAAAATTAACTGGATAGAATTCACCTGATTTGTCTGGACGATAGATGATCCGTTCCGTGAACAACTTCCAGTATTTGCAATGGCAATTTAGCCACTCTCCCATGCCCTTGCAAAAGGACATCAACCACAGCAAGTGGAAACACGGTGGCTCAGAACGAGACCCTCCAGGTCATGATGACCAATCCAGGTCTCTCTCTTTTTTTTAATAAAAGTGCAAAACCTCCATGTTTATCCCTCCGGCTGAACACCCAAATTTGTTTTTGTCGTACTGGTGAGACACAACCACACCAGCAGGGGGCACCTCGGTGAAGTGGAGGGGAGCCGTGGCAGAAGCGGCAGCTTGGGTGGGCCACAGCGGCGGCTCACCCGCTGAGCGAAGGATCTGATAAAGTATGCGGCGGCTCAATGCGGCGCAATCGACGCACGGCGGCTCAAGGCGGGCGGCCGTTGCAGAGGTGACCCAGCCAAGCAAAACGAGGTGGGGCCGTGACGGAGGCTCATTGGTAGAAGATGGAGGCGACGTTGGCGACTTGTAGAAGCCGGCGGAGTGAAGCCGAGGCGGCTCGTCGGCAAGACCGGCGGATCAGCGTCAGCAGTAACTTGATGCTGCACATGGCGGCTCACAAGCTGAGGCGAATGACTCGGCGAAGGCATGACGGCGGCTCATTCCTGAGGTCGAGGCGGCGGCGACTTTGATACGGGGCCGCTCGGCTAGATGGAACGAGTCCGGGACGGCTCACAGGGGCTCGACGGCCAGCAGCTTGGAGCAGAAGAGGCTGCGGCTCAAGACCGCGGCCACCCACGGTAGAGGCGGATATGACCATATTGACTTGGATGCAAAGCAGCATGGTGAGGCAGCGGCGGTGGCCCGCAGTCGACAAGGCGGGTTATGGAGGCAGCCGGTGACTCGGTGCAAAGGTGCGAGGCGAGCGGCGGATGCGGCGGCTCGACGGATGTAGGGACGACGCGATACGGTGGATCGACGGCCATGGGGACGGCGCGAGATGGCGAGGGTAGGCAGGGCCCTGGCGGAAACTGCTTGATGTTGGCTTGAACTACGTCGGTATTTCCCCAAAGAGGAAGGGATGATGCAGCACAGCAATGGTAGGTATTTCCCTCAGTGAAGAGACCAAGGTTATCGAACCAGTAGGAGAACCAAGCAACACTACGTAAACAACACCTGCACACAAAGAACAAATACTTGCAACCCGACGTGTTAAAGGGGTTGTCAATCCCTTTCGGGTAACGGCGCGAGAAATTGGCAAACGGACGTGAGAAAGTTGTAATAGATTGATAGGTGCAAATAAAATTCAGCGAGGTATTTTTGGGTTTTTCATAATATAGATCTGAAAATAAAAGTGGCAAATAAATAAAAAGGAAACTAGCAAAATAGATCTGAGAATATATGATGAGAAAATAGACCCAGGGCCCGTAGACTTCACTAGTGGCTTCCCTCGAGAAAAATAGCATACGGTGGGTAAACAAATTACTGTTGGGCAATTGATAGAACTTTAAATAATTATGACGATATCCAGGCAATGATCATTATATAGGCATTACGTCCAAGATTAGTAGACCAACTCCTGCCTACATCTACTACTATTACTCCACACATCGACCGCTATCCAGCATGCATCTAGTGTATTAAGTTCATGGAAAAACGGAGTAATGCAATAAGAACGATGACGTGATGTAGACAAGATCTATTTATGTAGAAATAGACCCCATCTTGTTATCCTTAATAGCAACAATACATACGTGTCGGTTCCCCTTCTGTCACTGGGATCAAGCACCGTAAGATCGAACCCATCACAAAGCACCTCTTCCCATGGCAAGAAAAATCGATCTAGTTGGCCTAACTAAACCAAAGATTCGAAGAAGAAATACGAGGCTATAAGTAATCATGCATATAAGAGATCAAAAGACTCAAATAACTTTCATGGATAAAAACATAGATCTGATCATAAACTCAAAGTTCATCGGATCCCAACAAACACACCGCAAAAAAGAGTTACATCAAATAGATCTCCAAGAGACCATTGTATTGAGAATCAAAAGAGAGAGAGGAAGCCATCTAGCTACTAACTACGGACCCGTAGGTCAACAATGAACTACTCACGCATCATCGGAGATGCACCAATGAGGATGATGAACCCCTCCGTGATGGTGTCTAGATTGGATCTGTGGTTTCTGGAACATGCGGCGGCTGGAATTGATTTTCGTCGACTCCCCTAGGGTTTCTGGAATATTGGGGTATTTATAGAGCAAAGAGCCGGTGCGGGAGGTGCCCGAGGTGGGCACAACCCACCTGGGCATGCCTGGGCCCCCAGGCGCGCCCTGGTGGGTTGTGCTCCGCTCGGAGCCCCCCTCAGGTACTTTCTTGGCCCAATTTGTGTCTTCTGGTCCAGAAAAAATCACCACAAAGTTTCGCTGCGTTTGGACTCCGTTTGGTATTGATTTCCTGCGAAGTAAAAAACAAGCAAAAAACAGGAACTGGCACTGGGCACTATGTCAATAGGTTAGTCCCAAAAAATGATATAAAATTGCTATAAAATGATTGTAAAACATCCAAGAATGATAATATAATAGCATGGAACAATCAAAAATTATAGATACGTTGGAGACGTATCAGCATCCCCAAGCTTAATTCCTGCTCGTACTCGAGTAGGTAAATGATAAAAACAGAATTTTTGATGTGGAATGCTGCCTAACATGTTGATCACATATTCTTTTCTTTGTAGAATGGACATTTAGACTTTTATATGATTCAAAGCAATAGTCTAGTTTTGACATGAAGATTTCAATACTCAAGCATATCAACAAGCAACCATGTCTTTCAAAATATCAACACTAAAGCAAGTTATCCCTAGCCCATTATGCTCAATCATTGATCCATTCATGAAACACACTCGCATATTAGCTACACCCAATGCTCAAGTACGATCATAGTGCCCCTTAGTTGGTGCTTTATAAGAGAAGATGGAGACTCAAAATAAAAATTGCATAAAGTAAAAGAAAGGCCCTTTGCAGAGGGAGGTAGATATTTGTATAGGTGCCAGAGCTTAGAGCGAAAAAAAGTAGAGATAAAACATTTTGGGTGGCATGCTTTTCCTGTGAACGAAAACGATCGAGTAGTTCCCAATACTTTCCATGCTAGATATATCATAGACGGTTCCCAAACAGAAAATAAAGTTTATTCCTTTTTACACCATACTTTCACTTTCCATGGCTAGCCGTATCCACGGGTGCCCTCCATACCAACACTTTCCAAGGAATTTATTATTTGACAATCATAAAGTAAATTCATTTTTCATTTCGGGACTGGGCATCCCTAATACCTTTACCGTACTCTCGTGCAATGACAAGTGAATAAACACTCATCTTGAGAATAACACATCTAGCATGGAAATATATCAGCCACCCCCTACCGTTTCATGAGCGGTACGAGCACACAAAAGAGAAATTTATTTTGAAATTAGAGATGGCACATAAAAATTTGCTTCGAACGGCACGGAAATAACGCATATAGGTAGGTATAGTGGACTCATATGGCAAAACTGATTTAAGGATTTTGGATGCACGAGTAGTGATCATACTTAGTGCAAACGAAGGCTAGCAAAAGATTGAGAAGCATCCAACCAAGAAATGAAAAATCTCATAAGCGAGCATTAAGCATAACTAACACCGAATAATGCACCACAAGTAGGATGTAATTTCATTGCATAACTATTGACTTTCGTGCTTGCCATAGGAATCACAAACCTTAACACCAATATTCTTACTAAAGCATAATTACTCATCAACATGACTCACATATTATATCAACATATCACAAAACTATTACAAGGAATCAAGTTTATTTTGTCCAATGATCTTCATGAAAGTTTTTATTATATCCCTCTTGAATATCTATCACCTTGGGGCTAATTTCATTTGTTGCTTTTGATAGCTCAAACAAATCTAAGTGAAGAACATGAGCATAAAATTTTCTTCTCTCAAAATAATTTAAGTGAAGCAAGAGAGAATTTCTAAAAAAATTTTACTAACTCTCAAATAAATCTAAGTGAAGCATGAGAGCATTTCTTCAAAAATACTATAGCACACCGTGCTCAAAAACATATAAGTGAAACACTAGAGCAATTCCATAGCTCATAAAGATTTAAATGAGGCATAGAGAGCAATTCTAACAAGTCATAGCATAATTTTGGCTCTCTCAAATAGGTGTGTCCAGCAAGTATTCATGACTAAAAATAAAAAGCAAAACAAGCACAGACTCATATCATACAAGACGCTCCAAGCAAAACTCATGATATGTAACGAATAAAAATATAGCTCCAAGTAAAATACCGATGGTCGTTAGAAGAAAGATCGGGCATCCCCAAGCTTAGTTGCTTGCTTCTCTTTGGATAATGGCTTGGGGTGCCATGGGGCATCCCCAAGCTTAGGCTCTTCTTACTCCTTATTCCTTCATCCATCGTAATCTCACCCAAAACTTGAAAACTTCAATCACACAAAACTCAACAAAACCTTTGTGAGATCCGTTAGTATAAGAAAACCAATCTTTACTTTAAGTACTATAGAAAACCCATTCAAATTTTGTTCTTGGATTATATCTACTGTATTCTAACTTTACCATGGCTCATACCCCCCGATACAAACCATAGATTCATCAAAATAAGCACACAATGCAAAGAAAAAAGAATCTATCAAAAACAGAACAGTCTGTAAAGATGCGAATTGTTCTCATAATTCTGTAACTCCAAAAATTCTGAAAAACTAGGAAAACAGAGACAATTTGTATATCAATCTTGTGTAAAAACCTCAGAATTTTTCGTCACTTCTGTGAATTTTAAAAATTGTTTTACTGAACGCAAAAGTTTCTGTTTTCCAACAAGATCAAACCAACTATCACCAAAGCTATCCTAAAGACTTTACTTGGTACAAACACTAATTAAAACACAAAAAACACAATCATAACAGTAGCATAATTGTGCAAACACCCAGGAACAGAAAGAACAAGATAAAAATAAATTTTATTCCTTGGGTTGCCTCCCAATAAGCGCTATCGTTTTACGCCCTTAGCTGGGCATAATGCAAAGATCTAAGTATTGTCATCTTTGTTCTTATTTTCCTTAGAGGTGTTTTTGTCAGAAGGTTTTGCAAAAACAACATAAAACACCTTATCCATAGAGACTTTAGCACTATCTAGTTGCTTATCGTCATATCCCCCTTGATTTCCGGCAACAATCCAAGAATAGTGCTGATTAACATCATTGAAAACTTGTTGGATTATATCTAAAACGGGGACGTCCTTTTTAAGGTTCTCATCAAAGATTTGATTATCCCCAAGCAAATGTCTTAGAACATAATCAGTATTATAAAGAATTTCATCTATCACGGGTTTTTCATGATTCATACCATAAAAATCAAAGATTTCCCTAGCTTCCCGTATTATGTAGTCAAATTCATTCATAAGAACAAGAGTGGCCAACTTTTTGGCCTTAGGATTCTTTATGACGGGTAGCTCATAAAACATTCTTTGCAAGGTAGGATGAGTGCAAATAAATTAATTTTCAAGTTTCAGAACTAGTGCTGAGATAGCTTCCGTAGAAGATTTAGTCCTTTTAAGTATAGGGACATCATCAAGACTTAAATTTCCAACACAATTGAAAAATTCTTGGATAGGTTCTTTTCCTATAACATTCCCTTGCCCCAAAACAAAAGTTTTAGCATCCAGATTGCCAGATCGTCCAATTTTAGGAGTTAGGCCATAATCTGTTTCTGCCATACCAAAGTCACTCATGATGACAAGTTCAAGCAATTAAGAGATCTGACGAGACAACGGCGAACGAAAAAAGAGGGCAAATAAAACAGCAGTTTTTTGTGAAGTCGGGGAGAGGAAAACGAGAGACAAATGGCAAATAATGTAAATTGCAAGGAGATGAGATTTGTGATTAGGAACCTGGTAGATGTTGATGATGTCTCCCCAGCAACGGCGCCAGAAATTCCTTTTGATGTTGGCTTGAACTACGTCGGTATTTCCCCAAAGAGGAAGGGATGATGCAGCACAGCAATGGTAGGTATTTCCCTCAGTGATGAGACCAAGGTTATCGAACCAGTAGGAGAACAAAGCAACACTACGTAAACAGCACCTGCACACAAAGAACAAATACTTGCAACCCGACGTGTTAAAGGGGTTGTCAATCCCTTTCGGGTAACGGCGCCAGAAATTGGCAAACGGAAGTGAGAAAGTTGTAATAGATTGATAGATGCAAATAAAAGCAAATAAAATTCAGCGAGGTATTTTTGGGTTTTTGATAATATAGATCTGAAAATAAAAGTGGCAAATAAATAAAAAGGCAAATAGCAAAATAGATCTGAGAATATATGATGAGAAAATTGACCTGGGGGCTGTAGATTTCACTAGTGGCTTCTCTCGAGAAAAATAGCATACGGTGGGTAAACAAATTACTGTTGGGAAATTGATAGAACTTCAAATAATTATGAAGATATCCAGGCAATGATCATTATATAGGCATCACGTCCAAGATTAGTAGACCGACTCCTGCCTGCATCTACTACTATTACTCCACACATCGACCGCTATCCAGCATGCATCTAGTGTATTAAGTTCATGGAGAAAGGGAGTAATGCAATAAGAACGATAACATGATGTAGACAAGATCTATTTATGTTGAAATAAACCCCATCTTGTTATCCTTAATAGCAACGATACATACGTGTCGGTTCCCCTTTTGTCACTGGGATCAAGCACCGTACGATCGAACCCATCACAAAGCACCTCTTCCCATGGCAAGAAAAATCGATCTAGTTTGTCTAACTAAACCAAAGATTCGAAGAAGAAATACGAGGCTATAAGTAATCATGCATATAAGAGATCAAAAGACTCAAGTAACTTTCATGGATAAAAACATAGATCTGGTCATAAACTCAAAGTTCATCGGATCCCAACAAACACACCGCAAAAAAGAGTTACATCAAATAGATCTCCAAGAGACCATTGTATTGAGAATCAAAAGAGAGAGAGGAAGCCATCTAGCTACTAACTACGGACCTGTAGGTCTACAATGAACTACTCACACATCATCGGAGAGGCACCAATGAGGATGATGAACCCCTCCGTGATGGTGTCTAGATTGGATATGTGGTTTCTGGAACTTGCGGCGGCTAGAATTGATTTTCGTCGACTCCCCTAGGGTTTCTGCAATATTGGGGTATTTATAGAGCAAAGAGGCGGTGCGGGAGGTGGCCGAGGTGGGCACAACCCACTTGGGCGCGCCTGGGCCCCCAGGCGCACTCTGGTGGGTTGTGCTCCCCTCGGAGCCCCCCTCAGGTACTTTCTTGGCCCAACTTGTGTCTTCTGGTCCAGAAGAAATCACCAAAAAGTTTCGCTGCATTTGGACTCCGTTTGGTATTGATTTCCTGCGAAGTAAAAAACAAGCAAAAAATAGCAACTGGCACTGGGCACTATGTCAATAGGTTAGTCCCAAAAAATGATATAAAGTTGCTATAAAATGATTGTAAAACATCGAAGAATGATAATATAACAGCATGGAACAATAAAAAATTATAGATACGTTGGAGACGTATCACTTCTCGCCGCAGGCGAGGCGGCGGCTCAGCGTTGCGGAGGCCAGCGGCTTAACGCGGGCACAATGAGACCAAAACGGCTCAACGGGCGGGGCCACGGCGGCTCAGTAGGCGCAGCTGGCGGGTCAATGGAGCAGCTCCAAGGGGGGGCGGCTTAGCCGCAGTGGATCACATCGGTGGAAGTAAGGCGACAGAAGCAAAGCAGCAGCCGCGTGGACAAAGTCCCCAGATTCTTTTCGGCGGTGAGCGATCTGACCAGCCGCCACATCCACACGTGAAGACCAAGGTGACAGCGGATGCGGTGACTTGGCGCATTGGGGGTGGCCCAACGATAGCAGATGCGCGGGACCCGTAGCACCGCAGGGCAAAGGAAGGCGGCCCGCGGCGACGCCGATGAGTCGGCGAAGCAGCTAACTACTGCGGAGGCCACCGGCATTTTGAGGCGTTTGAGGGCCACGGCGACTTGCCGCGTAGTCGTGGGGGTGACAGGGCCGGCTCCGAACGGCGGCTCAGGCGAACCACGGGCTAGAGGCGGACCCAGGTAGGGACACGGCGCCGCGGGGCCACAACGACGGGGGCGGCTCAGCAGTGCAGCGGCGGAGACGGCGGGGCCAAAGCCGACAATGGTGGCTCGAAGGCGTAGCGGTCTGGCCATGGCCGCAAACATGGGCGGCTCGAGGGTGAGGCCACAGCGAGGAGGCAACCCGACGGAGCTCCGAGCCAGCTCGCACGCGGCTCACGCGACGGGCGCGCGGGCGCAGAGACCCGCGGCAGCAGCCGGCGGAGGTAGCTTCCAGGCCAGGGCATGGCGCAACGGAACTGGGGCCGAGGTCGGCTCATCGGAGGTGGCTTGGTGGTAGCTCGGCGACTTGAGAAGAATAGACCATGGGGGCAGCTGCAGCGGCCTGGCGGCTCGACGCAATCACAGAGGCGACGGCTCACCGCAGAAGTGAGCCGGCAAGGCGGCTTGTGGTAGAGGCGCATTGATGGAGGCATGCCAGGGCGGCCGCTCAGAAACGAGGTGCTCGGGGGTGACTCGGAGCGAAGAACAGCGGATTGGAGGTGAGGCGAGGGCGAGATGGGCTACGGTTGCAGAGGTCGAGTCCGTCACCTCCCCCCCCTCCCTCGTTGACTCCTTTTCCTCCTCCCTCTTTTTTTATCTGGCGGATCAGCTTACTAGCAGTAGTACATGTTGACACGGACTGATATGAGCTCCAGCTGGATTCTAGTCTACCTCGGCGACACATATCGCGTCGACGGCGCACAAACCGCCAAACCCTAATTTTCCTTTGAACTCAAACTTGTACTGGTATTAGATCCGAATTCTTGCCTTCGAAACAATATAAATCCTTCATCGATGACTCTTCTTCATCCGGAAAATTACGAACTTCTCGATCCCTCAGAGAGATCCCTCCAAGAACTCAACACCACCGTGTGCAGGCCCCACAGTGGGCGCCAACTATCGTGGATTTGTCACGGCAGATGTCCTTGGTGAAAAGGACTTAGTCGTGAGGCCAACGCATCTAACTGGTAGCTTGAGTGGGGTTGAGCGGGACGAGAGATGCGAGATTTTACCCAGGTTTGGCCCGTCACGGTGGAGGTAAAAGCCTACATCCTGCTTGATTGATATTGATCATGATGACGATCTCGGTTACAAGTGTGGTGTTTCAACACCTCTCATATCGAGAGTATCTATTTTGATCTTATCTCAGACTTGTCTCTTGAGACCTGTCTATTGAGACGTCTAGAAAAAACATGACCCTCTTGGGGTGCCCCGCCCCTCCTTATATAAGTTGAAGGGGCGGGTTACATGTAGAGTCCAAGTCGGATTAAGACTTAACCTATTCCGACTTCTCACCGTGGGCTTTTTAACATCTTGGGCTTCTTAACGTCTTGGGTTTCTTAACCCCAGGCGACTCATCTCTGAGACTCATCTCCGTGACTCCATGCATCTGCCGGGTCATAACTGTCTACCGGGTCGTAACTGTCTGTCAGGTTAAAGACTGTCTGCCGGGTCATAACTATCTGCCGGGTTAAAGACTGTCTGTCGGGTCATAACTGTCTGCCGTGTCTCACCAGCCGGGTCTCACCAGCTTGGTCTCACCTGCCGGGTCTCACCAGCCAGGTTAGGATCTCAGATGACTTAATGTCAGGGCGACTTAAACCCAGAGATGACTTAAGCCATAGGGCGGCTTATCCTTCTGAGCCGGGTCTTGGTCGTGGGGAATATCCCCAACACAAGTCCTATGAAAGTTGCGAGAGAAATCTCTTTGTGTTCCGAGCAAATACTTGCCAGCAAGAGACTATGACCTTCTTCGCTGCAAGTGATTTGTCTCTAACCGAGGAGTTAGCATTACTTGGTCCTCAAGTAATGTTACCGTTGCTCTTGAAATCCGACTGTTGTGAACATGTCGGTTGGCCATTGGCTGGACCGTGTGTCCAAAATGGTCATTTCCCACCAGGGAAGGCTGCGGCTATAAATAGCCACCCCGCACCGGCTTTGTCCGACAGCTGCTCCATTTGATTGTGAGAAGATTGTTGAGCAACCCCCTCTCCTGAGTGATTTGAGTTTAAAATCCATAGAGAGAAAACCGATAGAGCCGAAAACTTAGATAGTGGTTCAGCATCACTCGAATCTAAGTCCAATACGCTCTGCCTATTACTCTTGAGAGCTGCAAACTATCTAGACGGTTAGGTGTCAATTTCTTGAGAGACCAAGAGTAATTGTGCTTCTCGAAGAAGAAGTCTGTAAAGGTTCGGAGATCGCTTCAAGTATCTACCACGAGTGATTGACATTGGTTGACGAACCAATTGTCGAGGAGAATAGGGCGAAGAGAGTTTATCTTCTGTGTTAAATCACAACCCCTCCAACCAGACGTAGTCCTTTTGAAGAAGGGCGAACTGGTCTACCAAATTCCTTGTCGCCATCGAGCATCACTGGTTACCTCTGCCTCTCCTCTTTACATTCGAACTGTTTCAATCATGTGATTTTTCTCGATGCATGCTTTTAGTTTCCATTCGTTAGTTTATATTTGCTCGCTGTACACTGTTTTCATTCGCTCCGCTGTTGGGTTCCGAGAGTTTTGATATTTCCAACGAAAAATTAAAACTCCCATTCACCTCCCCCCTCTCTGGTAGACATACTTTGTTCCTACACACTATCTCTCTATACATGGCAACGTGCACACTATTTTTAGTGAAGTAGTGTGGACAATGTTTTTTGTTGGAAATATGCCCTAGAGTCAATAATAAATGTTATTGTTTATTTCCATGTTCATAATTAATGTTTATATTTTTGTGCTATAATTGCAATTGTTCTCGAGTCTACATATAAACGAGATTCGAAGGATTACCCATTTGCATGTGTGGAAAATAAACACCAAGTAGATCCCTAGTCTCGCCTCTAGGACTAGCTCACCAATTATTGATGATCATGTTTTTCTGATCATGGGCACTGCTAATGTAACAACGTTGCCGACAATAATGAGGACACATTATTGATAGAACAATGGTGTTGGACAGACCTGACTTATGTTATACTGCGAGATTCATCGTCAACTTTGTTGTCGGTATCATCATAATATGTTAACATATACTTATGTCCCTAGACCATGAGAATATCGTTGGACCTTCATACCGAACGGCCACTTTGGGGTTATCCAACACTAACCATAACTAGATAGTACGTAAAGGGACTCTATAGTACAAGACTAGCTGGGATTTGCTCCTCCGATGGAGAGATGCTCTCTAGTCCCACTCGGTATAATGGTATCCATCATCACCTGGCCAGACAATATGTGATAGTGTTCATGGACATAACGGAATATGGAATGAAGAAAAGGAAACAAAACCATGTAATGAGTAAAACTCAGTATATTGCTCAAGAGTTGCTTCACGAGGATACCTATAAAAGTCTCACCTCAGGGTTTTGTTATGTATCATGAAGCAAAGGGAACCGTGTACGCTAAACTAAGGTTCGCTCGATAAAAGATCTCCGTGTCTATGTGGGAGTTATATATCATGGTGTCCTATGCTCCATTGTTAGTTATTAACCGGAAGGTATTCCAACTCATGTCCACGTAGTACCGAATGTACAGGGTCACATGATTAACGGTCACTGATTTGATAGAGCAATACGAGATGATAGAAGTATTGGTGATTATTTCCGGAAGTGTTCCGGGAGGTCCCGACGATAAAAGTGCCCGAAAGGGTCCTGAAAGGTTCTAGGACATCTAGTTGGCTTCCTCTTGGCTTGCATAAGACGGCAGCAGCTAGTAGGACGAGTGGCGCCATGGTGCGCCCCACACCCACCAAGTGGGAAGGCAAGTAGGTGCCTTCGGAGCCAAGTACCTTGGTGCCTTGGAGGCCATGTACCTTGCGGACCAAGAACCTCGGAGGCCAAGTTGCAAACCCCTTTGGTTCTCTATATATAGATGGGAGGGGTAGCCCAAAACTACACATGATACAACACAAGTGTGAGATACTAGTTGATCCAAGGTTGCACCCCTCCCTTGTGCCATCTCTCTTCCATCCATGCGCAGAAGGCTGCTCCGTCTCTAGTTCTTCGGTAGCAATTTGTTCTGGATGGCAAGTGTTATTGAAACACTAACATGATATGCATGGATACCACAGAGGCATCGTGCTTTCAGTGCTCAATCAAGGGGATTATTCTCACGCGGCAGGGAGGTAATACCTAGCTCCGAGAATTTGCACGTCATCACCAAATCTCTTCTCCGCTACGTTTGTTGTTATGCTTGATCTAGCCCTGATATCTTCATAGTGATCATGGGCATGTTCGTACGTATGAAATAAATTTTTATTTTGTACTATGTTCCTCAATAGTTTCTTTCTAGAAAGTATGGTTGGTTTTCCATCATTGGTCATACTAAGTGCATGTGTCTTAACTAAATTAGATGATCAAGGAAACAAATACTTAACCCAACAGTTTTAATGGATATATATTGTATATAAATGCACCTTACTTCATATACCAAATTGAAAACACACAGAGTAAATAAATCAGTACTAAAATGTAAATTAATATGTCAATCTTGTATAGCATTGGCAAATTTACCTATGCCTACATGAAAACAATGAGAACTATTTAAATTTGTGTTTTAAAAATAATATAACAATGCAACATAATAAAAATACTGAAAAATCATACAATTATAATGCATAATGCAATTAATCATAAGAAATACAATCTGTACGACGTGCTTAATTAGAAGGTAAATGACACATGGATAACATATATATTAGTATAAAAATAAAAGCCCAACCATACCTAACAAAACTATATCTGTAGAAGCATTATATTTGTAAATGTTATCGTATTTCATTCCAGTTTTTTAAAACAAATCAAATGATATGTTTTCAATATTAAATTAAAAAATTTACTAACCTGCGCATCGAGTGGGCCACTTTCGTAGTTGATAGAATAATGTATGAATAAAATACAATGTGTATTACCCTAACTTCTTAATTAAATATAGGAATCATTACGAAGTGATTGTGAAGAGCATCAATGTTACTAGTCAACGGCTGCTACTTAACCCCTCGGTTTTTTATCTTCAGATAGATATACGCCTTTGGCAGACTCGGGGACAATGCTAGTGTAAGTTGCAGATGATGTGTATGCACCATTTGTTTTGTGCGGTAAGATAAACATCATATAAACCAACCTACATAAGTGTACCTTGCAGGTGCAGACTACTCCTAATTGTGATGCAATAGTTTATTGGTTTGGTTTTTTATAGATAATTGTTGCAATCCCTCCCTTTGCACACCATACAGTCCAGAGTGGCTATCAACACAGTTGTGTTGCTTCCAGCAGGTACTTTTATTCAAAACTAATGATCCATTTACCCTGCAGTCGAGAGTGTGGGATCAACGATGTTTTATTGATTTGCTTACACTAACTGTTTCCTCTCAATTAGCATTGATTCATTTCGGAATGTGACTCTGAACTTTTGAAATTGGGGCCAACAAATTAGCTAAGTACCATAAGTCCCAATCTCCCACTATTAAGTTTTCTTTAGTTCGATATATGTTACCTAATTTGTTGGTCTTTAATAATATAAAAACAATGTTTGCAAAGGGACCAATATGCATACTGCCTTGCCTGGCTAAGCAGCAGGCAACAGGTAGCAATACTTGGAGGTTAGTAAAACTACTTAATATAAAATTTTAGTTGGCCCTATATCTAGAAATCCTAAATTTCTCTATTCAAACTTTAGAGATATCCTTAATAGTAGTAACGCAAAGATGTAACATATCTTTTAAGAGTAGTGTGTGGGGGGGCATTGGCCCCCATGAAGCTCCGCCACTGTGGGCAACTCTCCCTGGCCACCATGCACTGCACTAGTATATGGACCACCTTGGCTTCTCCCTCTCACTAGCCACCATGCACTGCACTAGTATATTTTTTATAGATAATTGTTGCAATCCCTCCCTTTGCACACCCTACAGTCCAGAGTGGCTATCAGCACTGTTTTGTTGCTTCTGGCAGGTATTTTTTCTTCGAAACTAATGATCCATTTACCCTACAGTCGAGAGTGTGGGATCAACATTGTTTTGTTGATTTTCTTAGACTAATTGTTTCCTCTCAATTAGTATTGATTCGTTTCCGAATGTGACTCTGAACTTTGCGGATGGTGCTACTATGAAATTGGGGCCAACAAATTAGCTACATACTATAAGTCCCAATTCTCCCACTATTAAGTTTTCTTTAGTTTGATATATGTTACCTAATTTGTTGGTCTCTAATATTATGAAAACAATGTTTGCAGAGGGACCAATCTGTATACTGCCTTGCCCGGCTAAGCAGCGGGCAACGGGTAACAGTACTGGGAGGTTAGTAAAATTACTTAATATAAAATTTTAGTCGGCCCTATATCTAGAAATCCTAAATTTATCTATTCAAACTTCAAAGATATCCTTAATAATAGTAACGCAAAAGTGTAATGTATCTTTTAAGAGTTGTGTGTGGGGGGGGGGCATTGGCCCCCATGAAGCTCCACCACTGTGTGCAACTCTCCCTAACCACTATGCACTGCACTAGTATATGGACCACCTTGGCTTCTCCCTCTCACTGGCCACCATGCACTGCACTAGTATATTTTTTATAGATAATTATTGCGATCTCTCCCTTTGCACACCCTACAGTCCAGAGTTGCTATGAGCACTGTTTTGTTGCTTCTGGCAGGTACTTTTTCTTCGAAACTAATGATCCATTTACCCTACAGTCGAGAGTGTGGGATCAACATTGTTTTGTTGATTTTCTTACACTAATTGTTTCCTCTCAATTAGTATTGATTCGTTTCCGAATGTGACTCTGAACTTTGTGGATGGTGCTACTATGAAATTGGGGCCAACAAATTAGCTAAGTACTATAAGTCCCAATTCTCCCACTATTAAGTTTTCTTTAGTTTGATATATGTTACCTAATTTGTTGGTCTCTAATATTATGAAAACAATGTTTGCAGAGGGACCAATCTGTATACTGCCTTGCCTGGCTAAGCAGCGGGCAACGGGTAACAGTACTGGGAGGTTAGTAAAATTATTTAATATAAAATTTTAGTCGGCCCTATATCTATAAATCCTAAATTTATCTATTCAAACTTCAAAGATATCCTTAATAATAGTAACGCAAAAGTGTAATTTATCTTTTAAGAGTAGTGTGGGGCGGCATTGGCCCCCATGAAGCTCCAGCACTGTGTGCAACTCTCCCTGACCACCATGCACTGCACTAGTATATGGACCACCTTGGCTTCTCCATCTCACTGGCCACCATGCACTACACTAGTGTTGGGGATATAACCCCGAGGTATGACCCGCCCAGGAGGGGCCGGGTCACATCGTTAGCGACTCAATGCACCGAAGACCCAGGTAGAACCAAGAAGGGATGTGAAGATTGGTGGCGGTTTACAAGGTGGGCTTGCTGAAGGCCCTAGACCTGGCGGTTTACCAAAACCCGGAAGGTGTGAGTCGCCACGATAGTGACTTGCCCAGTAAGGCAAGGCGACTTGGAAACCGAGCTGGTCATGTTGTGTGATCCAGCCTAGACTCTTGTAAGCCCTGGAGCCTCGACCTGTGTATATAAAGGCAAGACCCGGTGGCGGGTTAGACTCAAGAAACAACGAATCGATAGCTAGGTCAAGCGTGATTGCTCCCTTGTAATCGATACTCAAGCAATACAACTAGAAGTAGGACGTAGGCTTTACCTCGTTGTGAGGGGACGAACCTGGGTAAACCTCTGTGTCCTTTGTCCCGTTCAACCCCTTCGAGCTAACCTACGTTGCGATGGCTCCACACCTAAGTCCTTTCACAAGGGCATCTGCCGTGTTAAATCCACGACAGTTGGCACCCACCGTGGGGCCCGAGCACGGTGGTTTCGAGTTCTTGAAGGGCAACTTCTCAGGGATCGACGGATATGCCGTAGGCCGGATGACTAAGAGTCGCCACGGCAAGATCTACATCGACGACGCTAGATGGGGCCCCAAGGCCGACTCAATCGAGTACGGGTACCGGGTCCCCTTTGGCGGAATTCACGTCTTCATCGGCAAGATTGGCGAGTCAGAGCCTGAGCTGGACACCTGCACCGACATCGTTGAAATGGATTAGCGCGAGTGACCCGCCAGGGTTCAACCCGGTTGGAGGCACGTCTTTGTTGGCTTTGTTCATGGGGCGGATCTTGAGGAAGGTTCTGTATCTGGTGGTGAGATGGCCATCTATTCAGGTGATGAGTCATCGAGTGGAGAAACTGAATCAATCTTTCAGCTTTAGGATGGCGGGCTTGGGGGCTATTCCGATGGTGACAGTATTCTGAACCCCTATGAGCCGCTGAGCAGGGCTGCTATTTTTATGGCTGGTACGCAACTAGTGGTAAACTCATCAACAGCTGCTGCCATGACATCCGGGTCAACGGCTGCTGCGACAGCTGGGGCAAGCGGCTCAGTTCGGCCGCCGGCTCAGGTTTTACCTGAGCTCTTGGGCACCCTAATGACTCTGTTAGCTACAGAGGTGACTCCAGCGAATCAAGTACAGCATAATGCAGAAGTTGCGAAGGTGCGAGATGAGGTGGCCAAGGCCCAAGAGGATCTTATTGCAGGGAACGCCAGGATGGCGAAAAAGCGAGCTTCGATGGACGCCGAGTCACAGCGGATAAGGGCAGAAGCTTTCCGCCTAAGTCTAGATCAGAATGCGTCCAATGCTGTTCTTCGAAGAAGGCACCAGAGCCACCTGCCTTTGCAGTTTGAGGGGCGAAATCTTTTTAACACACCCGGGGCAGGGACGAGTAACCTGCCCATTGTAACCTGGGCTGCTGAGTCGCCAGGGATAGGGGCGGCGGCCCAGCCTCGTGTGTCAGACCCGCTTCATAGGGATCTGACCCCACCTGAATGGGTTCCAACACCCTCTGGCCATTATTCTAAACCGGTGGATAACATGATAGCAGCGGCTACACGGCTGGTGGCTATACCGATCGAAGGCGAGTCTCCAGCGGCGATAGAGACCCGGAATGCTGTGGAACTTCTTCAGACGGCTATGGCACAGCAGGCAGCTTATTCGTACAGTCATGAGCGTGTTCATTCAACTCCTCGCCCAAGTCGAAGTTACAGCCGGTGCATTGAGTCGCTGGCAGTTTCCAGCAGCGAACGGCGTCGTAACCTGCCCCGCATTGATGACCCGCCCCGTGGACATAACCCACCCCGTGATGATAATAATGCTCAGGACCTTGTGGATCAGGCTAGAGCCTGTCGGGAGGCGGAATTGGTGGCTCAATTGGGGGCTCATCACCAGTCTCTAGTACACCCTTCGGCAACTGTTACAGCTAGGATGACATCCAGGACAGTTGGTGTGCCTTGTCTAGTACCGGTTCTACGCAATGAACATTTGCCAAAGGATTTTAAGGGCCCTCGTAAGGTGCCTAATTACGCAACTGATCTTCCACCTGAGGGTTGGATTGAGAGCTATGAGCTAGCTATGGAGATGCTAGATGTTAATGATGTTGTATGTGCCAAGTACTTCACTAAGATGTTGGATGGACCGGCTCGAACCTGGTTGAAAGGATTACCAGCCAATTCCATCAATTCGTGGGCTGAGTTGAAGGCGCACTTCATTCAGAACTTCAAGGAAACATGTAAGCAGCCTCTGACGATTATTGATGTGGATAACTGTGTGCAGCGGGAGGATGAGTCGGCCCACCATTGGGTTCGCCGGGTCTCAGCTATTATCCATTCATCAGATAGCATTGCGGCAGGTTCAGCTGTTCTGATCTTGGAGAAGAATTGTCATTTTACCCCTCTTAAGCAGAAGTTTGGCCGGCTTAAGCGTCATTGCAACTATATGGGAGAGCTCATGGCGGCCCTCATCAAGTATGCCAACTCAGACACCACTAAAGATCCTGGATCTGATGATGAAAAATCCAGCAAGGGAAAGAAGAGTGGTAATGGTAAGGGTCAACAACAGAACGTGCCAGGGCATAATGGTCACAACCAGGGTAATGGTGGTAAGCGCAGGCACCCCGATTGTAGCTAACACCAACACTGGGTATAAAAACTAGCGCAGTAATGGCAATGGTAAGCAGGCCTTTGGAGGGCCAAAACTTAATATTGAGGCGATGATGAATGAATCTTGCCCGAAACACAGTCTACCCAATAAACCGATGGCTCATGCTTGGAAGGACTATTTCATCATGAAAGAATACAGGAATTCCAACATTCAGTCAGAATCATGGCAACAATAACGTCCCGCCTGGCGGGTCAGGATCCGGCTCACAGGGGCCCGGCTTTGGTGGTGGCGGCTCAACTTCTGGGTATCAAGGACAGGGCAACCAGGGTGGTTATAACCAACAGTCTGGTCAGGTTAACCAGCAGCATCACTCAGGATACCAGAGTAATTCAAAGCAGCTTAACAGTGGCCAATATCATGTTTTCACCACAAGTCTTTGCAAGTGAGATCAGAAGGTTCATAAACGCGCGGTCTGTACAATTGAGCCGGCAGCACCTCAATACTTGCGGTGGTCAGAGCAGCCAATCACATGGAGTCGAGAGGATCACCCGCCCCGGGTTGACAATCCAGGACAACTAGCATTGGTGGTAGCCCCTCAGGTTGGGGGTTATAAACTCACTAAAGTTCTCATGGATGGTGGCAGCAGTATTAAAATCCTTTACTATGATACCTTTCGTCGGATGAATTTAACTGATAAGGAGCTTAAGCCATCTTCTACTGTTTTTCATGATGTGGTACCTGGTAAGTCGGCATATATAGTTGGTAAGATTGCCTTGGAGGTGGCTTTTGGTGATGACTATGACTACAGAGCAGAGACGTTATGGTTTGAAGTGGTCAAAATCAAGAGCCCTTATCATGCCTTGTTTGGACGGCCGGCTTACGCCAAATTTATGGCACGGCCTTGTTATGTTTATTTACAGCTTAAGATGCCAGGATGTAAGGGTACTATTACAATCCATGGTGATCGAAAGATTGCTTTGGAATGTGAAGAAGGAGATGCTGCCTATGCCGAGTCAGCTTGTGCTACTGAGGAGCTTAAATTTTATAAGGATAATGTTGACCCGGCGGATATGACCCCTTTGAAGAAACCCACCACTGAGCAAGACCCTTTGTTGAAGTTTAAGTTGGCTGACGATACTAAGCAAATCGACTTTGTCCCTGGCGACTCATCTCAGCAGTTCACAGTGGGGGCTAATATGGATCCTAAATAGGAAAGCGTGCTCATCGAGTTCATCCGTGAGAATCGGGACATCTTTGCATGGAAACCTTCTGACATTTCGGGTGTACCGAGAGAATTCGCTAAGCACACTCTTAATGTGGATCCTAAATTTAAGCCGATCAAGCAGTTTCTTCGTTGTTTCAATGAAGAGCGATGTAAGGCCATTGGAGAAGAGGTGGCCCGGCTCTTGGCGGCTAGGTTTATCGTGGAGGTTTTTCATCCGGAGTGGTTGGCTAACCCGGTGCTGGTGCTTAAGAAGAATGGCACTTGGCGTATGTGTGTTGACTGCATAGATCTTAACAAAGCTTGTCCAGCTGATCCTTTTGCTCTTCCCCGTATTGACCAGATTATTGATGCCACGATGGGTTGTGAGAGTTTATGTTTCCTGGATGCTTATTCTGGTTATCATCAGATCAAGATGGCAGTTAAAGACCAAGAGAAGACGTCTTTTATCACCCCTTTTGGAGCTTTTTGCTATGTCTCTATGCCTTTTGGGCTTAAGAGTGACCAGGCGACTTATCAACGCTGTGTTTAGAATTGCTTTCACAGTCAAATTGGGCACAATGTGCATGCTTATGTGGATGATATTGTGGTTCAATCTAGGAAAAAGGAGACGCTCTTGGATGATCTAAGAGAGACTTTTGATAATCTCCGGGTCTATAAGATGATGCTTAACTCGGCCAAATGTGTTTTTGGTGTGCCTGCAGGCAAGCTCTTGGGTTTTTTGGTTTCAGAGAGAGGTATTGAAGCTAAGCTGGCGAAGATTAAGGCTATTACTTCATTGGCTAAGCCCGCGTGTGTTAATGACGTCGAGCGCCTGGCGGGTCGTATCGCGGCTCTAAACCGATTCATAAGCCGCCTGGGAGAGAAGGCCATTCCCTTATACCAGATGATGAAGAAAACAGATCATTTTGTCTAGAGTGATGCTGTTGATAAGGCGTTTGAGGCGCTTAAAAAGCAGTTAGCTGAGCCGCCCATCCTTGCGGCTCCCATTGAGAAAGAACCTTTGCTTCTGTATGTGGCGGCTAATAGTAAGGCTGTCAGTGTGGCGATTGTGGTGGAGCGCAAGGAGATGGGTAAGGAGTACCCAGTCTAGAGGCCAGCTTATTATGTCAGTGAGGTGTTGATTGAGTCCAAGCAACGATATCCACATTGGCAGAAATTGGTATATGGAGTGTTCATGGCGAGTCGCAAGATGAAGCATTATTTTCTTGGTCATCCTGTTACGGTGGTTAGCTCTGCTCCCTTAGGAGATATTATTCAAAACAGGGAAGTCATAGGCCGGGTTGCTAAGTGGGCAATAGAACTTGGACCTCATAGTTTGAAATATGTGCCAAGAATAGCTATCAAGTCTCAGGCTCTGGTGGATTTCATCAATGACTGGACAGAATTACAGATGCCTGAGGAGAAGCCTGATAACACATATTGGACGATCCACTTTGATGGGTCCAGGCAGCTGGAAGGCTCGGGGGCTGGAGTTATTTTGACTTCCCCACGAGGTGACAAATTTTGTTATGTGTTAAGGTTGATGTTTCCTTGTACTAACAATGCAGCTAAATATGAGGCTTTACTCCACGGCCTTCATATGGCCAAGGAAATGAATTTGAGCCGGGTCAGGTGTTTTGGCGACTCAGACCTTGTGGCTCAGCAAGTTTCAGGTGTTGGAAATATGCCCTAGAGGCAATAATAAAATGGTTATCATTATATTTCCTTGTTCATGATAATTGTCTATTGTTCATGCTATAATTGTGTTATCCGGAAATCGTAATACATGTGTGAATACATAGACCACAACATGTCCCTAGTGAGCCTCTAGTTGACTAGCTCGTTGATCAATAGATGGTTACGGTTTCCTGACCATGGACATTGGATGTCGTTGATAACGGGATCACATCATTAGGAGAATGATGTGATGGACAAGACCCAATCCTAAGCATAGCACTAGATCGTGTAGTTCGTCTGCTAAAGCTTTTCTAATGTCAAGTATCATTTCCTTAGACCATGAGATTGTGCAACTCCCGGATACCGTAGGAATGCTTTGGGTGTATCAAACGTCACAACGTAACTGGGTGACCATAAAGGTGCACTACAGGTATCTCCGAAAGTGTCTGTTGGGTTGGTACGAATCGAGACTGGGATTTGTCACTCCGTGTGACGGAGAGGTATCTCTAGGCCCACTCGGTAGGACATCATCATAATGAGCTCAATGTGACCAAGGAGTTGATCATGGGATGATGTGTTACGAACGAGTAAAGAGACTTGCCGGTAACAAGATTGAACAAGGTATAGGGATACCGACGATCGAATCTCGGGCAAGTATCATACCGGTAGACAAAGGGAATTGTGTACGGGATTGATTGAATCCCCGACATCGTGGTTCATCCGATGAGATCATCGTGGAACATGTGGGAGCCAACATGGGTATCCAGATTCCGCTGTTGGTTATTGATCGGAGAGATGTCTCGGTCATGTCTACATGCCTCCCGAACCCATAGGGTCTACACACTTAAGGTTCGATGACGCTAGGGTTATAGGGAAAGTTTGTACGTGGTTAACGAATGTTGTTCAGAGTCCCGGATGAGATCCCTGATGTCACGAGGAGTTCCGGAATGGTTCGGAGGTAAAGAATAATATATAGGAAGTGAGGTTTTGGTCACCGGAAGTGTTTCGGGCGTCACCGGTAATGTACCGGGACCACCGGAAGGCTTCCGGGAGTCCACCGGGTGGGGTCACCAGCCCCGGAGGCTTGCATGAGCCAAGAGTGGGAAGGGACCAGCCCCTGGGTGGGCTGGTGCGCCTCCCACCAAGGCCCAAGGCGCAGCAAAAGGGGAGAAGGGGGAAACCCTGGGCGCAGATGGGCCTAAGGCCCACCCTAGGGCGCCCCCCCCCCCTCTCTCCCCCTCTTGGCCGCCCCCCTCCAACCCATCAAGGGCTGCCCCCCCCCTAGGGTGGGAACCCTAGAGGGGGCGCACCCCCTCCCCTCCTCCTATATATAGTGGGGGTTTTGGGGCTGCCAGGAACACAAATCTCTCTCCCTCTTGGCGCAGCCCTACCTCTCCACCTCCTCGTCTTTCGTAGTGCTTGGCGAAGCCCTGCTGGAGAACCACGCTACTCCAACACCACCACGCCGTCGTGCTTCTGCTGGAGTTGTCTTCCCCAACCTCTCCCTCCTCCTTGCTGGATCAAGGCGCGGGAGACGTCACCGGGCTGCACGTGTGTTGAACGCGGAGGCGCCGTTGTTCGGCGCTTAGATCGGAATCGACCGCGATCTGAATCGCTGTGTGTACGACTAATCCAACCGCGTTCTTGCAACGCTTCCGCATCGTGATCTTCAAGGGTATGAAGATGCACTCCTCTCTCTCTCGTTGCTAGTCTCTCCATAGATTGATCTTGGTGATGCGTAGGAATTTTTTTTGATTTACTACTATGTTCCCCAACAGTGGCATCATGAGCTAGGTCTATGTGTAGTTTCTTGCACGAGTAGAACACAAGTTGTTGTGGGCGTCGATTTTGTCAATTTACTTGCCGTTACTAGTCTTATCTTGATTCGGCGGCATCGTGGGATGAAGCGGCCCGGACCGACCTTACACGTACGCTTACGTGAGACAGGTTCCACCGACTGACATGCACTAGTTGCATAAGGTGGCTAGCGGGTGTCTGTCTCTCCCACTTTAGTCGGATCGGATTTGATGAAAAGGGTCGTTATGAAGGATCGGATTTATTGTATGACCTGCGTGTCAATGAAAACGCCATGTAATTACTTTACTTTATTGCTAACCGTTAGCCATTGTACTAGAAGTAATAGTTGGCGAGACAACTTCATGAAGACACGATGATGGAGATCATGGTTTCATGCCGGTGACGATGATGATCATGGTGCCCCGAAGATGGAGATCAAAAGGAGCAAAATGATATTGGCCATATCATGTCACTTTATGATTTGCATGTGATGTTTATCATGTTTACATCTTATTTGCTTAGGACGACGGTAGCATAAATAAGATGGTCCCTCGCTAAAATTTCAAGAAAGTGTTCCCCCTAACTGTGCACCGTTGCGAAGGTTCGTTGTTTCGAAGCACCACGTGATGATCGGGTGTGATAGATTCTAACGTTCGAATACAACGGGTGTAAGCCAGATTTACACATGCAAAACACTTAGGTTGACTTGACGAGCCTAGCTTGTACAGACAAGGCCTCGGAACACGGAAGACCGAAAGGTCGAACATGAGTCGTATAGAAGATACGATCAACATGGAGATGTTCACTGTTGATGACTAGTCCGTCTCACGTGATGATCGGACACGGCCTAGTCGATTCGGATCATGTAACACTTAGATGACTAGAGGGATGTCTATCTGAGTGGGAGTTCATTGAATAATTTGATTAGATGAACTTAATTATCATGAACTTAGTCTAAAATGTTTACAATATGTCTTGTAGATCAAATGGCCCACGCTAATGTTGCCCTCAACTTCAACGCGTTCCTAGAGAAAACCAAGCTGAAAGACGATGGTAGCAACTATACGGACTGGGTCCGTAACTTGAGGATCATCCTCATAGCTGCCAAGAAAGCTTATGTCCTTGAAGCACCGCTAGGTGACGCACCTGTTTTCCCAGCAACTCAAGACGTTATGAATGCCTGGCAGTCGCGTAGTGATGATTACTCCCTGGTTCAGTGCGGCATGCTTTACAGCTTAGAACCGGAGCTCCAAAAGCGTTTTGAGCAACACGGAGCATATGAGATGTTCCAAGAGCTGAAAATGGTATTCCAAGCTCATGCCCGGGTCGAGAGATATGAAGTCTCCGACAAGTTCTACAGTTGTAAGATGGAGGAGAATAGTTCTGTCAGCGAGCATATACTCAAAATGTCTGGGTTGCACAACCGCTTGTCTCAGCTGGGAGTTAATCTTTCGGATGACGCGGTCGTTGACAGAATCCTTCAGTCGCTTCCACCTAGCTACAAGAGCTTTGTGATGAACTTCAATATGCAGGGGATGGAGAAAACCATTCCTGAGGTGTATTCAATGCTGAAATCAGCGGAGGTGGAGATCAAAAAGGAACATCAAGTGTTGATGGTGAATAAAACCACTAAGTTCAAGAAAGGCAAGGGTAAAAAGAACTTCAAGAAGGACGGCAAGGGAGTTGCCGTGCCCGGTAAGCAAACTGCCGGGAAGAAGCCAAAGAATGGACCCAAGCCTGAGACTGAATGCTTTCATTGCAAGGGAAACGGTCACTGGAAGCGGAACTGCCCCAATTACTTAGCGGATAAGAAGGCCGGCAATACCAAAGGTATATGTGATATACATGTTATTGATGTGTACCTTACCAGCGCTCATAGTAGCTCCTGGGTATTTGATACCGGTGCGGTTGCTCATATTTGTAACTCAAAACAGGAGCTGTGGAATAAGCAGAGGCTGGCGAAGGACGAGGTGACGATGCGCGTCGGGAATGGTTCCAAGGTCGATGTGATCGCCGTCGGCACGCTACCTCTACATCTGCCTACGGGATTAGTTTTAAACCTCAATAATTGTTATTTAGTACCGGCTTTGAGCATGAACATTGTATCAGGATCTCGTTTGATGCGAGATGGCTACTCATTTAAATCCGAGAATAATGGTTGTTCTATTTATATGAGAGATATGTTTTATGGTCATGCCCCGCTGGTCAATGGTTTATTTTTATTGAATCTCGAACGTGATGTTACACATATTCACAGTGTGAATGCCAAAAGATGTAAGGTTGATAATGATAGTCCCACATACTTGTGGCACTGCCGCCTTGGTCACATTGGTGTCAAACGCATGAAGAAACTCCATGCAGATGGACTTTTGGAGTCTCTTGATTATGAATCATTTGACAAGTGCGAACCATGCCTCATGGGCAAAATGACCAAGACTCCGTTCTCCGGAACAATGGAGCGAGCAACCAACTTATTGGAAATCATACATACTGATGTGTGCGGTCCAATGAGCGTTGAGGCTCGCGGTGGTTATCGTTATGTTCTCACCCTCACTGATGACTTAAGTAGATATGGGTATGTCTACTTAATGAAACACAAGTCTGAGACCTTCGAAAAGTTCAAGGAATTTCAGAGTGAGGTTGAGAATCAACGTGACAGGAAAATAAAGTTGTACGATCAGATCGTGGAGGGGAATATTTGAGTCACGAGTTTGGCACGCACTTAAGGAAATGTGGAATTGTTTCACAACTCACGCCGCCTGGAACACCTCAGCGTAATGGTGTGTCCGAACGTCGTACTCGCACTCTATTAGAAATGGTGCGATCTATGATGTCTCTTACCGATCTACCGCTATCATTTTGGGGTTATGCTTTAGAGACTGCCGCATTCACTTTAAATTGGGCTCCGTCGAAATCCGTTGAGACGACACCGTATGAATTATGGTTTGGGAAGAAACCTAAGCTGTCTTTCTCAAAGTTTGGGGATGCGATGCTTATGTCAAGAAACTTCAACCTGAAAAGCTCAAACCCAAATCAGAAAAATGCGTCTTCATAGGATACCCTAAGGAAACTATTGGGTATACCTTCTACCTTAGATCCGAAGGCAAGATCTTTGTTGCCAAGAATGGATCCTTTCTGGAGAAAGAGTTTCTCTCGAAAGAAGTAAGTGGGAGGAAAGTAGAACTTGATGAGGTAACCCCTCTTGAACCGGAGAGTAGCGCAGCTCAGGAAGATGTTTCTGTGGTGCCTGCACCGACTAGAGAGGAAATTAATGATGATGATCATGAAACTTCGGATCAAGTTGCTACTGAAATTCGTAGGTCCACGAGGACACGTTCCGCACCAGATTGGTACGGCAACCCTGTCCTAGAAATCTTGTTGTTAGACAACGGTTAACCTTCGAACTATGAAGAAGCGATGGCGGGCCCGGATTCCAACAAATGGCTAGAAGCCATGAAATCCGAGATAGGATCCATGTATGAAAACGAAGTATGGACTTTGACAGACTTGCCCGATGATCGGCAAGCCATAGAGAACAAATGGATCTTTAAGAAGAAGACAGACGCGGATGGTAATGTGACCATCTATAAGGCTTGACTTGTCGCTAAGGGTTATCGACAAGTTCAAGGGGTTGACTATGATGAGATCTTCTCACCCGTAGCGAAGCTGAAGTCCGTCCGAATCATGTTAGCAATTGCCGCATTCTATGATTATGAGATATGGCAAATGGACATCAAAACGGCATTCCTTAATGGTTTCCTTAAGGAAGAATTGTATATGATGCAGCCGGAAGGTTTTGTCGACCCTAATAATGCTGACAAGATATGCAAGCTCGAGCGCTCAATCTATGGGCTGGTGCAAGCATCTCGGAGTTGGAACATTCGCTTTGATGAGATGATCAAAGCGTTTGGGTTTACACAGACTTATGGAGAAGCCTGTGTTTACAAGAAAGTGAGTGGGAGCTCTGTAGCATTTCTCATATTATATGTGGATGACATACTATTAATGGGAAATGATATAGAATTCTTGGAAAGCATAAAGGCCTACTTGAATAAGTGTTTTTCAATGAAGGACCTTGGAGAAGCTGCTTACATATTAGGCATCAAGATCTATAGAGATAGATCGAGACGCCTCATTAGTCTTTCGCAAAGCACGTACCTTGACAAGATATTGAAGAAGTTCAATATGGATCAGTCCAAGAAGGGGTTCTTGCCTGTATTGCAAGGTGTGAGATTGAGCACGGCTCAATGCCCGACCTCGGCAGAAGATAGAGAAAAGATGAGTGTCATCCCCTATGCCTCAGCCATAGGGTCTATTATGTATGCCATGCTGTGTACCAGACCTGATGTGAACCTCGCCGTAAGTTTGGTAGGAAGGTACCAAAGTAATCCCGGCATGGAACACTGGACAGCGGTCAAGAACATCCTGAAGTACCTGAAAAGGACTAAGGATATGTTTCTCGTTTATGGAGGTGACGAATAGCTCATCGTAAAGGGTTACGTCGATGCTAGCTTCGACACAGATCTGGATGACACCAAGTCACAAACCGGATACGTGTATATTTTGAATGGTGGGGCAGTCAGCTGGTGCAGTTGCAAGCAAAGCGTCGTGGCGGGATCTACATGTGAAGCGGAGTACATAACAGACTTGGAGGCAGCACAGGAAGCAGTCTGGATGAAGGAGTTCATCACCGACTTAGGAGTTATTCCCAATGCGTCGGGCCCAATGACTCTCTTCTGTGACAACACTGGAGCTATTGCCCATGCCAAGGAGCCCAGATTTCACAAGAAGACGAGGCATATCAAGCGTCGCTTCAACTCCATTCGTGAACATGTTCAAGATGGAGACATAGATATTTGTAAAGTGCATACGGATCTGAATGTCGCAGATCCGTTGACTAAACCTCTTCCACAAGCAAAACATGATCAACACCAGAACTCTATGGGTGTTCGATTCATCACAATGTAACTAGATTATTGACTCTAGTGCAAGTGGGAGACTGTTGGAAATATGCCCTAGAGGCAATAATAAAATGGTTATTATTATATTTCCTTGTTCATGATAATTGTCTATTGTTCATGCTATAATTGTGTTATCCGGAAATCGTAATACATGTGTGAATACATAGACCACAACATGTCCCTAGTGAGCCTCTAGTTGACTAGCTCGTTGATCAATAGATGGTTACGGTTTCCTGACCATGGACATTGGATGTCGTTGATAACGGGATCACATCATTAGGAGAATGATGTGATGGACAAGACCCAATCCTAAGCATAGCACTAGATCATGTAGTTCGTCTGCTAAAGCTTTTCTAATGTCAAGTATCATTTCCTTACACCATGAGATTGTGCAACTCCCGGATACCGTAGGAATGCTTTGGGTGTACCAAACGTCACAACATAACTGGGTGACCATAAAGGTGCACTACAGGTATCTCCAAAAGTGTCTGTTGGGTTGGTACGAATCAAGACTGGGATTTGTCACTCCGTGTGACGGAGAGGTATCTTTGGGCCCACTCGGTAGGACATCATCATAATGAGCTGAATGTGACCAAGGAGTTAATCACGGGATGATGTGTTACGAACGAGTAAAGAGACTTGCCGGTAACAAGATTGAACAAGGTATAGGGATACCGACGATCGAATCTCGGGCAAGTATCATACCGGTAGACAAAGGGAATTGTGTACGGGATTGATTGAATCCCCGACATCGTGGTTCATCTGATGAGATCATCGTGGAACATGTGGGAGCCAACATGGGTATCCAGATCCCGCTGTTGGTTATTGACCAGAGAGATGTCTCGGTCATGTCTACATGCCTCCCGAACCCGTAGGGTCTACACACTTAAGGTTCGATGACGCTAGGGTTATAGGGAAAGTTTGTACGTGGTTACCGAATGTTGTTCGGAGTCCCGGACGAGATCCCGAACATCACGAGGAGTTCCGGAATGGTCCGGAGGTAAAGAATAATATATAGGAAGTGAGGTTTTGGTCACCGGAAGTGTTTCGGGCGTCACCGGGAATGTACCGGGACCACCGGAAGGGTTTCGGGAGTCCACCGGGTGGAGCCACCAGCCCCGGAGGCTTGCATGGGCCAAGAGTGGGAAGGGACCAGCCCCTGAGTGGGCTGGTGCGCCTCCCACCAAGGCCCAAGGCGCAGCAAAAGGGGAGAAGGGGGAAACCCTGGGCGTAGATGGGCCTAAGGCCCACCCTAGGGCGCGCCCCCCCTCTCTCCCCCTCTTAGCCGCCCCCCTCCAACCCATCTAGGGCTGCCGCCCCCCTAGGGTGGGAACCCTAGAGGGAGCGCAACCCCCTCCCCTCCTCCTATATATAGTGGGGGTTTTGGGGCTGCCAGGAACACGAATCTCTCTCCCTCTTGGCGCAGCCCTACCTCTCCACCTCCTCGTCTTTCGTAGTGCTTGGCGAAGCCCTGCTGTAGAACCACGCTGCTCCAACACCACCACGCCATCGTGCTGCTACTGGAGTTGTCTTCCCCAACCTCTCCCTCTTCCTTGCTGGATCAAGGCGCGGGAGACGTCACCGGGCTGCACGTGTGTTCAATGCGGAGGCGCCGTTGTTCGGCGCTTAGATCGGAATCGACCGCGATCTGAATCGCTGCGTGTACGACTCCTCCAACCACGTTCTTGCAACGCTTCCGCATTGCGATCTTCAAGGGTATGAAGATGCACTCCTCTCTCTCTCGTTGCTAGTCTCTCCATAGATTGATCTTGGTGATGCGTAGGAAAAAATTTTGATTTACTACTACGTTCCCCAACAGTGGCATCATGAGCTAGGTCTATGCGTAGTTTCTTGCACGAGTAGAACACAAGTTGTTGTGGGCGTCGATTTTGTCAATTTACTTGCCGTTATTAGTCTTATCTTGATTCGGCGGCATCGTGGGATGAAGCGGCCCGGACCGACCTTACACGTATGCTTACGTGAGACAGGTTCCACCGACTGACATGCACTAGTTGCATAAGGTGGCTAGCGGGTGTCTGTCTCTCCCACTTTAGTCGGATCGGATTCGATGAAAAGGGTCCTTATGAAGGGTAAATAGAAATTGGCATATCATGTTGTGGTTTTGGCGTAGGTAAGAAACGTTCTTGCTAGAAACCTATAGCAGCCACGTAAAAATTTTGCAACAACAATTAGAGGATGTCTAACTTGTTCTTGCAGCATATGCCGTGTGATGTGATATGGCCAAAAGGATGTGATGAATGATATATGTGATGTATGAGATTGATCATGTTCTTGTAATAGGAATCACGACTTGCATGTCGATGAGTATGACAACCGGCAGGAGCCATAGGAGTTGTCTTAATTTATTGTATGACCTGCGTGTCAATGAAAACGCCATGTAATTACTTTACTTTATTGCTAACCGTTAGCCATAGTACTAGAAGTAATAGTTGGCGAGACAACTTCATGAAGACACGATGATGGAGATCATGGTGTCATGCCGGTGACGATGATGATCATGGTGCCCCGAAGATGGAGATCATAAGGAGCAAAATGATATTGGCCATATCATGTCACTTTATGATTTGCATGTGATGTTTATCATGTTTACATCTTATTAGCTTAGAACGACGGTAGCATAAATAAGATGATCCCTCGCTAAAATTTCAAGAAAGTGTTCCCCCTAACTGTGCACCATTGCGAAGGTTCGTTGTTTCGAAGCACCACGTGATGATCGGGTGTGATAGATTCTAACGTTCGAATACAACGGGTGTAAGCCAGATTTACACATGCAAAACACTTAGGTTGACTTGATGAGCCTAGCATGTACAGACATGGCCTCGGAACACGGAAGACCGAAAGGTCGAACATGAGTCGTATAGAAGATACGATCAAGATGGAGATGTTCACTGTTGATGACTAGTCCGTCTCACGTGATGATCGGACACGGCCTAGTCGATCCGGATCATGTAACACTTAGATGACTAGAGGGATGTCTATCTGAGTGGGAGTTCATTGAATAATTTGATTAGATGAACTTAATTATCATGAACTTAGTCTAAAATGTTTACAATATGTCTTGTAGATCAAATGGCCCACGCTAATGTTGCCCTCAACTTCAACGCGTTCCTAGAGAAAACCAAGCTGAAAGACGATGGTAGCAACTATACGGACTGGGTCCGTAACTTGAGGATCATCCTCATAGCTGCCAAGAAAGCTTATGTCCTTGAAGCACTGCTAGGTGACGCACCTGTTTTCCCAGCAACTCAAGATGTTATGAACGCCTGGCAGTCGCGTAGTGATGATTACTCCCTGGTTCAGTGTGGCATGCTTTACAGCTTAGAACCGGGGCTCCAAAAGCGTTTTGAGCAACACGGAGCATATGAGATGTTCCAAGAGCTGAAAATGGTTTTCCAAGCTCATGCCCGGGTCGAGAGATATGAAGTCTCCGACAAGTTCTACAGTTGTAAGATGGAGGAGAATAGTTCTGTCAGCGAGCATATACTCAAAATGTCTGGGTTGCACAACCGCTTGTCTCAGCTAGGAGTTAATCTCCCAGATGACGTGGTCGTTGACAGAATCCTTCAGTCGCTTCCACCTAGCTACAAGAGCTTTGTGATGAACTTCAATATGCAGGGGATGGAGAAAACCATTCCTGAGGTGTATTCAATGCTGAAATCAGCGGAGGTGGAGATCAAGAAGGAACATCAAGTGTTGATGGTGAATAAAACCACTAAGTTCAAGAAAGGCAAGGGTAAAAAGAACTTCAAGAAGGACGGCAAGGGAGTTGCCGCACCCGGTAAGCAAACTGCCGGGAAGAAGCCAAAGAATGGACCCAAGCCTGAGACTGAATGCTTTTATTGCAAGGGAAACGGTCACTGGAAGCAGAACTGCCCCAAGTACTTAGCGGATAAGAAGGCCGGCAATACCAAAGGTATATGTGATATACATGTTATTGATGTGTACCTTACCAGCGCTCGTAGTAGCTCCTGGGTATTTGATACCGGTGCGGTTGCTCATATTTGTAACTCAAAACAGGAGCTGCGGAATAAGCAGAGACTGGCGAAGGACGAGGTGACGATGCGCGTCAGGAATGGTTCCAAGGTCGATGTGATCGCCGTCGGCACGCTACCTCTACATCTGCCTACGGGATTAGTTTTAAACCTCAATAATTGTTATTTAGTACCGGCTTTGAGCATGAACATTGTATCAGGATCTCGTTTGATGCGAGATGGCTACTCATTTAAATCCGAGAATAATGGTTGTTCTATTTATATGAGAGATATGTTTTATGGTCATGCCCCGCTGGTCAATGGTTTATTTTTATTGAATCTCGAACGTGATGTTACACATATTCATAGTGTGAATGCCAAAAGATGTAAGGTTGATAATGATAGTCCCACATACTTGTGGCACTGCCGCCTTGGTCACATTGGTGTCAAACGCATGAAGAAACTCCATGCAGATGGACTTTTGGAGTCTCTTGATTATGAATCATTTGACACGTGCGAACCATGCCTCATGGGCAAAATTACCAAGACTCCGTTCTCCGGAACAATGGAGCGAGCAACCAACTTGTTGGAAATCATACATACTGATGTGTGCGGTCCAATGAGCATTGAGGCTTGCGGTGGTTATCGTTATGTTCTCACCCTCACTGATGACTTAAGTAGATATGGGTACGTCTACTTAATGAAACACAAGTCTGAGATCTTCGAAAAGTTCAAGGAATTTCAGAGTGAGGTTGAGAATCAACGTGACAGGAAAATAAAGTTCTTACGATCAGATCGTGGAGGGGAATATTTGAGTCACGAGTTTGGCACGCACTTAAGGAAATGTGGAATTGTTTCACAACTCACGCCGCCTGGAACACCTCAGCGTAATGGTGTGTCCGAACATCGTAATCGCACTCTATTAGATATGGTGCGATCTATGATGTCTCTTACCGATCTACCGCTATCATTTTGGGGTTATGCTTTAGAGACTGCCGCATTCACTTTAAATAGGGCTCCGTCGAAATCCGTTGAGACGACACCGTATGAATTATGGTTTGGGAAGAAACCTAAGCTGTCGTTTCTGAAAGTTTGGGGATGCGATGCTTATGTCAAGAAACTTCAACCTGAAAAGCTCGAACCCAAATCGGAAAAATGCGTCTTCATAGGATACCCTAAGGAAACTATTGGGTATACCTTCTACCTTAGATCCGAAGGCAAGATCTTTGTTGCCAAGAATGGATCCTTTCTGGAGAAAGAGTTTCTCTCGAAAGAAGTAAATGGGAGGAAAGTAGAACTTGATGAGGTAACCCCTCTTGAACCGGAGAGTAGCGCAGCTCAGGAAGATGTTTCTGTGGTGCCTGCACCGACTAGAGAGGAAATTAATGATGATGATCATGAAACTTCGGATCAAGTTGCTACTGAAATTCGTAGGTCCACGAGGACACGTTCCGCACCAGAGTGGTACGGCAACCCTGTCCTGGAAATCTTGTTGTTAGACAACGGTGAACCTTCGAACTATGAAGAAGCGATGGCGGGCCCGGATTCCAACAAATGGCTAGAAGCCATGAAATCCGAGATAGGATCCATGTATGAAAACGAAGTATGGACTTTGACAGACTTGCCCGATGATCGGCAAGCCATAGAGAACAAATGGATCTTTAAGAAGAAGACAGATGCGGATGGTAATGTGACAATCTATAAGGCTCGACTTGTCGCTAAGGGTTATCGACAAGTTCAAGGGCTTGACTACGATGAGACCTTCTCACCCGTAGCGAAGCTGAAGTCCGTCCGAATCATGTTAGCAATTGCCGCATTCTATGATTATGAGATATGGCAAATGGACGTCAAAACGGCATTCCTTAATGGTTTCCTTAAGGAAGAATTGTATATGATGCAGCCGGAAGGTTTTGTCGACCCTAATAATGCTGACAAGGTATGCAAGCTCGAGCGCTCAATCTATGGGCTGGTGCAAGCATCTCGGAGTTGGAACATTCGCTTTGATGAGATGAGAAAAGCGTTTGGGTTTACACAGACTTATGGAGAAGCCTGTGTTTACAAGAAAGTGAGTGGGAGCTCTGTAGCATTTCTCATATTATATGTGGATGACATACTATTAATGGGAAATGATATAGAATTCTTGGAAAGCATAAAGGCCTACTTGAATAAGTGTTTTTCAATGAAGGACCTTGGAGAAGCTGCTTACATATTAGGCATCAAGATCTATAGAGATAGATCGAGACGCCTCAATGGTCTTTCGCAAAGCACGTACCTTGACAAGATATTGAAGAAGTTCAATATGGATCAGTCCAAGAAGGGGTTCTTGCCTGTATTGCAAGGTGTGAGATTGAGCACGGCTCAATGCCCGACCTTGGCAGAAGATAGAGAAAAGATGAGTCTCATCCCCTATGCCTCAGCCATAGGGTCTATTATGTATGCCATGCTGTGTACCAGACCTGATGTGAACCTCGCCGTAAGTTTGGTAGGAAGGTACCAAAGTAATCCCGGCATAGAACATTGGACAGCGGTCAAGAACATCCTGAAGTACCTGAAAAGGACTAAGGATATGTTTCTCGTCTATGGAGGTGACGAAGAGCTCATCGTAAAGGGTTACGTCGATGCTAGCTTCGACACGGATCTGGATGACGCCAAGTCACAAACCGGATACGTGTATATTTTGAATGGTGGGGCAGTCAGCTAGTGCAGTTGCAGGCAAAGCGTCGTGGCGGGATCTACATGTGAAGCGGAGTACATAGCAGCCTCGGAGGTAGCACAGGGAGCAGTCTGGATGAAGGAGTTCATCACCGACTTAGGAGTTATTCCCAATGCGTCGGGCCCAATGACTCTCTTCTGTGACAACACTGGAGCTATTGCCCTTGCCAAGGAGCCCAGATTTCACAAGAAGACCAGGCATATCAAGCGTCGCTTCAACTCCATTCGTGAACATGTTCAATATGGAGACATAGATATTTGTAAAGTGCATACGGATCTGAATGTCACAGATCCGTTGACTAAACCTCTTCCACGGGAAAAACATGATCAACACCAGAACTCTATGGGTGTTCGATTCATCACAATGTAACTAGATTATTGACTCTAGTGCAAGTGCGAGACTGTTGGAAATATGCCCTAGAGGCAATAATAAAATGGTTATTATTATATTTCCTTGTTCATGATAATTGTCTATTGTTCATGCTATAATTGTGTTATCCGGAAATCGTAATACATGTGTGAATACATAGACCACAACATGTCCCTAGTGAGCCTCTAGTTGACTAGCTCGTTGATCAATAGATGGTTACGGTTTCCTGACCATGGACATTGGATGTCATTGATAACGGGATCACATCATTAGGAGAATGATGTGATGGACAAGACCCAATCCTAAGCATAGCACTAGATCGTGTAGTTCGTCTGCTAAAGCTTTTCTAATGTCAAGTATCATTTCCTTAGACCATGAGATTGTGCAACTCCCGGATACCATAGGAATGCTTTGGGTGTATCAAACGTCACAACGTAACTGGGTGACCATAAAGGTGCACTACAGGTATCTCCGAAAGAGTCTGTTGGGTTGGTACGAATCGAGACTGGGATTTGTCACTCCGTGTGACGGAGAGGTATCTCTGGGCCCACTCGGTAGGACATCATCATAATGAGCTGAATGTGACCAAGGAGTTGATCACGGGATGATGTGTTACGAACGAGTAAAGAGACTTGCCGGTAACGAGATTGAACAAGGTATAGGGATAACGACGATCGAATCTCGGGCAAGTATCATACCGGTAGACAAAGGGAATTGTGTACGGGATTGATTGAATCCCTGACATCGTGGTTCATCCGATGAGATCATCGTGGAACATGTGGGAGCCAACATGGGTATCCAGATCCCGCTGTTAGTTATTGACCGGAGAGATGTCTCGGTCATGTCTACATGCCTCCCGAACCCGTAGGGTCTACACACTTAAGGTTCGATGACGCTTGGGTTATAGGGAAAGTTTGTACGTGGTTACCGAATATTGTTCGGAGTCCCAGATGAGATGCCAGACATCACGTGGAGTTCCGGAATGGTCCGGAGGTAAAGAATAATATATAGGAAGTGAGGTTTTGGTCACCGGAAGTGTTTCGGGCGTCACCGGTAATGTACCGGGACCACCGGAAGGGTTCCGGGAGTCCATCGGGTGGGGCCACCAGCCCCGGAGGCTTGCATGGGCCAAGAGTGGGAAGGGACCAGCCCCTGAGTGGGCTGGTGCGCCTCCCACCAAGGCCCAAGGCGCAGCAAAAGGGGAGAAGGGGGAAACCCTGGGCGCAGATGGGCCTAAGGCCCACCCTAGGGCGCCCCCCCCCCTCTCTCTCCCCCTCTTGGCCGCCCCCTCCAACCCATCTAGGGCTGCCGCCCCCCCTAGGGTGGGAACCCTAGAGGGGGCGCACCCCCCTCCCCTCCTCCTATATATAGTGGGGGTTTTGGGGCTGCCAGGAACACGAATCTCTCTCCCTCTTGGCGCAGCCCTACCTCTCCACCTCCTTGTCTTTCGTAGTGCTTGGCGAAGCCCTGCTGGAGAACCACGCTGCTCCAACACCACCACGCCGTCGTGCTGCTGCTGGAGTTGTCTTCCCCAACCTCTCCCTCCACTACTAGGAAAAGGCTAATTAGTGGCACACCTGTTTTGGCCATTAATGGCGCACTATAGGTGCGCCACTATCATCACGCCACTAGTAACAAATACTAATGGCGCACCCCTGGTGCGCCATTAGTATACCAGACAATAGTGGCGCACCACATAGTGCGCCATTACTATGCCTAGAAGTGCGCCATTACTATCTGACTTAGTAATGGCGCACCACATAGAAGTGCGCCATTACTATTTGACTTAGTAATGGCGCACCACATAGAAGTGCGCCATTACTAACAATTTTTTTTCAAAAAAAATTTCAGAAATTTTTTTTCAAATTTTTTTCAGAAATTCTTTTTTCGTTTTTTTCTTAACCTCGGGTCATTATGGCTAAATCTTGGGTCAATATGCTTAATCTCAAGTCAAATCGCACTCCGTGGTCAAACTTCCCGGAAGGTCACCCATCTTCACACTACTCCAGCCTAAGCACGCTTAACTTCTCAGTTCTATCCAACACCAACACCAGCTCACTTAACAGGCACTTGTTGATATATCTATCATATCAATCCTATTAAACCTTGTTGATGTCTAAGACTTTGTTCATGTTATGAGTGTGATGAAATTTTGAAAAAATATTTCAAACTTCCCGGTCATATTACGTATAATATTTTGAACATTTTTTCCAAAAAAAAAATTCGAAACCAAATTTTTTTTCTGTTACTAGTGGCGCACCTAGCAAATGGTGCGCCGTTACTAAGTTTGAAATTTTTTCCATTTTCCCCCCTCTAGATCTTAAAAGCCCCGTATCTTTTATTCTGTTAGGTTTTTGGGGATTCTAAAAATCTTCAACGGGGTTCCCCCTAGTTGAATTTGGATATAACTTTTCGAGTAGATGATTTTTCATATAAAAAACTTTTTCATCGGAGTTCGTATGCAAAAGTTATGCCCATTTTACAAATTCTCGAGAGATTTTGCAAAAAAATCAAAAATTCATGTTTGTAAATTTTGCTAACAACTAGACCACATATCACATGGGAATCTTATTTTCTTTTATTTTTTTGACATTTCTATCATTTTCTTTTATTTTTTTTGAAACTGAAAAGGCGGTCCACAGGGGGGGTGCATTTGGTGAATTTTTTGGTCACCTCAGAAAGTTAGTAGTGGCGCACCGTGGGTGTGGTGCGCCATTACTAGTTAAAACTAGTAATGACGCACTTTCCCCTGGTGCGCCATTACTAGTTTTGAAAAAATAAATAAAAAAATTTTGTTAGTAGTGGTGCACAGAGGGTGTGGTGCGCCATTACTAGTTAAAACTAGTAATGGCGCACTTTCCCCTGGTGCGCCATTACTAGTTTTGAAAAAAAAATGTTAGTAGTTGCGCACCGTGGGTGTGGTGCGCCATTAGTAATATGGCCATTAATGGCGTACCTATATCTAGTAGTGCTCCATTAATGTCCATATACATGGTGCGCCATTAATGTCCATATTAGCTATAGCCATTTTTCTAGTAGTGCTCCTCCTTGCTTAATCAAGGCGCGGGAGACGTCACCGGGCTGCACGTGTGTTGAACGCGGAGGCGCCGTTGTTCGGCGCTTAGATCGGAATCGACCGCGATCTGAATCACTGCGTGTACGACTCCTCCAACCGTGTTCTTGCAACGCTTCCGCATCGCGATCTTCAAGGGTATGAAGATGTACTCCTCTCTCTCGTTGCTAGTCTTTCCATAGATTGATCTTGGTGATGCGTAGGAAAATTTTTTGATTTACTACTACGTTCCCGAACATCAGGTACATGGGATTCCAAAGACCCACTCATGGCGGCTTATTGCTGGGCGGTTGATAATATTGCTGGTCACTTCAAGGGTTATCAAGTGGAGCACCTTGATCGAAGGAAGAATGAGGCGGCCGATGCCTTGAGCCGGCTTGGGTCTCAACGTAAGCCGGTGCCTCCTAATGTGTTTCTTTATGTATTGCATAATCCCTCAGTCAAGTTACCATCAGAAGAGGATCTTGCCATTCCTGAGCCGGAGGCGCAATTGGTGGCGGCTCTCCATACGATTCCTGATTGGACACTTCCTTACTTGACTTATATGACCCGGGGCGAGTTACCTGAGGATGAAACTTTGGCAAGGCAAATCACCAGGCGATCTAAATCTATGACTATTGTTAATGGCGAGTCACACCGATGCAGTGTGACAGGCGTGTTCCAACGTTGTGTTTCTCCTGAAGAGGGCCACGAGATTTTACGAAAAATCCATGAAGGTGATTGTGGGCATCATGCCGGCTCTAAGTCCTTAGTGGCTAAAGCTTTTCGTCATGGGTTTTATTGGTTGATGGCTCACGCTGATGCAGAGGATATCGTCAGTAAGTGTGATGGATGTCAGAAATTTTCTCGACGGGCTCATGTGCCGACTCAAGAGTTGAGGATGATTCCAATTACTTGGCCGTTTGCAGTCTGGGGCCTTGATATGGTTGGACCCTTCAAGAGGTCTAAGGATAAGAAAACCCACCTCTTGGTGGCGGTTGACAAATTTACCAAGTGGGTTGAAGCAGAGCCGGTCAGTAAGTGTGATGCGGCGACTGCAGTCCAGTTTGTTAAAAAACTAATCTTCCGTTTTGGTTACCCTCATAGTATCATCACTGATAATGGCACTAATTTGTCTAAGGGTGCTATGAAGGAGTTCTGTCAACAAGAGCATATTCGTCTTGATGTTTCTTCTGTGGCTCATCCGCAGTCTAATGGTCAAGCTGAGAGGGCTAACCAAGAAATTTTGAGAGGCATAAAACCCCGGCTTATGGTTCCTTTGAAGTGAAGGCCGGGTTGTTGGGTTGAGGAGTTACCTTCAGTACTCTGGAGTATCAATACCACCCCTAACAGGTCAATAGGCTATACGCCTTTCTTTATGGTCTACGGCACAGAGGCGGTTCTTCCAAGTGATATCCGTCATGACTCGCCCCGCGTGGCGGCTTATGTTGAAGCTGATAATGAGATAGCATGTCAAAATGCACTCGATGCTTTGGATGAGGAGCATGACCTTGCGGCGGCTCGTTCGGCAATATATCAACAAGACCTACGTCGCTATCATAGCCGCAGAGTTAAAACCCGGGCATTTCAAGAAGGTGACTTGGTGCTCCGGCTGATCCAAGATCAAACAGATATGCACAAGTTATCCCCACCTTGGGAAGGACCCTTTGTAGTCAGCAAAAACATGAATAACGGGTCTTATTACCTCATTGATATACGAGAACACAAGGATTCACGGAGGTCGGATGTAACACCCCCGGTGATTAGCAACAGTAATCACTTTTGATAATGACATGTCAGCATGATTAACAGTGCATAATCATCATTAGCATCATATTGCATTTCAACTCCTAAGTCAAATTCAAATTTAAATGTAAGTGAAATATAAAAGTTGTCCAACATAAAAACTGAAATGTTCGATAAATAACAAATATTGCAGAGGCTATTCTAAAATTGTAACCAACAAATAATAAAATAATTAGGAGGCACTAACATAATTAAAACAGTGAGGATTAATGCATATTAATTATTATAAAAATTGGTGGGAGCTCCTATTGACTCCAAACTAATTTTTGGTAGTGTTAGGTAATGCCTAGTATTTGTTGGAGCAGTTCCTATGTTTTACAAAATTCAATATGAGGCCTAACTATTTACTAAACTGAGAAAAGAAGATAAATAAAAAGGAAAAGGCAATAGAAAAAGAAAACAGAAAAAGAGAAGAGAAACCCCCCCCCACTTCCCCAGGCCCAACTGGCCATCGGCCACCCCCCCCCCCCTCCCCTTTGGCCCCTCCACCTAGAGCCCCAAACCCTAATCCCCACCCCCCCCCCAACCGACAGAATCCCCCCCCACCCCCACGACAGAATCCCCCCCCCCCGGGTTCCCCCCCCCCTCTCGGTCCGGATCGGGCCGAGCCCTCGCTGCGCCGCTCGCTCGTCCCCGACCGCGCCCCGACGCGCTCAACCGCCGCCGCCGACGCCGCCGCCTCGCCGGACTGCCCGTCCACGCCTCCCCCTCGACGGCTCCCTCGAGCCTCGCCGCCCCTGTTCCCCTGCAGCGCCTGTGAGCACCGCCGCCTCCTCTCCCCTTCCCTCTGTCGTCGCCGTCTGCCGCACCGGGCTCGCCCCTGCACATGTCCGCCGTGGCCTCGTCGCCCCTCACCGCTCGCTGTGCCACTCGCCGTAGCCCGCGGCCGCGACCGCGCCCGCTCACCCGCCTCGCATGCTCGCCTCGCCCGTCCACGCTCGCGCTCACCGCGGCCATCCCGCGTCCCGCCTCGCTTGCCCGCTGCTGCTCCGCTCGCCCACATCGTGCGCTCCGCGTCGCTGCTCGCCTCTCTTCCCCCTCAGCTCACCCCGCGCGTAGCCCGCCCCCTGGCCACGCGCCTCGCCCACCGCCCGCTTCGCCGTGCTGCCCCGCAGTACTGCTGCTGTTCTGCTCCGCTCGCGCGCGTGCCCGCGCCATCGCCTCGCCGCGCCCTGGCGCTGCTCGCCTCGCCCGCCAGCGCCCTCGGGCGCATACGGGTGCCCAGCGCCCGCTCCGGGCGCCCGAACCCGCTAAGGCCCCCAGGGCCTATGACAGTGGGGGCCCACCCCCAGAACGTTTTTATAAAAAAAATAAAAATAAAAAATAATAATAATTAAAATAAATAATTAATTAGTTAATTAATTAGTTAATTAATCCTGATTAGGTTAATATAATTAACTAATTAGTGTTAATTAAACAGTAATCTAATTAGTTAATCCTAATTAGCCTAACAGTCTATGACAGGTGGGACCCACCCTGTCAGGACGCCTGCTGACTTCAGCATGATGTCATGCTGATGTCATCGCAGCACTATTTCGGATAATGTTGATTTAAATAATTAAATAAATTCCAGAAATTAATAAAAACTTTAGAAAATCATACTAAATAATCCGTAACTCCGATGAAAATACTTTATACATGAAACTTGCTCAGAATTCCGATACGAACCCGGATACGCCCTCCGTATTCCTGTCAGACGCCCGCAGCTATAAGAACATTGAACTTTTAGACCGTTTTCAGTAAATGAATAGTGCCCCACATTAATTAAATAAATCCGAATAAATTCCTAAATTAACTAAATCATTTAGTTAGGCAGTAGAACACCCCGTCAGATCATTTAGGCATGTCATACATATTGTTTGCATTATTGCCGTGAATTTATTGTTTCTCTCCCCCTCCTTCTCTCCCTCTCGATAGACGCTGAGACCGACGACGCTGCACCAGGATACGACTTCACTACCGACGAGCAGCCCGTTGACGACCCCTCTCTCTTGCCAGAGCAACCAGGCAAGCCCCCCCTTTGAGCATCCAGATATCGCCCATTCTATTCTCCTGCTTGCATTAGATTTTGCTACTGTTAATGTATGCTCCTATTCTGATGCATAGCCTGCTGTTGTAACCTGTTCATTGCTACCTTACCTGCCTATGATAAACTGTTTAGTTTAGGTTGGAATGAACCATCAGTGACCCCACCACCTTATCTTTGTTGCCCCTGCTTGATCATCGACGACTCAATCAACGTGATCGTCGACCAGAGACCGACACCTCACTTCACACCCCCTTAGTTGTACGACTCTGCGTAGTAACTATCGAGTGCCGAGGGTGATACCTCGTAATGCACTCCCGATGAATACTCTGCAGTGTAGCTGTTCGGTCGTGGTCATCGAGGGTGATTCCTCCTTCTCCACTTCCGATACGACTCTGTCGTGCAACCCTCAGTGTGAACCTCGAGGGTGATACCTCATACGTTCACCCTGATGATTTCGTCGAGTGGAATCCGCCGAGGGTGATTCCTCGGGTTTCCCCCTTGATGTTATGACCACACGGTTACTTTGACCCTTGTTACAGGGGGGTCCACCCTGGTGGGTACCCGCTGGGGATCTATGATTTTGGGTGTGCCGGAAGGGCACTCGAGTGTGACATTGTGGCGGAGCATCAGAGACTTTGATTGTCTCCGCTTGATACTAATTGAGCCTATTGGATTTGGGTGTGTGATCTGAGTGGGTCGACGTGCCCTATACGCACTACCACCACGCGGGATAATGGTTATGGGACCCTCTGCGAAGTAGGTTTCTCTGAAAGCTCGTCTGACGTCATGATTCACCGTGCGGGCTGATTGTCGGGATTGGGCTGGATACTTCACTGACGAGTTCAGTGTCGCGCCTGCACCCCGGCCAACTCGCAACGCGCAGGGTGCCCAGGGCGATGGCCCGAGACCTTTGGGTGCATAGGTTAGTCCGGCGTGCTGACCTCTCTACCGAGCCTAGGTAGAGCGCTGCTTTGTGTTGATCTTCCGAGGACGGGCATTACCCAGCAAGTGTGTCCGGCCAGAGTTGATCGAGCGTGTTGGGTAACAGTAGTGCACCCCTGCAGGGATGAATCTTCTATCGATAGCCGGTCCTACGGTAAAGGACGCTCAGTTTGTGTATCCCGATCTACTACTTAAACTGGATACTTGTTAGTTAATTGAAGCTTCGGGATCGCTTTCTCGCTTGGGAGTTGAGGAAGGATCTTTAAGCTGTACTTCAACATGTTTGCTAAATAAAATGCTATTCTACTCTCTTCTACTGCTGCAAGATGATGGCCTGGTGAAGATGTTTGAAGATGCTAGTCTTCGATAGGACTAGGCCTTCTCTCTATTCTGGCATTTCTGCAGCCCAGTCCACTTATACAGCCTTTCTCCATTGATAATGTTGCATATCTAGTATAGATCCTTGCTTGCTGAGTACTTCGGATGAGTACTCACGGTTGCTTTACTTTCTCTTTTCCCCATATACCCCACCTTGATGATACATCAGACGATGGAGTCCAGGAGCCAGATGCCACCACCGGAGCCTACTATCAGGAGGGTCCAGAGGGTACTTACTACTGGATCGAGCCAGATGACCAGGAGTAGGATCGGAGGCTCCCAGGTAGGAGGCCAACGCCTTTCGATCTAGTGTCGTTGTTTGTGCTAGCCTTCTTAAGGCAAAACTTGTCTAACTATGTTTGTACTCAGATAATATTTGTATGACTGACTTATGTATTCGGATCTTCGGATCCCTGGTCTGTATTATTGTGGACCTCTGTTTAAATTGTGTTAGAGTTGTGTTGTGATATCTTCCCGTGAGTCCCTGTGCTTGATCGTACACGTTTGCGTGTATGATTAGTGTACGATTGAGTCGGGGGCGCCACATCGGAGGAGGAGACCCGCCGGCCCTGGAATATTGCTCATCTTCGGCCTTATTATACCTGAGCCACCAGCTCTTGTCTTTGTACATACATTTGTCAATGTATATATTTTTTTTATGATCAATATAATAAAGCCGGCATCCCTGAAAAATACAGGGCCTCTGTCGTTTCATTTATGTATATCTAAGTCTTTATTATTTGGTCATAAGGTCACTTGGGGGCTTCCAACCCACAGGGTTTAGCTTTCATACCCTCTTGACCAGGCGTGGACGCCAAATTATGAGTTATCCTGCCTGTTTGCAACTTGCTACTCCGCCAGGTGACCCGCCGAACTCTTAACAGTCAATCTTTTTCAAGACCCTGAACTCGTTAAGGTTAGAACGGCGGCTTGTGTCATGTGAGAGCAGGCTTACAGTGAGCTAGGATTAACTCAAAGGTTGTGCGGCCCTTGAAAGCACATGGCCCTATGAGCCAACTTGTTTGGTCGTGCTTTGGTAAGCTGGCCAGGCAATTATTTGAGAATTTTTGAATTTTTTTCTTTTTGAGTCCTTTGAATTTGTTTTTTCTAAAGATTTTTTCTGTTAAGAGAATTTTGACAATCCGGATCATAACGCTTCGATGGTATGCCTTATATTTGAGTATTTTGGGTTTGGTAACCCGCCCTGGCTATGGCCTTTAAGTCGCCAGTAGGCTTTGGTTTGAACAATTGAGGTCATGTGATTACACGACTTTGGGTTGTCACCCGCTCTGGATATTGATGTTTAAGACATCAGTATGGTCCAAATCTACAGGTATGTTTTCAATTATGAATATTCGAGGTTTGGTAACCCGCCCTGGTTTTTGACTTTAAGTCGCTAGTATGTTTCGGCTTGAATGGCCTTGATTATAGTCTTTTCAGTAATTGTATAAGGCTATATTATGTTTGGGTTGTTACCCGCCCTGGCTGTTGACGTTAGGTCGCCAGGGCATATGTTGTTTAACCTTTCTGCAGGACATGCAAATTTAAAATGGAAATACGAGTACTGGTATGGCCCGTATGTGCGATTACATCAGGCATGTCATAAAGATTAAATCGGCGGCTCAAAAGTCAAAGGTTAACATGCACGAAGGCATGACATGGCAGATCATTGTTTTAAACTAGCCTATTACAAGGCTTTCACGAGCCCACAAGGTTGAAACAAAGTGTTTTCTGAAGCTGCAGTCTTACACCCTAGCCTGAAAGCCGCCTCGACCATCATTAATATGAATCAGTTTCCTTCTTAGCGAGTTGACGACTCCGGGTCATCCCACGCCGGCTCTTCTTCGGCCATCTGAAGGTTAGGTGATGTCCAGTCGATGCCGGTTAAGGCCTCGAATATGGCTTCATCATTTATAATTGGAGCAGAGTCAAGATCAGGGGCAAAGAGGTGCTTATGCCTGACGGGAACAAGATTCATCACTTCATGGGTGGGTGGCTTAATTTTGTTGTTTTGATCATCATAAGCCGGAGTGTAGTGCTTCAGATTCAGTTCTTCAATAAGTTTGCACGCCACAGGCTGCATCTCCCTGACGCACTTGTTAAAATCTTGTTCTTCAAAACTTGACCCGTACTCTTTATATTCGGGGCATCCGGTGGCTATCTCTTCCGGGTCAAGTTCCGCTTGCCATGCTTTGGCTCGACCTAGAGCGACAATGGCTCCAGCTCAGGCGGCTGACAGACGGCACTCTTCGATTTGATCCGGTGCTGTTGAGAACTGCTCTAGCATGGTCTTGAGAAGTGTTGGAGGTCTCTTCCCACCTGATAAGGCCACAAGGCTTCGTAATGTTCCAGCGTATAGCTGCTCAGTCAATGAATATACTGCCTTGAGCTTCATTAGCACATTTTCACCAAGACTAGCACTTCTGGGGCCTGTTCATAAGTGATAAGCGGATTACAAAGTTGAAGGGCCAGGCGGTTTAAAGCAATATCAAAAAAGATGTTGAAGTGCATATGAGTCTTACCAAAGATGGCGGCTGTCATGTGGATGATATGTTGTTTTAAGCCAGCAAGCTCGTCAGCAACCGGCTTAAATTGTGCTTCCGCTTCTTCGGCGCGTTTGACTAAGCCTGCCTTCTCGGTTTCAAAGGCGGCTCTTTCGGTAGCAAATTTAGCCTTGAGTTCTTCGTTCTCCTTCAACGCAAACTGGAATTTGGACTCAGCTTTCATAGTTTTAGCCTCTTGATGTTTAATTTTCTTTGCTAGCTCGCCTAGCTCCAACTCCTTCAGATTCAAAGCTTCCTGCAGCTGGTTTGGGAATGGCGGCTCAAAGTAAGAATTCACTAAAGTTATTCAGGGTAATTTCCTAAGTCCCGAGCACATTGCAAGCAATATACTTGGCACTTGGGGGCTAATGCACGTAGTTTCAAAAAAAATACGACCCGGTTCAACTTGTCAGTTTCAACCGGCCCATGGGGGCTACATATTGGAATTTTTCAAACTATAGTGACTATAAGTCCCGGCTCATCTTGTTGAGTTAAGCCGGCCCTTGGGGGCTACATATTTGGATCTTAGAGTTAATTATCAGTCTGGCTCATCTTTTTACTATGAGATTATGGTTGAAAAGTTGTACAAAGTTCATTCAAGGGTTAATATCTGAAAGACCTGGCTCATCCAGATAGGGTAAGCCGGCCCTGAAAGGCTACAGTTTGAAGATTATTATTAAGTCTACAGCATACTCAAACTTTTCCTATCCTCTAGACTTGGCGGCTATATGAATACATATGAAAAGGGGTTAGCAACATACCTCATAGCGGTCCTTCATAAGGTTCACTAAGCCGGCTTCCAGATCATAGCTGGTATGGAGGTGGTTTAGATATCCTGTGTGGATGTCACTTGCGCTGAAGCCAGCATAGCTCTCCAGATCCAGCTTCAATTTGCCTTTGTCTTCTACTAGTGGCTCTTCTTTGGCGCTGTGTCTGGCCAAGACAGTAGGATTCCCCAGCTCTATATAGCCTGTGCCAGTGATGATGACATCCTCAGCGGTCTTGTCCAGAGGGACCTCTTCAGTAAGCTTGGCAGGGCTGGGCGGTTTAGGACTTGGCGAGTTATGTGTGATGGCCGGGTCAACCTCAGTGTTCATTGGATCAAAGGCTGAGGTATCAGTTTGTGGTGGCGGATCATTAGCAAGGTCTTCAGGATCTTGAGATGAAGCTTTTGAAGCTTCTGGCATTTGCTTCTCCGGTTCAGCAACTTTGGGATCCTTTGAAGAACCGCCCACTTTCAATTTTTTGCCCGCCTTTGCTATGCCTCTGTGATAAAGATATAAGAGCATGAGCATATCATTACAAACTATTGATCAACAAATGAAAATACTTACCCCTGGGCAATCTTGAAGACAGGCATCTGGGTCCCAGTAGAGTCACCAGAGGATGAGTGAGGTGTTCCCTGGTAATTTGAGTTGGAAGAATTAAGAGGTTGACGAATAAGGAGAAAGATGGATCTTGAGGCTCCTCATTACGGCGTTTGCGAGGGACATGCGTGTTGGGTAAGTCGGTTGCAAGGTCTCCACCACCACTGCTCCGGGTTGTATGCCTTGCCTCGTGCTACTGTTTTTTCAAAAGAAAATTGGGGTCCAGATAAGCAAGAGGATGAGAAAATCTTACTTTTCGGGAGACCCGCCGAGTTTTTTGTCTTGGCAAAGGTGCTGATTCGGAGGAGATTATGGTTACCTCTGCTGCGTCTGCATGGCTGGTCTCCGCATCGTCCTGAGAGGAGTCAGCGTCAATAAGTTGCATAAAAAGAAAGCCAAGAGAATCGGGTTCTACATCCGACTCATTGTCAAGGGCAAATAAGTCTTCAGCATCCTGTTTCTTTCCTTTGGTCTTTTTTGGAGCTCAAGATTTTACTTTGGCCTTTTTGGCCAGCTTATCTAACAGTTTCTTGTTCCAGAAGGAAGGGCCAGCCTGAGAACATAAATGACAATGAGAAGATGTGCAGTTTATGAGAGAATGATAAATGAGTTAAAGAATGGCTTAAAATACTTACATCGGGAGCCGGATTAAGAGCGCAGAAAGGGTTCAGTCCCGTTTTACTGCAACTTTGTAAGGTCTCCCCGAGCAATGTCTTGGTCATTTCATTGATTTGCTGATCCTCAAGACGTACTTGGCCGTATCGCTGTGGGTCCTTTACATCACATGTATATTGGTACATTAAGCCGGTGCGGCGGCTCAAAGGCAAAATCCTCCAGGCGACCCAGCAGCGGACCAGGTCAACTCCAGTTAAGCCGTTGGCTAATAAAGCCCTTATTTTTGAAAAGGTAGGCGCGTACTTGGCCCGTTCTTCAGCAGTGATCCGGTCAGGGAGTTCGTGCCTAGGGCTAAGCCGAAAGGGGCGGAAACCTGGCATAGGATTTTCATCAGCTGGAGAGGTATCTTGGCAGTAGAACCAAGTCTGATTCCAGTCCTTGGGGTGACTGGGTAGTGCAGCTGCAGGGAAAACGGCGTCTCTCCGCCTCTGGATAGAAATCCCGCCGAGTTCAAGGCTAGGCTCGTCTGTCATCTCGGTCTGGCGGTTCAGGTAATAGTACTCTCTGAATAAGTCAACGCTGGGCTCCTCTTGAAGGTACACCTCACAGAACACTTGAAAGTTGCATATATTGGAAACAAAGTTGGGGCCAATATCTTAGGGGGTGCAGCTTGTAGAAGTTCAGAACATCCCAAAAGAATTTGGACTCGGGTGGTGAGAATCCACGGAGGAGGTGATCTGAAAAGACTATAACTTCGCCCTCTTTAGGTTGAGGCTTAGTTTCGCCCCCTGGAACTTGCCAGTGGATGACGTTTTTTCTGGCAAAACGCCCATCTCAACATACTCATTGAGAGATTGTTCAGTGACAGTGGAAGCAGCCCAATCGCAAGTGGTCTTAGTCATTTTTGGCAGTGGATGCATAAGAATAAAGAATTGGCGGGTTAATATTATGACATTAAGCCGCCCAATGATTAATGACTGGTTATAAGGTGCAAAATCCATCACAATGATGAGTAAGAATAAACCGCCCAAATAAGCCAGCTATATACTGGCGGGTTACAAGTCCTGGTTATAAGGGATAATCATTATGGCGGGTTATGAAAAAGGTTATAAACTACATGGATAAGCCGGAAAGATCACGGCGGGTTACCGATTCATGATTAAAATCAGATAAGTATTGGCAGAGTGCAAAATTGCTGTTGTAAGTCGCCTGGGCAAGGGATGGGGGATCATTTGTCTAAAGGTTGCAAGGTTATTGAAATTTTTGCTAACTGTGGATAAAACAAATTTTACAAATGGCAGCTACAATTGCAGATCTACTGCAGTTCAGGAAAAAAGAAGAAATTTAAATCTAAACGTATGGCCACGGAAGAACTAAGGAATTGTATGTTGTGAAAGAAAAGGGATCTACCTGAGATTGAAATAACAACTAAGGCGAATACCGCTTCTATTTCCCCTGGGGTACGGATTGAACTATGTTTTCTAAGTAACATTGGATGAACTTGGAGGAGCTTGACGGAACGACGATGAACTTGATGAACTAGGGCATTATAATGTGGATCTGAGAAGAAGATAGGATAATACCTGATGGAGTTGACGAAGAGCGGGAGTGCGCCACGGTTTTCTGGTTCGTTCAGGTTGATGCAACGGCCCTTGTTGGAGTCACCGGTGAAGGTCGGCCGGAGTGGCAGAGCTCTGGCGGCGGAGGTCGCGCGGAGGAAGAAGTGGAAGCGAAAGGGGGGTAAAAGTGAAAAAGAAACCCCCTCGGGCCTATTTATAAGGAAAAAAAGGTGAAATAGTGAAATGGCAGGTGCGGGAATCGAGGAGATGTCATGATTATCTAAACACTGAAGGCGCCTTGATTCTCGGACGACTAATTAATGCGAAAAGATCCGTTGTGATGTCATGGGTTTTTTCTATATTTACTTTGCATGACGTCATGGCGGATTATACAATTTGTTCAGTATTAAACTTTGAAAGGAAGGATCGCCAACTTGGAGCAGTGAAGATTGACATGAACAAGTTCAAATCAATATAGGGCCTAATGTTGGGGATATAACCCCGAGGTATGACCCGCCCAGAAGGGGCCGGGTCACACCGTTGGTGACTCAATGCGCCGAAGGCCTAGGTAGAACCAAGATGAGACGTGAAGATTGGTGGCGGCTTACAAGGTGGGCTTGTTGAAGGCCCAAGACCTGGCGGTTTACCAAAACCCGGAAGGTGTGAGCCGCCACAATAGTGACTTGCCTGGTAAGGCAAGGCGACTTGAAAACCGAGCTGGTCACGTTGTGTGATCCGGCCCGGACTCTTGTAAGCCCCGGAGCCTCGACCTGTATATATAAAGGCGAGACCCGGCGGCGGGTTAGACTCAAGAAACAACGAATCGATAGCTAGGTCAAGCGTGATTGCTCCCTTGTAATCGATACTCAAGCAATACAACTAGAAGCAGGACGTAGGCTTTTACCTCGTTGTGAGGGGCTGAACCTGGGTAAACCTCGGTGTCCTTTGTCCCGTTCAACCCCTTTGAGTTAACCTACGTTGCGATGGCTCCACACCTAAGTCCTTTCACAAGGGCATCTGCCGTGTTAAATCCACGACAACTAGTATATTTTTTATAGATTATTGTTGCAATCTCTCCCTTTGCACACCCTACAGTCCAGAGTTGCTATGAGCACTGTTTTGTTGCTTCTGGCAGGTACTTTTTCTTCGAAACTAATGATCCATTTACCCTACAGACGAGAGTGTGGGATCAACATTGTTTTGTTGATTTTCTTACACTAATTGTTTCCTCTCAATTAGCATTGATTCGTTTCTGAATGTGACTCTAAACTTTGCGGATGGTGCTACTATGAAATTGGGGCAAGCAAATTAGCTAAGTACTATAAGTCCCAATTCTCCCACTATTAAGTTTTCTTTAGTTTGATATATGTTACTTAATTTGTTGGTCTCTAATATTACGAAAACAATGTTTGCAGAGGGATCAATCTGTATACTGCCTTGCCTGGCTAAGCAGCGGGCAACATGTAACAGTACTTGGAGGTTAGTAAAAGTACTTACTATAAAAATTTAGTCGGCCCTATATCCAGAAATCCTAAATTTTTCTATTCAAACTTCAGAGATATCCTTAATAATAGTAATGCAAAAGTGTAACGTATCTTTGTGTGTGTGGGGGGGGGGGGGGGGGGGGGGGGGGGGGGGGGGGGGGGGCATGCACTGGCCCCCATGAAGCTCCGCCACTGTGTCCAACTCGCCCTGGCCACCATGTACTGCACTAGTATATGGTCCACCTTGCCTTCTTCCTCTCATTGGCCACCATGCACTGCACTAGGATGTGGTCAACCGTGTCTTCTTCCTGAAGGCAAACATAGCATGCTGGCACCTGATTTTATAACCCATGCCGAACACGTCAGTTAGTGATTCAAAGCCTGTATTGGAGAGCTAGCCAAAAAAAGATCTTGCATTTGAGTGCTGACCACCAGCTCCAAATACAAGGCGCAACGGACATTGGAGATAGTATGCCAAAGATTGACACATTGGGTTTGTCCAACGATTGAGAGGTCGTCGGTTATATCCTAGAGCCACAGAAAGTTGATCAAGGCCCTCATGCCGATTCTCCTGTTCTTTATCCTTGTGCACATATCTATTACTTCCTCCGTTCGGAATTACTTGTCTCGGAAATGGATGTATCTAGAACTAAATTAGTTCTAGATACATCCATTTCCGAGACAAGTAATTCCAAACGGAGGGAGTATATATTAAAAGTAGTTAAAGGGGTAGCCAGCAAAAACAGAATTAGACTATAAATTCCCATAAAAATCAGAAACATTCGACCATCAATTAAATAAAGTAGCTAATCAGAGCGATGGATCTTGGAAGTAATATTTTCACATTAAAGATCAAAATAATCACCCACCTATGCCATGGTTATTTTTTCTCATACCCTAACATTAGCTAACTTGACTCCAGCGTAAAAGAAAGGAAAAAAATCTTACAAAGTCCTGTTTCATGTCCTCACGTACGCGGCTGGCCGTAGCAAGTCACGCTGCCTCGCGTATTGGTAGAAGTACGATTGATCGGGTGCAGGAGCCATGTCCTATTTACATAGTAAAAGATGAAGCCACTCGCCCAACTAGGGGCCGTGACCAACGTCTCCTTTTTTCGCCAACATAGTAAAAAGATGAAGCCACTCGCCCAACTAGGGGCCGTGACCACGTCTCCTTTTTTCGCCATGAATAGTGCATCGCTGTGAACAGTGTAGCGAGGGAGTGAGGCTACTAGCCGGCATGGCCACGTCTCCTTTTATTCGGTCGTTTTCGTCTGCGCTGTGCTTGTTTGCTCGTTTTAACCTCGCTGTCAAACATCTCAGCGTTCGTTTTTTTGTACGTTCTCGTCACGGGCTAGAGCAGCTGACGGCTGGGCCACTCTTTCATGCGGGGCCAGGGTTCCAGTGGCTGCGCGGGCTGCAGCGGCTGTCGCGCGCGCCTCTGGCGGTGCGTGCCGTTCGGGGTCGCAGAGGTGAACGTGGGTGGCAGGGCGAGGGAGCGGGGCGGGTTCGGATATTTTTACCCTCCTTTGGTTGAACCCGGCTGCGACTCCTCCATTCCACCCGCGGTGGACCCACATGTCTATCTCATGGGTGGCCAGGCGCGTATGCCCATTGGTTGCTGGTGTTCGCGCGCGCTGTTGGTCACTGGGTAAAGAGGTGCTTCCCGCTTTCCGTGCTCGCACGCGCTTTCCCTTGCCGCTGTGCCGCTGCGGGTGGTCCCTTATTTTCCCTGCCCCCCCCCCCCCCCTGTTGGTGCTGGTGGTCTCCCTGCCTTTCGGTTTCTTTAGAACTTACAGCGCCTGCCTTTACTGTTGCTGGGCCCGGGCACGTTCGCCTTTCCTCCTCTATACGTAGTCTCGGTTCGGTTCATCCGCCTCTGCTTCCTCGTTCTCGTCCGCTCTCCATCGTCTTCTTTCCATCGTCAGGCTCATCTGCTCGTTCTCGTCGGTCGCCATTGCCGTCCGTCCCCGGGGTCGTCGCGTTTTCGCCGCTTGTTTTGTCATGGCTCGTCGGGCTGCTCCTACTGCGTTCGGTTAGGGTGAGCGCCTTCTTTCCCCTGCTCGATTTGCTTCTTCTACAGATTCTGGCCTGGCCATTGTGCGTTGATATGGTTTTGTGTCTTCTTTTTGCTTTCTTGCCATCTGCAGGTCGGCTGCGTCTTCTTTGCCGCGCTGTTGTGCGGGTGGCCCGTCCGTTCTCTCAAGGTGAGTTTCTTCCTGCTCCTCTGCCTGTTATCTGTTCGATAGTATGTCTTCCTGGGTTCTTGCAGTTCTTGCTTGTATTTTTCGTTCCGATAGATTTACTTACGAGATGGTCCTGCTATATCTGCTACGTGATGCTTCTAGGAGTCCGTTTGGTCTGTTTATCCGACTGGATTAGACTTTGTTTGCTTCGATCTGCTCTATGAAGACTTTGTTTGCCTTGATCTGCTCTGTGATGGGTCTAGGCTGTCATATAAGGCTTCCAGGGGTTGATTCTGTCTTTCCATTTAACTGTAATAGCCCACGGTTGGCTTTGTTTCCTCCGCTAGATTATCTGTGTTGCTCTTTCAAGGGGCCTTTTTGGGTTGCTTCGTCTCCTGTGCGCGTTGTGGTCGTTGTTCCTGTTTTGGTTCGCCTGCTGCTTTCTTGTTCTTAGTTCCTCGTGTAGTTTGGCTCTTCTCTGCAGGTGTTTGTCTTTAAGGTTTACGCCTGCCTCTGCTGTTTAAGGTTGTATGTGAGGTGTCTGTGTCTTTAATGTTGCTCTGAGGGTGTTCTGTGTTTGTTTAAATGCTCATGTGTCGGGTTAGATGCTCATCCGTTAAATGCTCATGTGTCAGATTAATTTGCATTAGTCCCTTGTCTGCATGTGTGGTGCAATTGCCATTTTCCTTTCCCTTCTTTTTTGTACCATTTGATTTTGAAGCCTGCCCATGTCACAAAGAGTGCTATGTGAGAGGGCGGTCTATGGCTTAGTCTTTATTTACCTGCATTTCCTTGTATTTTTGTGTCTTGTGGGTCTTTATTTCAGAGTTTTGCCTACTGCTGACATATCTCACCTCGTTGCTCCAGCTCCGCGAAGGTTGTACTACAGTTCATCTTGCTGGACGGCTTGCCTGTTCTCCTTTCTCACGTGAAGGTATCCTGTTCCTCCTTGCCTTGCTTTTTTTTATGCTTGCTTATGAATCTGTCGTTCAGCCAGTTGTAAATGTGTGTGTTGTGTTACTCTATTTCTTTGTTTGCTATTGCTTACTCATGCTCTTTATTTGGTTGCATCTCCTTGTATTCCTGTGTGTTCTAGGTCTTTATTTCAATTTTTTCCTTCTTCTGACATAGCTTATCTCCTTGCTCCAGCTCTACATAGGTTGTCCTGCAGCTGAACTCGCTAGGCGGCTTGGCTGTTTTCCTTTCTCATGCGAAGGTACCTTGTTCCTGCTTTTCTTACTTTTTTATGCTTCCTTAGGAATCTGTTATTTAACCAGCTCAAAATGTCTGTGTTGTGTGTGTTGTGTTGTTTTCTATCTTTGTTTGTTGTTCCTTACTCATGATTGTTGCCTTTCCTTCCTGCTTTTGTATGCTCTTTCCTTACTCATCATAGTCTGCCCTTGCTACGCACGCCCAGGATGTGTGTTGTCCTGTCTTTTGTTGTTCCGATCCTGGAAACCGTAGCGGTGCACTGTGCATTGCTACCCCCTTGCTATCTGCGTGAACTTGATGGGGATGGCCATGTCCTTGCTGGGGTAGAGATTGACATTCCTGGGGATGGCATCTTCACGTTGCCGCAGAGAAAAAAATTCTGGGTCTCTGGGTATGAGTGTCCTGCAGCTGCATATGATCAAGTTGCTCTACAGGCAATCAAGTTTTTACAGGGGCTGTACGGTTTTGTGATTAGGGATTACAACTATGAGTGTGTTGTTTGCTATAGGAATTTGGGGAATGCTGCCGTTGCTGTTGCCGCATCGTCTGTTCGCTATGCGGCTTATTTAGAGAGAACCCTTGCTTGCGTACGCTCACCTTTGAGAGGCACATCCATTAATGTCTTCGATCCTCCATCACAAGCACTGCCTAACCTTGCGCTGCTATACTCAAGGCTTTTAGCATCTTTATCTTCTATTTAGTTAGCACATTGTACTGCTGTTCTTTCAAGATTCTATTTATTTGATAATAATAGACTGTCTCAGTTTCATGCTATTTTCTTGTTCTCTTTCTTCTTTCCTGGCTTCCTTGTGAGCAATTTCAGAGTTTTGTTTCTGCCTGTTTGCTCATTCCTTGCAGCGCTATGGTGTGCATATTTTCATACTTTTAGTTTCTGTTGTTACAGTATGGCTCCGCGCCGTGCTGTTCCTGCCCGCCCAACTGTTCCTTTGGGGCGTTCTTCTGTTCCGCGTCGTGCTGTTCCTCTGCGTCGGGCTCCTCATCATCCAATTGTTTTACCTGTTGTACCGGTTGCGACTGCCATTCCGTATGTTCGGAAGAGGAAACGTATGTTATTTCCCTCTTTTTTTGACGTACGTTCTTTGATGCATGCATTGCTGGACCGAACTCCCTTAGTGTGCTCTTTTTCCCTGTCTCTTTAGGAGACGGCTTTTTTCCATTCCTTACTCCCGCCAAAACTTCAAAGAACCATAAAAGGTGCAAGTTTTTGCTTGCAAGGCTCCGTGCTCACAACAAGGGTGGTTAGTTCATATCCTCCTTCGGCGTTCGTATGGGTTGCTCCCTTCTTGCTTCTATGTCATGCTGGTGCTTTCTTGTTCTGTCTCTTATAGAGCATACCCTGGCATCGCCTCTGCATCCTCATTGGGTTGGGTTTTCGCCTGATGAGGTGGACATACTTAAAGGTGTGTCTCTTGTTGTTGTTGACCATACTGTTACCTGCCTTTCTGCTGTCTTATGTTCTTATGACATTCAAAACTCTTGTAGCTTTCTACCCAAAGGGGTCGTACTATGGTGCTCCAGACTACCGATGCAGCCGCTGCCAGGCTAGCTTTTGGTGGCGTGAGAGGGTGAAGTCATAGTCTGCCATCACAAAAAGGCGAGTGGTGTACAACAATTGTTGTAAGGCTGGGAAGGTCTTTGTTGACCCATTTAAGAAACCTCCTCACTTCTTAGAAACCCTCCTTGATTATAAAGGCCCTCCCCGCAGCATACGATTTCTTAAGAAAATCCGCCAGTACAACTGTTTGTTTGCTTTTACATCCATGGGAGCAAAAATCGACCGGTCTATTAACGACGGTGGAGGTCCAAAGATTTTTAAGATCAATGGCCAGGTTTGTCATCGTATAGGATCACTGCTTCCAAATGAGGGCGATACCCCAAAATACGCAGAGCTGTATATACATGACCGAGAAAATGAGGTTAGCAACAGGATCCAAGCCTTAAACCACCATAATGAACCTGACACTGGGTTAGATGAAGCCATTGTCAAAGGCCTTTTACAAATGCTTGACACGAACAATTCTTTGGTCAAAAAAATTCGTATGGCTAGCGAAGTATTAAAGGCTAATAAACATGCGGTTATTTCCATAAGGCTTATAGCTCCTGGTGAGAATGATGGCCCGCAGTTTAGTTTGCCTGCAACAGATGAGCTGGCGGCCTTGGTATACGGTGAGTTCACGTTGGAGGCGCCGTGTCGTGACCTGATAATACGTAGTAAAGGAGATTTCCTGCAGCGTATTTCTTCTTTAGATACCACCTACATGGCTTTGCAGTACCCTTTGCTGTTCCCACATGGTGAACGTGGGTTTCAGCTCGGTGTTCACTACATTGGTGCTGATCCTGATGACACGGGTAAAAGAATTAAAATGACCATGCAGGACTACTACTGCTTCTGTTCACACTATAAGCCAGGCCAGCACAACCCATACCTATGTTGCGGCCTGCTATCATCACAAGCTGTCGTCGACTCGCGAGCTTGCATTGATGAATGCCGGCTCAATTTTATTATTAAATGCAACGAGGAGATGCGGGCTGAAAACCTCCAGGGGGTTGTCGACGCAGTGGGCCAGGGCATGACCGATGGGTCAGAGGTTGGGAAGAAAAATATTATGCCTTCGGCTTATACCGGTGGCCGTCGGTACATGTATGAAGATGCTGTTGCTGTCTCACGGGTTCATGGGTCGCCTGACGTTTTTACGACTTTCACATGTAATCCCAAGTGGCAGGAAATACTTGATTCTGTTGAGCCTGGCCAAACAGCGACAGATAGAGCTGATATTGCTGTTAGGGTTTACCACATGAAGCTCATGCAGTATCTGCATCGGATTAAAAAGGGAAATGCCTTTGGTCCTGTTTTTGCTGGTACTGCTCTTTCCATGCCTCTTTCCATCTGCTTTCGCTCTATACTATGTAGATGTGTTTCTTACGGTTCTTGTTGGCTTTTACTCCTCTTTTCAGTCTTGCACACCATTGAGTTTCAGAAGAGGGGTTTGCCACACGCGCACATCCTTGTTTGGCAAAAGAAGGAGGATGATAGGGTTGTTACGTCATCCCTTATAGATTCATATATCTCAGCTGAGATCCCTGATCCTGTACAGGATCCTTTGGGTTATGCTCTTGTCGCGGAGTTCATGATGCACGGGCCTTGTGGTGCTGACAACATCAATTGCCCGTGCATGAAAAAAGGGGTTTGCTCCAAAAAATTCCCAAAAGCATTTCAGGATGAAACTTCTATTGACGAGAGTGGATTTCCCTTGTATAGGCGTCCTAATAATGGTCGTTTTGTGATGAAAAACAACGTCAGGCTTGATAATAGACATGTGGTTCCATATAACATGGCTATATTGAAAAAGTGGCAAGCACATATTAATGTTGAGTGGTGTAACAAAACATATGTAATCAAGTACCTATATAAGTATGTAGGGGCGGACCCAGGAAAAAATTTGAGAGGGGGCAATAATGTATGGCCATATTCGAATTAACAATGCAGTCGTCCATATTATAAATTGAAACCTAGGCACAATCACTTCATTCTCCATGAGATGACCAAATTAATGAAAGAAAAAAACTATCAATTTGATTATCGCTTCATTAGAAAAAAAATATAGCAATCCCTTTTCTACGAATCATATACGACTATGGTTTATACCAATCGACAATAAAATGTTGATTGATCGTCACAATTGTCTTTTGCTTAAACTTTTTAGGACGAGGCAGATTTCCTCATGCGGATTGGGATTGTAATAGGCAATCATCTTGCTGGGAACTAGTAAGAATAGATGATCCGAATGAAATTTTGAGTGTCTCAGGGCCTGTTCGGAGTCTCGCCACTCCGCACGACTCCGCTCCCGGAGCGGCCCGAGCTTCAGTTGAAAACAACGGAGTGGAGAAACAGATGCTCCGCAGATTCTCGTATTTCTCGGAGCGGTGGATTACCGAACAGGCCCTCAGTCTAGACTAAAGTTTGGTACTAAAATTTAAATCTTACGAGAAAATTGTTGGAACCAATCTAGTCATCTAAATCGGTAAATTATACACATAAATTGATGATACTATTATGGTTTGTATACACAGGAATTGCAAACGAACAAAAAAATTGAAAAGAAAGAACCCTAATGATCTACTATACGTCTTACTTGATGTCAATTAGAATGCTGAAATTGCAGAATCGGTGATGAGGCTGTGTTGCGGAGGCGGCGTGCAAGCGCGAGAGACAGGCGACGGCAAGTCGCTGATTGCCGGCGGCGAGCCGAGCCGGAGACTGCGTGATGCCGACGTGAGCGGCAGGATTGGGGCGGCTGCGCGGCTGTCGTATCGTGCGTTCGCTACTTTTTGTGTGTGCGTGGATGTGGATCAGGGGTCTAGGGCCGCACTGATCCATAAACGTAGCTTGTTTCTTTGTGGTGGGCTTCTACAGATTTAGAACACATGGGCTTCTGAAAATAAACAAGAAATTGGGCTGAGAGTGGGGGCAAAGTAATGGGCCGAGTGGGGGCACACGTAGCTTGACACGATCAGTCGAGGCGTACAAGGAAAAATCGAGTGGGGGCAGCTGCCCCCACAACCTTCAACGTGCGTCCGCCCCTATAAGTATGTTACCAAGGGTCCAGACAGATCAAAAACTCTATTTGAAAACATTAGGCGTGATGGTGACCAGGAGGTTGATGAGATTAAGGAGTATAGAGAATGCCGCTATATAGTTGATTATGTTGCTTTTTGGAGAGTTTACGGCTTTGACATACATGGTAAAACTCCATCTGTTGAGAGACTGCATGTGCATCTCCTGAACATGCATATTGTCCGCTTCCGTACAAAGGCTACTCTAAATTCAGTTGTTAGTAATGCTTGGATGCAGAAAACTATGTTGACAGAGTGGTTCATAGCGAACAGGTTCTACCCTGCGGCTAGATTGTTAACATATTGTGATTTCCCTACTAGATGGTCATGGATAGCTGAGGAGAAACGATGGAAACCTAGGACAAGAAGCGATAGAATCGGTAGGATATACTATGTGCATCCGACAAGCGGGGAACCTTTTTATTTTAGGATGTTGCTTATGATTGTCAAAGGCGCAAGATGCTATGAAGATGTTAGGACCTACAATGGCATTGTATACTCAACGTTTAGAGAGGCTTGTGCGGCAAGAGGTTTGCTTGGCGATGATATAGAATGGTATAATGCTTTTGATGAGGCTGTTAAATGGGGTATGGGAAACCAGCTGCGCCAGCTCTTTGTTACAATGATTATCCATTGTGGTGTTAATGATGAATCTGCTTTCTTTGAGAAGTATGAGGTTTACTTGAGCGATGATATTCAGCGTAGAATCCAGCAGTCTAGGAATAATTTTTTATATGTTGTTCCTCCTGTTGTATTAAGAGACATGCTGCTTGATGAATTGACTGCTATATTTGCAAAAAACAGTGTGTGCATCCTAGATCATAGGCTACCCTTGAAAACTGCATTGCATGATGCTGCGGTGCAAACTGATATGCTTTCTGAAGCGCTAGATGTCGATGTTGTCAGCCTCCTAAAAAAGGCAGAGGCGATGTATCATAGATTAAACAAAGACCAGTTGTTTGCTTACTCCACTATACTTGAACGCATTAGGTCTGGAAAACCTGGTTTCTTCTTTGTATCTGGATATGGTGGCACTGGAAAAACATTCCTTTGGAATGCGCTCGACGCTTATCTTAGAGGTAATAAGAGAGTGGTTCTATGTGTTGCGTCGTCAGGTGTTGCTGCTTTGCTTTTGCATGTTGGCAAGACGGCGCACTCTAGGTTCAAAATACCTGTTGAGTTATCTGACCATGGAACTTGTGATATTAAAAGGTCTACCATGCTGTCGACCCTCATTGAGTCAGCTGATCTTATTATATGGGATGAAGCTTTGATGTCGCATAGGAAATGCTTTGAGGCTGTCTGCCACTGATCCTGCTTTAGCTAAGGTTCCTTTCGGCGGCAAGGTCGTTGTGTTAGGTGGAGATCTTAGGCAAATCTTACCCGTCATTGAGGGTGGGTCTAGGGCACAGGTTGTCGCTGCTGTGATTACTAACTCACCTCTCTGGAATATGGTAGATGTCTTGCACCTCACCATTAACATGCGTTTAACTGCACACGCGGACCAACTAGACCTGCAGGCTGAAGTGCCTTCCTTTGCTCAGTGGGTCCTCAGTGTGGGCGATGGTACAGCGCCTGCTGTGGCACGCGAGGGAGAGTCGTCTCCAACTTGGATAACAATCCCTGATGACCTCTTGATACACACCGACGGTAACAAAATCGATGCCATTGTTCAGGCCATATACACAGATATTCCTACTAGGTATTCTGATGTCGATTACCTAAAAGAGAGAGTGATTCTAACACCCACAAACGAGGTAGCTAAAAAGATAAATGAGCATGTTTTGTCTTTGGTCCATACCTGTGAGAGAGAGTACCTCAGTTGTGACACCATAGGCAATTCAGCCGATGCGGTTCGTAATCAGGATGCTTTCTATCCTGTCGAGTACTTGAATGGAATCAAGGTTAATAATTTCCCATACCATAGGTTACTACTAAAGGTAGGAATTCCCATCATGCTTTTGAGGAATCTGAACCAATCAACTGGGTTATGCAATGGCACAAGACTTATAATCACAAAACTTGCTGATAAGGTTATTGAGGCGGTTGTTATTACTGGTTCAAACATAGGTGATGTTGTTTTCATTCCAAGGATATGCTTGACTTCTAAGCATCCGAAATGGCCATTTACTTTGCATCGCCGCCAATTTCCTGTTAGAGTGTCTTATGCAATGACCATTAACAAGAGCCAGGGGCAAACACTCTCAGGTGTTGGTTTATACTTGGATACACCCGTGTTCACACATGGACAGCTCTATGTGGCACTATCGCGTGTTACTTCAAAAAAGGCATTAAAAATCTTGATAAAAGGTGAGGGTGATGAAACTCTTTCTCAGACAAGGAACATCGTGTTCCCTGAGATCTTCCAGTCCATCTCCTAGATGCTGTTGCTAATAGACAATAGTACATATGTCTTCAGATTTTGGCTACATATATTTTACTTGTTTCCATGCCCTTACTATGATACATCTATTTCCCAGTCCATCTCCTAGATGCTGTTGCTAATAGACTATAGTACATATGTCTTCATATTTTGGCTGCAGATATTTTGCTTATTTCCATGGCCTTCCTATGATACATCTGCAGTTTTTTACATGCCCCTCGGTTATTTTTATTTGTCTACTAGCTTTTGTATATTCCTTCCTCAACATCCTTTTGGACTCCCATGGCATACTTGCTTCAGGATGCGCCTACATTCCTTTTGCTTCCTTTTTGGTTCGCCGCTTATGAGTGAGTTTCTATATATGTCAGCTTTGGCTTTAATCCTTCTGTTTCTTCTTATGTTCATGTTTTTTAGCCTCTGTTTTCATACTGCAGATGTCGAACAAAAAGAACAGCCTCCTCTCACAGATCCATGACAAAGAGATGAGCTGGAATGCAAAGGTTCTGGTGTCTCGCGTATGGCACTACCGTGGTACGACCGATGATGGCCCACTTGTGCATCTGGACATCGTGGTGCTTGATCAGGAGGTTTGTTTCACGCCGCATCACCTTTGCTTTTGGTGTTAATATTTACCTATGCGCCTGATCTATGATGCAAAACTGTAGGGCACACACATGTATGGACAGATTCCTCCTGCCCTAGCAGAACGTGTGCAGAATTCCTTGGAAGAAGGCACCGTTTATCAGATGAACAGATTCATGTGCAAGCAATCAAAGCAGACTTACAAAGCTGTTGAAAGCCTATATATGATGCAGTTCACTCGCTTTAGCACAATCATTCCTCTTCCAGGTGATGACGAAGACTACCCATATTGCACTTACAGTCTTGTGTTCTTTTCGGATATCCCAGCGCCAGTCCCAAAAACCCCTCGCTTTCTCGGTTAGTTGTTCTATACTACCTTTGTCTATGAACTTTTTGCTTTTCATCTTTCTTCATGGCGTCTTACCCTTGTTCTGTTGTTTACAGATGTCGTTGGCCAAATCACTGTGGTCACAGACATAGTTGTTGTCCACTCCCAGTATCAGGCTCAGCCTTCGGATACCAGAACTATTGTTCTCCAGGATCAGACGTGAGTTTTTTGCCTGTTTCTTCTTCGTTTGTCTTGTCTTTTGGTCTTTCTCTTTTTAAATTTGCTCGTCCTGAGTTTTAGATGTAATGAGATCACCCTTGTTCTCTGGGGTGCTCGAGCTCGTGAGTTCGATGCAGAAGCGGTTCGTGCTGCAAGTGAAGAAGGAGCTGTCATTGCCATCTTTGTTGGGACGCTGCCAAAGATGTACCGAGGTGATGCTGTGCTCTATACCTTGGTTCTCTCATTGTTTATTGTGCCCGTTTTGATGCTCGTTCTCATTTACCTTTGTTTCTCAATAGGTATTAAAGGGCTGAGTGGCGGCTCTGCATGCCGATGGTATATTACTGAAGACTTGCCAGAGATAAATGCTTTTCGTGCTAGGTATCCAATTATCCATTCTTTCCATGTGCTTGCCATTCATCAGGTTCTATATAGGTATTTAATCTGTGTTGCATTTGACCTTCCTTTCTCAGTCTTCCAGACAAGATTGCTCCTGTCGCTGCTCACATTCCAGGAGAGCAAGCAATGGTTTCAGCACCTGTTCGTGATCCTCCTGTTGATATGAGTGTTAGCGAATTGCTTGCTCTTGACCCGTTTGATAACCTGGTGACCTTTCTCCCTTTATTTCTTTTCTCCTGTCACTGTTCTAATCATAGATTCCTTCTCATTGTATTATGTTGCTCATCAAATGCAGAAGAAACAGTTTTTGGTCAAGGTCATTATTACAAGGCTGGGCTATGACAATCGCTGGTGGTTCCTCTCATGCCGGGAATGCCATAAAACAGCTTATGTCTCTGGAAGGCAGTGCCGCTGCTCAGACCCCACTTGCCCTTCCATTAATGCAGATCCCTCATGAGTACTTTTGCCACATAAAACTTTATTCCACTCTATGTGTTGAATTGCTTCTCAGACCATTTGGTTTGTGATATGTAGATACTGTGTGTGCACTTTTGGAAATGATGGCAAAGATGAAGCAGAATTCATGTGGTTTGATAAAGCTGCAAGGAGTGTTGTTGGCAAGCCAGTCCTGTCTCTGATTGAACGTAAATACCCCGGTTTTACAAGCGTGCATGATCTTGCTCAGATAGGAGGCGGCGATGTAACAATGCCTGCTGAGATTTCCCAGATTGTTACCCAAAAGTATGTGCTTGTTGTTTCTATCTCCACCAAGAGCTTCCAGCCTACAAGCACTCAGTTGTCCTTCCAAGTTAGCAGGGTTGATCAAACCTTTAAGCCTGAACTACCACCCTTGGCATTTGGCGGTGCATCAAGCGCATCTGGAGCGACATCTTCTGCTGGGGACTCTGATGCAGCTGTGCCTATTCCCACATCTTTCTCTACGGGATCAGCTACGCTTGTTGTCCTCCCTCTGGATGAGGTATATCTACTGTTGTTTCCCGTTTTAAAGCTCTCTTTTAATTATTTATCTCTTATATTGTTTCATTGTGCAGATGAACACTCCTATATCTGCGTTTAAAGGCAAAGGGCAGGCTATTATGCCTAAAACACCTAGGTATCCACCTTACCTTTATCCTATCCTACAGTTTGAAGATTCTTTTGCTTCACTTATGTTTGATGTGCTTTTGTGTTCTGAAACAGCAAATCACCATGCCCAAAAAACTCTAAACGCAAGATATTTACTTCGCCCTTAAAGATTACGAATGCTGAAGCTAAAGGGGCTGAACTTGCTGCCTCCACTACCAGTGTTGTTGCCGAAGCTGTGAAGGGTTCTTCTACTGGAGATGTGGTTGAAGCTGTGTCCGTGCCAAAGGTGCGTGCCTCTTTTACATGCAGCTACCTCCTGCCATCTCCACAAAACATGCCTCATCAACAGCAATGTTTTGTAACAGGAAATTAAAGAAGTTAATCAAGAGACTAAGACCATGCCTACTGAAGATGGAAACAATGTTCTTCCTGAGCCACCTAAAAACAAAAGGTAAAGACTCATAGTCCATTACATTCATCCAGTTCAATGCAAAGTATATCATGATGATCACTGTTCTTGCCTTATCATGCCCTTCTTAAAATGGAAAGCTTCATTCGGTGTGCTTTTATGGCTGTTGTCTTCTTAACCAATGCATGAGATGGCGATTCATCAAACCTTTCTTTGACCGCTGTTAAATTGGAATTTATCAAATGCCTAGCAAAACAAATTTTTACCTTCAAAATGCAATATGTGCTCTGCTTCCTATTGATCTCTGCTCTTGTTTCAATTTTGATGCATGTGCACGTGCTCCTTCCTTATGCATAGAAAATACCTTCCTTGATGTATCTAATTGAATGAGCTGCACTTTTTTTGCTTAGTTAATGTGCTCCTAATTTATGTTCACCTCTATTTATTGTGTCTGCTATTTATGTTCTTATTGTTATATTCTATATCTTGGCATGCCTCTTATTTTTACTAATCATTACAACTCAGGGCAAATGCTGCTGCCAGGGGCACCGGCGTTCCAAAGAAACCAAAGCAGTAGTTCTTTGATGGAGAGCTACACGTGTACATACGGTACGACCATACCTTCTTGGATTCTATTCCTTGTGCATCCGCAATGCTTGAGATACCGCAATAGCATAACTATAATTCATCTTCTTCCCAGGGTACCTTCTATATTCTACTTGCTTATCAAGCTAGGTTATTCGCTACATGGATGTGCTGGTCAGGAAAGCTTCTCAGCTCTTCTGCGTCGTATCAACGGTCTGGCCACCGGGTCTAAAGATCGTCAACCCAGCGCCCTTTTGATCACGTGTTTGATGTATTTTGTCCACCTTTGTAAGGCAAGGCTGTGACACCCACAGAACTATGTCATGCCGCTGTCATGACAACAACTCTATATAGGTCCTCAAACAGACCAGCTACTATGCGTTGTAAATATCACCATTGGCCCTCTCTGCCTTATCTCCCTCCTTATGACAGTCTCTGCTCAATGTAAATAACGCTGGGCCATGCTACTTACTATCATTGTAAATATCATTGTACTGTGAACTCTTCCTTATGTCTTCTGCTTGTTTCATAAATCTTTTACATCCTACTAGGCCTGCTCATTTATAAACCATCCTGTAGGTTACTTTAGACTATCTTTGAATCCCAATAGGCATCCAGCAGGGATTTAAAATTCAGAGTTGGAGGTGCATTGAGATTAGATTTATTCTCATAGAGCGCCTGCTAAAACTAGCCTTTATTCATTTTTTTCCTTTTTGTTTAGTTATTTAGTGTTCAGTAATTAACTATATTCCATAGGGCCCTTCTTTGTATTTTGTCAGCTCCTCTGTTCGGATTCCAGGCTTCATTCATTCAACCACTCTTATAATTGCTTTCCCAGCTCTACAGATCACTTATACTATGCTCTAAATTTATTTAAAGCTGGCACAAACAAGATGCATTTTCCTAATATTCAAAAAAATGCTAAGACACACTAATTGTTTCTTTTGATAATGACAGTGTTGGTCCATGAAGTGAAAATGGCGTATCAAGACTCATATACACTCCTCGCAAATGTTTTCTGCTTTTTTTATTTCAAACTCTTAGCTAGAAGACAAATGCCGGCTCTTCTCTTTTTTTTTAAGGAAAAAACGCCGGCTCTTCTACTTCCTATCTTCGCTACATCCCTTGCCTCAAAACATGTACATGGCCCGTTTCTCCTATGGGCCAGCGGCCTTCTCACGAGCGAGAAAATATCTACAAACTGGAGATGGCTCTCTACCATAACAACACTTGACAGAGAACATACATAACTAGAAAAAAAGGATGAGCGATTCAAACCATGAACATGTCAAACCGATTCAAGGCTAAACAAAATCATTCATTGCTATATTACACTGCCAGCTTAACAACGGTCAACCCACTGGTTAGGCTATTTTTTCCCCACAATGTAGCCTCTGAACACACTGCTCCAGCCTTTTTATTTAGTAACGCACACTGCTCCAACCAGTTGTTAGCCCACGGCGATCTAAATATCATCAAGCATTCTAAGAACTTCTATTTAAGCTCCGTAATAGGATGAACCTTTCCTCTGTTTTTCGACGATGCTATCTATTGCTTTTCAACAATTGCCACCTATGTTTTTCCCTGTATAACTTCTACTGTTGTTCCTCATCGATCTATTAATATGCATGATGAAACCCTTATCTATAATTATCTGTTTTTACTACTTTCTTTGTTTCAAGCATTATGTATTATCACTAAGTATCTATCTACCAACAATAAGTACTTATTATTTCGATCTATGTCTGGATTTTTCAATGTCTGAATTTTTCAATCACCACTCTTTCAATACTTGGCTTGCTGTCGCCATTTGCGCCATCGGCGTAACGGGTCATCTAGTAAAGATAGCGTATGAAAACATGCACATACATCATACATCATCCAGCTTAACAACAGCACCAGACCGGAAGACTTCAAAAAACCGATTGTTTATATTGCTGGGTTCTGTATGCACGGTTAGAGATGCATAGTAACTAGCATATATCTTTGTTTATGTATGCTGGTTAATTCTCTTTTTTAGATATTATGCAGAGGAGACCCAGTCAACAACATAAAGCCAAGTTGTGTATGCATGCAAACAGGCAAACATGCCACGTCGACAAAAATGCATGCACACATGCATGGGAAAAGGCTCAAGCCTTCTTGTAATATTATGTTGTTTAAATAAACAAAGTATTTTAGACCGACATAATAATCTCTTAACATGCATCCTATCCACCTTAGCAGTCCCGTCACGTCAACAGCTCCTGCCCTGCATAATGCCACCTCATGTGTTACATTACCAGCTTAGATAACGGACCATCAATTCCGCATACATAATCGACTGAGGACCAACCCTCTCTCGCAATGTGTAACGCATATGTTATCTCCTCTCCCCGCGGCGGAGCCCTGACAATTGCCGATCCACTCCGAAACACCAGGACCAAATTCACATGCACTCAGCTAAAAGACAAACAAAGAAGAGAGATGGTGTTGGAAATATGAGCAAATTACTACGAGATTTAATCCGAATAAACAGAAGATAAACCATGACAGCAATAGCAGGGATTAAACTAACCATGCAAACTAGCATAGTAGATGAACAGATCACATCTAGGGCACATACTAGAAACATGAATTCTATCACGATCTCGAACAAGAAGGATAGAATCACATATAGTGCAGCGGGAGCAGCACCGCCGGCGTTGAGGTTGTCGCCCATGTCGTCGAGGATGAGATTGCCGAGGTCGGGGAAGAAGTCGTCGTTGGCGAAGTCGTCGCTGCCAGCAGGCGCGCGAGTGCGCTCCCCAAAAACCTGATCGCCCCTCTCCCGTACAGGATCACGAGAGGCGGGGTTCCGGAGGCCTGCTGTCCCTTCTCGCGGTGCACGCCGGAAGGAGGGATGGAGAAGACTTGCGTGGCGGCGCAATGATCTGGAACGGTGGTGTGAAACCAGACGAAGCGGCAGCCGCTAGGGTAGACGTCTGCCTGACTATATAATGCGGGCCGGGTAGGTCGTGGGAGTAAATCCCACGTCCGAGTCGCGATCCAAAAGAATCGGAAACGGTTCAGTAATTAACGCGTCCGTTAATTATTAATTAATGACTCATTAATTTTTCCCAAGCAGCAAAAATATAGACAACGTGCATAGCTCTGTCCTCGGCTCGGCTCAATCCCGCAACCCGCGGCGCGTCGTGGCGAGAAGGAGGAGCGCGCGTGTAGGTCTCCTCTTCTCATGCTCTTACAAGTGGTAGAAGAGCTCACCTTATAAAGAGGTGCAAGTCTCACTCAACTTCCGGGGTGGGACTAAACTTTAGTCCCACTCACACCACTCACAAGCTATGCATGAATGGGCCAAGAGAATTTCAGAATTTTAGTTGGGCTTTGGACCAAAGGCCTACTAGCAAATTCCAACAATCCCCCACAAAGTCTCATTGGCACATCTCATCACTTAGTTTCAAAACATTGTTTATATACCGGTGCTCAGTGGAGACTGTAAAGTTGAACTTCCACTTAGAGATTTATGCTACACTAGATCACAACTTGAATAGTGGACTATGCCTTGAACTACAAGTTTTCTGCGAGACTAGTTTCACACAAATTCTTGACCGATACTGGGCTGCCGCAAGGCTTCCCCGTGGGTGGAGCGTATACGTCATACTCCAGGGCATTTCATGAATTTATTAGAGAACACCCAATTCTCACAGGCTGTGACGTTAACAGTCAAATTCATATAGGTGTGTTCCTCAGGAGATGCTCTGCAGGACAACATCTCTGCTTACCCGAATAAGCCACTTGGAACACATTAAGATAAGTATCAACCTGCCATGCAGATCAGGAGAGTATTGCATCTTCACGGAGTGGGATAATTAATATAGGGATACTCTCCTCCCAGCTGACCAACAGCTTGTCTCCCACTTCTACTTCACGGGATCTCCGATCACATAGAATGGGTTACCACTATGGACAACTCATGCGGTGGGTCTCAAACCCATCTCCATCGATGCATTATCTATCACATTACGTGATAGACCCTTTGTGAAGGGATCTGCCAAGTTTTTCGACGTTTGGATATAATCCAACGTAATAACTCCGGAGTTCCTCAATTTTCTGACAGATTTTAGTCTCCTCTTCACATGCCTTGAGGACTTCATATTGTCCTTAGAACTGTTTATCTTGACGATCACAGTTTGATTATCACAGTTCATCAGGATAGGGGGTATTGGTTTTTCAACCACAGGTAAGTCCATCAAGAGCTCACGAAGCCACTCTGCTTCAACAGTGGCAGTGTCTAATGCTGTGAGTTTTGCTTCCATAGTTGACCTCGTTAAGATGGTCTGCTTGCAAGACTTCCAGGAAACAGCGCCACCACCAAGTGTAAAAACATAACCACTTGTGGCCTTAATCTCATCAGCATCAGATATCCAGTTTGAGTCACTATAACCCTCCAGTACCCTTGGATACCCGGTGTAGTGAATCCCATAGCTCGCAGTGCCTTTCAAATAGCGCATAACTCTCTCAAGCGCATGCCAATGATCATCTCCCGGTTTTGACACAAACCGACTCAGTTTGCTCACAGCAAAAGAGATGTCAGGCCTCGTGGCACTCGCCAAATACATAAGCGAACCAATAATCTGAGAATACCTCAGTTGATCCTTAGCAATCCGTCCATTCTTTCGAAGCAACACACTAGCATCATATGGAGTTGGGGAAGGCTGGCAGTCGCTATACCCAAAACGACTCAAGACCTTTTCCACATAGTGAGACTGAAGCAGTGTAATCCCACCATTCTCATCTCTCAACAGCTTGATGTTTAAGATAACATCAGCTACTCCTAGATCCTTCATCTCAAAGCAACGAGATAAGAAATCCTTAACCTCATTGATTAAATCAAGTTTGGTTCCAAAGATCAGTATGTCATCGACATACAGACAAAGAATAACTCCTTCGCCCCCACCATGGCGATAGTACACACACTTGTCACCATCGTTTACTACAAAGCCGGCAGCAGTTAATGTTCTTTCGAACTTCTCATGCCACTCCTTAGGAGCTTGCTTAAGGCCATATAAAGACTTTAATAACTTGCACACCTTTCCTTCCTGACCAGGTACTACAAAACCATCTGGCTGATCCATGTAAATTTCCTCCTTCAACTCTCCATTGAGGAAAGCCGTCTTAACGTCCATTTGATGAACGAGAAGACCATGTGAGGCAGCCAGTGATAGTAGCACCCGAATAGTGGTCAGTCTAGCCACGGGTGAGTAAGTATCAAAGAAGTCTTCACCTTCTTTCTGGGTATAACCCTTAGCCACAAGCCGTGCCTTGTACTTTTCAATCGTACCATCAGGTCTAAGCTTTTTCTTGAACACCCACTTACATCCTATAGGTTTGCACCCATAAGGACGGTCAGTGATCTCCCAGGTTCCGTTAGCTAAGATGGAATCCATCTCGCTACGAACAGCTTCCTTCCAGTAGTCAGCATCAGGAGATGCATAGGCTTCTGAAATAGTCCTGGGTGTGTCATCCACAAGGTACACAATGAAATCATCACCAAAGGACTTTGCAGTCCTCTGTCTCTTACTCCTCACAGGAGTTCCGTTGTCACCCTCAACTGGATTCTCAACGTGTTCCATCGCAATGGTGGGTTCAGGAATTACAGCAAATTCCTCACTAGATGGAGTAGGTATCTCCTGATTTGATGAACTCGACATATCCTTCATAGGAAATATGTCCTCAAAGAAAGTTGCATCATTCGACTCCATAATTGTACCAACATACATGTCGGATACCTCAGATTTTATTATCAAAAATCTATAACCAATGCTATGAAAAGCATAGCCCAGAAGAACACAATCCACGGTTTTTGGTCCAAGCTTGCGCTTCTTGGGAATTGGTATATTGACTTTCGCCAAACAACCCCAAGTACGTAGGTAAGAGAGTTTCAACCTTTTCCTTTCCCATTCCTCAAATGGAGTCATGGTCTTATGCTTTGTGGGAACTCGGTTTAGGACATGACACGCAGTCATTAGCGCCTCCCCCCACCATTCCTTGGAGACCCGATGTGTCTAACATGGTGTTAACCATATCAGTTAGAGTTCGGTTCTTTCTTTCGGCTACCCCATTTGACTGAGGTGAGTAGGGAGGCGTCCTCTCATGGATTATACCATGTTCCGCACAAAACAAATAAAAATCATTGGAAAAATACTCTCCACCATGATCAGACCTAAGCCGTTTAATTTTCCGATCAAGTTGGTTCTCTGCCTCAGCTTTATAGTTTTTGAAAAAGGTTAAAGCCTCATCTTTTGATTTCAGAAGATACACATAACAATATCTAGTGGAGTCATCGATCAACGTCATGAAGTACCTCTTTTCACCTTTTGTCAACACGCCATTCATCTCACAAAGATCAGAATGTATAAGCTCTAGTGGCGCCAAGTCTCTTGCCTCTGCAGTCTTATGGGACTTGCGAGGTTGCTTAGCTTGCACACACACTTGGCACTTGGAGCCCTTGACAGTAGGTATTTTCGGAATTAAATTCATATTGGTTAGCCGCGTCATGCAACCAAAGTTAATATGACAAAGTCGTGAATGCCAAATATCAGACTCATTATTGTGGCAAACATTATTAATAACTTTAGTGCAAATATCTGACAAAGATAGGCGGAACAAGCCTCCGCTCTCATAGCCTTTTCCAACAAATTGTCCATACTTAGAAATTACAACTTTATTGGATTCGAAAACCAACTTAAAACCATCTCGACATAAACGGGAACCGCTAACGAGATTTTTATTGATGGACGGCACATGATGAACGTTCTTCAGACGCACGGTCTTCCCCGAAGTGAACTTCAGATCGACTGTACCGACACCTCGAACGACGGCATGTGACCCATTCCCCATCAGCACGGGAGAAGTCCCTGTGACCTGGTAAGAAGAAAACATGGAGGTGTCAGCACAAACGTGTACATTGGCACCGGTATCAATTAACCAATCAGGAGATTGAAATACTGAAAGGATGGTAGGAAGAATACCGTACCCAGATTCCTTCATATCAGTATCACCGATGACAACATTAGCGGACTTGCCGCTCTTCTCATGTTCGCGCTCCTCAAAGCGGTTAGGACACTTCAGAGCCTAGTGATTAGGATCACCGCAGACATGGCAAAGTCCCTTCCCCTTCTTATGAGAATTCTTCTTGAAGTTGGTAGAATATGACGGCTTGTTCTTTGTATCAAACTTGCCTTTGCCCTGAGTTTTGTTCTTGTTGTTTTTGAACTTGTTGGGCTGGAAGTTCTTCTTCTGTACCATGTGGGCACTAGAAGCTCCCTCAGCAACTCGAGCACGTGTGTCCTTTGCTCTCGCCTTCTCTTCAACATCAAGAGTACCAATGAGATCCGCAACGGAAAACTCCTGTCTCTTGTGTTTCAGGGAAGTAGCAAAATTGTTCCACGAGGGTGGAAGCTTGGCAATGATGCCTCTGGAAACAAATTTGTCCGGCAACACACACTTGAAGTACTCGAGTTCCTTTGCGAGCGACTGTATCTCATGAGCTTGCTGTACAACAGAGCGCTCATCAGTCATCTTGTAGTCATAGAATTGCTCCATGACGTACAACTCGCTGCCGGCGTCCGAGGCACCAAACTTGGCCTCGAGCGCAGCCCACATGTCCTTGCCATTGTTAAACGACATATACGAATCCACAATGGAATCATCAAGAACACTCAGAAGAGCGCCTTTAAAGAGAGTATCGATCTTCTCAAAAGCTTCCAGCTGTGCTGGATTAAGATCACCCTCAGGCTTGCCCTTAGTGACATCATAGCAGCACATGGTCTGAAACCAGTAGACTGCTCTCGTGCGCCACCTCTTATATTGCACCCCCTTAAAGGCAGGCGGCTTCAAATGCGCAGCAAAACCACTCGGAGTAAATTGCCTATAATCAGGTTTTTGGAATGTTGGAAATATGAGCAAATTACTACGAGATTTAATCCGAATAAACAGAAGATAAACCATGACAGCAATAGCATAGATTAAACTAACCATGCAAACTAGCATAGTAGATGAACAGATCACATCTAGGGCACATACTAGAAACATGAATTCTACCACGATCTCGAACAAGAAGGATAGAATCACATACGGTGCAGCGGGAGCAGCACCGCCGGCGTTGAGGTTGTCGCCCATGTCGTCGAGGATGAGGTTGCCGAGGTCGGGGAAGAAGTCGTCGTTGGCGAAGTCGTCGCTGCCAGCAGTCGCGCGAGTGCGCTCCCCAAAAACCGGATCGCCCCTCTCCCGTACAGGATCACGAGAGGCGGGGTTCCGGAGGCCTGCTGTCCCTTCTCGCGGTGCACGCCGGAAGGAGGGATGGAGAAGACTTGCGTGGCGGCGCAATGATCTGGAACGGTGGTGTGAAACCATACGAAGCGGCAGCCGCTAGGGTAGACGTGGTTCAGTAATTAACGCGTCCGTTAATTATTAATTAATGACTCATTAATTTTTCCCAAGCAGCAAAAATATAGACAACGTGCATAGCGGCTCGGCTCAATCCCGCAACCCGCGGCGCGTCGAGGCGAGCGAGGAGGAGGAGCGCGCGTGTAGGTCTCCTCTTCTCATGCTCTTACAAGTGTAGAAGAGCTCACCTTATAAAGAGGTGCAAGTCTCACTCAACTTCCGGGGTGGGACTAAACTTTAGTCCCACTCACACCACTCACAAGCTATGCATGAATGGGCCAAGAGAATTTCAGAATTTTAGTTGGGCTTTGGGGCAAAGGCCTACTAGCAAATTCCAACAGATGGATCACTCGTGCAGTTTGTCCTCCCCATCACACCTGAAAAATGGGAGATCCAAAACAAACAAAACTACCCGAACGACGTTGCTCGGCGTGCAGGTGTAACACCTGCTGGCAGTGTTACGATGAGATCAGAAGCGGAACCAAGGAAAACGCGTTCGACTGACAAGGGAAAGGCGCCTCTGGATGCTATGCAATCGAGTGGCTGAGGTGCCGAGCTGGGTTTGCTGAATCATATGACTAGTTGTAAGGGATTAGTGACTAAGAAATGAAGTGAATTAAGTTTGATGAATTACTACCGTGTGGTTCCTCTGCTTCTCCACAAAGCAGTGCTTATCTTGGCTAGCGCCTGTGCCACGGGTTAACCATGTATTGAGTATATTGATTATTAGGAAAGATGAGATAGATTAGAATTTGTTTATGTCTTGTATATATATATATATATATATATATATATATATATATATATATATATATATGTGTCCACGAGGCTCAAGTAATACAATCAACTATTCTACCAAATCTCTCTTTCCCTTCTAACATGATATCAGACTAATCGATCCAACCCTAGCCGCCGTCCGACGCTTCCGCACCCGCGCGCTGCCTCGGGGGGCCGCGCCGCCCGTACCTAGGGTTCGTCCGCCGGTCGTGTTGACTGACTGCCCTAGAGAGTCTTTTTCCCGAGCCCTTGTTCTGGATTTTTTCGCTCTTTCACCGGTCGTTTTGATCAGCGGTTTTTTTTTTCCCGATCTAAGATCGGTTTGCGTCACCCGCCGCCGCCGTCGACTCCCGCGCGCCTCTACTCCGACTTCGGCATCAACTACACTGGCGTCTTCTTCGACTGGGCGGCCTCGCGTGCCGCGCGGCGGCCCGAACGGCTGCCGTCCGCGCACCCGTCCGTCAGTCAGTCTGTGCCGGCCGTCGACGCCTTATTCGATCGGGACTTCTCCATCAACCCCGTCTCCATCCACCTGGATCGGTCGCCGCTTCTCGTCCAAAGCTTCATGCGTGGAACGCGTGAGGTCTACTGGTGCAGAGGCCGTCGGTCGTTCTGTGTCGGCACGGGCCAACTCACGCGCCTGACACGGGCGTAGTTGGCGCTGCTGTGGCCGGCCGCTCGCGCCAACGACTGATCCACGCCGCTTGGACCGGCTCACATGTTCATGCAGGTGGCTGTTCGTGTGCAGGTGTTGGCCCGGACAACGTGTCCGTACACGTCTTGGCTTGGCCATGGTGATCACGTCGCGCTTCAATCGTGTTCCTGTATAACGCGTGTTCTGTTCGGTTGCCTGCTTTTGTCACGACCGGCCGCCTCATCTGATCCAGCGGACACTTCGACCTCGCGAGCGATCGAATTGATCACCCGTCCGCCCGTGATTCGCTTCATCCACACCGCATGACTGACCTGGCTAGTTGCTTGCGCGCGTCTCCGCAGGTCCTGTGAAGATTGTCCCCGAGTACAGCGCGCCCCTTCATCGATCGAGCAACGGACTGCCGTTGCGTCGTCCTGTCGGGCCGCAACGCTGCCGCCCCGTGGTTCTCCTCGCGGCTGCATCGACTCGCGCGTCGCCGCTGCTTTGCCCCTTCGGGTCCTAGAGCCGCGATACACGGTCCCCGCCGCCGCCCCGAGGCCGTCCCCGCGGTTGCACCGACCCGGGCTCCGCCGCTCCGTCGCCCATTCGGGCCGTAGCGCCGCGACCCGCAGTCCCCGCCACCGCCCCGAGGTTTTCCCGCCGTCGCCCCGACCTGCCCGCCGCCGCTGCGTCCCCCCTTCGGGCCGTAGCGCCGTGGCCCGCGGTCCACTCCGCCGTCACCGCGCGTCGACCTCCCGTAGTATGCACCACGCCATCTCCCTCGGCGCAGGAACGCCACCGTCCGCGCCGGTCTTTGTCACGCTGTCTGGTTCCTCACCTACTTCGAGCATCGCCGCTACGCTCCTAACCTAGCCGCCGCCGCCGCTCTTCTTTGGCCGCCGCCGCTACCCTCGTAGCCGCCGCCCGTCCACCTCCTTCGTCTTCGTCCAGCACCAGTCCGTCGCCAGCGTTGCCGTCATCTACCCCGACCACTTCGTCTACTCCGACAACCGCGGGCGATATCGGTCCCGCACCGATTGGCGCCGCAACCGTCATCGAGTCCTTCTTTGCAGGCCTCTCCGACTTCTCCGACATGGCGTACAGCTCGTGCAGGTCCCTGTCTACGCATGCCCAGTGCTGGCAACACCGAAGTGTGCCTTCGTCCACAACATGTCCCCGGGCCTGGCAAGTCTGGTGCGACGCTTCGTCAACTTCGTCTTCGTCCGTCTATGCATGCCCGGTGCTGGCAACACCGACGCGTGCCTTCGTCTACGACGTGTACCCGGGTTTGGCAAACCCAGCGCGACGCCTCGTCATCACCGTCCTCTACCCGGCGCACCCTACTTCGACACCACTGCACCCATGACTAACTCGGCGCCTCTTTGCGCCCGCGGCTCCACGGTGACATCCTCGACACCGGCTACCCCGACTCGACATCGACCACGGCATTCTTCGCACGGCTACCTCGACCACGGCTACACCACCCTACGCTCTCGGCTACATCGACATCGGCACAAAGGGCTACCGCCTTGCTTGAGCAACCTCGTCGGTTTTCACTCCAGCCACGACTTCCGCGATGCGTCAATCGGTACGACTGTGGGAGGGGTGCCCGTCAGCTTGCCTTCGGATTCTTCTTCAGTCTCACCGTCTGCGTCGCTACCGTTGTGACTGCGGGGGATGTTGAGTATATTGATTATTAGGAAAGATGAGATAGATTAGGATTTGTTTCTGTCTTGTCTTGTACTTCAAGTAGATCATTGTACTCCTATACATATGCCCACAAGGCTCAAGCAATACAATCAACTATTCTACCAAATCCTTCTCTCCCTTCTAACACCATGCATTACAGCAGGGTTGAGGAGGACCGCACCAGGGGGCTTCTGCAACCCAACACTCTCCTCCCCCGCTTCTTGCGCCATATCGAGGAAAGATGCAGCTTGATTTGCTGTTATTCCATGCCACCACGGCAGGGTCTCACCTGGTCGCGAGTAAGTGCTCTAAGCTAGCCACATGTGGTCTGTTAGTAATCAGGTTTCGTTTTGTAGTGGAGAATCAGGAGGTCATGCTCGGGGCATTCAACCTTCAGTGGTTTTTTTACACCTACATGGGTTCCTATTCTGCCAAATTAATGGTAATAAGGCCATTTTCCAGACAGTAAATAAATTTCTACAAGACGATGATGTGTAGTTATTTGGTATAGTGAAACTATCTTATGCCAGAATATGTGTGTGTGAATTTTGTTTGCAGATTCTTTTTTTTTTGTTTGCAGATTCTGGATGTTGAGTGTAAACTGAACCGATGCATGAGCACTACTTCGAGATCAGGAAGGACCTGCGAGGAGTAGCCTAATTAATAGGAGTCAGTGCTACTTTAAGATCTGCAGCAGATGTGTGGATGGAACTGACAAGGTGAGGTCGTCTGGCAGAGGGTTGAAGTCGTAGCGATGGAGGACTGAGCGCAGTGTGTGATAGGGCAGACAGGCTAATTGTTTGGAGGCAAACTCAACCATTTCAGCCAAATAGGATTCAAAGATCACTTCACTCAAGGTTGAAAGGACCATCCTTATAGCCAACCAGCCATACCCAGCAGCCTGGCTCCACCCCGCGACCTCACTATGTTCGTTCCATCTGCAGGTTCCAACTCCCTCCGTTTTACTCCACCCATTGACTCCCCTTTATCATTTCTTACCTTTGCACAAGATTCAGTCATCGTCCACATCGCAGGCAGGCATTGTCACAATAAAATTCTCTGCTGATTGGATGTCAATTTGGTTGGATAGTTTGTGTTGCTATAGTTTAGATTGATTTTGGACATTGAATGTTCTGTTACCTTTCTTATTACTATTTGTTTCAATCTGAGCAGCAATACCAACATCTTGGGGCTGCATTAGTCTGCTAAAATTAACTCACTCATTCTCATGTTGTTTGTGGATCTTTGTTCTGTCATGTCGACTAGGTATTTGATGAAAATTCAAACGGACTGCAACTGAGGTGAACAAATGTAAGATTCACATTGTAGTCAAAATAAAACCCAACTCCCTCATATTGTTTCTACATATGTTATTTATAAGTGATTTACTTTCAAATTTCTGATTTAAAGAGTATTATTGATCACGGAAACAAGCTAAATTTTAGTTTGGTAGCACCATTTCTATAACCATACATGTTACTGTTCACAAAATGTTATAGATGCTCTTCTTTGTCAAGTTTTTTGGTACATAGGAAGTTAGTAGGATATGTGGTTGTCAAAGCAAAAAATTGTAGTTTTTATGCCAAGTGAGCCTCTTTCAGTCTTTCTTCTTGCGTCCCGACATTGTTTTGTTCTCTAAGCATTTGGAAATAGGTATACACATATAATATGATAACAATTTGCTTGCAAGCGAAGTTGTACTTGCAGACATCATGAATTCAGTCATATATGTTCTACATGTACTATGTTTACCTATGTACTTGATTATACTTGCATTTTACCTTTATGATCAATGTCATCTTACATTTCTCATGTTATCATCCTTAGTGAATGCCACGTTCAACCCATAACTAATTAACAGAGTAGCTTGTGATATCTATTCCCATTGTTGATTGGTCATACAACAGACAGAGGAGACGTAAAGGACAAAACACATGTACATATGCCATGGTTACTAAATGTCAGTCAAGATTGTATAAAACTAGGAAAGCAAAAGAAAGGGTAGGCAACATCCAAGGACTAAACTAACACACATTCAAGTAATCAGTTTATGAGAGGGCATTTTATAAGTTTATAATGTTTTCTTCTTGATTTTCTTTGATTGAATTACCGCAGCAACACATGGGGTGTCATATAGTTACATATAATAAATTATATGTATTTTAAGTTTTACTTATCATATTATTAATCCAAATATTCATTTTTCATACAATCAAATCTCTTCAAGATATATTGTAACCTATTTCCGCGGCACGAGATGGTAATATTAAAAAATTATGTAGACGATTTCAAAAGATTGAGATATCATGAAAAAGATATTTGGGAAGAACATTGTAGAATAAATCAAGAATAAGAGTAACCAAAATATTATGGAGAAACCCTAGAAACAGATAAGATTCTAAAGGTAGGTGTTCAATTCCGACGGACGATATAGAAAAAATCCCATGTGACCCGCCCACTATAACTACAAAAAGAATGCTATGTGACCTTAGCTAGATGAAAACGAATGTGTTAGCACCGGAATGTCGATTAGGGTTTATGGTATAATGTGCAATGTATTGGCAAAGAAAAAAAAACATAGTTCAATGCATGTAATGTAATGTTTAAAGCAGTATTGTCAAATATGAGCCTTGTACCAAATAAGATTTGGGACGCTACAGAGGCCGGCGTGAAATGTGGCATTGGAATATGATATCCGAGCCAAGAGGTCTGACGGCCCTGACTTGCTCGCCCACGAGACTGATGACGTGTGTGTTGAAATATATTGCCCGTCCCTTTTCATCAATTCGGATTTTTGGATGGGTTGGCTGGAACATGAATTTAATATGGTATCTGAGCCAAAAGGTCTTCCCCAATATGTCATCTTCCTTCGTACTTAAATCGCTTACCCGAACACACGGGCATTTCCCCAAGGTGGTGGGCACGGTAGCTTGAGCTGCATCTTCCCTTGAGTGGACTCGAACAGCGGCCATGCATGGTCTTGGCTAGATCAGCCGCCAGTCAACTCCGACGTGCTGCGGCACTTGGTCGAACCACACGGCAACGTCCTCGATGTTGGCACGCACCGGAACTGCCGGGGATGGCATAGTGGGGTTGGAGTAGACGTGACGAGTGACACGGCAGCTGAAGGGGACACACTCAGAGACGATGCTCGCACCACCACTGCCGGCATCGTCGTCTGAACATTCTGTCGAGCACCTGTTGGTCGTCGACGTGTCAAGCTCCCAGCAACGAAGCGGTCGCCGCCGGCCTCCGCACCACCCTCGACCACCTCCTCGCCCCCGCCCCCGCTGACTGCAGCACGCGTCGAGGTTGGCGTGTAGATGGTGAGCGGTGGCGACGGGAACCATTCTGCTACAAACCCCTACGACGTGTTCAAGGACAGGGACGTGGCTACGGCCGGGTCCTCGGCGATGGCGACCGCCTCAGCCGGTTCCTCAGCTCCGCCGTGGCTGACGCGCTCAGCAACCCCACTATGGTCAAGCTGGACAGAGTCCTTATCAACACAGCCTGGCCACTCTTCTCCTTTGCTCAAACGGACGCCATTGCCCTCACCTCTGCAAGCTAAGACGTCTGAGCTGCCATTAGAAACTGGAACAGAGGCCCAAAAACCATGCCCACATTGCTCTCAAACAGCAACAAGCTTCTGGCATTCTTAGACGCCTTAGAGGAGGCAAGGACCCTGACTAACTTGGAATTTAGTCTACGCAAGCATGCGCACGACAAAATTGTTCAGATCACGGGTGGCAGGCCTCCATGTGGTGATCAAGGTCAAAAATTCGTGGGTGCAGACATGGAGACGAGAACACAAGATTTTTTTTTTCATGCTGCAGCAAACTGCCGGGCAAAGAGAAACAAAATTCTGCACAATGGAGTTGAACACTTTGATATTCAACAAAAACTGGACATTGCAACTCAGTACCACAGCAGCATCTTTGGCAATGCTTTACCGAACCTGCCAACCGTCGACCTTGCCAGCCTGTGTCAACAACACACCAATTCATCAGAGCTGGTTAGCGCATTTGCATGGGACGAGACGAGCCCCGGTCCCGATGGTTTTACTTATGAGTTTATAAAGGCTAATCTGATGCTACTCAAGGAGGCCTTGCTGAAGCTTTCCTCTGGTCTGGGCTCAGAACAAACTTTCATTGCAAGGCATCAACAGAGTCTTTAAGTCTTTTTAGAGATTTTAATATGAACTACATATGGATGTATATACACATTTTAGAGTGTAGATTCACTCATTTTGCTCCGTACGTAGTCCATATTGGAATATCTAAAAAGACTTATATTCATAGGTGATGACTAACTGGCTTTAACGTTCCATCCCTGATCTTGTTGATGACATGCAGTCAGGCTTCATCAAACTTCATTCTTGCATCTGAGATGGTACAGACGGCAGTCAAGAGAAAGTTACCAATGAATAATGATGGTCTTGAATCCAGATGCCAAACTTGCTCTCATGGGGCGGTCGTTTGCAAATGGTTGATGAGTCCAACAAGGTCATCTTATGGCTGGTATTCAGAGGTCGCCTCAATACCAAGTACAATGCCACCAAAAAATGTTGGACTCAGGACCATTGGTGTGGCATTTGCCCAGCCATAGAATCGATCGAGCACATTCTGCTACATTATAAAGCTGCGCAACTCATCTGGCACCGTATAAACCTGCAGCACATTGCCGGACGGGCTGCTACCTTGGTTCTCTTCGCGCATGAAGCCAAGCATCTCATCAAACACCATCAGTGGCCCATTTTGTACGAATTTGTTGGCAGAATTTGTACTACCGCGACACTTACTTTGGATCGGACAGAGTATCAATACTACACATTATTAAGATTTGAAAGGGAAAATGCATCTTGGCTAGTAGAAGTTGAGATCTACACTCGGTGAATAGTTTTTCTTCTTCTAGACCAATGTCGACAAACTAAAGTACACTTTCTTTATAAAACCATCACCACATAAATATAACATGTTTTTACTGTGTTGCCAAGATTCAAACCCTCATTTTGAACCGAGCAATACTTCAACCAAAACTGTTCAAAATCTGCTTTACTTTAGGCACCAAATTAACATGGAAGATCGATCGGGAGAAAATGAATTCTAAGTTCCGTCACAAAATTTGCACATCAGATGCAATTTTTTTGAAATATAAGACAACAGCCAACGTTTTACTCCACCATTTCCGATCGCCTAAACTTTCCAACACAAGGGCTTTTCTGCCTGGTTCATTCTATTGCCCAACTTACATCATATATCTGTTGTAACGCTATTGTTCTCAGAACGATACCCTCCAGCTTCAAAAAAATGAAAAGAACCTGTAACTATTGAGAACACCTTCCAGCTCTAAAAAAATGAAACAAGCCTGTAAATATTCTTTTCTATCTTAATGCATCAGCAAAACACCTGCTTCACGTAAAAAAAGAAAAAGAAACAAATGTCCGGTTTCAAGAGGGGAAAGGACTGCAGCAGATATAACACCTACAGCAAGTAACTCAACATATCAATGTGATGTGCCTGTGGCGAATGAGATTTACCTTTGAGAACCAATCTTGCTATTGTCCATTCACTAAGCAGACCTTTCTCACGGTCACGGTACAAGATTTTAGAACAGCTCGAGTGTGTGATTTTGAGCCTAGTCTGCTCCACTTTCCTAAGAGCCTACTTTGTCATGCCCAATTTCTCCATGAACTCCGCCCAAGATAGATATGCCTGCAATGCGCCAGTGTAGCCGTGTTACACTGCTGGGTTTGGAGGAGGCTTAGATGATACTCCCTCCGTTCACAAATATAAGATGTTTTGGACATTTCAATATGGGCTACATACGGACCGAAATGAGTGAAAAAACATACTTAAACGTGTATATACATCCGATTCAGAAAAAAGTTTGAACATCTTGTATTTGTGAATGGAAGGAGTAGATACTAGCGTCATGAGAACAGCAAGATGCCTTGCGCTTGCCGCTTGGCTTGATCAATGTCAATTGGTGGAAGATGTCCTCAGGCAAGGCGATCTTACGGGTACTCAGGACATTGTTCCTCGTCTTCGGCTGAAACCACCTTTACATCTTCCTGTATAAAAGCTGAAGTTATAGTCTGCCCATCCTCCACAGCAGGGGTGGTCTCCTTGGCATTTGCCTCCGGTTTAGATTTGCTTGTTTCAGGTTGGGTTTGTTACTTTGTTTTACATCAGGACCTGCTTTTGACATCAAAAGAACATAGCAGGTGAGAAAACTATGTTTGCAACGTAAAATATATAAATATATTCCTTGCTGAGAATGCTAGCAATACCTTTTGACTGATTTTGGTATCAGAGTTAGTCTAGGCTGCTCGAACAAAGCGGAGATTGCAGTGATTGAATCAGCCCTTTGGGATGGCTCTACAGGTTCAGGGGAAGACCTTGGAAATGGCTTTTTGGTGGAGTTGATAGTTTTCGGGCATTTGGGTTCTCAAAGATGGCAGCCAATGCATTGAATGCTGGCGGTCTTCCTCCAACTCTTGCATGGTCAGGACTGGAAGACGTAGTTCTCCGCTGAGATTTATCAGTTATATTGCATCTTCCAGTGTAACTCCACCTATGTCTTTTAGGCATAGCCGGTCCCAAGCCTGGGTAAAGGAGGAGGGTTGTGATAGGCTTGGCGAGCCAACGTAAAAACTAGCCAGTCCCATGGGTATGAAACCCATTTGAGCGAGAGTAGTACTAGGATGGGTGACCTCCTGTGAAGTCCGGTTTCATATATAAGGGTTGTGATAGGCTTGGCAAGCCAACGTAAAAACTAGCCAGTCCTTTGGGTATGAAACCCATTTGGGCGAGAGTAGTACTAGGATGGGTGACCTCCTGGGAAGTCCTCGTGAAAGGGTTTCATATCTAGCCTACCCCAACTTGTTTGGGACAAAAGGCTTAGAAGAAGAAGAAGAATTGCATCTTCCAGTGTGTGATGATGTTGTTGATCTTCTTTTAGGCTTCTAAGAATTACGTAACCAAAAGTTAAGCTTATGAGAAGGAATGCATATGCAACCTTGTAATGCCATTTTGCCATCTAGACATCTAGTATGTTCATACACGATATAGTGTCCAACAAATGCTCAAATTTTACATCTGATGATAGCATTTTTATCCTGGCATCTATGTGGTATTGGCTTAACTAGCAAAAAATTAGGCAGTAAAATACATGGTGAATGGCATCACACAGTTATCTCAGTTAGTAATGACTAATGAGTACCACCAATCAACAACCTTTCCTTACTAATGTTCCAATGAACAAATCTGCAATAACTTGGGAGAAAAATACAGCAGCTACACTAGATATGCAGACCCAGTAAAGCTCAACTTTGATCACAACCATCTAATAGAGCAGGAATTCAGGATGAGAGAAAATTTAGGAGGTTCCAAAGGAATTCAAAAGCTACAGAAGTCTTACATGTCTTATTGGTTTTAATCCATCCTTCACTATAGTCAGCCTCCTTTCAAATGATTTACCATGCATCTGCGACATTATAACACAAAATGCATGAGGTTAGCCCCAGAAGTTCGCATGATAGAAAAAAACATACAAACCCACCAGGAAAATGCTTACAGCTGTTTTTCAAGAGTCCCAAGTGAAGAACCTTGTGAACCATTGGGGCTCACTTCCTACAATGATAACATAAAGTGGTGTTTCTCATGATAAAATTTCCATTAGAATGTCAAGTTCGAGTAATCTCTGGCAGAAAAGTAAGCTTTATGAATCCAGTATAAAGTACATATAAGAAATTTGCCTTCTACATACACAGAAAAAACCATGAAATTCTCACATACCTCTCCAGAGTTCAAAGCTTGTGCTCTTATTTTTGTGTCCACATGTTGTCAAACCCCATATAAAGACACATGAATAACAGTCCAAAATATATATGTCCTTCATCATCATATCATCTTGCATGAAGTTGAATATCTCTGTAGCCTGCAACATCAGAAGACCGCCATTAATTTCTCATCATGATGTCTTGTTTTCGTAATAATACATATAAACTGTATAATTGCTCACCTTAAGCACCCCTTTATTACTCCAATGTATGCCACGGAGAATATTGATTCAAAAGGAGAACAAAGATAAGTACAGTACATAGTGAATGATAACCGACTACGAGAAATGAATGGATGTGAGACATCTTATGAACTCTTTGCCTTTTGAAAAGGTACAAGAGAACAAATGAGACACTTTCTTGATCTCTCACAATCTTCTGGCTAGGGTACTCATACTTGCTTCCAAGTAACTTCCGAAACTGATCAGATTCTGATCCTTCCTTAAGCAATCTTGACTGGAGATCTGGCTGTGAATGAGCGGAAAGGGTCGGTGTTATAATATTGATAGAGCAGGGCTATCCTAAATGAAGGTAAAGTACAAACATATAGTATTGCAAAAGCACTTATTGATGTGATACATAAGATGGCCAGATATAATTATGAAGCAGATGACAGGCCATGAATATTAACTGCAATAACTATGTGAACTTTTATGACGTGCTGTAGAATTGTGCATATCGACACACATGATGTATGTTTGATGCCAGCCGTGTACAGCAAGTGGATGTGGTACATGTACCAACCCCATCAGAACAGATCAATTTGGTATAGAAGATGTGCTCTAATTATAACATTGCCACAAAACATCAGCAAAAATAACCCCTCCCAGAAAGTTTTGCTGACTCTGACGGGTTTTCGAGTCGATGAGTCGACGGGTCGCTCGGGGGGGGGCGACTCTAGACTAGTCGTGACTAGTCTAGACTCACGGTCGACGAGTCGACATGGCGACGAGTCGACGTGAGTTAAGCAGCAGCAGCCAGGGGAGGAGCACAAGTGCACAACAGCAGCAGCAGCAACCAGGGGAGGAGGGGAGCAAAAGCCCAAAGAAAACAGGAAAAACTGAGAGATGGGCCACTAGTTATGCACTTCCCTGTGGCCCAAAAGCCCATCTAGTAGCTATATACTCCTCCCGTGACCTAATCCACCATCCACACTCCCTCCTCCCTCACCACAGCCGCCACACACATTCTGCTCTCTTTCCTTGTTGTAGCAGCACACAACCCTAAAACTCCTCCCTTCTCCTCATGACCTTAGCCTTCTCTGATTCTCCCTCACCGCAGCATCCCTTCTTCCTCAACAGCAGAGTAGATCCGTCAAGGGAAGGCAACGGTGGAAGCAGGCGCATGAAGGGATGCTTGCCGGAGTACTGGGGGACGTTGGGGTCGTCGTCTCCAAGCCCCAGAAGCAGCCACGGCGATGATGCAGCGAGGAACAAGCGGTAGCAGAGACCTCTGACGGCAGGTGGGGCACAAAATAAGTGAATCGCTCGACCCAGAAACAGCGACTAGTCGTGACTAGTCGAGACTAGTCGCGCGAGTCGCTCGACTCATCCCAGGAGTCGAGTCGAGAGGCTGAGTCGGCCCTGGAACTGCGACTCGTCGACTAGTCGACGACTAGTCGCGACTAGTTGAGCGACTCGAAAACAGAGCTCTGACCCATCCAATCGGTGCCAACCACCCTATCGTTGCGGTAGCACTACTCACCGGTGAGGTCAACGGAGTTGTTGACCTGGCTAGGTGGATAAGATCAGCGCCATCAAGCACAGCAGTAACCTACCCACACATCATCGTCACAGAACCTGGTGCTGACCCCCTGTGGCATGTGAACGCCCCACAAAGCTGTGGATGGGCCACACGGCCACTCGCGCAGCCTTCGATGGGCAGAATAGAGGTGCTGCCTTTCTCTCTCCCCTTCAAATCCCAACAGGGCCAAGTGGTTTTTCCATCATTATAGCCTCCTTCTGCATCCCTAGAATCTCCAATTTCTTTGCTAAAATCTCCAATTTGGTTGATTTTTCTGCATGTGCTCAAACCTAATCTATGCAATGTTTCAAAATCTGTGCATAGTTGAAACTGGCATTGCTATTGGTTTGTAGCAAAATGTTCTTGAGCACATGAAGTAAAATCCAACGAAACTGGAGATTTTAGCCAAAGAAATTTGGGGGGAGGGGGGAATTACCTCTAGAGATGGAGAGGAGGCGAAAATCAATGAAAAAATTGCTCAGTCCAGCACGAATTCGAGATGGTGGTTTGAGGGGAGAGAGAAAGGTGTTGCCTCTGTTCTTTGCATCGGGGATGCCGGCTGCGCCGAGAAAGTATTGGGTGGAAACAAAGTTTGGGTAGAAACCGGTGAAAACCAAGTGAAAAACATCTTTCAAATATTTCGAAACTTCAGGAAAAAAATAGTGTATTGGAGAGGTGCGTTCTACAAGCATGTAAAATTACAGTTTCAAACTCAAATTCACTTGGGAGCAATGAAAAATCAAAAAACTGATGTCAACGACCAAAAAAGTGAAACATTTGAAAATGTGAAATTACTGAAGTCGATGCTGAATTTGTTTTCTTGTAGCCAAGAGTGACATTAAATTTGATTTTGAAATTTTACAATGTTTGTGAAACATGACACTGTATTTTTTACAGAAATTTTGAAAAACCAGAATGATGTTTTTCAATTGATTTTCACCTGTTTCCAACGAAACTTGGTTTCTATTAGATATTCTCTCGGCTACGCCTGGGGGCTGCGTCCGTGGAAGAGCAGCCCGCCAGCAGCCCCACGGGGCATTTACATGTTGCAAGGGCCAGGGTAAGCCGGTAAGGGCCAGGATCCGTGGCGTTTGCCTGAGGTAGGGCAAGGCACGCTCACTGGTGCTGAACTTATACACGTAGGCAGGTCAACCGTCCCGGCCACCAGCGAGGATGGCCACCTCATCACCATTCACTGCGGCGCTAAGTAGTGCTAGGGTTGTGCTGCCTCATTGCCAGGGTGGCTAGCACTGACCTAAAGGGTCAGATTTGGCTAAAGTACCGGGAAGGGGTTATTTTTGGCTGAAGTTTCATGGCAAGATCAGAATTGTCAATTTTCACCAAAGAAACAAGAACATATAAATCATCTCCAAAACATGGTACAGATGCTTGTAGTGACTAATTGTCCACAATTTGTTTAAATGAAAACTATATAAGATTGGGAAATAGAAACAAGTGCGAATAAATTAACTATCATATTAAGACAATCAGGCTGGTGTGGCAGCATAGCAGCTCATTTGAACGATCAAACACATTCCTATGACGTGATGGTCATTGTTTTTAAGGCGTCCTCAAGGCGTCGCTTAGGCGACGCTTTGGCGTCGGCGCGCCCTCAGACCCCAAGGCGTCGAGCTCGCCTTAGACAATGGTGAAAGGCGTCCGCCTTAAGAAGTATGGCGTCTGAAGCGCCCGCTTAGGCGTGCAAAGCGGCGCCTTGACCCAGATCGGACGCCATAGTTCTGCTAGGCAGGGGAGATTTTCCAGGCGGGATAAGGCTGCCGCTGGAAACTGGTGAGGAAAACGCGGGAGCAGTTATGAGAAGAGTAGGAGAGAGAGAATTTCCAGGCGGGATAAGGCTGCCGCGTGAAACTGGTGAGGAAACATGGGGACAGTTATGAGAAGGAGCAGGAGAGAGAGAATCCAAACTAATCTCCAATCTATGCGGGAGGAAGAGGTCTCTCTCCTCTCTGGACTTTTGGCGGTGGTTGGCAAGTGCAGAGCAGATCCTTCCCCCTGCCCCCCGCTCCTCTCCGGCAGAACCCCCCCCCCCCCCCTTCCCCTTCCTCTCCAGTAGATCCTCCTACTCCCCTTCGGCAGCTCATCTTCCTCCTCACCGCCAGGCTCCTCCCAATCTTCCACTCCAGCACACAACAACATCAAGGTAGGGCTCCGATCTATCTCTCGTTTCACCCCCATCCTCTCACTTCTCCTCCACCCTTCTCTGCTCTTTCTTCTCTGTTATGCTAGCTATGCCTGCCTGCTGTGTAATCTGTTATGCTCCTCTGCTCACTGCATGCTAGTGGTGCTCTATTCTACTGCCCATATAGGTTCAGAACTGTCTAAGGCGTCGCCTCGCCTTACGCTTTAGCGCTTAAGCGGTAAGGCTCCCCCCCAGCGCCTCGCCTTGCCTTACCGCCTTAAAAACATTGGTGATGGTATTGAAGAGCATTCCTCATAAGTCATACCTTGTGCACATCTAGCTGCTTCTCAGGAAGCCCGTGGTCCAATGATGAGCTTAGGTTCCCAAACCAAGTAAATAATTTGTCTCCATCATGTAGTATGTAACAATAGAAGAGTTCAGCGGTGGTGCTGCCTGGTAAGAAGTACAATATCAAACTTACAACATGTGGCATAAATAGGAGCTAAGATAAAGTGGCCATAACACGAACACAATGCCATGTCCAGTGAAGATAGATATAAACAGAATGTACCGTGTCAAACTTGAATTGCTTGCATATTTTCTGGTCCTGAACCTTGAGCCCGGAAAAGGGCAACCCCGTTTTCTGAATATGTATCATCCTCAGAGCCATTTTCTGAGACATATTTCTTATACCCAGTACTAGCACCACCCTGCATTATTGATATTTTTCACAATGTAAGGGTGCATATATTGTCACAGTAAAATGATACATTTGGCAGTGAAGCTAAACAGAATGAGTTAGTAAAAGTCTGACCTTAAATTTAACCAAGTTCTGAAATATAGTAAAATACTCAATGGGCTCCTTTCCTTCATAAAGGCGAACCCGTGATAACCAGAGATTTTTTAGATTGAGACAATCAAGCAAGATTTTACAAATCTTTCAGTCTCAGACAAAGTTGATTGATTCACCAGAACTGCCTGAAATTTTAGTGAATCAACCATCGTATTAGCAAGGGAAGTGGCTGCAGTCATCTCCTCCTGTCCTCACCAAAAAAAACACGTGATTAGGTAATTATTCTCCAGCTTGAGAGCTTTCAAGTATGACCAGAAATGTGGCCTGCTCATATTCTCACTAATCCAAATCTTTTTCTATATAAGAGCTAAAGTATGCTAGATATATTCGCACTTACCACAACACAAAGGTAACTATCGCAGAATCTACTCCCTGAATTTTAATATAAACACAGACATGGGAAGCATATGGTGTACTTCATAATAACAGACATGACAACTAATAAATCTTTCTCATGTGGCATATGTTGCGACTTCTAGGAAGGTATGTTTGGTTGGCATCCACAACCAGCCCTACCAATTTTTTAGTCATGGCCAGAAAAAAAATGGGCACACCCATGCCAACTTGCCGACTCTATTTCATTTTCTTGTCAATATTGGTCAAATCATAGGCAAGCAAAACCTTGGCCAAAATTTTAGCTAGCCAAATATTTCGTAGGGTGAACTTAGGCTCAAAGCAAACATAGCTATACAAAAAATGTACAGTGGGTTAAAAATAATTAGCATCTGATTTGAACAAAGCTGTTGAAAGAGAGAAATACCTGAGTAACATTGATATGACGTTAATTTGCACACGCAGTAGTAACTAGCATGCCACATCATTCCTGAACAGAAAACAGACAACAGAATCAAAGATTCAGCTAATGATGTTGTGACATGTAGCACCTCCTGATCAGGACAGTCATAAAAGAGGAACACATACCTCTGAAAAAAAAAACTAATCAGTATTTGTTCTACCCAATCACAGGATGGATATCCAGGATATATACAATGCCGATCTAACTCCACCAAACGCAATCAGCACTAGATACACTTGGCAAGCACTGCAGTATTGCATCTTCATGTGAGCTCTGAGCTGTGTGTTTTGAACGAGGTATCGTGCAAGTAGTTTTCTCTTTTCACACCACATCAACAAACTGAGTACAATCAATATCTTGGAGAGTAATCTTGCCAAGAAGTAGATCGCTTGCATGCATGGAGCACAGTGGGAGGCATTTCTTGTTCAGACTCTCATGAATGGCACTTAGTCCTTGGACCCACTTCTTTTCATTCAAAGGGTCTACATTTAGGCGATTCTGCAGAAGACGTATTCGGTAAAGGGCAGTTTCTGTTCCAGCACAAAAATGTGTCAGGCACGGAAGGGAGGTGTCATCGACTGCCAATCTGACCAAGATCATTGTCAAGGCTCCATCCACAGGCTTCGGATCAGAGAGATTCTTATCACCCATCATCTTGATCTCCCTCTCTGTTGGAAAGTACACTTCTGCCACTCCATTTTCATTTGTCACCTTCAAATCCTTTGTATAATGGCCAATTGCTTGCCTCTTGGTGCACTCATGCTTCTCCGCCAATGTCAAGAAGCAGGAGAACCTCAAGTGATAACTCACATAAATCTTGACCATCTTGAAATTCCGACAGCAGCAGAAGAAATCTAGCCACCTCCTTCCCACACCAGCATACCATTTGATGATATCTGCATCATCCAGACAGATAAGTAGCTTTATCGGCCGTGGCCGTCCCATGGAATTTGTGAACCCAGCCAACTTTACAGCCTTTCTTACAAGTTCCATTGGTGCATTGACACTCATTTTCAACTCTGTTAAGTCCTCAACAATCCTCTTCTCGTATTGTCTCTCATCATCCTCCTCCTCTGCTAGCATCTCCTCATCCTCAGTCATGTCGTGGCCCCTCCTCGGCATCAAGAACCTGTCAAGTGTTTCCTGTAATTGATCATAGGAGTCCACCAATGCTGGTGGCAACTGATCCCTAACCCTATTCAGGGACAAGAAGTCACCGGATGTGAACAATCGGTGCCAATAACGGCGATGCTCCTGTGACTTGAAGTATTCGACCACTGTCTCCTCTGCCCAACCCTTGAACTCCTGGCACACTTCATCCTCAATTCGGAAGCCAAACTCGAACTCATGCCCACACCTCACCTTCTTGAACAAGTGGTTCAGTATCTTCAACCCAAGCTTCTTCCTCCGTGTCTCCCGGGCATTCTTCAGCTCCTGCGCCTCTGCTGCCTTCCTCTTCAGATACATCTTTCTTGCCCTCTTGGCCTTCTCAGACATGGGAGGGTGTAAGACGGATGGCGGCACAGCTTGGAACTCCATCCCCAGGAATTCCATCTTCTCTGACACTGCACTGTGGAGTGAGCTACCAAACCTGTCAACCTTCACCTCCAAGTCCCTCTCCAGCACAGTGAGGATCCTATCTCTGACCTCAAGTGTAAACATCTTCGAGCCAGACGTCACAACCATCGTCTCATCGAGATACCGGACTGCATACACTCTCACGGGCGTATGCCGAACGCTCTCATCCTTGACTCTAGGATTCTTCTTGTGCACCTCCTCCCGAATGGCCATCACCTCTCTATCCACAGGATCAAAGAATATGTTGAGCAGCGTGCTGGTGAGCTCGGACTCTTGAGGGAGCCCTCGGCAGAGGTCGGAGCCGCCGAGCTCGAAGGCTATCGCATCGGAAAGGAAGAGCTCGCGCAGATAGTCCAGGAAGCCCGGGTCGTCGACCTTGCCGGAGATGGCGTCGAGAAGGCGACGGACGTGGCGGGGGGCGAAGGGCTGGCGCGGGATGGCGACGCGGAAGAACCAGGTGGCGTTGGGGATGGAACGGAGGTAGCGGATGGCGGCGTGGCGGGCGCGGTAGGCGAAGGTGGCGGCGCGCGGGGCGAAGACGGCGTCGAGGGCGGAGGCCGCGGAGAGCATGGCGAGGCGGAGCCGAAGGGACGGGAGCGGGAGCGGGCGGCCCTTGAGGCGGGAGGGGAGGATGAGGCGGATGTGGGAGGAGGGGGAGGGCGGCGCGGCGGCGCGGTTGTTGTTCTTCCTTTGTTCTTGTTGTTTCTTCTTTGTTCCATTCCTTTTTTTTCGCTTTTCTCCCTGTTCTTCTTCTTTCTTATGCTATTATTAGGGTTAGTGTTTTTTTATATTATATGCTTTATTATTTATTTTTAATCCATCAGAGCATTCGGAGTTCTTTTTTATCTTATTTGATATTTATCTCTCTTACTGAGGTCCTCGAGCTCCGCTGCGGAGAGCGGCGCCGGCACGGTTACGGTGGTGGTGGTGGTGGTGGAGAGGGCGCGAGGTGCGGCGAGGAGGACGCGGCGGGGGAGCATGTGCGGCGCGGCGGAGGTGGAAATGGGGCGGAGGCGGCGGGCGGGAGGGATGGAAGTTTGCGACCGCGGCGACGAGACCACCGGACCAGAGCAAGGCTGCGGCGCCCAGAGGTGGGCCGGCAAAAGGGCCGAGACGCACACCAGTGCCGAGCCGGCAAAATTGGAAGCCCTGTGCAAAACTCTAAAATGGGCCCTAGCTCACTAAAAAAACACTACATAAACATAACTACAATAATATAAAGATCATAATATCTTAGATAGCAATTGGAAATGTCAAAATCATACCTATTCTTGGTTGTATGGTCTTCACTTAAACAAAAATATAAAGATCATAATATCTTAGATATCAATTTGCTTAGAATTAAGGGAATCCCAATTTCTTGGATCAAATATGTCAAGCTGAAAAGAATCACCAACGTCTGCAGTGGGTGAAGTATTCAAGTTACCATCAGTATTATTACTAGCCCCAATGTCATCACAATTTTCTTCACTCTCAACATTATTTTCTATCTCTATCTCGACATCTCTAGGGCTAGGATCATTCTCAACATTATTATCAGGAGCATGCTCTCTATCAAGTGACTGATTATCGGGGGACACCTGTGGTTTTTTTATAACAAACTTATCCATATCTCCATTTTGAGACTGAGTTAAATCCTCTATTTTTTGGTTCTTCAAACGCTTTTTGTAACCAGATTCATGTTTTCTAAATGCAGACATGACTTGGATCTTGCAATACTAGACACCTATAATAGATGAAAAGAATATTAAAATTAACTGTAAGATTTTAGAAGAACTAAATAGCTGGCAGGAATCAAAATTCAAATTAAAGGGCTCACAGGATCACTAGGTATTGACGCGACGGCGCTTAAAAAACGGAGATCGGGAGATTGCCCTGAACTTTCCTTGCCTTTTAGGTGATTCAGTTCAGGTCCTCCCTATCGGCTGCTATCCGGCCGTTCCTGCTGCTCCTTTCCTCTTGAATCCTAAAAAGGACCTACAGCTTTGGAAGTTGGAACGGAATCAGGAGATTTGTGAGTAAGGAAAGGAAGGAGGATCGGAGGAACCCTAACCTGCCGCCAGTGCCAGACGAACAGACGAAGAGATCCCTTGTCGCTTCGCTCGTCTCGATGACGATCGAGATCGCTGATTTTTTTTCTTTTTCATCGGATCGATACGATCGCTGGATGAGGCGTAGACTTGTCGGGGCTGCTCCAGGTCTAGGACACCAGGCCAAGAGCCCCAAAAGGTTAGATTTATTTTAGCGTAGTGTATATATAACTAGTGCTGCGTATAAATTTGGAGGCCCCGGAAGCGAGGGAGCCCTGTGCAAGCGCACAGGTAGCACACCTTTAGGCTCGGGCCTGACGCACACCAATGGCCGAAAAAAGGAACCATAACACAACCGAGAGACCAAGCTGATGATGAAGACGGATTGTAACTCAAGTACACAAGTTTTTTTTCCCTGGCTAGCTAGGATTTCTGTGCCGCTGTCATCGCCGTCGCCATCTGGGAAATTTTAGTCCCTTCGTCTCCGGCTGCCATCTTGACGTTGAGAAGTGGGGGGCCTTGAATCTTCAAGACATCTATGTTTTTCGTCAATGCCCAGTGATCATCATAGTTTTGTGAAAATAAACTTCATTTCATTCTTTTGGCGGTGCCATGAGGTTAGAGAGTTTTCTGTCCTCGCAGATTCGATTACTCGGATCTGATGAGTTTATATTGTTTTTGTGTTAAGCTTTTCTTGTTGGTTTGATTCTTTGTGGAGATGAAATCTTTCATCAACACCATGGTGAAGATATAGTGATTCGACGACCTGCATTTCTAGGGAATCATCCCGGCCCAAGTACGCTCGTCGATCAAGGCTTCCCATCTTTTTAGATGGGCGAATCAAGGCACTTTCAAAAACCATTATTAGTAATGTTTGTGCGGGTGAAAGAGTGACAATATCGTTGCTCCAGTCTAATTGCAGCGTCTCTACCGAAGCCTTTGGAGTATTTCTTCGAGCAGAGATTGCTACCGCGAAGAAGGTGTTTACAAGAGATTTCGTTGTAATTCTTAGTCATAGGAATTACTTTGTGTTTTTTTAGATCTTAGGTCCAAATCAATGTACCTGTAATTATTATGAGTATCAATAAAATTACATGTGTTTTTCAAAAAAAATAGACACAAGTTTATTTTTTGTGGGCACACAAGTTGAAAGTTAGATCATTTTAAAAGTTCAATCCACAAAATAATTAGACAGACATAAACTGAGAAGTGTGCACTAAAATATCTATCTAGCAATCAAACACCCGTAAGTTCATGCTCTGCTTGAGTAGTATGCATGGGATCAGTGGCTAAAAATCGCATCACGCTAGGATGCGAAGGGAGCGAACATTGGTGCAATAATATAAAATTCATTAATATATTACCTTTCATATTAAAAAAACAAAGGTAATTGAGTAGTTTGGTAATCAGTATAGCTGCACACTGCAACCAGTTGGTGGGTGGCCCAATTTTGCTATCAGAGATTTTGAATTTTATGGTACTTCTCTGACAACTAATACCACCCTGAGCTAAAGAATTAACATTATTGCCTTTAGTTATATTGCACGGTTGTTGGTTTCACATCACAATTATTTATCTCTCATTGCATATCGTTTTTAATCCTGATAGATATGAACACTAGTGTAGAATTGGCCATTAGTCCCGGTTCGTAAGGGCCTTTAGTCCCGATGGGACTAAAGCCCCCCCCCCCCCCCCCCCACCCCTAGTCCCGGTTTGTCACGACCCGGGACCAAAGGGCCAGCACGTGGCACGAGCCCGCGCCGAGGGCTAGGGGTCATTTAGTCCCGGTTGGTGACACCAACCGGGACTAAAAGGTTTAGGGGTTTATGCTTTATTTTTCATTTTAATTTTTTGTTTTCTATTTAATTCTTTTTCATTTCAAACATATTTTACGCTACTACATACTGTACACGTCATGCATATATAAATAGAATTTTTCGTATAACCAATCATATATCATAGAATTTCTCGTACGACCATATGCGCATACACACACACACACACACATATATATATATACAATTTGGTACATACAATTTCTCCTACAATTTGCAGATCATTACATGCAGGCATTAGGTGTAATGGTATTCTCCTTCAGGGTCTATGACCTGGTCAAGCAAAAATCCCGCAATTTTCTCTTGAAGTGCTCGTATGCGGTCCGTTGGTAGGAGCTTATCCCGCATCTCTTTCATCTTTATTAAAAAATAAGATCAATATGAATATATTACTTGTGTATATATATTAGATCATGATAAAAAGAATTGTGAATTGTGTTTACGTACCAAAAGATTTCTTGCACCTTTGCACCTTTCTGTCATAAAGCGAATGTTCTCGCAAACGTAGTATGGACATAAATTATTCCCCGACGCATGCCTCATGCACTTTACGAGAATATAATTCAATCAGATAATAATTAATCAAGCATGATAATGATATTGAAATTAGAATTAAAGAGATGTGCGGCGTAGCTAGTACTACTTAATTACGTACCCTGGGTCGCACCCATTTCAGCTCTTATTTCCATGGGCCGGTAACCTCTTTGATGAACCTTTGCCAAACCCTGCCCGGCAAAGAAAATGAATAAATGAGTTATTAATTAGTTGATATCAGGAAATGAACCAAAGAGGCCGACATAGTGCGATAATGATTGAAATTACCTGTCGAGCATCCCCTTCATGATTAAGTATTCTTTAGATTCTTTAAGTAGTGAGTCCAGTAATTGAACTTTTCCCTCGTCAACTTCGATGATTAGCAGGATCCAGTGGAAACTACATGCGCACACGTTTGTATAATTAAGCGGGCATGTGCATAACTCATCAACTACACTTATTAACATCTAATAAGCAAAATAGAATTTGTAATACAAGACAGTAACACTCACCCGAAGTTGTAAGGAAGTACTATTTCTGGTTGGGTATTTAGTTGCTTCAAAAACTCTAGCAATCTTTTCTTTGTGTCTTTTTTGCTGATTTCCCACACACCTTCATTAACGGTATTTGGGTCAATGTACCCAATGCCATAGCGTCCAGCTCTTTTCATTTCATAAATCTTCGTTCTGCATAATACCAAAGAAAAGAATATAGTGAGGATAATTACAGGAAATGAACTAGCACAGTTAGAGACTTAAATTACAGAAAGAAATCACTTATAGACAATAGCAACTGACGAGAGATTTGTCGAGTGCATCTTGATTGAATAACCGAAACATTTCTTCAAACTCAATCCACAAATCTTTTCCATGAAAGTAATGCTCTTCCTTGACTTTCACCATGAGGGCCTCTCGCCCGTTCTTTATTTCTCTCAAGTACCAGTCATGCAATCTGCGCATTTTCGTTGATAGAAGCAGGACCTCCTCGGGCCTGATCATAGGTTGGCCGGGGACATATTTCCATGCTAGTTCCTCCTCTTCAAACCCGGGGAGAGCCTCGATGCCTAGGAGTTGTTCAACAGTGACACCGGCCTCTTTAGCCATCCGTCTATGAGCGTCGGTTATTTCTGGCTTATCGGCGGTACTCACATGTGATTGTACAATGAGCGGGGGGATCGATTGCACTGCCTGTTCTCCCAGCTGGAGAACAGTTTTCCCGCTTTTATTACTACCTGCTTGGCTCGAGCTCGACTCGCGCTCCTTATCTTTTTGTGCACGATATGACTTCTTAATAGAGCGCTCATAGTCTGAGTCCATTCTCTTCACAGCCGGTTGAGCCATATCCACAAAAGTGTTGTATGACTTCCTCAGGTATTTTCTCCTTTGGCGGCGGGGGCGGTTTCTTCGCAAAAAAGGCCTTCACTTCGGCATCCACTATGGCCTTGTTTTCCTCGTCACTCTTGTGGTAAGCCAACTTCTTTTTGGCAGGAGGAGAGGCTTTCTTACTTGGTGCTCTCTTCCGCTTTGGAGAAGTCTGACGCGCCCGAGATCGATATGGCGGACTCGCGCTGATGGGCTCCATCTCGGGGTGGTGTGGAGTCGGCTGACGCGGTGGCGGACTAGCGCCGCGCTCCGTCTCGGGCAGGGTTGGAGTCGGCTGACGTGACGGACTTGGAGGAGGAGTCGGCTGACGCAACGGACTTGGAGGAGGAGTCGGTGGCCTTGGAAAGACGATGCAATCCTTTCTCCATAGAATGATACGACGTTTGGCGTCTCCCAGTGTGCGCTCCTCCTCACCTCCAGGAATGTCAAGCTCTAGCTCGTCATATCCCGACATCACTTCATCCACCCCGACACGAGCATAGCCAGGTGGAATCGGATTACCATGGAAGGTTGCTTCAGGGGGATTTGGTAAAGCATAGCCGTCCGCCGCCTTCATGGATATGTTCTTCACTTTCATGTGTAGCTCACAAGGTGTCGTACCTTTGATATCATCCACGGGGTATCTAGCCAGCAGTGCATCATCGGCCGGGGTGGAACCCACGCTGCTTTTCGGCATAGATGGGACGGTGCTATCCAATGCTGGATCTGCTTGCTGCTGCCGCTGAGACGCCCTTTCCTGGCTAAGTGAGTCGATCTGCTCCTGCTGCCGCATGAAAGCGCGTTCCAACTCCATGTGCTTTGATTCTACCTGTTGAAGGCTGTCTGGTTCCTGCTTCCTCTGCTCCTCCTCCTACTTCTTTTTTTTGCACGGCTTTTGTAAGTGGGGTTCTAATCCGCAAACCCCTCAAACCACGGAACAACGTTTTTGCCTCGTGTTCATCCCGGGTGTTCAGGATTCTTCAGGCCCCGCGTAAGCTCGTCGTTCTCTCTCCCGGGCTTGAACGCCCTGTTCGAGCCTCTTCTATTGCAACAAGTAAAGCGTCGGAGGCTTCTTTAAGACTTGTCCGCTCCATAATCTCCCTTGTCTTTGGGTCCAACTTTCCCCCATGCACATAAAACCAAGTCCTGCACCTGTCGGTCCAACCCAATGTTTTTGGAGTGACCCCTTGCTACTTCTTGAGCTTGTGTTGGTTTTTCCCTTGAAGAGGAAAGGGTGATGCAGCAAAGTAGAGATAAGTATTTTCCTCAGTTAGAGAACCAAGGTATCAATCCAGTAGGAGACAACGCACAAATCACCTAGCACCTGCACAAACAATCAAACAACTTACACCCAACGCGATAAAGGGGTTGTCAATCCCTTCACGGTTACTTGCAAAAGTGAGATCTGATAGAGATAGATAAAACTAAACAAAAGATAAAGTAAATATTTTTGGTATTTTTGGTTTATAGATCTGAAAATAAAAGATTGCAAAATAGTAGATCAGAAAGTAATATGATGGAAAATAGACCCGGGGGGCATAGGTTTCACTAGAGGTTTCTCTCAAGATAGCAAATAATATGGTGGGTGAACAAATTACTGTCAAGCAATTGATAGAAAACCGCAAAGTTATGACGATATCCAAGGCAACGATTATGAAATATAGGCATCACGTCCGTGTCAAGTAGACCGAAACGATTCTGCATCTACTACTATTACTCCACACATCGACCGACTCCTGCCTGCATCTAGAGTATTAAGTTCATGAAGAACAGAGTAATGCATTAAGTAAGATGACATGATGTAGAGGAATAAACTCAAGCAATATGATGTAAACCCCAACTTTTTATCCTCGATTGCAACAATACAATACAATACATGCCTTGCTGCCCCTACTGTCACTGGGAAAGGACACCGCAAGATTGAACCCAAAGCTAAGCACTTCTCCCATTACAAGAAAAACCAATCTAGTTGGCCAAACCAAACCGATAATTCGAAGAGAATTACAAAGATATCAAATCATGCATATAAGAATTCAGAGAAGATTCAAATAATATTCATAGATAAGCTGATCATAAATCCACAATTCATCGGATCTCGACAAACACACCGCAAAAGAATATTACATTGGATAGATCTCCAAGAACAACGAGGAGAACATGGTATTGAGGATCAAAAAGAGAGAAGAAGCCATCTAGCTACTAGCTATGGACCCGTAGGTCTAAGGTAAACTACTCATGCTTCATCGGAAGGGCAATAGGGTTGATGTAAAAGCCCTCCGTGATCGAATCCCCCTCCGGCAGGGTGCCGGAAAAGGTCCCTAGATGGGATCTCACGTGTACAGAAGGTTGCGGCGGTGGAAAAGTCTTTTCGTGGATGCTTCTGGTGGTTTGGGAACATATGTGAATATATAGGCGAAAGAATTAGGTCAGGGAGTCACGGGGGGCCCACAAGGCAGGGGGCGCGCCCTCCACCCTTGTGGCCGCCTCGTGGCTCCTCCGACTTCATCTCCAAGCCTCCTGGGTGTCTTCTGGTCCAAGAAAAATCATCGCGAAGGTTTTATTCCGTTTGGACTCCGTTTGGTATTCCTTTCCCATGAAGCTAAAAAACAAGGAAAAAACAGAAACTGGCACTGGGCTCTAGGTTAATAGGTTAGTCCCAAAAATAATATAAAATAGCATATTAATGCATATAAAACATCCAAAATAGATAATATAATAGCATGGAACAATAAAAAATTATAGATACGTTGGAGACGCATCAAGCATCCGCAAGCTTAATTCCTGCTCGTCCTCGAGTAGGTAAATGATAAAAACAGAATTTTTGATGTGGAATGCTACCTAACATATTTATCCATGTAATTCTTCTTTATTGTGGCATGAATATTCAGATCAATAAGATTCGAAACAAAAGTTTAATATTGACATAAAAACAATAATACTTCAAGCATACTAACAAGGCAATTATGTCTTCTCAAAATAACATGGCCAAAGAAAGCTTATCCCTACAAAATCATATAGTCTGGCTATGCTCCATCTTCATCACACAAAATATTTAAATCATGCACAACCCCGATGACAAGCCAAGCAATTATTTCATACTTTTAGTGTTCTCAAACCTTTTCAACTTTCACGCAATACATGAGCGTGAGCCATGGACATAGCACTATAGGTGGAATAGAATATGGTGGTTGTGGAGAAGACAAAAAAGAAAGAGATAGTCTCACATCAACTAGGCGTATTAACGGGCTATGGAGATGGCCATCAATAGATATCAATGTGAGTGAGTAGGGATTGCCATGCAACGGATGCACTAGAGCTATAAGTGTATGAAAGCTCAAAAGAAAACTAAGTGGGTGTGCATCCAACTTGCTTGCTCATGAAGACCTAGGACAATTTGAGGAAGCCCATCGTTGAAATATACAAGCCAAGTTCTATAATGAAAAATTCCCACTAGCATATGAAAATGACAACATAGGAGACTCTCTATCATGAAGATCATGGTGCTACTTTGAAGCACAAGTGTGGAAAAAGGATAGTAACATTGTCCCTTCTCTCTTTTCTCTTTTTTTTTTGTTTGGCTTCTTTGGCCTCCTTTTTTTTCCTCACATGGGACAATGCTCTAATAATGAAGATCATCACACTTTTATTTACTTACAACTCAAGAATTACAACTCGATACTTAGAACAAAATATGACTCTATATGAATGCCTCCGGCAGTGTACCGGGATGTGCAATGAATATGATGTCAACTACATGATCATGCAAAGCAATATGACAATGATGAAGCGTGTCATAATAAACGGAACAGTGGAAAGTTGCATGGCAATATATCTTGGAATGGCTATGGAAATGCCATAATAGGTAGGTATGGTGGCTATTTTGAGGAAGGTATATGGTGGGTGTATGGTACCGGCGAAAGTTGCGCGGCACTAGAGAGGCTAGCAATGGTGGAAGGGGGAGAGTGCGTATAATCCATGGACTCAACATTAGTCATAAAGAACTCACATACTTATTGCAAAAACCTATTAGTCATCGAAACAAAGTACTACGCGCATGCTCCTAGGGGGATAGATTGGTAGGAAAAGACCATCACTCATCCGCGACCGCCACCCATAAGGAAGACAATCAAAAAATATCTCATGCTCCAACTTCGTTACATAAGTATTTCTCCAATTCACAATTACTCACTAGCATGACTCTAATATCACCATATTTATATCTCAAAACAATCATAAGGAATCAAACTTCTCATAGTATTCAATGCACTTTATATGAAAGTTTTTATTATATCCTCTTGGATGTCTATCATATTAGGACTAAATTTATAACCAAAGAAAATTACCATGCTGTTTAGAGACTCTCAAAATAATATAAGTGAAGCATGAGAGTTCAATAATTTCTACAAAATAAAGCCACCGCCGTGCTCTAAAAAGATATAAGTGAAGCATTAGAGCAAAATTGCCTAGCTCAAAAGATATAAGTGAAGCACATAGAGTATTCTAATAAATCACGATTCATGTGTGTCCCTCTCAAAAGGTGTGTACAGCAAGGATGATTGTGGAAAACTAAAAAGCAAAGACTCAAATCATACAAGACGCTCCAAGCAAAACACATATCATGTGGTGAATAAAAATATAGCCTCAAGTAAAGTTACCGATAGATGAAGACGAAAGAGGGGATGCCTTCCGGGGCATCCCGAGGCTTAGGCTCTTGGTTGTCCTTGAATATTACCTTGGGGTGCCTTGGGCATACCCAAGCTTAGGCTCTTGCCACTCCTTATTCCATAGTCCATCAAATCCTTACCCAAAACTTGAAAACTTCACAACACAAAACTCAACAGAAAATCTCATAAGCTCCGTTAGTATAAGAAAATAAATCACCACTTTTGGTACTATTGTGAACTCATTCTTTATTTATATTGGTGTAATATCTATTGTATTCCAACTTCTCCATGGTTCATACCCCCCCGATACTACCCATAGATTCATCAAAATAAGCAAACAACACAAAGAAAACAGAATCTGTCAAAAACAGAACAGTCTGTGAAGATCTGAATTGTTCTAATACTTATGTAACTCCAAAAATTCTGAAATATTAGGAAAACAGAGGAAATTTGTATATCAATCTCGTGTAAAACATTCAGAGTTTTTAAACTCTTCAGTGAATTATTAAAATTCTGTGACTGGATGCAAAAGTTTCTGTTTTTCAGCAAGATCAAATCAACTACGTAAGCCATCCCAAAGGTCTTACTTGGAACAAACACTAATTAAAACACAAAACCACATCTAACCAGAGGCTAGATGAATTATTCAAAGCAAAACAGGAGCAAAAAGTAAAGAACAAAAATAAAATTGGGTTGCCTCCCAACAAGCGCTATTGTTTAACGCCCTTAGCTAGGCATAAAAACACGAATAGATCTAGGTATTGTCATCTTTGGTATGCAATTCTTTAATTGCACACTTATAATCCTTAGGAGATTCTCTGGTTTTATCAATGATCAAACTCCTAGGCAAGAAATCAAGAAATTCATTCATGGCAATCGGTTGCTTAATAATATCGAAAAAATTGGGGTGAACACTTATTGTTTTGAGATCTTCATTTTCTTTACTAGAAGATTCACCTTTATTCTTAGGAACGTGAATAAACTTGGTAGTCTTAGTAGGAGGAAGATTTTGAGTAGTTTTAACGGAGGAAAAAGCGGAACCCAAGTTGGTAATAATATCTTCTAGTTTGCCAATTCTAGTAGAGTCTTGATCTATCCTTTCATTAACTATGGGTTCCTTTTCCCTAAGATTCTTTAAAGTAACTCCTACCTTAGATCCATATTGAGTAATCTGATTATGAATCTTTTTATCCAAATTTTCAATCAACTCTATGGTGGCAATTTTATTCTCAATAATATCAAGCCTTTGCATCACATGTTCCAAGGTTAAAACAGTTCCATTGATTAAAAGAGGTGGAGGACCTAACAAATCTATCATAGCATTGTAAGAATCAAAAGTATGGCTCCCCAAGAAATTTCCCCCTATAATGGTATCTAGAACATATCTATTCCAAGGAGTAATGCCCACATAAAAATTGTGAAGAAGAACGGCAGTAGATTGCTTTCGAGTAGATCTATTCTGAGCATCGCAAATTCTATACCAAGCATCTTTTAAATTTTCTCCCTCCCTTTGCTTAAAATTGAGGACTTCATTATCGGGAGTGTTAACAATGAGGGGAGGACTAGCCATGAAAGCGAGACAAGCGATCTAACACACGAACAAACAAAAAGCAAACGAAAAAGACGAACGGAAGAAGGGCGAATAAAAAGGCAAATCTTTTCGAAAATCGTTTTAGAAGTGGGGGAGAGGAAAACAAGAGGCAAATGGCGAATAATGTAATGCAAGAGATGAGAGTTTTATGATGGGTACTTGGTATGTCTTGACTTGGCGCAGATCTCCCCGGCAACGGCGCCAAAAATTCTTCCTGCTACTTCTTGAGCTTGCGTTGGTTTTTCCCTTGAAGAGGAAAGGGTGATGCAGCAAAGTAGAGAAAAGTATTTCCCTCAGTTAGAGAACCAAGGTATCAATCCAGTAGGAGACAACGCACAAATCACCTAGCACCTGCACAAACAATCAAACAATTTGAACCCAACGCGATAAAGGGGTTGTCAATCCCTTCACGGTTACTTGCAAAAGTGAGATCTGATAGAGATAGATAAAACTAAACAAAAGATAAAGTAAATATTTTTGGTATTTTTGGTTTATAGATCTGAAAATAAAAGATTGCAAAATAGTAGATCAGAAAGTAATATGATGGAAAATAGACCCGGGGGGCATAGGTTTCACTAGAGGCTTCTCTCAAGATAGCAAATAATACGGTGGGTGAACAAATTACTGTCGAGCAATTGATAGAAAAGCGCAAAGTTATGACGATATCCAAGGCAATGATTATGAAATATAGGCATCACGTCCGTGTCAAGTAGACCGAAACGATTCTGCATCTACTACTATTACTCCACACATCGACTGACTCCTGCCTGCATCTAGAGTATTAAGTTCATGAAGAACAGAGTAACGCATTAAGTAAGATGACATGATGTAGAGGAATAAACTCAAGCAATATGATGTAAACCCCATCTTTTTAGCCTCGATGGCAACAATACAATACGTGCCTTGCTGCCCCTACTGTCACTGGGAAAGGACATCGCAAGATTGAACCCAAAGCTAAGCACTTCTCCCATTGCAAGAAAAACCAATCTAGTTGGCCAAACCAAACCGATAATTCGAAGAGAATTACAAAGATATCAAATCATGCATATAAGAATTCAGAGAAGATTCAAATAATATTCATAGATAAGCTGATCATAAATCCAAAATTCATCGGATCTCGACAAACACACCACAAAAAAATATTACATCGGATAGATCTCCAAGAACAACGAGGAGAACATGGTATTGAGGATCAAAGAGAGAGAAGAAGCCATCTAGCTACTAGCTATGGACCCGTAGGTCTGAGGTAACCTACTCACGCTTCATCGGAAGGGCAATAGGGTTGATGTAGAAGCCCTCCGTGATCGAATCCCCCTCCGGCAGGGTGCCGAAAAAGGTCCCTAGATGGGATCTCACGGGTACAGAAGGTTGCGACGATGGAAAAGTCTTTTCGTGGATGCTTCTGGTGGTTTGGGAACATATGTGAATATATAGGCGAAAGAATTAGGTCAGGGGAGTCACGGGGGCCCACAAGGCAGGGGGCGCGCCCTCCACCCTTGTGGCCACCTCGTGGCTCCTCCGACTTCATCTCCAAGTCTCCTGGGTGTCTTCTGGTCCAAGAAAAATCATCGCGAAGGTTTTATTCCGTTTGGACTCCGTTTGGTATTCCTTTCCCACGAAGCTAAAAAAAAGGAAAAAAAACAGAAACTGGCACTGGGCTCTAGGTTAATAGGTTAGTCCCAAAAATAATATAAAATAGCATATTAATGCATATAAAACATCCAAAACAGATAATATAATAGCATGGAACAATAAAAAATTATAGATACATTGGAGACGTATCACCCCTGCAGCAATCATCTGTTCCTCAGCTTCATCCCACTTAGGCCGGCCGACTTGGTAGCCACCTGGCCCCAGAGTATGGTGCCACTTTTTTTTGCAGCATTAATCTTGTTTATTCTCGACCATTCCTGAGCTGCTTCCGATTCCTTGAACTTCACAAAAGAGTCCCAGTGATCTTTTACCTTCACCAGTGATCCCATGAATTCTGGAGTCTGCTTTCCTGCTTCGACGTAGCCGGCCCATAATCTTTTCTTGTGGTTGCAGAATTGTGTGGTCATCTTCTTAAGAGCACTCTTCTTGACTTTCTCCCGTTCTGCATCTGTCAAATGATCTGGTAGGGTGAAATGTGACATGAGCAATTGATAACCCACAAGTATAGGGGATCGCAATAGTTTTTGAGGGTAGAGTCACTAGTAGAAAAACTACTTTACGTGAGCCACATTAGTCCCGGTTTGTAAACAGACCAGTACTAATGTGACCATTAGTGCCGGTTCCAACGGCTAGGGGGGCGGGAATCATTAGTCCCAGTTCGTGTTGAACCTCTAGTACTGGTTCGTGACACAAACCGGGACTAGAGGCTAACCTTGAGTCCCGGTTTGTGTCACGAACAGGGACTAAAGATGCTCCTATATAAACCCTCCGACGTGAATGGTTCTTTCGTTAGAGTAATTTTGATCATCTTACAGTTAGCACATGGATAACACATAAAACCATCCGCCCGCTTGTTTACCTCAGCCGCAAGACAGAAAGTATGCACGCCATTAATAACTGGGGAGAGCATCGGTCATGTACATCCATTGCCGGCTCTCTCATTACACAACACCGAAAAGACCAAATTAATACAAGTTCATACACACTTATCTCATAAAACAACATACAAACTCTCTAGCTAAAGCTTTAAATGCAACAACAAATGCGATCAAGATCGCAACTAGGTAACAATTGATCCACCAGTATAATGATACCAACCTCACTATCAACGCACTTTCTAATCTTTCTAATCTCAAGCGCATTGCACCATCTTGACTTGTGATCATCGACGATATCGGCAACATGCAACTACTCAATTCCATCTTCTCCTCAATTCTTTTTAATTTTTCTTCAAGTAATTGTTTTCTTTTTCAACTAAATTTAACCTCTCACAAGAGGGTCGGTTGGAATTTCTGGTTCACATACCTCCTAGATAAAAATATCTATGTCACTTGATGGGCATAATTTGCCATAAACCCGAAATGCAACAAATAGTTATAAAAGAGAATATACCACATCCGAATCATAAACCGGATGAGGGCTGATGGGGACGATATCAAAACCATGCCACTATGTATAACAAACAAAACTACGGGTAAGAAAATTATACAAGTAACTATCTAAATCACACAACCATGATTTTTTTTATAAAAGGATAAGAACACAGGCTCACTAAGGTGGTGCCGGCGACGGGACGGTGCGGGCGATCAACGGTGGTTAGACGGGACGGAAGGACACGTAAACCACACCTACATTTGCAAACTAGAAGTTAATTTAGCTCAAATTGCATATAAATCAAATAAACTACCACAATAAATACTACTCACCAAACTAAAACCCACAAATCACTATACTTATAGAGCTTGCAAGAGATAATCTAGCAATGAAAGATGAAGGACAAGTTGCTAACCTTTCTGAACACTTGGATGGATGGGGTGCCTTCAAATCTTGACAAATTTTGGCAAAAATGGAGGATGAGCTCGAGCAAGAGGGGAAGAATAGAGGAGAGGAAAGGGGAAGAACAGAGAGCTTGTGAGCTGGACGGAGGGTTTATATAGGAGCATCTTTAGTCCCTGTTCGTGACACAAACCGGGACTCAAGGTTAGCCTCTAGTCCCGGTTTGTGTCACGAACC